>QPKB01000006.1:19131781-19871374 GCA_003546025.1 Camphora micrantha | reverse complement strand
TTGTAATTCTCTCATCTAGGGCCCATTGGGCCCATTGCACTGCTAGGTTTGATGACAGGATTGTCATATATATCATCACCCCATCCGGTGGGTATGATAGGTTGATTCCAAAGAGCAGCGTACTGAAGCTGACGTTCTCTATCATCCTCATCATGCTCAGAGACTGTACGTTTTCCATCCAAAGCTGGCAAGAGTTTAGGATCTACGGACGAGCTCCAGTCGATAACATCAATGTATAAATTTGGGTTAGGCAAAGGAACATAACAGAGAGGGCCATTAATCTCAGCCCAGAAACTGGTCTTTGCATTCTGGAGTGCCTCTTGGCCGGCTGAATCGTTCCACTCCATAACTTTTTGGTGGGAGGACAGAAATATCTGGCTTTCATAGATTTTCTCACATGGGATTTTGCATACAGAAGTGCATGATCTCTTCTCCCATGAAGGAACAGTTGGTTGCCCCGACCACCCTGCAACCAACAAAAAGAAAACACCTGAGAATGAGAAATGATGACAAAAGGAGGGGAAAAAAAAGGCCCTAGAGACAAGTCTTCTTCCATGTAAAACTTCCTACATATGATGAATAACAAATAAACAATACAAAAAATGGGGATTTGAATTTTAATGCCCCTTAAACACTCCATCTCCAATTTCATGACTAAAATTTATAAAATATCACTTGAGTCGTTTGACTCTGATATACTTTTTTTTTTCTTTTTTTGCCCTCTATCCTATGATATATCCCATGATATCATGGGAGTTCAAAAACCCATGATAATATGGAATCCAAATGTTAAAAGTTGAAAATCTACCTTAATCCCATGATACCATGAGATTTATTAGTTTTGGTAACATACAAAACTAATAAATCTCGTACACGGCTCCCTTTATATCATGGGATCTAGGGCACAAAAGTAAAAAAAAATAAAAATTGACCAAGGTCAAGTTGACAGGGGCACAAAAGTTATATGGATTTCAGACTAATATGTCAAAACCCAACTTACAAGGAACTAGAGCAACAGAATCTTGAATACCTGAAGGTGGCTTCTTGTAATTGGATACAGAAGTTATCGGGTGCCATTCTTGCTGAAAATTCTCTCTGTGGTCTCGTCTCCAATTGCCCATATTTTTCTGAAACGAGAAACCAAACTGGAGAGAGAGAGAAAAGAGACTTGTTTCTTAGTAGAAGAAGAGATCTAGGAAACAAAATCAGTACAAGAACAAGAAACGGATGCTAGCTCAACCTGGATTCTACTTTAAGTGCGAAGTAATCAAGTTATGGAGGAGGGATGATGCTACATGAGAGGAAACAGCCAGATGTTATTTATAGAGAGAACGGTGTCTGATTGTCCTAATTGGAACTTGTGTGGCAAGATTCCAGTGGGAAAACATACTTGAGTATCAAGAATCGGTTTTCTAAACCGGCTGTGTTTGGTATTTTTAACTTGATGGGAAAGGGTAGTGGAGCCCGTACATTAACTTTCTAATAATCCAATCTTTGGCTGTGACATTGAAGCAGTGAAGTAGGAAAGGTCTTAAAAAGTAATAACTTCCCTTTCAAGTTACTGGAAAGTATCCTCCGATGCTATTTTGTCTTTGTTTGTAAATCCGATGCTATTTGCTTGAAAGACAAAACTAAACAAGATTGTTCTCCTTCCTCGGGCACAGAGAGGGAGAGGGAGTGAGATGAGGACTGAGAAAGAGGAAGGTGAGGAAGAGTTGCAGTGGTGGGGAAAGGATTTGGGATTGAAGAAGAAAACAAGTTGCAGAGGTGGGCAAAGGATTTGGGATTGAAGAAAAATAAAAAAACAAGTTGCAAGAAAAGAGTATGGGATTTGGTATAGGAAAAAAAAAACAGACAAGATGATTCTACTTTCCGCCCCCCTTCACCTACCATTACTTCATATCTCTCAGCTTTGGATGAGTGGTGAGGGAGACAACTCTCTTCCTAACTCCATCATAGCCCATGTAATGATATTCCGAACCGCTCAAAATAAAAGTCATTCCCTCTAATGTTATATCCTAAAATTTCATTTCAATATTAGTGGATCCGACCTTTGAATTAAGAGACAGAAACGTGATTAATTCCATCTTCTAAAAGAAATTTTAATGTCTTCCAAAAAAATGTGATTAACACTTGCAAGCTAGGGAACTGGTTAACATATGAGGGAAGCTCCGTCATATGGCCTACTTAGAGATAATTCAGACCGTTTAAGATGAACCTAATATCCTCCGGGAATATAACGTAAGATTTTCGAGAAACAGCTGTGGGCCCACCATCCAATTGAGCAAATTATTGGAAATGCGACAAGGCAGATGTAGCTAGAAATTGCATTTTTTAAAAGAAGTTATGATCCTAAGAATTGCCTTTCCTTTTAAAAGCAAAAAAAAAAAAAAAATTGGTTGAGGCTGTCTACGTTAGTATGTATGATAAAAAAAAAATAGTTTAGTTTGTACAATATTGTACAAAAATTTACAGTTTTGCAAACAAAAAACCAAGATAGCCAAGTAATGAAAAACTTTGGTCAAAACCCTAGCTACTAGAATCAAAGTCTCACGTTAGGCATACATGAAATGCCTACAAAAATTCTATGGGTATCTATCAGTATTTATGAGAATTTACATTTCTCCACTTTTCATTTTTTACTTTATCTTTGTAAAATTATCCAAACAAAATAAAATAAAGCTCAATTACAATTACCACAGCTATCCAAACAACATTTTCATTTAACAAAAAAAGTCAACTCTACTTTTAAATAACAGTTAATTTCCAATGTTCCCCCTTTTATACAAATAAATTACTAAACGGTCCCAAGGTGTAAATAGGCCATATAGTTTCAGTATTAAGTGATAAATCCCTGTGTTTTTTTTTTTATTTTAATTAATACCTTGTCCCTAAAATCAATAGTCATTCAACCACCTTAAGTTCTTAGAGTGAAATGATGCTTTTATCAATTCCTTACCCCTACATGCATAACTTAAAAGGCTTGGACTTATTTTTGTCTAAAGCTTGTAACGTTGACATTTACTATATTACATTTAGTTTGTATGAGAGAATAACACTACATAAACCTTTTTTTTTTTTTTTTTATCAATTTATGTTCCAATTCATTAAATTCAAAGCCAATGATAATGACAATTAACACTTGTGTTCATAGTTGGTTGTGTTTGACCCGATACATGCACAACCCACCATTGGGTATGTAAAAGTTTCAAAATACATTATTAGACTTCATGTGCATGAAAGAGTGAATGAAAAAGAGAGACTATTGATGTAAATAATAACATACTCATTTTTGTTTAATGAATATAAGGACAAAATTGTCATTTTTAGTAAAAAAAAAAGAAAAAATGGTAGCACACAAGAAAAATATCTTCACCCAAAAAAAAAAAAAAAAAACTACTCGTCCCCCCTCCCACTCCCCAGCATCCCCATCCTCTTCCTCACTCCCCCTATTTTCTCTCCCTCTCCCTCTCTCTCCCTTCTTCTTCTTCCTCACGCCCCCTTCTGCCATCAAGACACCCTCGTTGCCACCGTCAACTGCCGCTGCCACCACCCGAACCCCCCCTTCTTCATCTCCACTTCACTACCGCCCCATCTCCATCTCATTTCCCCTCTCTTCCTTCCTCTCTCACTACCCCATGTTGTCCCATGTCACCGCTCCTTCATCGTCGCCATCGACAACCACTAGCACCATTGCCGGCCACCACCAAGCCCCCCCCCCCCCCTCTCGCAACGGAGGGATTAGGGTGACTAGGTTGGGTAGGGGGAGGACGGTGGAAGGAGGAAGGGGCTGGTACGTACGTGGTGGGGGTGGGGTGACTAGGCAGTGGGGGAGAGAGGGAGAGGAGTGGGGAAGGAGGAGGAGGGCAGTTTAGGCAATTTTTTTAAAAAAAATGTTGTGTGTGTAGCTTTTTTTTTTTTTTTGCCGGTAGAATGTCCCAAAACAAAACCTAACACAAACCTCACGGTGGTTGTCCATTATCGTTAAGACTATTGATTTTAGAGGTATATACGGAACCTATTAAAATGAAAAGGCAAGATGTGTCACTAAACATCCAAAGTCTTAGAAGATTGTTAATAAATTTGGATACAAATTATATGGGTTTACCTGACCCGTAGTAAACTGCAAAGGTTACGCCGGTTAACATGGGTCGGGTCATAGGAATGGTGTGCTTGAGAAGATTACTTCAACATATTAGACCGTTAGAAGAGTCCGCTTTCTATAAATACGTCATACCGTCCCTCTCTTGTTTAGTAGTATATATCTCCCGCTCCAGAACTTGTATTTAAACTTGATTGCTCCATGAAAAAGATATAAACCAGTTCTGGATTTTGCTGTTAATAAGTGAGAATTGGGTCTACTTCTCTCTGATTTCTTCTTCTGAAGGAGAAACCATCTCTTTTCAGTCCCCCGAAAATTGAATGCTGCGTTTTGTTTTGTGCTTTCAAGAAGCATGGCCAGTTGGAGAAGCTACCAGAGGAATAATATACAACAAGAATCTCGCTGGATGAACTTGGGATCGAAATACAAGAACCCACCTTCAGGTATTCAAGATTTTCTTGCCTTTGTTGCATACTTCGTAAGTTTTCTCTTGGCTTGATAATGGGTTCGTAATGTGTAGAAGAACTTCTGTTATGCTTTGTTTTCTAAATTTGGTTTTGTTTCTGGATCATTGATTGTTGTTCTAGTGTTTGATTGGAATCTTTAGCTTGTTAGTAACTTTGAGGATCTTTGAATTGTAGAAAAGGTTTTCCGTTGATGGTGTTCTTCACTTCTTCTTTTTCATTTTTTCTATAATTTAAGGAGGATTTCTTGTTACGGCATTCTTCTATATTCATCAAATCAATCCCCGCCGGATTTGTTATTGTGCTGTGTCCCCAAGAATCTAGTTTTCATGGTTTGATGAATTTTAGTTTTGATGGAATTGAAGACTTTTTTTGGTTTGTTTATTTGTTTTTCATGGAATGGAGGAGTTTTTACATGGAAGAGGACTTGTCTTGTTTAGGGGTTTATTTTGTTTTTGTATTATTTCTCATTCTCAGGTGTTTCCTTTTTTTGTTGGTTGCAGGGTGGTCAAGGCAGCACACGGCTCCTTCATGGGACAAGAGACTTTCAACTTCTGTATCCAAAATCCCATGGAAGAAAATATGTGAAAGAAAGAGATTTGAGTCCTCCTTCCAAAACATTCTTGAATGGAATGATTCAGCCGTCAAAGAGGCGGCCCAGAATGCGAAGGCCAGGTTCTGTGCTAAGATTAGTGGCCTTCCCTGCGATGCTTCTCTGCCTGATCTAGATCTCTACATTGAAGATGTCGACTGGAACGCGTATGTAGATCCTAGGTTGTTGTCATCTTTGAATGGAGAACGTACCGTCTCTGACCACGGTGACGATGATTGCAACCATGAGATTCTGGATTCTGCCCTTTGGAATCAACCCATCATACCTTCTGGGTGGGGTGATATTGATGATAATGCTGTTATGAAAGCTAACAATAAAATGGGCCCTGGATGTGGGAATTACAATAGAACTGCTGATAGTAGCAAAGGGTGGGCTCACAGAGATGAGGAAAATAAGTATCCTAATGTGTGCTTCTTTTCAAGTGGTGATAGGAATTGGAGGACTACTGGAGCTGATTGTTATCAAAACAAAGAAAGGGGAGCTCCATATGCACCCAGATATAACAATGGCAGTACTTCAAAATTCCAAGGCGACTACTGCCAAGCTAAGGGTGGGCAAATGAAATGGCAAAGGAGGAGAGACGGCTACTTTTGTTCATGAGAGACCCCATGGCGGTGGAACTCAATTCAGTCTTGTGGTCCAGTGTATTTAGACAAATCTGCGCAATCTAGTAACGCATGAAGTTGGGAGAAGCCGGTTTGTTAGCCCATCTGAAGGGCTGTAATTGTTTCCTTGAGGAGGAAGAGTTCTGTCTCTGATCGTATGTATCTCTATTATTTGGTTCCTTTTTTATTTTCATTTGATGATCATATGTGTTGCAACAGCTGTTTTATTCCTCATGTTGTGAGAGTAAGGGGCGTACTGATGAAAGTACTATTACATTGATTTTGTATCATTGTTTTTCCCCCTCTGTTTCAGTTTCCATTAAGATGCTGATTATACTGTTGATTTTACATGGCTTTGATGACAATTTGTCTTTGACATTCTGGGGGAGATCTCTCTGTTTTGTATGTTTTATTGGGCCATGTAAAATTTTCTAACCAACAGGCTATGTTTGGGCGGTAGTGGTCAAAATTAGATTTCTCAAGAGTAAGTTTGTTTCATGTAATTGAATGCCTATGAACTGTACAACTTATATTGCTAAAAATGATTAAAAGAGAAGAAACAAATGTGAATTCCCAAAAATGACTATCAATTTATCTCCACTCTAATGGAAAATAAAAGAGGAGGTGGAAAAGGAATGCACCACCCCCACACCTCCCTCTTAAAAAGTGAGGGTTGCATCTACATCAGTACCTCGTGTACTACATCTCACCTCTTTAATAATGTTGGGTGGAGCTCATTTGATCTTAAATTCCTATATATTCTATGCAAACAAACAGGCTCTAAATGTGTTACACCCCGACCCGAACTAATCATGATTAATACTAATTAATTAAGATTAATATTAATTAAGCATGGATAATTGGATTAATCAAGATTAATGACCAAAGAGGGACAAATTAGTCTCAAATGATGCATTAAGTATAATGGAATGGATTTGAATGAAATTGAATTGGTTAAAATGAGTTTAGACTCAAACAAGGTAGGCTAAGGACTTTTCCGTAAATACGGATTTTTTACGTATTTCGTCAAATACGAAAATTCTTGATACCAACGTATGTATCTTGAAGAATACGTTAACTTTCATAATGAACGCGATTCCATTTGACCTCAAATGGACCAAATGAGGCATCATTTGACTTAAAGTGTAATTAGGCCTATTGAGAGGGGGTTTTAGCGTAAGAGGTCCTTATATTAGAATGAGATGAGGGAGATGAGCTCATTTCACCTTAAACTAAACCCTAGGCTCATCTTCTATCTTTCTCTTCCATTTCTCTTCATTGATAGTGAGGTTAGGAGAGATTCAAGGGGCTTTTGAGGAGTTATCTTCATCTTCATCTTCTTCCCCAAGCCATTCCTCCATTTTTGAAGTGAAAAGCTAGAGAAAGATCTAAAGATTTCCTTTCCTTTGAGCTACAAGTGAGTACTTGGAACTTTAAATGAATTTCTAAGTTACAATGAGTGATTAGGTATGGTTTCTAGTATAGATAACTTATGGGTTGTGTTTTTGGTTGTTTTTATGGATTGGGGTTTGAAAAGGAGACATTTGTGTTAAACCAAACTAAGGCAAAGGGAGCTTATTGTCAAATAACTTCAAGAGAGGCAAGTATAAACATTACTTGTGATTAGTGTTAATCATTGTAGGAGCTCATGGAGTTTCCAGGCATTTTGTGCATTTTACATTGAGTTTTGGGATTTATTGTGGATTTAATGATATGGTTAATGAATAATTAAGAGTATTTATTTGTGAATGAGTGTTGTATGAGGAGGAAACAGGAGGTTCCAATGCTCATTGCAGGTTGTGGAAATGGATTGGAGAAATGAGAGTAGAAGAAGGAAGAAAGAACAGAAGTTCTGAAGCTAAAAAAAAAAATGTTTCTGGGCGCAGGTGGCTAGCCGCAGGGCTAACCGCCAGAAAACCACAAAATGGTCAGTCTCTGAAAAGCTGACCATGAGCTGACCGCTATATTGCGGTGAAATTTCGGCTAGCCGCCAGGTAACTGCAACGCTGACCAAAGTTGAGTAAAAATTTGCATAGTTTCTGGAAAGCTGACCGAACTCGGTTCGGCTAGTCGCCAACTAAATTTCGGCTAGCAGCCAACTAGACTTCGGCTAATCGCCATGATACTGTTAGGGCATTAACTGTGAGTAAAATTTGAGCCAATCGATCGGACATAGCGGTCCGACCGATTGATTTTGGGTTTCGGATTTTTATGTGGATTTAGAGTACCACTTATTAGTGCAAGTGCTCTTTAATTGGTGTTAAGACTAAGCATCCATGGGTGATAATTACGAGGACTATAATAATGCATAAATTAAATATATAAATGTGATGACCATTGAGAATAATATGTGCATTTGGAAACCAATGGTTACACACAAATGGTTGTTTAGAATTGAGATAAGGTTGAGTAGAACCATAGGAAGTTAATAATTCTCTTATTGTATTATTGTGATCCAATCTAGTGAGATTGGTATTATCGTTATCCCATTCCTTTGTCATTAAAGGAATCATTGAGTTGAATTGAATCCATAAAATGATTTCTTACTGAAGAGTATTGACCCTTGAGTCTGGCACTACCTAGCTATTTTATAAGAACTCTAAATGAGTTCAATGAAATAATGAATAACTAATCCTGCTGCAGCAGATGGATTTTGGGGCGTTCCGGAACTCCGTGGTGATACTAGTTGTCCCTGGCCCGGACACTAGTAAGTCCCACCAATTCCGATCGTATCTTTGGGTATTTATTGATCATGCCTTCCATTGGAAGATGAATCCTCCATTTGAGGGGAGATGGTGATTAAAAAGAAATAGAATGAAATGAATCCTTCCTTTGAGGGAAGATGGTAAATGAAATGCAATGAATGCTATGGTAGTAGCCATCTTGTACATGTTTATTGATTGACTTTATGTCTACTTATTGTTGTTGTAGAAACTTTCTAGACTTCTCTAGAATTGGAATTGTTAATGAACAGATTGAATGAACTCAATATGAATGTATTAACATGCTATTACGAGAATTGGTTATACATTGTTGAACCGTCGTGTTCATTAGTGTTATTAATGGCATTATAGGCCCGATTGCCCCTGCCAGTCCAGCAGCGCCCCCGGCAGTAGCGAAGGAGACCGCTCCGGTTCCTCCAGGAGGATTGATCGAGTGGAATAGGCGGGATACCATCTGAAATGGGTATCCAAGTGCGAAATGTGATTGGAATATTTTGAGAAATGTTTTGAGAAAATGTTTATAGATTCATTTTGAAATGTAATTATTTGTCATCTGTATAGTATTTTTGGATATGCAGTGTTTGATGAACAAATGTTGGAAATTATACATGTATAAGGATTTTATTTTTGTATACATGTAAATCGTAGATTGGTATTGTCAAATGTAAATGTTTCCACAAAAAATTGTATTTGTCAGGATATTGAGAATGTTATCCCTTGTGGATTCCGCTTTAACTTCTGTTAATTCGGAGTTTATAGGAGTAAGTATGAGCTCACGGCTCGGAGTTACCGAATCTCAGGCCCAGGTCGTGACAAAATATAATACTTTTATTTTTCTCATTTTTTGCTCTTTAAGTCTGTAAAAATTTATTTCAGGTCTTGGCTGTAGTTTGGGATCAAGAGCAGCAAATAGTGCACTTCATTATCTAATCATCCAGCAGCAATCAGCATGGAAAAAGTATCACTTCATTCTACTGAAATATTCTGTCCCTTTGTTGCCAGATCAATTGCCCTCATCGGCATGTTATGGACCTCTTCAAGCAATTATTATTAGTGAAGCCCCATTTGATTTATTTTTTTTTGCATGGAATTGAGTTTCTAGTTCATAGTAACGGAATACGGAACAGGCCGTGAAGGGTGAAGACTACAAGTGGAGATGTAGTCGGCACCCTCGCTTACCTAGGACTTGGTTTATTAGGTTGATAGGCTGAGAGTTTATTTTCTATCCAAGGATGAATTATTTGATGGTCATTTGTGGTCTACACCTTTGCATTTTCAATTTTCGCTACTCTGATGCATTTCTTAAAATTCCTGGGATTCAATTTCAATCACACAAATGGCTTTGAGGAAGGATGTTTGAAAGAGAGATGGTGGAGAAAACAGGTGTAGGAAAATGTCTGCAGTGAATCAACTCCTGAATCAGGGCATGAATGTTTTGGGCCTGCTTATTCGTTTACGCTGGGACGGTGTCTTGGAGTGCTTTGGCTAGTTGTCCTGATTGAAAAAACCAGCTGGTTTCTCCTCTGCGAATGTACTCGTTTCATGAGAATATAATTTATCTTTTGAAGTTAGAAAAGGATGGTTAGATGGTTTTGTTTCCATCTGATCATGCATTTCCTGTCCCCCTCCATGCTTACTTTCATCTACTACTAGCACATTTCTAAGGGGTCTCCTTTTTTGGCATGGAATTTCCAGGGATTCTAAGACGAATGTATTCCTATTTTCTAGGGTGTTGATTGAGCTTACTCTTCAACATTCTCCCTCAAGTGGGACCCGGTTTTACTTTGTTGATACGCACATTTTTTGCACCGAGTCGCATCTTAGGATTTGAATTCACAGCCGATTGACTCTAATACCATATTAAGTTCTCTCAATTAATCATTTCTACCAAAACCTCTATGTGAGGCGGCATAATTAATTTTCAATACTCCCACTTAGCTGTGTTAACTGCCATTAATGGTTGCAATGCTATTGACCACTTGCTTATTCTCCTTTTGGAAATCTGTCTTTGAGTTGCTCCATGGCCAAGGCAAGTGACAAAGAAAATGTGTTAAAAATGTTTGGTGGGGGGCTATTCCCTACAAATATTTATTTGACTTTTTTTTTTTCCCTACGGGTGGGATCCAAACTCACGTACTCTACTCATATATCAATGTCCCTAACAGCTCACAGATAGATTTATGCTACTTTTGTGAAGAAATCAAGTGTTAAAAATCAGGGGGACATCATGCTATGGGCCAAACATCCAATTAATCATTGGCTATAGTGAAAAAGAAAAGCTGGTCTCCCAATTGAAGCGATTAACGAGTATAATTCCTTGGGATTGCTATGTAAGGGGAGATGGGGACTCTTGAATGGATCATATAGAGATTTGCAACTCTAGTGACCACGACTATCTTGGATCTGAGTTGCCGTCAACCCCAACTAGGCCCATGTTTGGCATCTCTATTTCACGCCTCTATTTCTCTATATGTCTAAATCGGACAGATGTTTGAACAATTAGAGCGTTTGGCAAAAGATTTTAGACTCTTTCCGTTTTAGACATTTAGAGACAAATCCTCTAAAATCCAAATGCTCCAAAAGTAGGTAGATGAGAAATAGAGCTTTTGGGTCTTAAAATATAGAGACGATGTATTTAAAATAAATTCGTGCGTTACCGAATGCGTTTTTTTTTTATTCTAGCCTCTCTTTTTTTAGCTCCTTTTTTAATGGATCTATTATAGATGGATCTATAAAAAAAAAAAGAGTAGATATACCAAACAAGCCCTAGAACTGGCAATTGGCATCACCAACTTATAATGCTATTTATTTATCAAAAGAAATTTATAATGCTATTTGAGCATGTCCATTAATCTTACTGGTAAGTTGCGGTAATTTTCACTTGTGTGGACTTTCTTCCTGCTTGTGCGGGCGGGCTTGTCTTCCCGTGTGTTCTCTTGGGTCCAGCCCCGTTGGCTTAGGTTAAAAAAAAAAAAAAACTTATAATGCTAATCGGTACACGCAAATCACAATTATTATTTTTGCCTTAAAACAGAATATGAATCCTTCATCATCAGCTGGCCCATTGAAATCATTCCCGACCTCATAGAGTCCGGATCACCTATCACAGTTGTTACACCTTCACCGTAAGTTTACCAATAACAGTCTGCCACGACGTCATCCAAAAATTTAGGTGATTTTCAAGTTTAAAAATATTTAAATCAGATAAAAGAAAATCACTTCAAAATCATAGTGGGAGTAAATCGAACAACTCCCCATTTCCATGGATTTACACGAGGGTAAGGGAATCCAAATCTTTTCTCATTTTCCACATATTATAAAATGTTTTGTTCCCAGCATTGAAGTTCATATCTCCGGTTTTAATTTTCATGAGTTTCATGAATTTGGATTTCATCTTGGAGATATAATGGATTTTTCCCTACTCATAGAAACATTTTATGGGCACGTTTTCGGCTATAGGTTTTTATCTACTACACTGGAGTTTTAGTTCAAGCTGTAGGTCCATATGGTTCTTGGCTAGGACATGGACATGGACATGTAGTGGAGTTATATTGAAAAAAAAAGAAAAAGAAAAAGATACACATATATAATATGTACATATAATTACATGTATGTGTAGGAAAATGTTCTAGTGAGATGTTGAGATGAGTGAGATGACTTTATATGGTCCACTTGGATGAGTTGCCAGATTATATAGGAGAAATAAATTCTGGGTCTTTACAATCCGGAGTTAAATTGATGTAATCGACCACAATATAGTCGGGACAATGCTCTGACGATTATGATGATAAAATATATTAAGTGATTTTAAATCAAGCTTAGTCTTGTGGATAAGTCGCACATGGATAAAATCCAATAAAAGCAACCATTAACTCAAACAAGTAATCCCAATTTAATCAATAAGAAACAAACAAAATCTTAATATAAAGAGAATGAGAGCAACTGAGCACAAATGTGTATTTCATTGATTTGTTTTGAATAAGGCTGTTGTAATGGGAGTTTTTTTTTTTTTTTTTTTAATTATAAAATAATGTTCAAAATCAGATATTTTGAGTTGACACTAAAGCTTGTGGACTTGACAATTGCGATACTCTCCTTGTGTGAACCTGAGAGAAATTCAATCTGAAAGGGTATTTTTTTTTTTTTTATTAATTTTTATGGAAGGGACCCAAATCCACCTCAAATCCTCAAAGTTGGATGTCTAGAAGATGTAGTATTTCTTTCCAAACTTTCTAGGAAACATACTTTTCCTAAAAATATTTTCATCTACACTCACAACCATGTGACCAATTCCATTTTAGTAGTAAAATTTGATATACCCCATGCATTGATAGGGGGTGTCTCCTTTTAATGGCTTAGATTTTTAATAAGTTTGTCGTACTAGATTTCCTCTTGTTCAAGATAATTCCAAGGATCAAGGCTCTCCAAAAACTTACCCTAGTGGTCCCATTGTAAGATGGGATATTTGATATATATAAAAAAAGTGCGGTGGTGAAAAACGCATAAGATTGTTGTAATCAAATATTTCATCAAACAACCAATCTCTCCTATTAACGGCAAAGGGTAGCTCAGTTGGCTTAGGACCACTGTTTGCACCCAGATGTTGTGAGGGATTAGTCCAGTCCAAAAGGTTGAAAACCGGCTCATATTTTCGAATATGTGGACACACCCTAAAGTTCCACTCCTTCAAGTCATATTCCGAAGGATCAAGTCTCCCACTATACGTGTTATCTCCAAAAAAAGAGCTGGTCCCATTATAAGATTGTCGTATAATGCATAAAATCGTATTAATCTTTTATCAAATGGGAAATCTTAGATTGAAACCAACTCTTAAGGAGGTAAGATTTTGAGAAAAAAAAGTATAAATGGACCGAATTTGGATGAGAACCAGACCGGTCCCAAGATTCGGTCATGCAGCACGGCTCTTTTGAGAATACCCCCATGGGTTAGTTATGCCTCGACGCCTAAATACAGCAAATATGAATTTCACTTCTGAGCAGTTGAGTTGCGCTTTCCAGATGTTACCACATGTAACTATGTAAGTTGAGCGTGGTTTGGTAGCATGTTCCAGCAACGTGTCTTTAAAAGAGAGTGGCTTCTAGACACCCCCTTCTCTCACTCGCCCTTGATTTCTCCTTCCGCTTACGTGCAGTAGAGCAGCTAGCCTTCGAATCCTGCACGTATGCTCTATTTGGATCTTGGGTTTGGTGAGACTTTTCCCTCTCTCTCTCTCTCTCTCTCTCTCTCTCTCAATCCATCTCTGTTTCTGTTATTATTTGATATTAATGTCTTTCCTAGTTACCCAAACATTACAAAAACATCGATCGGTGTAAACTGTAAACGATACATCAATGAGCATAAACCCTATCGTTTCTCTTTCCATTTTATTTATTTTTTTGTTTGTTTGTTTGTTTTTGTGAGAAACCCTATCCGGTTATGGATCTTGCGCATTGGGTATGTAATTTGGGTGGATTTTGATGCATACTTAGCTTGAAATATGGTGATTGGTTATGGGTATTTTCCAAGTACATGAATGGAATTGGGGTTTTGGTTTAGTAGGGTTGGAATTGGTATATTACTGTTTGTTTTCCAAATACCTTTAAGTGTTGCTATTAGCTTTTATGGTCTGTGAACTTGGTCCCCATCAAATGTTGGATTAGAATTTAGAGAAAAAATATTATCATTATCAAAGCTTTGTCCCAACTTTGTTGTGTTGGGCTACATGAATTCTGTTTCTCCATTCTCACCAATCCG
This sequence comes from Camphora micrantha, assembly GCA_003546025.1. Taxonomy (NCBI): domain Eukaryota; kingdom Viridiplantae; phylum Streptophyta; class Magnoliopsida; order Laurales; family Lauraceae; genus Camphora; species Camphora micrantha. The sequence continues at coordinate 19,857,113 of QPKB01000006.1, read as the reverse complement.
GAGCCACTTTATAATTTTTTTTTTTACGGATTATATGATTTGTTGAGATCCTCTAGATTTAACCTCTCATTCTTTGTTTCAAAAGAGAAGTATTCATAGCATTCTCTTTTGTTGTAAGAGTTAACTGTATCTAGTGTACAACTTAAGTATGAAAAGAATGTGTTTTGGGGTTATCGTGGACCCAATTATGTATTGTATGTTGTAATTAGTATTGAGGGTTAATTGCATCTGGATTGTATGCTTCCAAGTTGTGATTTTCGCAATTATTTCTTGTCATTAACATTTCTTTATTTGATTGTTTCTTTCTGAATGTTCAGATGAATGCATGCAATGGAAGACACAATAGTGAATCTCTTGTGGGATAACAAACTTTGCCATCCAATCTACTATGGATAGAACTCTTGCTACTTGTGTCATTGCTGGTGAGAAAGAAGGGTATGCGAACTTGGCTCACATAATTTTATCCATTCTTTCCGTTTTTCAAGTGTTGAGGATTCTTGAACAGTTTCTATTGTACTATAGCCTTTTGGATTTTTATCACTCAAAAGGTGGAAATCTATTGTAAATTCTTACTCTTTATGAGAGATGTGCCTTTTGTAATATGTGCATTCAAGACGTGTTCATGATGCATTTTATCATGGAAAATGCTTCACCAAACAAATGATGAAAATCGGGATATGAGAAATGAAATTTGCAGTTTCAATATTATGCAGAAAATGAAATCACTGCAAGAATAAATTGTGGGAGAAATCTTGCTTACAAAAATTTCCCAGGTTCCAGATTCCTATGATATCTTTGCAATAGTTTGCATAACAGAAAATTCATACAGATTATAGGCACATGCATCCTGGATTAATAAACATTTCATTCTTCATATTTATGATATCTTCTGCAGAAATCAATCCCACAACTCTCTCTCTCTCTCTCGCACACACTGGATTTCCCTTCTAACAAATGTGCATTGGACTTTCCTTTTAATTTCCTTCTTGACAGATTAAAAACATGAGAAGATTGGTTGCACACTGTCACACAATCGTTTGATCGCCTACTGTAACCTTAGTTAAGCGGATGGGTTTCTTCAATAAAGCAAAGCTTGTTATAAATGCCTTCCCTTTCCTTTCTTCTAAGATCTTGACAGGAAATGGCCATCATAGAGGCATTGCTACTGCATCAAATGCTATCCGACCTGCTCAAACAATCTTTAATAAAAAATTTACATGTGGGTTTCATTACTCTTCTTTGTATTCCTCCTTAAAACCTAGTTCCATTAAATCAAAACTGAATTACGCTACTGCTGGAACTCGGCGATTTTACTATGTTGACCGCTACCAAGTTAAACACTTTCGGCGGAGGGGACCTCAGCGTTGGTTTCAGAACCCACGCACTGTTTTTGTTGTTGTTGTAGTCAGTTCTGGTGTATTGATCACTGTCTATTATGGGAATTTGGAGACCATTCCTTACACCCAACGCAAGCATTTCGTCCTCATGTCAAGGGAAATGGAACGGAAGATTGGAGAAGCTCAGTTTCAGCTATTGAAGGCCAGTTCTAAGGGAAAGATTCTTCCACCAATACACCCTGATGGCATCCGGGTGAAATCGATTGCAAGTGACATAATTAATGCGTTGCAGCGAGGGATAGGACATGAGCGGGTGTGGAGTGATATATCATACTCGAATGAAGAGCCTGCCCTCCCTAGTTCATCTTCTAGAGGATCTCCAAATATTGTGTCTGCATTGAGAGGTGAGGAGTTAAAGGTGGATGAGCAGTGGCCCCGCGAAGATGAGATTCTTGATGATGAGTGGGTCCAGGAGAGTAGGAAAGCTGGCAAAGCACGTGGTTCGCAGCCTGCAACTCAGCACTTGGAAGGTTTGAATTGGGAAGTGATTGTTCTAGATGAGCCTGTTGTAAATGCATTCTGCCTTCCTGGTGGCAAGATTGTTGTGTTCACGGGGTTGCTCAACCATTTCCGCACCGATGCAGAGTTAGCAGCAATTATTTCACATGAGGTAGTCATCTAAGTTGGTTTTCACTCGTCTAGTAATTGTAGCAGAGCACATTTCTGTTGTTATCTAAGTTGGTTTTCACTCGTCTCGTAATTGTAGTAGAGAACATTTCTGTTGCAGTTGGTTAGACCATTATAAGGGTGCTTTGGGAGGTTAATAGAAGCTGGGAATCACACATGCTTTAGTATCAGTAATTGATGTTGGTAATGATTAGTGGCCAAAATGGTGGAAATTAATATCTTATTTAAGTGTGGTTTTCAGTTTCTGTGCCGTAGCACCCCTCAGACAAAGTGCTACAACTGCTTTTGATTTATGATGCATCCATACACACTCCTAGGGAGTGTTTGGTTTACATTGTCAATGGACTGCATATACATGCTTTGCAGCAACTACAGTGCTCCTTTTAAGTGTTTTTTCCATGTTACGAGTAACAAGCAATATGGTCACGTACACTTCTTAAAAACCAAAGATAAAGTATCTCGAATTGAAGTGTACTTCTCTGACATTCATTAAGTAAATGTGAACCAAATTTCTTATTCAGCGCATTTGGTGGATTTATAGACCTTTTGTCCGGTAATGGCAAGAAACTAGTCAGCCCCTTCTTATATAGAAATCGATCATTTCAGTTTCATTATAATGTACTGACTCTATATTTGTCAATCAGGTTGGTCATGCAATTGCACGGCATTCAGCAGAAATTTTCACAAAGAACATGTGGCTTGGAATTTTACAACTGGTTCTCCTCCAACTTATTTACATGCCCGATGTTGTCCATGCGATGTCCCAGCTTCTTCTTAAACTTCCTTTCTCTCGGAGGTATCTTCAAGACTTCAAACTTTTAGGAAGCTTTTGGAATTTCACTTTATTGGTTCCCATGTTTGCTTGTGTCTCAAATTGATATTTGTTTGTTTGCATTTTTGAACCTGAAATGTATACTTATCAGGCCAAAAGCTTACATTGTAATGATCCTGCATTACCCAACACTGCGTGGTTATCCATTATGCTGAAATATTCTCACTACCTGATTGGGGCACATCGAAACATATTTCATGAGAAATTGGAAGTTATCCATCTTGTTATTGGGAGTTCTGAACTGCCCCTTATGGCTTGCTGTCATTATGTTTGGCTTTCTACCCATTGTAGCTTGCCATCCTTATCCTTATGTTTGGTTTTCTTCCTATGTTATGGAAGATACTTTGGTTTTATTTGTTAATGAAAATAAGAACAAATATGTATAGAAATGAGCAATCTACAAGTACTAAATCTACAAGTACTATGGGTTGGATATGGTGCATTTGTGTATAATTTGTTATCCTTTTATGCGTATTTTCCTTGTTATTTTGCTGATAAAATCATCTGCCCTTGAAAGCTGCTGAACTTTCAGAAGATGACTTTTTATTTGCACTTGTTGCATGCTATCTTTGGACTCTTATGCTAAAGAATATTCTAGAATGCTCTAATATGCCAATTGTTAAGTGTGGATGATACAATAGCTGGGTGAAATCAGTTTGAAGTTATTATATTTCATGCATTCTTATTCATTTATTTGCATAATTATTTGGCTTTCTGTTAGGATGGAAATCGAAGCAGATCACATTGGGATTCTATTGATGGCTGCAGCTGGATATGATCCACGGGTGGCACCAAAAATGTTTGAGAAATTGGGACAGATTACTGGCAGTGATTCATCATTGCAGGACTACCTTTCCACCCACCCGTCTGGCAAGACAAGGGCAAAACTGTTAGCTCAATCCAAAGTTATGGAAGAAGCACTTGCTATATATAGTGAGAGACTATTGGGTCATGGTGTTGAAGGATTCCTATAAGTTTTCCTTTCTATCAGTTGTTGTTTACCTTACTCCAATCTGAAATAATTTTCTTCTAGTTCATGTGGCAGGACCCCATATCCCCATCTGTTTGAGGCCATCTGTGGTAAGCTCAGTCCTTGCTCAGAATTGATCGAAATGAAGAAACATAGTTTATGTAACCGGACCCCTACCCAACATAGTTGGACAAGGCTTTGATGATGACGGCTATAATTTTCTTTTGTTATTTTTTTATTAAAATAATCACACCAGGTTTGTATTTTGTCATTCTGGAATACTTTTGACATTGACGTCTGCTGCCTTCACTGAAACCCTATTAAGCCCACCAACTTAATTCAGATTTTGAGTAGTTATATGCTCTTTTGGTATGTCTTTTGTACCACATGTTTTTGCAAATTTACTGCCATTCTGCAGACCAATCCATTGGCCTGGATTTTTGTAAGATATCCTTGCCGCACTGAACTCTGCTGGAGAAAATTATTTCCATCTCATTGGGTGCTTAAAAACAATATTAGAGGAATCATGATACACAACCAGATCTATCACAAGAATAAATTTGATTTGATACAGTGCTTGTTCACTTCTTCAAGGCAAACCACTGAATCGAACTGTCTCTCACATCTGCCATCTAATGTTATCAAAGTTGTGTGCTTAATCCAATGGTTTCCCTTGTTGAAACGCTGGTGGATTGTTTTTGCAATAATGGGATGGGATGGTTGTATTGCAAGTGATCCTTCCAGCTTTTCGTGTGGCATCAAAACCTCATTTAACTATGGAACTATGCATTACCAAAAGAAAAAAAAAAAAACAAGTGGATTCATATATGTTTTGAGTATGATATGGTTGGGCCTATACATAACTAAAATTTCTGAAATATTCCAACTACATATAGACTAAAACTTTCATCATACTATGGCGTGGGCATCTAAAAGTGGACATAATCAGAGAGAGATTTTTGTTGCTGGACCTAGAAATCAGCCTAATTACCCATTGTGTTATCATGCCAATACTTATTGGTTTTTTTCCAAACACATGCAATTTAATCAGTCATAAAATTCTCCCTGGTCTATTCAATGTGAAACCTAAATTTCAGATAAACCTGGTATGAAAGCCGTATGCAAAAAAAATAAAAAAAAAAAAATCAACCCAGCCAAGGGGGCTGGCACCCCAAGAGAGAACCCATATATAGGAAGACAGCCAGCACAAGCAGGAATAAGGTCCGCACAAGTGGAAAAGAAGCACGTACAAGTAGGAAGAAAGCCCACACAAGTGGGAAGATGTAGTGTACTCAGAGTTCGAATCCTGGACAACAAGGTGAGTACTAAGGGCTGACCCAAGTTGGGTTTGGAGAAGAGAGGAAGAAGGAAGAAGATGAGGAGTATATGCCTGCTCAGGGTCAATGGGGACCCTCACTTGTTATACCAAATGTCGCCGTCAACCCTAAAACATAGAAAATGAAGGTCAATAGCGACCACAAAAGAAAAGAAAAAAGGTAAAAAAGTTTGTTTTTTTTGTATGGATTCTCTATTTCGTTTGAGTTTGGCTAAAGTTTTTTTGTTTGGTGCACGGGCTACATAAAGTTAATTTTTTGGTAAAATCCTCTACACATACATATATGTATATGTATATGTATGTGTGTGTGTGTGTGTGTGTGTGTGTGTGTGTGTGTATATATATATGTGAAAAATATTCAAGTGCATTTATCCATCACCACACATGGTGAGGGACACCCCTTTTGGGAAAGTTTCAAGTACAAAAGGACTTTTGTACTTTTTGAAAAGATTTCCTTTTGTATTTGAAACTTCCCCAGAAAGGGTATCCTCACTACACATAGTGAGAGATAGATGCACTTGAATACCCCCCCTATATATATATAGAGGGCCCTCACATTTAAGTTGCACTTGAATACGCCCCCTACAGAGCACCTTATCTCTCACCTCACTATAAGAGATAAGGAGGGGGCCCTCACATTTAAGTTGTTGGCATTTGATATGGATATAAGGGCTCCCACCTTAACTCTCATAGTAAGGTGAGAGCATCTCTCATAGGAGCATCTCATATATATATATATATATATATGGGCAAGGCTCTCCTAATCTAAAGCTTAGGATAAAATTCCGTAAGGTCACGCTGACCAAATGAACTAAACACACGACCTCCCTAAATTACACATGTCCACAAACTTTTATTAAGATTCGAATTTACCAGACCATTTGATCGATTAAGTACCGATCCGAATGGACTATTGACCATTAAACTTTTGGGGCTCAGATGGAGAACATAGAATCCATGGTTGGGGCTGGATTTTTGCAATGAGGAGGGTCCTAAGGAGTCCTTGAAACACACCCCCCCACCCCCCCCCATGCCCATGTGGATCCCTATGTGGCCCCCACCACACACTTGAACTTACCTAAGCTTACCTTATTCTAAGCTGTAGCTTAGGAGAGTTGCCCACTATATATATTTATGTGTGTGTTGAAAATTCTCAAAAATGCCCCACATTAAAAATGCCCCTTTTTGCGCCCCTCCTTTTTTTTGTCATAGGGCCAATGTTGTGTCAATCAAGTCTTTTCATATAGACTACCTCCCAATGAATAGTCACAAGTCTAAGTTTGACATTCATAAAACTTTTTCTCACCTTTGGATTGAAATCATAATAAGATGATGCCTCTAAACTATTAGATTTTAGGGCCATGGATCAAAAGGTTGGTATGATCTTATGGGCTCAAGATTTTGCACACAGGTAGGCCTCATATGAGTCTTTCCATCAAATAGACTTCCATAATCATTATGCATCATAATGGGCTAAATTAGGAGAGGCATGCGCTGTGTAGCGCTCCCCTATATATATATATATATATATATATATATATACACGCGACTCGCGCACTGGATTAGTGTGAGTGCTTCAACTTAGGGCCCAAGCTCGGACTGGAACTAGGGGGATTGAAAGTTCCCTTGCCCTTCACCTCCATCTGGCCCCACAAGTTTAACGGTGTATAGTACATCGGATGTGCTGCTAAGGTGGGCCTCATGTGAAATTCAGAGGGATTGTGTGTGTGGTCCATTCAGAAAGACCATCATGTGGGCCCCACCTGGCCGCACCTGATAACCACTCTCTCTCTCTCTCTATATATATATAAGGAGGTGCTCCTATGAGAGCATCTCTCATCTTACCATGAGAGATAAGGTGGGGGCCCTCATATCCACATATCCAATGTCAACAATTTAAATGTGAGGGCCTCCACCTTTATCTCTCATAGTAAGGTGAGAAATGCTTTCATAAGAGCATCTCCCAAATATGTATATATATATATATGTATGGAGCAAGGCTCTCCTAAGCTCAAGCTTAGGAGAAAATCTTGTAAGCTCATACTTGTAGGGCCTACCTTTGGTCTATCCAAACAAACCAAATACATGACCTCTCTAAATTGCACATGTCCACAAACTTTAGGTCAGATCCGAATTTACCGGACCGTTGGATCGACTATGTATCGATCCGAATTAATCATTTACCATTAAACTTTTGGGCTCATATGGAGATGATAAAAATCACGGTTGATGCTGATTTTGTGTAGAGAGAAAGATTCTAGGGAGTCCTTGAGATCCCTCAACTCCCATCCCCATGTGGGTCCCCACATGGGCTCCACCATACACTTGAGCTTATCTTATCCTAAGCTTGAGCTTAGGAGAGCTGGCTCCGTATGTATGTATGTGTGTATGTATGTATATATGTGTGTGTGTGTGTGTGTGTGTGTGAGCAAGGCTTTCTTAAGCTCGAGCTTATGATAAAATTTTGTAAGCCCACGCTTGTGTGGCCCACCCTTGGTCCATCCAAATGGACCACACACATGACCACCCCCCCCCCCCTAAATTACACTTGTCCACCAATTTTCGATCAAATCCGAATTTATTGGACCGTTGGATCAACTATGTATCGATACGAATGGACTGTTGACTATTAAACTTTTGGGTCCATATAGAGATGATAGAAATCACGGTTGGAGTTGATTTTTTGCAGAGATGAGGATCCCAGGGAGTCATTGAAATCCCCCCATCCCCATCCCCATATGGGTCCTAAGGTGGGCCCTACCACACACGTAATCTTACTTTATTATAAACTTGAGCTTAGGAGAGCTGGTTATATAAATATATATATATATATATATATGCTATATTTTAGGGAAGAACAATGGGTGAAAAGGATAACGATAAAATAGAGGAGCAATAAGCTAAGATAATTTTGAGAGTATTTGCAGGGAACTACTTATAACGCCAGGTGTCAATATATAAGTGTTGTTTTGGTATATAATTCCTAAGGTTTTTAGAAATTTGTAAATAGCCCCTGTGGCTTAAGTATTTAGAAATAGCCCCCCTATTTCTCATTTTAATACCTTTTGTGTCCCCAAAATTAATAGTCTTCTAAACACCATAATTTTTTAGAGTAAAATCATACTTTTGCTCATGTCTTTTATCCTTATATGTATAATTTCAAAAGCTGAGACTTTAGTTTTCTCTAAAGTCTGTGACATTAAAAATGACATTAAATGAGAGATAATAATCCTATATAAGTATATTTTTTTCAATATAGGGCCCATTTCATTAAATCAAAATTGATTATAATGATAATCAACATCTGTACTTATAATTTGTTATAATCGATCGAATCCATGCACAATCCACCATTGACTTAATGAAAGTTTCAAAATACATGATTAGACTTCTTGTGCATGAGAGAGTTACTAAGAGAGAGGCCATTGGGAATTGGGATAAAATAGTGACACTTTTTGTAAATAATAATTTACTTATTTATGTTTAATGGGTGTAAGGGTAAAATTGTCGTTTTCATAAATTTTAGTCACTTTTGATTTTCAAATATGGGTAAGATAATTGTATCGTTTGTTTTCTAACTTCTTTTGATCAAAATGGATCTAAAGGAGAAACTGCTCTTTCTTGATAAAAAGGAAACTTACATCTATTCCACTTGTTAATTTAAAATTATGACCAATTTACTCACTAGGGTTATACAATTTTTTACTTTGACCAAAATAATCCTGAGAATTATGTACTTTTTATATTTTTTTAATTTGTAAGTGGGGCCAACCTTTAGACTCATATCCAATAAATCTCATTATGTCACTCAAATTGAAATTGGACCCTTTTATAAGAGTAATCATGCTTAACAAACTTGATGGAAATGAAAAGTAAAATCAAAATACTTGATGTGCAATGAACACTTTCCAATGTCACATAAAAAAATTATTAATTTATTCTCATAAATTTTATATTGTTTTATTACTTTTTATTTTTATAATCATTCAACACTGACACCAATAAAATTTTAATCCCATATCAATACTGCTATGACAAGTTTTAAAATCTTTTTTTTTGTTATGCATTTGCTTGTCCCTTCTTTGAGGATGGGTTGTCAAGCTATTCCTATTGAATGATAGGCTTCATCTTGGGAATGTATGGACGATTCCATCACACCAATCAAACAGGCCTTTAATACACGCATCCAGATGCATGTGTCAAAATAATTATTTCATAACTGTTGTCTAATTTCTCCAATGTTGTCCTCCTGAATGCTTCTGTAGGAATCAGCAACTTGAGTTCCAGAATTTTGAGAAATCAAAAGGCTTAAAAAGCCATTTCACAACTCAGAAAACCCACTGTCTTGAAATTCTCTCAATCAAATGGTTTTTTTTTCGGGGAACTCATGTAGACAGTACCTAGAGACTGCCAGGAATTCCCAACAAAAATTCTGATTATAACTATAAAAAAATGTAGTCGGAACTGAACCACAAAATGGCCAATGGAAAACTTGGATATATCACAAGAATAAAAGCAACTAATTTACTAATTAAAATTGAGGAAAAAGGAATGAAGCAAACTTGTACAAGATAAATGAGATGTAGACTTCTTCTTGCACATCCTTTTCATGGATACATATGTTACACCCAAACCCCTCAACAAATATACATGAAGTGTTCCACAGGAGTTCTTGACTTCATCAGTTGGTTTTGTATTCTTTCTCTAGCCTACACTATTCTTCGAATGATATCTCTTGTATTCCCTCCTCTAAACAAAATCCGATGGCATAAAACTTCATTTGCCGTGGGGAGTTGGGTTGTTGCATTCCAAATTAGATGGAAGCATTTGACCAGCATTCAAGCTCAACTGTAATCCAGGAGAAATTTGAATTCACAATTAATAAAAGACTCTGCAGAATGGCATATAACAAGCATCGCGTATTTTGTATTTATCATTATGAATCTAATCTTGAAACTAGGAAACTTACATCTGGGTCAGTGAATACGATTAATTGCTTATCTGCTGTCGATACCAGAAGGTTGGTGTTATCCTTGTTCAGTGCCACTGCAGTAATATCTTGCCCATCTTTCAGCTTTAAGGTATGGTATATCTGTACAGAAGGATTCTTGCTTATATAAAACAGCTTCTCAATTGGAAGAAAGCCAAAAAAAAAAAATGCATACAGAAAAAAGAATGGGGTATATGTAAAGAGAAAATATTAGTTCTCCATGGGCAGGAAGTAGTTGGATTTCTCCATGGGATATTCCACTATTCTGTATAAGCAATGGAATCTGAGGACTACTAGTTTATGGTCTCCTAAATAAAGTGCAGTCGTTTTTTCACTCGCATTTCCCCATACCTTCAAAGTATGCAAATCAAGAAAGCAAATGGAAGGCACTTGAACTGCCAATTTGTTCACAACACTCCCCTGTGATGACAATGTAATATCGTCGGCCTTAAGATTGTCTGATTCCATGTCTCTACTAGCAGAGGTGCTCTGATATTCCCTGTCCTTGTCGACAGAGAACGAAGTCGTCCCAATCAGAGCACTTCCTCCATCAACAGATACCTCCATGCAACTGATGCTTCCTGAAAAAGACAGAAATGCAGTTGCTATGGGAATCCCATTTATTGTGAATGTGCTGAGTTTTTGCATGGACTTGTTCCAAGTCACTACAACTCCTTCTGATGAAAGACAGACCGCGTCCGCCTCCACAGCTTCTAGCTTTCTGATTAATCGCCCCCTTATGGAATGCAGAAGAACACCAGAAGATTGAGAACAAGATACGACAATACCCATATCAGAATCAACACCACAACATACTATCGCCTTGAGATGGCCTCTAAGCACTTGAACAGGGCCTTCAATACGAGACCTCCGGCTAGTGTCTACAATGTTGCTTAAGTCTCTAGCAGAATGAGGACTATTAGTGCAAGTAGTAGTTGCTGCAGAAGTGGAAGACTTTGAACTGTTGCTTAATTGTGATAGTGGTGCTCGATGTATCCGCCAAAGCATTAAAGTTGTATCTTGAGAGCCTGTCACAAGATGGTTGCTATCAGGTGAGAGAGCAAGGCAGGTGACTGGTGCACAATGTCGAGCTGCTGTTTCAATGGTTATTGCACCATCGGATGAGATCAACTTCACACTGTTATCGGCATGACCACCTGATTAAAATAAAAAAGGACATGACCGCATAAGACTACAGTTATGAAGTAATTCGTTGGGATATGCATCCACATGCACATATTACAAAACAACTTGATTACTAATTTTTTATGTTCATATTAAAAGATGGATGATCAAAATGGAAGTATGGAGCTCTAAAAGTACGGCAGTGAATTATTTAAAGGGATTAGAAAGATTATGTAGGAAAGGAGATTAGAAATGAAATAACTTTTGAGAAAAGATTAGACTGAGATATGAATTTAATGACCCGTGGGTTCAAATGGAAAGTTATATTAAAAAGTAGCTAGATGTTGGGGAAGTTTTAAAGAGAAGATATTTTTATACATATTAGTATGGTAATGCAATATATAGAAGTACAGAATATCGTCGAATTCCCTTTTTTTTTTTTTTTTTTTCAAGGATTGACATAAAACCAGAAGTAGAAGGCCTCAAATAATTAATTACAAAAAAGAGACAACAAGAAAGCTGTGAGCATAAGTACAGCTTATGAATGAATGTTGTGCTGTGAGCTAAGGACAAAAGGATATCTTCAAGCTGGCAAAAGGCTTAAAAAAGGTTAATGGCCTTGATTGTGAGAGGTATTTAAAAAATGAAAATCAAAATGTCATGGTGAATGGAAAGAAAAAACTAGAGCAAGGGATAATTAACAAAACAAGCCAAGCATAAGTAGAGATAGCTTTAGAAAAGATGGAGCATGGGTCTAGATGGCATCCCCCATAGAAATATGGGGTTTATAGGATGAAAATGCACATTGCTAACCAAATTAATCATCCCAATTATGAGTAATCATCCATAATGGACATATTGAAATTATACCAGACATGTATGTGGGGACGGTAACTAGTTCACGAATTATACGTCAAGAGACAATTTGAGTTCCCAATCAAGATTAACAATCACAGAGTTCAAATGTTATCTTCTAGCAAAGCAAGATAAATATGCAAATACATTGAGAAAGAGAATGCCCAAATATTTGGGTTCTTGTCTTAGTGCCATTGAAAGAGGTGTGAAGTAAAATAAAGGAAAGAATAGGAATCAAGACACACTAATGGATGACAAATAGAAGAAGTGGGAAATTATTTTAAGACCCCAAAACTCGTTTTCCCTCATTCTTAATTGATTGCACAAGATTACTACCTTTTTTTTTTTTACCATCCTTTGTTAGATATTAGGTAATATATCAAGAACAATTACAACCCACCAGTGATGATTTCTTTATCACATGTGGCAGCAACAACTGCTGAGCTTCTGATTCCAGATGTTGGAAATGCCAATGCCTGGGGGAATTGCCAGTCTCCAGCTGGCCCTTTGAGCATGCGCATTAAAGCCCCGCCAGCAGAACCAGTTGTGGCTTTCCCATGCTGAAATAGAAATGGCGTGCCATGGCTATCAGGAGTGTTTGGTTGCCACTTATGTAATGCAACGTGTGCATCTGGAGCATTTACATCAACAACAATGACAGAGTCGGATGATGCGAAAATAGCAGCAGCAGGTACATTGCAGCGTTCTGGATTGGGAACCACATAAGGCTTGATCTTATTAGGGTTCCGAAAGATGGTCTGAATGCAGCAACAAGAAACCAGAGATTTAAATCATAATCATTTTGTTAGTTTCCTATGTGAATGAAGTATAGTATAGCAAGTTCAAGCTAAAGTTTGATGCTCATATGCGAGACAAGTCAATCTGAAAAGAGAGAATCACAACTTCTGCGACCAAATGTTATTTTAAAACAATGACATTTTTAAGATGCTTGATAGGAAGTTTCAACTTCTACACTAGCTAAAATAAATAGTATATTGTTGTAAAATCAGATTCAAATTGGGCATGGGAAGATAAAAGAGGCCTGCAGTTGGGACTTGGTACTTCGGAGCTATCTATAAGAGAGGTTTTCAACATTGCCAACCAACTAGAACTGTCAGTGACCATAAACCCCAAAAGCTCGAGCTGTTAGAGAACGGAACAACACTTTATATCAAAGGGTCCTGACAGCTCCCTCATGTATGAGTCTCCACATGTGTATAGAAACATGCCAAGCGACAATATGTGGAAAGAAACACGTCCTTATAATTCAAATACATGAACCCCAGCTCTGATACCATGTAAGTAACCACAAACACCAAAAGCTTGAGTTGTTAGAGAACGGCACAACAATGTCTATCAAAGGGTCTTGACAAGAACAACATCTTACTTGGAAGATTTAATTCGCGTTAAATTATGCTTCCATGGATTTGACTGCATAATTTTCCTTCTCATCAAAGTACATAATTTTTCTTGGGTATTTAATTTTCTTAAAATCCTGGAAAGGCCAACCTGTTTGGATTTCTCAAAAAGAACTTTCATAGGACACATCTCATCCAAATCGGGTCAAGTTGATGTGGATCAGGCTGAATCCATTGATAAAGACCAATAAGATCCTGTAGTCAGCCATTCATTGACATATTTGGAGGCATTTGACCATACACGTGGTGCCTGAATGCATGTCTAGGGGTTTTGGATCCACTGGGGCCCCAAAACAGTACTTAAGAGTATCTGTTACATATTGTTATGCACTAATTTAGAGATCATTCCCTATTTGGGACTATAACACAAAATCCAATGAACTTTGGGCACAAACAGGGTGCCAAAGAGGGAAGGGGGGGCGGGGGTGGGTGCCAAAATGAAGTGTCTACAAGGATTCTGAATTGAGACCAAACTGATCCAAACATGCACCAGGCCTGCGCAGTGGCTGCCAACTTGGCTTAACAGCCCATTAGGGCAGCCAACCAATTCAATACACTTGGGCAGGTTTGTGCTATGCGCAAAGCTCACAGCCCCTTCCTTCTTTTTTTTTTTTTTTCGCTTTTGTTTAGAATTCTTCCAATTGTTGTGATTAAATCTCCTATTTGTCTAGTTAGTAACCCAAGGGCTTGGGTTGTATTTAGGGTTAAAACTTATTTTACAACATTTGTATTTTATATTCAATGGGAACCAGTTGGCAGCCTTGGTTTTCTGGACTAACAATATGTTTTGAAGAAACAACCCTCTAAGGGTTTCTTGAAGTCGAGATCTCATTGAATTTCTCCATAAATCAGATCTGCACCTTTACTTGCTGTGTTTTCGCTCTTTTCCATTGGTTTTCATTGTATTTATGCCACCATTTGGATCCATATCCCTGAGTTTCTGCAGAACACTACTTGATTTGGAGTTGCAGCCCCTTTCCCAGTGATTAGAACTGCATCACTAGTCTAATGCAAAGGTAACTTGGAGCATGGCAGTTTGGTCCAAAACACTTCAGATAGTATAAACCATGGGAAATGTCTATTGTATGTGTGGAAAAATAAGTTGACTCAAACATGCAACCTTCTGATTATGAAAATGAGTGCCTGACTGATTTGTAAACGGCCACATATATGATCAGATTCAGGTGCATACCACTTGCACTATAAGGGACATGCAGACCTCCCCATTTTGGTTTGTTTGGCCCACCTATGACGCATCCACCTTCCACCACTTTCATACTCACTACCACCCACATCTATTGGCACTCACCTCAGTTCGACTCATCCTCCTGTTATTGGATTGAAAAACAGAGAGTGATAACTTCAGAGCATCAAACCTTTTTAAAATTTTTTTTTTATCACATGACTTTTACCTACAACCTCATGGTTGTAATAGTGAGCATCTTTCATTGTGCCATAGGCCCGTCATTGACATTTAGGACCATATATCAAAGGGTTAGGAATTAGGACTATTTAATGGGACTGACTTTTTGGACAAACCTAGGCCACAATGAGATCTTTCGATCCCCCTTACTGCCAGGTGGACCTACAATCATGTGTGCAGTGTACCTAACTTACGGTTTCATGAAGCTAGATGGGCCCCACAATCATGATAGCATGATAGTCAAGAAGCCAGGTGGTCCCCACAATCACTACTCTCTCTCTCTCTCTCTCATAGTTGTCAATTTTGTTTCAGACCCATTTCGTTTTGGCTTCAAACGCAAATGCTTGGGCCAACTCGGACTTTCAATGATACATTTTGGAACAATATAAAATATATAAAAAAATGTGTAAATAATATAAGAAATATTAAAAATAAAAAATAGCGTGTAAATTATATATGTTTAATTACTCTACTAAATCAATGATGCAATATGTTATTTCTTAAGCTATGTATATGTGACAATGTAAAATTAGTATTTTGCATCTTGTATACAGTTAGGGCTTTGCATATTTTTTATAGAAAAATTACAAAAAGACCCTGGTCTTATTTATTTATAAAATAATTTGTCCAAATGGACCAAATTGGCTGAAATGCCAAATGGTCCAGAATCGACCAAAATGAACCGAAATCCTGAATGAAATATTTTACATGCGTAGTTCGGTTACCAAAATTAGTCAGCCACTTCGGAATTGAAGTGAAATTGACAGCTGTGCTCTCTATACACATACATACACCCCTCACTCTTATGAAGTGATCCTCATCATTGCATGTCATCTCACAATCACGTGGCATCAGACGCAATGTCTACCATACACTGGGTGATATTCTCTGCCACATTATGCACCTTCACGTGGGTCCCATCCAGAAGCATGTCAGCAGGTAAATGTGCAAATTCCATGTGAGCAAGAAATCGGCCCCTCTCATTATGATACCCATTATTTAGGGGCCAAAAATATTTGGCGGTTTAAATATTTTGTGACTTAATGCAAGATATCTATAATTGGGGATCAAAGTCGACCTATATAATTCAATGGTTGGGGGTAGATTTGTGTGTAATAACTATTGATCATCATCATGATTGTGTGTGTGTGTGTGTGTGTGTGTGTGTGTGTGAGAGAGAGAGAGAGAGAGAGAGAGAGAGAGAGAGAGAGAGAGAGAGAGAGAGAGAGAGAGAGAGAGAGAGAGAGAGAGAGAGAGAGTATGTGTGACCCTCATGAAAATTGTCCATTAGGTGAGCTTCATTAAATTCTTTTGTTTTTGGCACCACCACTTCATCGAAGCCATCATTATATAACTATGATTTCTGACAAGATAACTTATTCGAATATTATACACCAAACAACTAGGTTTAATTTGCCTCTAAACCAAAATGTACCTGAAGATGCAGAACATCTGCCAATGCCCTCCTTTTAATATGTGGGACAGTTAGGAGCTGGGAAGGGGTTTGTCCAAAGTAAACAATCTGGTCTTGAATAGCATGTTGCTGTACCTTTATGATATTTCAGGAAGAAAATAAGAAGCTGTAACTAATCCAAGGAGCAACATAGAAAAGGGATAGTAGCCTTACTGGATCAGAAATTTTATCAATATCAATTGTCCCTTCATATGTTGTGTAAAAGAAGACATTGTTGGCCAAAACAGCTTCCTTTCCCCTCTGCTTGTATCTGTAAGAAGTTGATATATCCATGTAAATATCAAGCAGCTATTCAAGAATAATAGATTTAGTTGTACTGTTAATATTTTACAAGAAGGAGAATTGGAAATAATTTGAGAAATTCCATGCTACAACAAATTCCACAAAAAAAAAAAAAAAAAAAAAAAAAAAAAAAAAAAAAAACAACCCACCCAAATATGAGGTCAATCCATTCATTCAAATGTGCTGATACATGCTCACTCTCAAGAGCTTTCCGATGCTTATGAATGAAATCAACAGGGTTGCTAGCCCAAGGAGGAAGTTTGACAGTTCCTGCAACAAGTACTCGATGAAATAGTGCAAATTTGGGCTAGATGTTAGAAAATATTCAACACATTTTATGCCCCAAGAAATTATGATATAAATAATCATCTAGATGTGCGTACCAATATCAGCCAAGTTCCCATTTATTAGAATCTCAGGAAGGGAAAACAGCTCAGGAACCTAAAGATGAATCAGACAAATAAACAGGTACATTCAACTGTTTTGCAAACAATACTATCATTTTATATTCAACCCCAGAATGATGGGATAATCCCAAGATTATGATGATCATAATTATGATTCAACATGGAAAAATAGAAGAAGCTGATGACTAAGTGCGTATGTCAAATCACGATACAGCAGCCATTAAGGAATATAAACTATAAACTAGCAGTCGATCCTACGTAGTATTGGTCAAGAAAATCCTTACCAACTCTTTCACATCATTCATATCTTCAAGAACACCAGTCCAAGTAGCACCTATATCTGAAAATATTCGATCACCAGGAATTGGAAGAGTAGTAAATGGTTCCACCCTGACAAGATAATACAAAACCTGTAAAGAGATAGCAACTATCAGATAGAAAATATTATAAAAGAATCACTACATTCTAGAGGTATATGACATCAATGACATAATAAACTATAGATTCAAATTGTAGTTATGCAAGTGACAATGAGAGAGCCATAGAACATATAGGTCACATGCTAGTTTTGTTAGATAGTATGTCCTCAATCCAGTGGATGATCCGAATAATTGATTTATATTCCCATGCTTTATTCATGTGATGAATGAAATTTTATTCTATGTTTGCACATAACCAATACAAAATGACATGATGGTTCATGAGATGAAATGGAGCCCACAAGTGTATTAGATGTAATTCATGTGTGTGAATGAAATTTATATACAGGAGACATGGATTACAAATCTTATACTTAAATTGATTCACAACCAGTGATGAGATTGGGCATTTCATATGACAAGGTTGCAGCACTGTGATCACTAAGAGATAGTGTGATATGTCTCAATCATCGTAGTGTAAGACTCTGGATCATTGTGCTGGTACATTGGATGTACTAAAGGACCATGAGCAACACCTTATGCAAATTTGTCTATGGTTTAAGGACTGCTCCCATAATTCCCAAGCAATAGGCTCTCAATCTTGAGAGGTTAATGGACTCAAGTTTCTACTATGCATTTACTTTGAGTCATCAATAAGTGAGGCCAATTGTAGGTCAACACCTCGATGTCTTGGGTACGTGGGAACATATAATTCTCAAGATAGAATCTATCCCCTAAATATCCCCTTATGCCAATTAATGGGTTTTTATCATTGGTAAGTGCGCACCCGTCTCAATTAAAAGTTAATTGGATCATACAGATGATTATTGTGATTAATTGGGTCACCAGGAAAATAAGATGTGGATCAAATTTGGTTGGACATATTTATTCCAATAGATCCATGGATATAATTGATGGAAGGGCCTAATTGTAATAATTGGGAAGATTAGGGTCTTCTTGTAATTATTCCCAAGACTGGAGTGCAATTGCATTTATATAGTGGACTTATTTGCAATCAATTGTTGGTCAGGAGTTCACATGAGATGTGGGGTCCAGATTCCCAGTTGGAGCCAGATTTTGAGGAATCCCTAGTGGTCCCCATGCTAGCCCTAATAAGAGGAGGTTACTAATCCTATTGGAACTCTTAAGGAAAGGAGGAGTAGGACACATACTAAGAATAGAAGTGAGACTTCTAATCTTGAACAAATAGGACGTGCTCCATAAACTATAAATAAGAAGAGAGAGTTAGAGATCTCTACACACAATCTCATAAGCTCATCTCTCTCTCTTCCTCCTCTCTCTCTTCTGGTTTCCTTCTAGAGTGCTAGGATTTTCTTCTACTTAGAGATCCATCATTCTCTTTGAGAAATTCTCTATAAGAGGGTTATAGCGTGGAAGAACACGAAGGCAAAGGAGATCAAATCTGCAAAAAGGATTTTCGTAGAGATCAAGTTTTCAACTTCTCGATTTGAGCGCAACCAAGCTCCAAAGGTATAGATCTATTATGTATTTGTTTTAGTGGATCTTGTTCTTCTTGTTTGTGTCTTGATCTGTCTTCTTAATGGATCTTTGATCTTAATGCATGAGATTAGGGTTTTAGATCTTGGAATTGGGTTTTTGGCCTTATGGGTATTTAATCCCTGCTTTAAGTGGGTCAAAAGTTTTTGAATACCTATCTACTAGGCCCACCTACTTTCAACAAGTTTCATTGTTTCGGGCAGAGAAAGATTAGAGAGAGGGATACCTTTTGAATTTAAGCCTATAGACAAACAAGGAGAAAATAAAAAGAACACAAGAAAGCGAAGTTGAATCTCAACAAGTTTGTTTTACTTTAAAGGCTTAACCAAAGATTCACTTCCATGTATGGTAATTCCAGAAAATAACTGGATGATACCATTGGTGTTAAAGAACTGTTACATAGGAAACAACAGTTGTTGAATTTCCAAATCAATTCATACTTTTCTGCAGAATCTTTTTTTTTTTTTTTTTTTTTTTTTTTTCGGATAAAGAAAACCCAAATTCTGATACTCTGAACTAAATGCTTATCGCCTTATCGGACAAAGAAGCAACATTTTTCACATGTTTTTTTAGAAATTGGACTCTCCAATACTTCCACTGTTGTAATGTTATACTAGTTTCCAAAAGAGAATAGTAGCAGTTCACTGTGTGATATGTTCCTTTTACATTTGGGCGTTGTTTGCCATGGTAATCAACCATTTTCTTCAGAAATACTATAATTCTGTTTGGCATGTCCAAATTGTTTGGCTCTTTTTGCCTCCACTTTAGTTTTGAAATGCACAAAGGTGAAGCTATGATTTTTCCTAGAGGAAAGGTCTAATGGAATGGAATAATCAACGACTCTCCAAGCCCTGCAATTGCACTGAAGTTTGTGAAACAAGATGGTTCTATCAAATGCATGTTCTGCATGGCAGGTTGACATTCCAATCCCACTTCAAATCGAAGTGCCATAGGCAGCGCTGCAGAAGCTACCAAATGTCATACTTTGGGTGACGAGGTCTTGAGAGTTATTGATACTCAAGACAGGGAAGATAATGTTTGAAGAATGTTGAAATGGAGGTGGATAAGTGGGCAATGGCTAAAGTTCTAAGAGTAGGTAGCAGGCCACTTCATTCAGGAGTAAAGAAAATGATCTGAAGAATCTGCTACTCTTTGTATATTTGAAGGATTTGAGCAAAACTCACTAATTGATGTAGGCATAAACTGAGAGCTTCCACAGTTCACATGTTCTAATAATTACGTACATGAGGGAAACAAGGGAATAATAGTTTACATATGGGACAGCTTAAATGTGACTAGTGCTAACCTAGAGCATGGAGCTGCTGTACTTAATTGTAACAGTTTAAACTGATGGTTAACAGAAGCAAGCAGTGATTACTTTGCAGATATGAACAGTTTGTGAACAGAGAAGATATTATCATGTGGCTACAATGTGTATATAGTTACAAAAAACGATTTGTGTTATAGTTTTCTAAAAGCTTCAAACAGTTCTATGCGAGCATAAAACCTAAAAGAACTGAGCTACTATGTTTCGTTGTAAGAGTTACGCACTTGCAACAGAGAAGCTCGGTTACTGCTCACACCAAAACAATTAAAAAAAAAAAAAAAACATAATTAAGGGAAACACAATCTTTAAATGATGGCTGAGATAAACATTAGGGCCTGTTTCTTTACTGGAATTCATAGAATTCCTGTCTAGAGAATTTTGAAATCCTTAGACATGGTGGAATTCCTAAATGCTCTCTTGTAGTTAAGCATCCAGACGCTCAACCAAAAAGCAAAGGGGCTGGAATTCCTGAATTCCCTAACGTCTTTTGAGACCTTTTAGGTTGCTGGAGTTTTGAAATTCTTGTGAAGAAACATGACATTTGCAAATGCCACGGGACATGATATCACATCATGTCCAAAAAACCCCAACATGGAAAATTCCTATCAGAAATTCTATTAAAGAAACAGGCCCTTAGTGCTACTTCTTATAGCATTTGCATCTTTTTATGACAACCATCGGATGGGGTGAAATAAAAATCCATAAACCGATCTAACTTACCGTTCTAGCACTTGAATAATGAGAACCATAATGGAATTTTGGGATGCTTGGATGATCAAATTGCGTATATCTCTCTTGGAACTTTTTTAGCCTATCAGCATTTAGTGCACCAATTGGCTGCAACAATATATGAATGTCAGGTCATGAAATGAAAATAATGCAACTTGGCAGTAACAAAGAACTCATTGAAATAAAAGGCAACATAGACCTACTTTAGAAAGATCTCGGTATGAAGAAGGATTCCCAAGTTCTAAGTTTTTTGAACTGTAATCTGAAAGAATCCATGGAAAAATAGGATACTGCAGAAAAAAGATGAGGACTTTAAGAAACTTAGAAACAACATAAAGTACTGATTGAGTAATTATTAAAACTGGACAGCAGTTTCACCTGGGTGACGTCATTGTAACTACGTCCAGCCAAAGTGTTAAGCTGCATTAGATATTCAAAGTTGCTTATCTGCACAGAAGAAGTTTAAGTAAGTGCTTGTTAATTTCCCGCTCTATGCAATAAAAATTATTAAAAATCATAGTCCAGGTTCATTATACATTATGCTTTGAAGTTATATTCTTCAATTAACTATAGTCTTTGTTTACCTCCCACCGAGCCCAACGCTCCATAAGTTCTGTTCTTTTAAAAAGCTCTTCCGGTCTCTATGATAAAACAAAAAAGAAGTTATGGATTCTAGCATTTAAGGAGATCTGAAATATTTCCTATCCTGGTCTGGAAGGTATGGACCTGTGTTGCCAGACAAATGCTGTTTGAGTGAAGAGGTTTCATATGAACAATAGCCCGATAGGCATTTTCTCGACCTTCAGTAGTCTGGAGCAAAATCCAACCAATATGCTGAATAGTAAATACTGGCAATCCAATTATAAGGAACAAATGATATTAACATTATTTCTGTAAATAAACTTATACAAATGATGAAGAAAAATACATGTGTAGCATAGACTATACCCCAAAATCAAAGAAGAAGTTCGATCGGTCAATCATAAACAGTTCAAGTGCACTTCTTCTCAGACGGTATCTGCAAAGCTATGATAACATCAATTAGCACAACACAAAATATACCCACTTTGTCCATCAAGGATAAAAACAATGGTTGTGGCAGGCGTAATAGCCAGTGGCCAAAATGTTAGGTAGCGGCGTAGTGGTGTGAATCCTTTAGTGATAAAAAAATCCAAATCTTGTGTAGCAGCCAATCTTCTGTTGTTTTAGTGATTTGGAACTATATAAGGATATACAAATCTTTAGGAAAACTCTATTGAGCAGAAGATATAGCGAAAACAACATTTCAAATTAAAAAGTCCTTGGCTCTACTAGGTTTTAGACCATAGCGCCACTATTTTCAAAATAGCGTAGCAGCCACAACCACTACGGCCAATAATGTGGCTGCTATTTTAGACCATGGTGTCCATCATTTTAGCAATATAGTAGACCATGATATGTAAAATAAGCCATATGCTTTGAGCAAAGTACAAACTCCGATTAGTATTAAACCTACCAATTTTGAATTTTTGGCCTAAAATGCTCATAGATTGCCTTCTAACTAGACCAAGGCTCATGTACTTAGGTTCTTCAATAGCTTAGCAGAAGTTTTAGTGGAACAACTGGGAAGTTCCTTGGGTGGCTTCCATTGTTTAGTTGTTTTTTGGGTATATTTCTTTTATACCCAGTTTTTGGGGTTTCTTGTTGTTGTTGTAGTTCTCAAATAATAAGACTCATCTGATATACTGTCTCAAAAAAAATAAAAATAAATAAATAAATAATAATAAAAATTTCCTGTAGACTATAATGATTTCTTTCTATTTATATATAATCAAATCCTTCCTCTATAGTAGCATTTATGTAGAACACTAGAAGTTATATAGCTCTGGTATACTTCTAACATTAAAGATCCATAATTTCACATCAACAATTGGAACATACTGTTAAATGCTAATTTTTTCAATAACAGCACCCTATATCTGGTATTGAAGCCTGATAGCATCTTAGTTTGTTGCTTAGTATGCCAGGCATTGATGCCCAATAGCATCATTTACTTTCTCTTTAAGCACGATGTCATTTGTATCCCGCTGTTATTCCCATTCTGCTGGAGTTGGTGCAAAAGGCCAGTCCTTCAAATCAATTGTGCATGGAAGAACCCTTGACCTATTGAGTTTACAGCATATCAATCTAGATTCATGATCTTCACACATCAGAAGTGCACATCAGGTCCTTCCAATTATTGTTATTTCACTTTTGACTTTCTTGTTTTTTTTATTTTTTATATTTTAAAGTTGGCACTTAGCAGGATAAGAGATTTTCTTTTATCCCTAGTTTACAATGTTTTTAGTTTATTGGTTAGATGTTTGGACTGCTTTGGGATATTCTATTTTGGCAACTGGATTTCCAGACTTCGGATGTCAGCATCATGAATCAAGAACGCACATCTGGATTACAATTACTGTTGATGGTATTAACTATGACTACTGGTCCCATCCGACAATGAACTTCCTCAGAGGACAAAATGGTGGTAGTATGTTAAAGGAAGAACAGAAAGCCATCTCAAATTAGAAGAAATATTAGAGAAGGGTTGATTAGAAAGGGAACTGTGGGTATCCACTGGTGATTGACGGTGCTAATACCTTTCCTCACTGTAACCAGTCCCGAAGGAGAATCACTTTGTTGGAATACAAATTAAGGTTATCTTGGGCTGTGATTCAATTTAATAATTATTTGTGTGTGCCCTAGTCCTTTATCTGAAATACACATTTTGTTCGTTTCAGCCAACCTTTCTGAGCAAACAAGTTTGGTGGCAGCTCCCTAAATTTCCTCTACTATGTAGGAGATTGGATCATGCGAAAGAGAGCAAGGTTTGGCTCCCTCATCTGGCACTGTCAGCACATGATCTTCATCAGTTTAGATTCAGCACCAAAGGGATTCCAAAATAATCTTCAGCATTAGAGGATGAATAGGTTCTGCGCCAAACAGTTAGAATATGTACATGCATAAAGAAAATTTCTGAATATTATTCATTGTGATGAAATGAAAGCATGATACATGTATTTAAAGGCATACAAAATGCCTTTGGATGCAGGTAAAATATTCTCAATGTGTCCTTACAGTTACTGATAAAATTAGAACCAATTCCCCATAGAAATAGACTTCTATTATGCTAATACCCTTGAGTAATCACTAAACTAGAAAGTGAATTTTGACCAAAACATTACCAATCAAAGAATAAAAAAAAAAAAAAAAAAAACTCAAAACATGGGATTTGTATGTAAGGCATAATAAAACCCATATGTACCTATTTGGCCATTGTAAGGGATCCATCTGGATCCTCTAAAGAGTTTGGATATGCATCACGGACCCTTTTCCGGCATCCACTGTCCATGGGAGTGAGTAAGAGAGGCCAATGGTATGACCACTGACCAGAGATGGAGCTCTGAATGATGAACAACAGAGGGAGTGTAAACATGGGACAGTAGGCGCTGCCAGATGTTTGCGGTTCTGATTCAAATGGTGCAGGTGCAGTTATAACTGATCAAAGTAAATCTCAGATCTGTGATCTGAGACTTGCCCCCTATCGAGTCAAAGTTGACTCAGACTCAGCTTGCCGATGCCACCAGCGAGAAACTCTTGACTGACTGTGAACTGTAAATACAGAATGAATAGATGTTGTGAACTGGCAGATAAATGCGTTGGTTCCCCTCAATTAAGAACTAATGAGTGGCTGACATGTAGCCAGTTCACTCAAATGGCTGAGATCGTCTAAAGAACCTCTGATATGATGGTCATTAATGGAGTACATCCATATAACTTCCATATGGTTCCATTGAAAGGCTATACAGTAAAGGGCGATTAATGGAGAAAACTATGTTATAATCAATGATCAATAGGATTAGAATATCTTATCATAATCTAGTCATATCATAACTATCCTAATATAACATATCCTAACAGAATGCAGGACCTATAGCACAGATCCAGTGGTTGGGTGCTACTAGTGAAAAAAGAATTTGCTGGTAGCATCTCTTAATTGTGCGATGGTGGCATCGAAGTCATTCAATTGAACAGTGTCTTCATGAATTGGGAAGGGCTGAGATTGAATACGATTGGAGTGATATTTTTTGTTGGATAGAACATGAGTTCCACATGTAATTAATTCATATTTGATTTTGGGATTTAATTACACTTTTCACATGTAATCAGCCAACAGTGTATCATTCCGACCATAGTGATTCCTGGTCATTACCAAATGATGGGGATGATCCGATTGAATTAGTTTGGATGAATAATAAGTGATGCAGTGAGCTCAACAATCATATGCTGAGAGGAGCTTCCGGCAAACTTGCTGGTAGATGCACACTTTTAGATGAAACCACACTATCTGTTCAAAATTAAGAACCATTCACAGGTGAACAATGAGTGCTTGTCAATATGCACAACACGACATAATGGAAGCTTAAATGACAAATGCAGTGGCACAAAATGGTAACAATATAGATTATTATAGAAAGAAAGTGATAATCAAATCACCTTCTTGTAAATATTTGATGAATGGAAGAGATTAACCAGGTCCAATCCTTTTCTTGATCTCTGTTTTGAGTATTAGAATCCAACCCAGCCTCCATAGATTTGTCACCAATGTGTTCATTGACAATGAAATTGATTCTTTTTGTCGTAATCTGAAAGAGAATGTTAATTCCACAATTTTAGGAACTCAAAAATCATTTGAAAATCCTCCTGTATGAAGCATTAAATGTTAATCACAAGTAAACGAACCAGTTAGAAACTCTGGAAGTCATACAAGAGATGCATCACATTATACCATAGCATATAGTCTAGAAAATTAAAATCTAAAAACAATTCTTCAACCTATTATACATAACTATGAAACTAGTGTTTCAGAAAGGTAAGAGCTTAGCATGCTTACTGAGTTAGCAAATAAAAACAGTGCATCATGTATAACCCTTTATTTGTGTATTAAATTGTCAGTACAGTCAAGAATGAAACCTGCACATAGTCCTCATGGAATCAATCATAAGTCTTAGCTCCTTTAATGGGAGGTGCCCAGGCCTTCGTTCCATGTTTATCTAGTGTTCTTTCTTCTTTTTTTTTATTGGTATTTTAAGTTGATTATCTGTCTTCTTTTACTCCGTTTTATAACAGTTATCCCAAGAACAAAGGAGATAAATCCATTTAAATCAGGTAGAAGTCCGATAAGCTGATGGGAAAATTTTTTCATTTAAAGTATCTGAAGTTATTATATACTACAACTCAAATAAGCATAGGGTGACTGAAGCTTCCATTCACAAATGAGTAATGAAGGAATGGCATAGACACAATATTAAGTATAATGCTTACTTGAAAAGCTCCTTGTACCACCCTCAAAGGACAGACCAGCAATGAAGAAAGCTCGAAAATAATCTCTTCATCAGATTCACTTGGCACATACCCAGGAGCAACTGCTGATGCACTTCGAACTAATTTTCGATCATTGTAAACTTTGGAATCTCTTTTATCCAATGATCTTTGCATGAGCTGCTTGTCAGTAGCTGGAAACCCCTGCTTATTCTCCCCACTTTGTTCCTTAGTGTGCATCCTATCCTCAAAATTATCATTTTCTTCCTGCTCATCATCATGATTCTTATCTTCCAATGTGATAGCTTCTGCCATCACACCAAAAACATTAGAAAAAAGGCCATCTTTAAATGATCCTTGTGGATCATTAGTATGACTTGGGGTACTTTCTTCAATGGTAAGTTGCAGTAGATGATCATCAAAATTAGTAGTTGCAGCCAGATGGTCAGATCTCTTGTAATTCCTTTTCATACATCTTCTCATCCTCGAAGAATTTTCCATGGAATATAACTTCCACAAAACCTGCTTCATAGAATTTAAAGAGAAATACATATGCTTTTATATTCCAAATAATTAAGAGTTAATAAGGTAGCATAATTTAAACAGATGAGAGTACAGAGAATTTCAGAAATCACGTCACTGCAGAATCAGTATTTCAACTTACCCGTTCAGAATGACATAAAGAGTCTCCAAGAGGTCCAAAAAGGCATCTTATTTCAATTAAGCAATGAATGAGTTTGCGCCAGGCATGAATCCCAGTCCGTGCCCGACGCCAATCTATTACATCAACTTGAGCACGCCTATCCATCTGCAAGAAGAGGAATATTCTAATCCACTATAACTGCTGTAAATGTCATCAACAGGACAAGAAGCATCAAACTACAAATATACCTCCATTCGCTTCATATTTCTTGCCAAGGCAAAACTTGCAACCAAGACAGCAACATACTTATAGGCAAGAGCAGAAAAATCTTTCCCAGAAACTGATTTTGTATCAACTGATTGGAGGCATTCCATCCAGGCATTTCCCATGGCTTCATAATCA
Organism: Camphora micrantha; assembly: GCA_003546025.1. Classification (NCBI taxonomy): domain Eukaryota; kingdom Viridiplantae; phylum Streptophyta; class Magnoliopsida; order Laurales; family Lauraceae; genus Camphora; species Camphora micrantha. Next base: position 19,829,599 of record QPKB01000006.1, on the reverse strand, counting down.
TTCCATCGCTTTCCACGCTCTAGATTGCTCGCACTCCTCCGTTGTGCTGAAGTGGCCATTGCCACAGCACTGAGACCTCTTCCAGTACCAATCTTGGAAATGCGCTCAAGATCACGTGCAGCAGCCAAAGCAGCAGCTTTTGCAGCAGCCTTGTCCTTGGGTAACTGAGGAGACTTGTCAGCTGTCTCAGAAGGCTTTTGGAAGCTTGAAAAAGTGTGTAGGGGCAACCTAGCAGTTCTTCGCTCAAGCAATGATGAGTCGCGCCTAAGGTGCGTATTTCTTGCAGGCAACACAATTTCAGTACTGGAAGCGCCAGCAGCAATCATTGCCAATGCCATGGCCGCAGGTGGAGAGGCAAATGCAGCAGCCCATCCAGGGGATATCATCGAAAGTGCAGACTGGAACAAATGAAGCAATTAATATCAATGATACACAAATCGTCAAGCGTAAGATGAATATGCAAGATTCATAAATGCTGTGATAGTTATGGAAACACAAACTATGCAAGAATAACACCATTAGTAGGCATGTTGGGATCTAGCCCACAATCTCAAGGTAGCACCAGATAATTGAGCTTCAGGCTCAACCACATACATGATTGTACCACATGAAATAAATGCATTGACAAAATTCATAGGAAACAAGACGGTAAGAATGATACATGAAACAAGGTGGCACATATTAATTACTGAAAAGCAGTAATGAGCTATATTTCAAACTAGTTACTGCAAAGCAGTAATGATATTTTTTTTATTTGGATCGGTAACAAAAAATATAGTAAGAACATAGAAATTACAATAAGAATGCACCAGCCCAGCAAAGGGGAAACAGAATGGTATCAAAGCATTATAACCAAAAAAAAAAAAAAAAAACCCTATAAAGAGAAAGCGACAAAATTAATATACCCAGTTCTCAAGTTGCTAACCAATATTATGATTATGTATATAATGTTTAATTTGGATGATCATAATTATGATTTGGAGTTATATTATTAATAAATTTAGTTTGAGAGTGCTGATGACAGTTTATGGAGATGTTCATCCAATTTCTCCAGTCTTTCTATGACAAAAGGGACACCTAGTACGCCCTTAAGTGGGTTGAGCTTGATATGTCGACACGTTGGTAGTTATGAAAAAACTTGGACTTAGTTCAAAAACATGTTGACCATATTTCTAATTAAATTAGGAGCTAACTTGGATGAAAATCAGCCAGCTAGGAAAGGGGTCTGCAGATTGTTTTGCAGTTTAACATGGTTGCTTTAACACTTATTTTACCTTCTATCATCATCATCATCTAAGCCTTATTCCACCTATTTTGGGGTCGGCTACATGATTTCTATTTCTCCATTTCGATCCATCCTGAGCCAAATCCTTAAATAAATTTCACTTCTTCGGATCTATTTTTACTATCTCTATCCACGTCCTCTTTGGCCTACCCCTTCCTATTGGTGGGCCATCAACCAGCATAGACAACCTTTTCCTTATTGGCATTATTGCCAACCTGAGCTGAACTTGCCCAAATCATCTCAAACGTGTTTCTAACCTGCACTGAACTTGCCCAAATCATCTCAAACGTGTTTCTCTAATTTTATCCCCTATTATGCTACCTCTAAATGCTCTTGAAATCTCTGGTTTCTAATTTTATCCTTCCTGGTTTTACCACATATCCACCTCAATATTCTCATCTTTGCTACCTTCATTTTGTGCATATGATGCTTCTTAATTGGCCAACATCATTCTCCATAGGTCATAGCCGGTTTAATCACCTTCCTATAAGATTTTCCCTTCAATCTAGTTGGCATTCACTGGATACAAAGCACTCTAAAAGCAAGTCTCTACTTCATTGTGTAATATCCCGCATCAAGTGGGGAATTAGGATGAGAAACAGTTAGTAGCAAGGCCCAGGTGGGACCCGTAGACCTTGGTTGTTTTTAAATTAGTTGTTTTAAATCCTTAATGGATTAGAAGAGGCCATGTGAGTTATCCTTAGGAGTTAGGATGAGGGAAGACTTATACATCAACTCAACTTAGTGGCTTGCATGAGATGTATTTGAGCAGAATTCTATGTTCTGTTTGTGAAGGACTCTACCTTCACTCTTTGTGCATGTATATAAGCACACCATCGACCTTAGTAGTGGCATTCAACCTTCTCCTTCTTTTCCTTTGAAAGAAAATCTGAGAGAGCGTCTTGTTGGCTGGAATTCAGGGGAAGAAGAAGGCAATCAGCGGAGGGACAATCAACGGATGTCCTACTCGCGCCCTCACATCGTAAACGCAACCGGTTGTCTATAGAAGGTGAGTGAATCTTCCTAGATACCGTTTATGGATGATATGGATGTTTGGTATTAAGAATTGTTCGAGTGCTGTGTAATGGAAGTGTACAGGGTGACAACTACAAGTCATCGATCTGGAGTAAGTCAATCTCTGAATTGCTCAATTGTTGGGTAATGTTAGTACTCTGTCAGGATGGAGTTTTAATCCATAATACCCATCATATAGGCATGAAACTTGAAGGAACAGAAGCATGACGAGAATGCTAAGAATAGAAGTTGGGGTTTGTGGGACCCTGTGGCCCACCAGATGGGAAATCTGGTCCATGGATCGGATCCTGAGGTGGACCCATAGGCGACCAAGACAATTCTGATCCCATGGAGATTGGGCCTGTTGGGCCCACCATCCATGACATTCAGATCTCTGTTGCGTGAATGGGGGAGAAAACCCAGACTTGGACGACAGTGGTTGTGGGACAACTGGGCCCACCTGATTATTGATCAGCACCCCACATCTTGAAGGGGGCCCAACGGCGACCTAGCGGATGGTGATCCCATGTGGAGTAGGCCCCAACTGCCCCACCATCCAATAATCTCAACTGCAGGTGGCATGAGGGCTTATCTTTGGGTTATTTCTTTCTTGATAGGACTGTGGGGCCTAGAAGGACTAATCAATGTTAAATCTGACCCATGTGTATTCATGTGGGGCCCTGGGCGACCCTAGGGAGCAGGCCTGATCATAACTTAGGTCAGTGGGACCCACAGCACCTCAAGCCAAGATGTTTCAAGTGTGATTTACTATTTTCTTGATGTCTCTGTGTATGTAGTAGAAGTCTGAAAGGAGTCTGTAATTAGAGACAGCCTCGGACTTTGGGCACCACTACAATTTATCCTTTATGTTTATTATGATAAATTTCATGGATTTTTTTATTTGTTGATATTGTGTACTGTCCTGTTTATAATTAAGTGGGCCACCCTGCACTTATCACTACCGGTAATGACTAGAAATGGGGCAGCGACATGTAAGTTGTGTAGGGGGCTCGTCCACACTGTTGATTTGTGTAGGTTATGGATATTTAATTGAATTCTGGTTATTGTAATGTTATGACAGGTCTAGAAAGGTGAACATGGTAATGAAATGTTGTACACTGGATAATTTATGGATTTGAGCCATGGTGGCCATTGTGTTGGCAAGTCCTCGGTGGACGCGGTTAATGAGCTAATGCCAGAAGGGGCATGTGAACATGTATGATTAGCCTTGGTGGTGTAGTAATGTGCACGGGGCACGAAGGTGTAAATGGATGGACTTTTAATTGTACTTGACTTGTTAATTTAGACTTGTGTGTTTTATTTGATGTTATGTTCTATGTTGTATGGGTAATTAGGAAAATTCATTCACCAGTGTTATCGATGTTGTGTTGCCCACTTCAAGTAATCACGTTGCGGGTGGGCCAGAGCAAAACGACGTTCAGCGCATAGACTTCAGCATGCGTGGCTGAAGAGAAAGCGGGAAAATTCAAATAGTTGATAGAGGGATTAGCCCGTGTTTAGGAGATTTTATTCAATGTTTTAGGACATCATTGATTTGAGTCAGAACATTGGAATTTTTTACTTATTCAGAGATTATTGATGTTATTTGACTTTTATAAATTAATTCAAATTATAGTTTGATCTAAATGCCTAATCCCTTGTGGAAGTTATTTGATGCATGTGTGGTAATTGTTGCCAAAGAATCACGATCCAGAATCTGACAAGGCCCCGGAATTTGGGTCGTGACAATTGACCATCCCACTTTTATCCTATGTTCGACATCTTCATCAATCTCCCCATCCTCACTAATCATCGAGCGAAGGTAACGGAATGAATCTCTTTGTAGTATCTCCTAAGCTTCAATTCTTACAGTAGTTGTAGCTCTTTGTATATACCCATTGAAGTTGTAATCCATATATTCTATCTTTGTACGACAAATTTTAAAGCCTTTGAATTCTAAAGCCTCCCTCCATCTCTCAAGTTTTGCATTCACGTCATCTCTTAATTCGTCCACCAACACTATATTATCTGCAAACAACATGAACCAAAGTACCTCCTCTTGAATATGCAAAGAGATAAGGGCTTAGGGCTGACCCCTAATGCAAACCCACGGTAATTGGGAACTCACTTGTCTCTCCACAGGTAGTTCTTACACTCGTTACTTCTCCTAATGAGGGAAAATTGACGGATTCTTTTTCTCTTTCTTTAATACATAAGTTTGAAATCATTCAATATACAGATCCACAACTTCCAAATGTGTGTGAAAAAGAAAAATTCAAGTTCAAGTACCTCAAGTGGTAATGAATCTGCTGCCAAAGCACGATCATCGGCAATAAGGGGATTCAGGCCATCTGAGGTCGTAAGTTCATGGATACCTGCTAAAAGTGGCCTCCAACGCCTCAGGATAGCAACAAATGGTGGTAGAATTGCCTCTAGGTACTGCTTTCGAAGAGGCTGTCCATCTATCCCAACTGCATGCCATACCTGCCCCAAAAAACTTACATTAAAAAAGAATGCTATGCAAGAAAAGATAATTAGAAGAAATTTGATCTTCACTTATACCACTCATAAAGTAAAAACAGTAAGAGCATGTTTAAGATTTTTAATACAGCAATGGAAGTTAAACATACATAAAAAAGGGAACTGAGGAAGGAAGCATATAGTTTTCACAATAAACCAGAAGTAGCTGGCTGTGAAGCAACAGCACAAACATAAAATCAATGTAAATAAATGAGGTAAAGCTGAAAAGGAAAATAGTGCATCACAGCAACAATTTTGCATGACTGATGAAGTATTTTAATCAAAGAAACTGGGAAATGGATATACTCTGGATCCGAGCAATTATAAAACCAGATGCAGAAAGAGAGAATAAGCTAACCTCCGAATAAAAAATACAGGCAGCGGCCAACACTCTCTGCCTCTTGGACTCAGACATTGGCATGTTAAGAACAGGTGCAAGCACACTGTACATCATAAACCCATTATCAGATTATATTACATATAAAATTGAGCAAAGGAACAAAATAATGGTTAAATAAATGTTGGTGAAGGTCCCATTGTAGTTACAGTAGCCAAGTAAATGATAGTCATCCATTCTAGAGTTGATCCATTAGCCAAAGAAGTTCACTGTATATTGCTAGGTAGTCAATGCAATACATTCACATATATAATATAGCAGGAACTTTAATTGATTATTATATGATCCGTGTCAAACTTTTCAATTGAAATGTACCAAACTCTACCATCTAATTATTTTTTGATCAACAGTATGGTGTGAGTTGTGACTAATTTTAGTTGTCACTAATTCATTATTAATTGTAGCAATGATTCATATGAAACAAAGATCCAGTTGTTTGCTGTGTCTATTTTGAAAATGAAAAAACCAAGAAACTGCAAGATAATCCAAGGTAAAAAACAAGTTGCAGATAACAGCTATGGACATATCTATGGGAATTCAAGAAAACAGAAGGTTATTCTTATGATAAAACTTAAGGAATGCTTGCCTCCAAAGCAATGCTGAACGTGGTTTCCTTGTTGACATTGGGCTATTATTATCCAGTGGCATCTTGTTGCTTGCTTTCCAGTGCAATCCATCAGATATGTCATCCTTGACACTTACATTCCTAATAACCATACCATCCACACCACTGTCGTCTTCCCTCATTGAAGCAAGAATCATCCGAAGCATACATAAAAATGGTTGATCACTGTCTAGAAGCTGTTGAAGTGCCGTCACTCCCCGCTTTCCAGCAAAAGTTGCTCCACCAGTACTAAGATCACTGCCAAGTCTACTCTCATCTAACAACAAGGCCTGTAGCATGGCTATTGACTTTCTTACTAAAGGGAGTTCAATCCATTTTCCATCTGAATCCTTTTCTAAAGCAGTCTTCCAAGATTCCCAGCCGCTGCCACCACCTCCAAAGACAGTAGGTTTCGGGAAAAGGCCTACTCCATACCACATTCGGCTCCTATACTTCCAACCCTTAGCTAAATCTAAAGAGCAGCTCCCATATGACATAAAAGCACACCGAACAGATTCATATGGCTCTGCTGCAGCAGCAGCAGCAAAATTCTCCATTGCTGCTGCAGAACTTTGTCCATTTGCGTCAACCATGGAAGCAACAACCTGATTGGAGAAAATAAGAGAAAGAAGACAAAACAACTTAAATTGATTTACTTCAGCTTTATGAACAAGTGCAATACCAAAGTCATAAATTACATAACTGGTCAAAAATAATCCACAGTAATATGTAGGTATAGAAGCATACATACATCAAGAGAGGGAGTGCCGGATTCACTAGATACTGATGATCTTCGAGAACCCAAGGTTTCTGATGATTCTCCCATACCTCTTCCTGAATTTGAACGGCTATAGATGGATGACGGCAATGAAATAGGAGACCCATGACAATCCACAGAATGTGAAGAACTATATAATTGGCTTTGCAACCGTAAATGATCTTCAACAAGCATCATAACCACAATGGAATTCTCGGCTAAAATGGAAATACGAGAATCTGAGTCTGATTTCAATTTTGAAATTTGTGGAGAAAAACCCTCAGCTGTGCTACCACCAGTTGCTGTTGCAGTATCTTGTGTCTGCTGCAAAAGAAAAGCTGGATGTATTGTAGCCTCCTTTTCTATTAAAATTTCTAAAGGTAAAACAGAATTTTCGTGACTAAATTAGAAGTGTAACAGCATGAAGGCTCCAATTAGAATAATACAGACAGTGGCTGGCTAGGTGTCCTCATTACCTATTAAGCTAATTGAAGACAGGTATATAAAGTCAGTGCAAAGAGTTAGTACAGTGTATAGAATCTATGTAGAGAATCAGAACACAGGTCATGTTTTAGACACCTGCTCATGGCACATATTCCATGATCTTTATTACAATGTCAACTTTCTCAAATATTGGCCCCCACATGCATTCATGCTGTGTTAGTGAGGTGCCACAGACTTCTCAGATGAGAAAAATAGATGCAATCGCTACAATGGGTGGGAGTGGGACAGAAGTCTTCTAATTCATTACAGCTATCAGATCTCATTATATATCTCTCAGTACGAGATGGCCAGAGGGGCCCACCATATGATGAATTTTCAGGTGAGTTCATGTGTCAATAGCTTAAATGACCACTACCCACTTGAAAAGACCTCCTATGATCAATCTGAGCGGGAGCGGGACACATACTTTCACCACCCCCCCCCCCCCCCCCCCCCAAAACATCGTCGATCCCATGTTTCTTACACCAATCCAAATAGGATTGACCGTTGGGTTGGAATAAAAAATGATGCATTCTAAAGCAGTTAAACTTGAGGGCCACAGATCAAAGGTTAAGGATTATCTAATGGACTTGAAATTTTGCACATAAGTGGATCACATCGAGATCTTTTGATCCCTACCTTCCCGTGAATTGACATGGCCCTAGGTAGGCCCCACAAGGCTGTGCATAAATTCCTTAAATGAGCATCTGTGCACCTGAGAAGGTATATAAAGGATGGTGCTGCTTTGCGGATATCTTGTAGGACTTACCGCCAGAAACAGAGGGCCCCATGTGATCAATCTGAACCTGTCATCCAAAACCAACCTCCACCCCTCCCCACACAAACATGCACACAATGTTACTGATCCCATTGACTTTACACTGATGTGAATGGACTGGACCGTTGGATCAAAATCATTCAAAATAATACATTTTAACACTGTTAAACTTGAGGGCCATAGATCAAGGGGTTAGGATGATGGGATTGGCTTGAAATTTCACATATGAGCTGGTCCCATTTAGATCTTTCCATCCCCCACCTCATCCTTGACGAGGTTGTCTCACACGGTCTCCCATGCCAGACATATGCACAAGAGCACAACCCATATGTATATATATATATATTTTATATATATTTATTTGTAGGGAGATGCTCCTATGAGAGATGCTCTCACCTTACTATGAGAGATAAGGTGGGGGCCCTCATATCCATATCCAATGCCAACAACTTAAATGTGAGGGCCCCCACCCCTATCTCTTATAGTAAGGTTTAAGGTGAGAGATATCTTTCATAGGAGCATTTCCCATATATATATATATATATATTTTTATATCAAACAAATCTCACTAAATCTTTTAGTAAACTGTTTTGTGTTTATTGAACAATGAGGAAAACATAATCTTTAAGAAAGGCATGTTATTTACCTGGAACTGAAGTTCCTTCACAGCAAAGTCTAGCAAGCCCCCTAAAAGCTTCCTTTTGAAGACAGGCACTGATTCTTCACGTCTACAACCATTAAAAGAACAACATTATAAGGTAATCAGATGACTATGAATTGATGAAAATAAACTATCTTACCTACCCAAACACAAAATGGGTTCAATAACAAAGGGGTGTTATATTCAAAACTTCCAACCCCCACTTAAATATTCATTTTACAAGCGGAAGGACCACAGGATGAACTGGAAGACAACTTAAGTATATTGACATGTCTGTTCACATTTTAACAGTCAACCAGCTTTGGTATGCACATTATCAAAGACCAGATTAATACTCTAAAGAAGAGCTTTTGAAAACAATGGTAAGGAATGAATACAGATAATTCAGTTCCTTAATAGATGACAAAAATTTTAACTTCCAAATATGGCGATGCTGCCCATTGGTAGCTATTTATAATATCAGTCTGTTTAGTGGGAATAGATACAAGGAATAATTATTTCTGAAGTTAAGCAGTAGATGAGATAGATGTGGACAACCGCAAAGGTGCATTAAGAAAGTTTAAGTATTTGTTTGTGAAAGTTTAACTAGTTAGATGTATAATGCATGAGAAAGGTAAAACTTAAGAAATTGTTCCTATATTGGAGATCAATAGTAGTATTCGAAGTAGATATACCTGACTCGTTGATCCCCATGACTAGATACACCAACCACAGATAACCATTCTGCACAATGAATCGTAGCTTCAATATCCTGTAAAAATGATAATCAAATAATAGAAATGAAGTGGATGAATCAACATGTAAGAACATAACCAATATGTTAGCAGAACAAAGAGAGTACGATTACACGCACACTGGTTATTCAAAGGTTCAAACAGGTATAAAAAAAAAAAAAAAAAAAAGCAAAAAAGTGTGAGGGCCTCTTTCATCTTTTAAATAGCTGGCAATCCTCACTGAGAAAAGGCCAAATGTAGGATCCTATGGTCCACAAAAGTCTGTGCCCCATTTGCAGAGTGGACTTTTAATACATTTTGTGCTTATATATGTTCATGTTTCATGTGTTAAATGATTTATGAATGACACTAAATTGAATGTGTTTGATGTGAGGAGGAAGCCCGGGTTTAGCACATGTTCATCATCGATCAATGTATTCCTTCAGTCAGCTGGAAGGTTTCCAATGGAGTCACAAACTGAGAAAGCCAATGGAATCCACTCCAGTTTCAGTTGCAGAAATAACTGAAGTTCATTTAATTGATTCTAATTGGCATGCCTATACAAACACACCCCCATACACATATGACATTATCTTGTCCATAACTATGGTGAAATAGAGGCTGAAAGCAGAACCTTGGCGTAGTTCAAATCCAAGGGAATTCAGGCTCAAAATAGATGTAGAGAATTACTTCTATTACACAGTAAAGAAAACAATTTGAAGTTCAATTCCATTTCTAGTTTCAAAAACTTGCATCCATCGAACACCTCCTTCATTTATGTAGCCAAAGTTCATTTCTCTTTTTCCATTTCTCTTTTTCCTTTCTTGGATTATCATAAACCGAAATCAGATCAATCAAATCATTTTTATGTCCCAATGACTGATATATTTACTGCTAGATAGTTAATTCAAGTTTAGTATATGCATACGGGCCATAGTAAAGCTGGCTGAATTCCATGTTGACGACCACTTACTCTAAAAGCTTAAGTTGATAGAGAATGGTGTAACAATGTATATCATAATTAAACCCTACCCCAACCCCGGTCGCACGTGCAAGCTCCACACGGGAAAATACATACAACACCCTTTGTGGGAGAATATAGGGACTCCGCATGGGAATCACACCCTCTGTGGGAGAATACAAGGCACAACAGCCCCAAGGACTCGAACACTTGACCTCCCGCTCTAATACCATGTTGACGACCACTTACTCAAGAAGCTTGAGCAGAAAGAGAACAGCGTAACAATGTATATCATAATTCAAACCCACCCCCGCGCACACGTGGGAACATACGCACAACAGTCCAAACCATTAAGAAATCTTACAGTTGTAAACTTGTAAATGCTCATTAAGTGTAAGGTGCATCTAAAGCTAGGTATTTGATTAAATTCCTAGGATATTCCAACATCCAACTTTTCCGCTATGCCAATTTAAGAATTGATCATGTTCAACTACTGTGCTTTGTTAAGATAAGCCTACCAACCTTCAAGATCATTATAAATAAGAGCAATGGAGATAAAAATGTAAGACAAGAAAATGACCACCTACCTTCCACCCATCCTTCCGGAACATTGAATGTTCTAACATCGTGATAAGGAATTTGAATACAAGGACTTCTACATCTCCAATGCTCACTCCATTCGAACACTGGCTTGAACCCTTCTGCAAGAGAAGGTAATTTCATTAAAATGCTACTTCATGGTCAAAGCATATGAAATGCACAGAAGCAAATAGAACAACATGCAGATTATTTGTGAATGAAAAAACACATTCCACTAGTTAAAGTATCATGATAAGAAACAAGAGAAGTGTTAAAACACATTCCACAATGGCCAATTAATGTAAGAATTAATAATAAGATTGGAGAGAACATTTTCTTTTTATAGAGGTTAATATTACCTCATAATTAGAAATAAAAACCTCCAATATCCATTCTGGCCATTCTTCCATGCAGCAAAGGGTACTTCTATTATCTGGATGACCACAAGCCAAAAACAGAAGATCCTGAAATCATACAGAAAGAAACATTTAAGAAACCAAGAATTTTGTGGAAACTAGCTAATTTCTATTTTGCTAAGTAATAAATAAATAAATTTATATAATACTGTAATATCCTTGACCCTACAGAGTCCACATGTGCGCAGACCAAGTAAATAGAGGATTGTAAGCCATGATTTTTTATTTTTTTTTGTTTATTTAATAGATGGTGGGCTCGTTTAGTTATTTTTGCTTTAATCTATATATTATAGTGGTGGGACCCCTTTTGTGTTAACCTACAATCACGTCTAGTAAGGGGAGATGGCACCCCCATCTTAAGTGGTGCGCCAATTCTGAAGTCCAAGAGGACTTTTGCACAACTCCCAATGAGAGCTCCTTTGTGCACACAGGACTCCTAAGCGCCCATTTGGAAGATCACTTGTAAATTGAATTCAAAGTGAATGGTCACTTTTAAGAGACAAGAAAAGAAGAGGGATCTTTTCAAAAAGTACAAAATTTCAAAATTACCTTTTTGACTTTTTGTCATTTTGTGGCGTGTGAAAAAACTTGTTTGAATTTTTGGAAAAAAAGAAGATGCCTTTTTGTCTTTAGTGGAATCCGAGATTGAATTTTGTACTTTTTTATAAGACCCATCCTAATAGCATGGAACAATCTTTAACGATTTATATGTTTACTGTTGGTGATTTGACTGTAAACCTTCACCATTCCATGATTCACATGAGTTCACAAATCTGAATTATTTATGTAATCGAAGGTTCCACCTGATCCTTCACATGTTTGATGAATTGTGCATGTAGTATGATGAGTGAATTGCTGTCATGTTGAATGATGGACTCTGAAAATTCAGATTTGGCTGAACCATACATCATGGTTTGATCATGGTCGAATTGGAGGGGAACCTTTGTGAACCTATCATTATATTGGACATGATAGTGGGTTGGGATGTGACCCTTATGCATAAAAAATTATTACTTGAATTCCAGCATCAACTCCATTAAGTATGCTATAGTAGGACCATAATTTTATTCATGTTAATGTTGATGTGGATGAATGTGATAATGCCAGATTCGAATATATGGGTACTGATCAAGCTGGATACCTTGGTGGCAAAATGAAGTTCAGAGATGTGTCGTGGAAAAGAGTGATAGTTGGACCTTAAACCACAGTAGTTGGAATAATTAGTTTATGCCTTTATTGTTGATCCTTGTAACTGACGTTGTGCATTATATATTATTTGGGTGTGATATGATTGCTAGAATAGAAAATTCTTTCACCAGTATGTACTGATGTTGGGTTGTCCCCTTTAGGTAACCAGAATGTGGGTGGACAAGAGTATGGCGGTGTTCAGCCCATAGATTTTGGCGGTGTTCAGCCCATAGATTTTGGCATACGTCGATGAAGGAGAGCAATTCAAGACTCAATAATTCAGGAGATTAGCCCTATAGTTTAGATGTTTAATTTAGTAAACTTTAATTGACGGATTGTATGGGACTTTTATTAGCATCTGGGACATTGTTTATTCATGGTTGGTTGGGAATTTTAATAAAATATTAAATTTTAGTAGCTAAATGCCTAATGCCTTATGTGAGTTTTATTTGATTTATGCATGGTGATTTATGCCCATGAGTCACAACTCGGATTCTGACAGGGCTCCGGAATTTGAGTTGTGACAAATACATACATGCATAGATACATATGAGTATGAATGAGGTGGAACTAGGAAATTTCATTCTTTATCATATACAAACCTTTAAAAAAAAAAAAAATTAGTTCTGCCCATGAGTATGTATGATTTAAAAATTTAAACCATTAAACACATTTCTACCCTAATAGACACAAGATCCCCTTTCATGTGAGAGATACTCGACATTCAGAAAAATGCCATTGAACTAATAGTAAAATCTTTTCAATAAATCATGATTTTCATATAATAGAGCTCTCTTTTCAAGGATCCAAGTATCCCTGGTGATGTGCAGTTGGTCATCCATCACCTAAGTAAGTTTCACTTCGATTAGGATGATATTCACCATTGGCATTGAAAATCATGTTGTGTTTTTTTTAATATGCTTATGATTAAATGTAAATACTTCTTATAATGGAGGAAAATCTTGCAGATGCGTCAAACAATAGATGGAAGTTTGAATTTACAGTTTGGATATGCACAAGGTGGCCCCTATTTTGCAAAAGACGACTTGAATATTTCAATAGCTAATCATGTCTCATGGAATTCAATCACTTTTTTAAACCTATCCAATCCCATGGTGATAATAAATAAATAAAAAAAGCTTAGTCCCATAGGGGTAGCATGGATGGATGCACATTTTGAATGGTTTGGATCTTCAAGAGGTGGAACTGAAGTGCATCTGTGTATAAAGATTGACCATATGGAATCAATCCATATGGTTGACTAGTGCATGCTATATCTACACAAGATCTCAACGCATTGCTCCACATGCTTTTAACTGAGTCTGTCCAGGTCCCACTATAAAAGGAGAGACATTCATTTTGGATTTCTCAGAAAAAAGGGTTATTGACCGTACCACTGGTCTTACATTTGACATTTTCCCCTACAACAGTCAAATTTTAAATATTTTCTGCAGAATTATTTATACAATAATGGTGCGCACGGCCCTAGGATATCATGCAGTATGATGTGTGCGATATCACACAGCCCTAGAATATCGCATAAGGGAAATACTTAAAGTTTGACCTTTCATGGGCGAATGTCAGGTCTAAGGGCAGCTCTCCAGGCAATATCCCCAGAAAAAAATATGAATCATAATTGAATAATGTTTCTTTATTTCATGTTTTTCCCAGTAGGAGGGCCACTTTTGGAAAATCGAAACTGTCAAAGAGATGTACAAAGGTGATCCATACAGCAGGCAGAAGTTCTGCTCCAATAAGATCAATATTAACTGTTGGAATGGATTGACATGATTTAACCATGTTTTCAAAGCATGTACAATCCAACACCCAATATTGCTTGGAATAAAGCAAAACTTTATGCTGTAACGAGATGATTGTGCATCTTTTGGATTGTCAAGTATTGAAAGTGAGACTAACAGTAAAAGGGGAAAAAGAGAATTATTAAAAATTTCTCCATTATTGTACAATAAATAATTTTCTTCCTTAAATTGGATGGTGAATAACTTTGGGTAAAGTGGGGGAAAGGAGTTAGGACCAATAACCATAAAGTGCTTGGGGCTCTGAATCTGATCATTTAAGATCGTGTAAAGGAATGTGTGACTATGGCCATTCAAGGTTGACTGTACAGATCAAAATCCATGGGGCCAACCTTAAGTAATCACCTCTCATTTACCTGAAAAAAAAAAAAAAAGTAATAACCTCTCTCTCTCTCTCTCTCTCTCTCTCTCTCTCTCTCTCTCTCTCTCTCTCTCTCTCTCTCTCTCCACAACAGACCTTCTGGAGCCTACCTTTCATCCTATACCCCCTAACTACCCCCTCCCCAAGTGAATTGGTAGCAGATCAGACTTTATACATCCAAAAAGTATCAATCATCCGATTTTGATTTAAATTTTTAAACACTTTGTGGTCATTTATTTTGATTGCTAAATATCTATACCATTTGGAATCTAAAAGGCAGATTTTTGTCTGCCCATTATCCATGTATAGATGAATGGCATGTCTTGGGCCACAATGCAATCCTGTTGATCATCCTCACTACCTAACTCACTTTACTACTATGTATAAAAGTATAAATAGACATTTTACACATGCAAGTCAACTAATAAACATCACTTTGAATGAAGTTTGGGCCAGTGAAGGCATATAATAAGAGAAGATTGGATCAAGCAAATATGGGACCAACAGTTGTCAAATTATGTGGCTAGCAAAAGTCAGCACAATACCAACAACATAATGGAATCATTTCACATATTTAGATATCATTGTCATCGAAACTTATCGAATCTGATGGGAGTTGGCATTGTATGTTATGCTTTTCCACTCATCCCTCTCTAAAGTTGTGTCCTCTATATCTCCATAATCTATCATGTCTTTCCTCACAACTTGATTCGGGGTCTTTATTCGCCACAACGTTCTCCTAGTTCCTTGAACTTGTAACCACTAAAAATTGATACAAAAAAGGGGGAAAAAGAGAAAAAACATAATCCCTTACGTAATCATACAAGGATTGCTTATGATCTAGCGTGCACGCACAAACCATCTTAAATGACATTTCTTGATTTTCAATTCTATTGGAGATACCAGTAAGTTCTCACTTATGAAATCATAGCCAATTCTGTCCTTTCCTATTGCTCACACATCCATCTTAGCATGTGCATCTAAGCCACATGTATCTTAGTTTCCTCCTGTCTCCATGTTGTCCAAAATAGGAGCACCTTAGTTCTAATAATTGAAAGGACAAAAGATAAAGCTTCTTGATCATTTTTCAAGAAACATAGGCGAGTACTAAATAAACAAATCTGCCCGTGAAGTTTCATCCTTGTGCTCTATTTATATGTATTAGCGGTTTATTGATGTAAATCCTTCTACCAAAATCCTCAGTTGGTAACAAAGTCTCAACTCTCAACAACAACAGCAGTCAAATTTCTCTGACAACATTGAAGCAAATCAGTGACCGAAATCCTCAGACAACACATTGAAACAAAAAACAAAGCAAAAACTCTAATTAGTTATTGACTGTCAATAAAGCCATATTTATAAGCGACACACTAATCTCATAACCTGAGTTTCTAGTTATGGAAATAATTCATCCTTTACTTAATATTGTAATTTGAAACATAGGGCATGGAAAGTTAAAAGGTTACCTTTATGACCCGAACTTGAAGTGCACTGGACGCATAGGGAAGTGAGTGAAGAAGAACTATCAGAAGCTGAACATGCTCAAAGCAGTAACCAGAGTCACAAAGGTTTAGACCATCATCAGTTGATGGAACATTCATCTGAAAGGGAACTTGTGACATAAGAATTTCATACTTCAGATGAAAAGGCTGAGAAGGAATTTGATATGTGTAAACAATTCCAATATATAGAACTGAGAAGGAAAATCAAGTACGAACTATTTCTCTTTAATTGAGAAGTTTTAATGTGAAAAATCAGAGGAAGTAATTAAGACTTTAAGATCCAATAATAGGAAAAATGTCCAGAAGCAACTAGCCTATGTATTCTTATTACTTCTTTATGTTCTTTATATAAAAAGAAAATAGATAGAGGAAACAGAAACCTCTGTGCATCATGCTCCACTTGGCACAGAGAAATATAGAAGTTAGTAGATCTCCAACATCTTTCATTAGCATATCCTTATGAAAACTTGTGGTTTGGTTATGTGAAGTTAGCATCTCTGAAACTTAACAAAAGAAATTACGGATCTTTCTCATATTTGATCAAATTGTAGTAAGAAGATGACTAAGGCATCAATCATAACATTAGGTTACATACATGTCACAGTAAAAAAAAATGGATGGATAAATTATGGAACTGCAATTTGTTATGCATATTAACAGAAAGACAACTATTATTTACACAGCTCTATTTCACTACAAATCAGAGGGAGAAAAAAAAAAAAAAAAAAGAAGAGGATAAACAGAGTAACATATTTTCCCTATGTAGACCCATAAGTTGGAAGTATACAAATCAATTATGGTCGTTAGAAAAGTAAATTACATCCAAAGGTTGAGAAGTTAATGAATTATGAAATGTTGTGGAGAAAGATACCTGCATCCTGCCTGCCTGGATTACTGTCAGAGTAATATTTATAATTAGTTGATCATATCATAGCAAGTGTAATGTGCAAAGGTCACTTCAAATATGGATTCCTACAACTAAACATGTGAAACCACTGGGAAAATAATAGCAAGGGAGAATTATACGCAGGTTGTACCTGTCTATTCAACACTGTACAAAAAATATGCCAAAGGGATAAATATTTGAGACAAGGAAAAAAGAAACAAATCAAAATAGATCCCAGACATACCGTAGCCCCCATAAAAGCCATATAAACATTTCCAGTCATAAGCCTCTGTGATGCTGCTTGAAAAGCCTTCTGTAAGGCAAAGAATAGCAGAGATACTCTATCTGAGAACATAGTACTGCCGTCATCATGGAGGCCATTTCCCAGAAAGCTACTATGCAGATGTGAAGATTCGGAATTTGAACTGAATTTGAGTTGTCCTGATCGTACTAATGCACCCAACAGGTTGATTATTCCAACAACAATCCCATCACCATTGTCAGCATTATAAACATCATTCCTAGCACAGTCAGCAGTTAATGAGAAACTGATACCACCCACTTTCTTCAGTAATGCGTTTTCAGGGGATGGAATTTTTCCTTTATCAACACTATCAAATGACTGCAATTGTGAACCTTCTTTATGAAAAGTAGATTCCCTTCTGCTGATTGGTTCAAGCTCCCTACCTGCCTGATCACAACAGATGGGCAGTCCAGATACCTGAACTGATACATTGGCACCATTTACAATAGCGTTATCTGAAATGAACTGGTTACCAGCTTTTGCTTCCCGCTGCAGAAGAACAAGAAGTGTTTCTATTCCTCCACAAGAAATAAATGAGTCTGCAAATGTGTGAGCTCTAGATGTATTTGGCTGTGCCACTAACCTGTATAGTAGGTGCAACACCCTCGCGACCTGGGTAGGTAGATCAATTGGAAATGCTTTCCATAACAAAATATTTATAAAAAAAAGAAAAGAAAAAATAGAACAGGAGTTCTCAAGCATTCTCCAACATATCATATTTACAATGATGAAATGGTTACACAAGAACGCAAGATAGATCATTGTTCAAGCTGATGAAATCATGTACATGAAATCCCAAATCCTACAAGCCCAAATTATATCTCAAAACATGAGGTATTGTTCAAAAAATGCACTCCGATTTTATGAGTTTTATGTATAGGTTAGCAGAATATATTTGATAACCCAGATTCAAAAAGAAAATGCTAGATCCCACATTCCAATTGGGTGGGGAGGAGGGTGGATATCACTCTTTTAGTTAATTCCTTCCTTTTATCACAATTTAAATTAGGACTCTTAGAAGATTTTTTCTTCCATATATTCCTACAGTAATTAGGATCAGTTTCCTTTTAGAGAAATCACAGGTTTAGTTTCAATAGGATGTAAAGGAGCCAAATGGTTCATTCAATTTGGAATAAGATTTGTGTTCAGCTCAGATGGCGAAATAAGAGTTTTTTCCTTCAATTAACTTCTCCTTTTTATTACTTCTGAAAAAGGGATCTTGATTAGAAGTTACTCGAGTTAGTGATGAACTGCATCATTTTGAGACATCAATGGCATCAACCCACTCAAAACAAGATATCTCCTTAAGAGATAAATGGGAGCATAGAACCCCTATCTTCAATCAAAGAAGATTTCCCATGAAATCAGCGGCCAAAAACCGCCTATCCAGTATCAGATCTATCCTGCGCAGGCCCAATTGGGCCCAATAATTGTATTATAGTTTGATAGTGTGTTTTAGTTAAGATACAATTAGTCTAAGTCATAACTTAAGTACTCTTTCTATATTACGTAGCTATAATTTAGGATTTGTATTTGTATTAGGATTCTATTATAGGGTATTAAACCCTTATATAATGAGAATAGATGGAACCCTAAAAGGTGGACACACGATTTCAGTTCTCTCTCTCTGCGTGTTCTATATTACATCTTCTCAAATTGACATGGTATCAGAGCATGGTCAATCATCTGTGATCATCTTCTAGTCATCTTCCAAGTTCAGGAAGCCATTCAACCTGATCCTTCAGCCTGATCCTCTTTGATCATCCCAGATCAGGCGTGGCCCACCTGTGATCATCATCACCATATCAGCGGCCTCTGCCCCTCTTGGTCGCCTGGCTATTCCCTTGTTTATGAAGATTTTTTTCCATATTTATTGATCATCAGAGGTAGGTCTTCTACCAATTTTTGTGGAAGTTTAGTTTTTTCCACTTGTTTTCATCTCAGCTGTCCAAAATCCCGGATCTGGATTTGTTCTGACTGGGACCACTTCCAGTAGTTGCATAAAACTACTCCTCATTCATCCCCAATCTCTGATCTGTCTAGAGTTGGTGGGGCCCACGTGCTGTTCTTCACCCTGACGTCAAGGACGTTTGCTGCTGATTGCTGTTTTTTTCTTGCTGCTGTTGCTGTTTGCTGCTATTGCTGGTTGCTGTACTGCTGGTTGCTGCAATATCTTCTTGCTGGTTGCTGTGATATCTTCTTCACTCTATTACACTACTGCTAAGGGTTACTATTTCTGCTGCTGTGATATTTAAATTCTGGGTTCTGCTCCTTGTGTTGCTGCTACTGCCGCTACTTAGTCCTTTTTACCACTATTAATGGAGAAATCTGAAATTTCCCTAGTTCGCTTCGATGGGAAAAATTACACCTCGTGGGTAGGCTGTAAATGCGACGGCCGGGCCTGGTCTTGGGTTGTCCAATCCCGTCCCGAAAATAGGACGGACCTTCGAGGTGTTGTCCAATCCCGGTCCTAAATTAAACGGGCCTACATCAAATCCCGTCCCGTACGGACACGGGCCCGGGCTGGGACAGGGCCGGGCCTGGGCTTACTTGATCCTGGACATAAACACAACATTCTCTAATTATTCCTATTTTCACCAGACATTCAGTGTGAACCGGACTTTAAACCCTCCTCCTTTTTTTCGGGTTCAAGACCAGCAATGCAATGCAATAAGCAACATAACGAAGTTAAAAACTTTTTTTTTTTTTTTTTTTGCCTGTGATAGTAGAAAATCAATAGAAATGAATGAATACCCTATAGGCTATATGAGTCAAGTAATGTAGGAACGGTTAAAACCTTTCTCTTTTTTTTTTTTCCGGTAAAAGTAGAAAATCTGAAAATCAATAGAAATGAATGAGAATGTGTATCCTATATAAGTCAAGTTAAAGTAATGTAGGATCAGTTTTTTTTTTTTTTTTTTTTTTTTTTTTTTTTTTTGCCGATGAAAGTAGAAAATCAGAAAATCAATAAAATAAATGAGAATGAATATCCTATATGGGTCAAGTAATGTAAAAAAGAAATCAACAGAAATTATTTTTCTTTTAATATGTCTAAAACATCAGTTAGTGCATTCTCATCATTGTCTAAATCACCATCACTAGTTAGGTCATGACTAAACCAATCTTGGGCACAAACTAATGCATCTACCGTATTTGGTTTTAAAGAAGTCCTATGTGGGTCAAGTACCCTCCCTCCGGTGTTAAATGCTGACTCTAAATGAAAGGTAGAAACTGGAATAGCTAAAATATCATAAGCCATTCGAAATAAAATAGGATATTTAGTTGAATTTAATTTCCACCATTGTAATATATAAATAATTATTATTAAATGACTTTGCAGCGGGTTGGGCCGGGCCTGAACGGGCTGGGTTGTTTCTGCCCAGTCCCAGTCCCATTTTGGCCGGGCTTTAAAATGTATTGTCCAAGCCCAACCCACTGGGCTCAAAAAATTTTAAAAGCCCTGTATTTTCGGGCTTGGGACGGGCCGGGCCGGGCTTTTTTCCCATTTCAACGTGTCCCATTGACAGGCTACTCGTGGGCCTTCCAGTTTCAAATCTATTTAGAAGAAAAGGACTCTGGGGCTACATGGATAGTTCTGAATCTAAACCGGAGGACGATGACAAGAAGATATCAGCCTGAAAATCTATGGATGCTAAAATCAAAACTTGGTTACTAGGCTCCGTTGAACTCCATTTTATTCTCAATATGAAGTCTTGCAAACCTTACAAATGGATGCACTCAATTAAACTTAAATCTAATGGCTCATTGGATAGACACAAAGCTCAACTTGTGGCACTTGGCAACAGGCAAGAATATGAGATTGACTACGAGGAGATGTTTGCACCTGTGGCAAAAATGACTATAGTTTGGTTACTTCTCGCCATTGCTGCCTCTAAATCTTAGCCATTATACCAAATGGATGTCAAAAATGCCTTTCTCCTGCAGATACCAAAGGGAGTCACCTCTCCATCTAAAAAATATGTCTGTCGCCTGCGGAAGTCTCTTTATTGTCTGAAGCAAGCTCCTCAGCCTGGTTCGAAACTTTTAGGCTCGCCTATGCACAAGTGGCTTTACTCAAAGCCCTTACGATCCGTCTCTTTTCTACAAACAAAATCTACTGGTGTTATTGTTCTTCTTGTGTAGGTTGACGACTTTATTATCACTGGCACTGATGATGGTATGATCAAGTCTATCCAAGCTTCTCTTAGGGATTCTTTTCATAT
This sequence comes from Camphora micrantha, assembly GCA_003546025.1. Classification (NCBI taxonomy): domain Eukaryota; kingdom Viridiplantae; phylum Streptophyta; class Magnoliopsida; order Laurales; family Lauraceae; genus Camphora; species Camphora micrantha. The sequence continues at coordinate 19,808,150 of QPKB01000006.1, read as the reverse complement.
GAAGGATTTGGGCCCCTTGCATTATTTTTTGGGTTTAGAAGTTCATCAATCTCCCAAAGGCTTGTTCCTTAATCAACACAAATACACATATGATATTATTGAGCTTACTGATCTCCATGACTCTTCGCCCGTTGATACGCCTGTCGAAGTCGATCTAAAATTGAGTAAAGAAGATGGTAACTTCTTCCTTATCCACATACTTACAGGCTGTTAATCTTGTGAGTCAATTCATGACATCTCCTAGACAACTTCATCTTACTGCTGTCAAGCACATTATCTGGTATTTGTTAGGCACTGTCACTCGTGATTTATATTATCTCAAGGATAATCCTCTTCAGTTGACCGCTTATGCAGACGTTGACTAGGCGGGTTGTCAGGATATACGTCTATCTACTATTGGTTGGTGCATGTATCTCGGAATTCTCTCATTTCTTGGAAATGCAAGAAACAAGAGCGTGTTTCTCGATCTTCCACAGAGACTGAATACACGGCAATGTCTTCTGCTGTTTCTGAAATCTTATAGCTCAGGGGACTTCTCTCGGATCTCAGCTTTGCTCAATCGTCTCTTACTTCATTGCATGTAGATAATACTGGGGATATCGGGATCACTAAAAATCCTGTCTTCCATGAACGTGCCAAACATATTGAAGTGGACTGTCACTTTATTCGGGATGAATTTAAATGTGATGTCATTTCTTTACCTCGAGTTCCTACTGAGCTTTAGTTTGCTGATATCTTCACCAAAGGACTTCCTCGGCCTCAACATCAGTTTCTGGTTACCAAATTGCTGTTCTATGACTCTCCAACATCAATTTGAAGGGGGGTGGGGTTCAATCAAGCCTATCCTGCGCACGCCCAATTGAGCCTTTTATTATATTATAGTTTGACAGTGTGTTTTAGTTAAGATACAATTAGTCTAAGTCATAACTTAAGTACTCTTTCTATATTAGGCATCAATAATTTAGGAAATGTATTTGTATTAGGATTCTATTAATAGGGTATTAAACCCTTATATAATGAGAATAGATGGAACCCTAGGCCCGTTTGGTAATTTTTTTAATATAGTCAAGTGAAGTGAAGTCAAGTTAAATATCCCATCAAAAGCACTTTTTCAAAAAATTCCCTCCATCTTTTTCAAAAAAAAAGTCAAAAAGCAACTACATTTTCTCACTAAAAGACAAAACAACTCCATTTCCCCATACAAAAAGTCAAAAATATTCCATCCCAAACAACTAAAAACAAAATATCATCATATCTCACTTATATTTTATTCATTCTTTTTATTTCACTTTACTCTACTTTATTTTAAAAGTAAATTACCAAACGGGGGGGGGGGGGGGGGGGGCACACGATTTCAGCACTCTCTCTCTCTCTCTCTCTCTCAGCATGTTCTATATTACATCTTCTCAAATTGACAAGATCTGCTATGCCAAAGCTAGAGTCCAGCTTCATTTCATCACAAGCATTTTGACAGAGGTGGGTAGCATCTTCCCCTCTTATCATTTTCTTCCCTTGTCCCTTATTTTTTCTATTTTACTTTTCCATATTTAGATACTTAAGCCATAGTTTCAATGCCTGAACAGTCTTTATCGCCGCTACCCACTATTCAACCTCAGCTTCATCTCCATTGCAAAAAAAAGTTACAATATGGATTGCTTACAGTTGTCATGATATTAGATTTAGGAATAAACTTATGTAATAGAGTCGACCTACTCAGGTATTTAGCAACAGTGTAGCGCCAGATCCCAAAGATAGTAAGTCCCTTTTTTCTTATGGAGGAAAATCTGTTTCAAATATTATATATGAATTTTTGAAAGTGAAAAAGAAAAACTTCTCTCTGAAGTCAACACCTAGCATCATGTCATCACTATAGATCTGCCCCAAAAAATATGATCCAAGATACCCTATTTCGTTTTCTCAAGATCCCTAAATTGTACAAAGCTTGGGCTTGATGTAGTTTTAAAGGCAATGAATTCTTAAGTGCGCGCGCGCACACCACGATCATGTTTCAAAGGCAGTGAATACTTAAGTATCCCTCCACGTTTACATGTCCTCCATTTTTGTACAAGGGACCCACCTATGATCACACTACACCCTTCACTCACACACCTAATATCCTCACCCTCTCTCCATTTTGAGTTATCTCACATCCTCACCCAACTTGATCACTTGGAGATAGATGTGCATACTGATGCTGATTGGGCAAGTAATAAGACTGACTGAAGATCTACTAAAGGATGGAATATCATACTGTATTGTAGCTTCATCAAAAGAAGGAGCAGTGAAAAAGGCTTTCGAAGAAATTAAATAGATTAAAATTGTCAGTTTATTAGAGAGAATGGCGGCAGTACTTATCCATGCGTGATATGCGAAGTCTGAGAATCAAATGGCTGATACATTCGCCAGGGATAGTGAGGAAAACAGTTACTTGATCTCCTTGTCGAGCTGGAATTGATCAACATATAAACTCCAGCTTGAGGGGAAGTTCTAGAAAACAATTTTTTTAAAAAAAAGAATTTCCATTATAAAAGGTAATTTAGTTATTTTTACCTATTTCATTAACATAACATAAATCACTCGTGAGTCAACAAGAGACTTACAACCTTCTCCCTCCTCTCTTCTTCCCTTCTCTCTCTGCCTCTAACTTTTGATCTCTCTTCTTCATAAAAAGAACTTTGAATTTCAAAAGCCCTCTCCATCTAATTCATCTATCTACTGCACATTGCAATACAGTTAAACATTTAAAGCCCATCTGTCAGCAACATTGTCTCATGTCTCCTAAACCCCTCACCTCCCTCTTTCATGTCTCCTTTTCTCTTCCGGGTTTTAGAAGTCTTATCCAAACCGACCTATCTCTCTAGAAACATCACTAAACCGATTATCTCTTTAAACCGACAGATTCCCCGACTTGATGAAAGGTGACAAAGGGGCCACGTGGCCCATTTCATCACCACAAGTTCCCACCGCCATTGCTCCTTAGAGGATTTCCACCGACCTACGAAGCCTATAAATAGAGGTGTGCTTCTTTCATTTTGTGTACAAGAAGTGCATGTGATGGTGTGGTACTGGTAAGTGATGTGCAAGTGATAAGTGTGTGAGAACTGAAGTTTAGTGTGTGCACTGTGCAGTAAAGATAGTGTAGTGCATAGAGGGTCTTGAGCGAGAGTGATTATGTATGTGTGACATGTGGTATGAATATGATTTGTGAGTAGTATGTACTAAAGTGTAATGTGTAACATGTGTGCATTTGTATATGTTGTATTAAGTGAAATAAAGTTTTTTATCTTGGACAAAGTGTAGTAAGTTGTGTTGTGTTAGGTCTGAGTCTATCTTAGGCTTTTCCCACAAGTGGTATCAAAGTGAGGCCAGGTTAGGGACCGTCCATCCATTGGGAGTAGCAGCTAAAGGCAAGGCAACCTTGCGAAGCTGATTGGTCAAGGACCAAGTTCTTAGATAAACAAGTGATCACACCAAGCACAATGGAAGATCTCGAGAAGCTCAACAACTTCTGGCACATATGCATGGAGTCATACCTGCAAGGGCAAGATATACTGGAGATCGGCGGTGGCAATGAAACTGCAGCACCTGCCCTTGAGAATGCCGAGGCACTAAATGAATGGCAGATCAAGGTTGGAATGACGGTGCAAAGATAACTGTTGCAGGCTTGCAACACATACGAGAAGCTGATACTCTAAAAGCAGCCTGGGATACACTGGCAACATTTTTTTCTCCGAGACACATGATGCACATTTTCAATTCGTGGAGAACGAGTTGGGATCCATCATCCAAGGCTCGATGACCATTGGCCAATATTTCACAAAAGTGAAAACCCTCTGCAATGAGATCTCCTAGCTCGACCCGGATTCATGGATCGTGGAAACTAGAATGTGCTGCATTATTGCTAGAGGTCTAAGACCCGAGTTTAATGGGTTCATGACAACCATTAGAGGTTGAGCGACATAGCCATCTATTGTAGAGTTAGAAAGCGTATTGGCAAACCAAGAGGCTCTAGAAAAACAAATGTTCAGAGTAACACTGAAAATGAGGAAAAGGCACAACTCTCCAAGGAGGGAAAAGCAGTCACAAAATCAAAGAAGGAAACTGCCGAAACTAGCCAATGGAAGGAAAGCTCACAGCCAAGGGAAGCTCCAAGAAGAAACACCGATAGTGCTCGGCAACCAAGAAGTTCTTTCCAAAACTTCAAGTGTTACAATTGTGGCAAGAAGGGCCACCTTGCTTCTGACTGCAGAAAACTGAAGAAGACGACCCGCAAAGGAAATGTGAAAACCACAGTGAGTCACCGAAGTGATAACGAAGAGGAATGGGAATTCCAAGCATCTATGCCAATCATTGAAGATATCAAACAACTGAGTTTTGATATAGAGAGTTGCATTACCTCGACAAGTTCCAAAGAAGTAGCAGAAGATGATGAAGAAATAGCACTCACTGCAGTCTCCGACACTAGAGTCATCAATTACAATCAGGAATAGATGCTGACTGAGGATGCTCAAATCATATGACAAGAGACAAATCGAAGTTCTCAACTCTAGTTGAGTAGAAAGGCGGTAATGTAGTTATCATAGCTAACAATGCACAGTCGCCAATTACTCACACTGGAAAAGCCACATGCATACCAAGGTTTAGTGAGAAGGAAGCTCAACTACAACAACTCTTTCATGTGCCAAGTATAAAAATGACCAAAGTCACTAACATATTTACTAAGGGATTGAACCCTACAACATTTTCCAAACATCGAAAAGCACTTGGTATGATTATAAGATCAACAATCAAAGAAGGCCAATGCTGAGGGGGAGAAATGCCGGTAACATCGTCCCACAATTCTACTAGTCCCCTCACCTCTATCTTTCATGTCTCCGAAGTCTCATCCAAACAGACCTATCTCCACAACCCTCTCGAAACATCACTCAACCAACTCTCTCTCGAAACATCACTCAACCAACTCTCTCTTTAAACCGACACACTCACCGACTCGGTGAAAGGTGACGATGGAACCACAAGTTCCCACCACCATTGGTCCTTAGAGGATTTACACCGACCCACCAAGCCTATAAATAGAGGTGTGACTCCCTCATTTTGTGTACAATGAGTGCAAGTGATGGTGTGGTAAGTGATGTGCAAGTGATAAGTGTGTGAGAACTGAAGTGTAGTGTATGTAGTAAAGAGAGTGTAGAGCATAGAGGAGTGCCTGTATATGTATGTGTGACATGTGGTATGATATGTGAGTAGTATGTACTAAAGTGTACTGTGTAAAATGTGTGCCTTTGTATAAGTTGTATTAAGTGAATTAAAGTTTCTATCTTGTACAAAGTTTAGTGAGTTGTGTTGTGTTGAGTCTGAGTCTTTCTTAGGCCTTTCCTACACCATCAGGCAGTTTATGTGTATAATCCAACACTTCCAATAACTTGCCTTTTATCACTAGTTTACCTGTGATCGGATGGCTCATCCACATGGCTACGTCTTCTCACAGCTAAAATCTGTGAAAGATCTTAAGACTTAAAAATTATTCCTGGAAAGATGCAATCAAATACCAAAATACCATTTTTAACTTTGACTAAACAATAGAATCCTCCCTGTTTACTTTCTTGGTTTTATATGACCACCTATAATTGTGATTCACCCAGTAGGTACAAACAGCAATGCCAGGCATACAAGGAGAACAATAGAACAAACAGAAATGCATGGAAATCAAGTCATATAACTAATATAAATCAAGAAGATTGAATAGTACTGAATCTAGTAAGCTACTGTATAAAAAAGAGAACAAGCAACAGCATATATTAACTGTGAACTAAGAAGAACCTTTAAAAGGATAAAATTCTATAATGTACCTGGTTCGGCTGTGGACAATCAACCACAAACCCAATCAAACAGCGGATATCATCAACAGCCAAATAAGGAGATGCTGCTCCCACTAGAAGTTCAATTATCACCAAGAGCTCATCAACAAGAGCATTCACCTCACCCATCGGTCGGGGTGCCTCATGCAGTAAAAATGTGTCAACCGAGTCTGTTTCACGAATAATCCAATAGCATCTCCTGCAGGAATCAAGAAGCATCTGCAAAGCATTAGCATCCCTCATCGCTGATGATTCTGTGAAAACCATATCTGCAAGTGAAGACAAAAGCTTCTTCTGTAGTCCATAGTTGCATGAACTCCAAATCTTCAAGTCCAACAGGAGAGCACGAAAAAGCTGCACTTTTAGTGCATGACACGTGCTCTCATATTGGCAAAGAGAAACGATCGCTGCAACAAGTTCCCTATCTCTTACTACATTTTGCTTTCCAGCGTCCAGTGCAGATAGAGCTTGCAACAGATGACGCAGAATTATACGCAGAACTTCAGGCCCCTGAGTGCGACAAAACTCCTCACTGTTTCCTGGATGTTGAATGGCCATGGAAATAATTCTGAATATTGGGGCAGACAGTGAAATTGCAGCCAGCGACAAAGGAGAATTCTTGTGTTGAGGTTCTAGGCTATCTTTTTGCACACAGCTTACTGTGAATGGAAGTAAAGACATTGGACCACCATAAGCTAATGCCCACATAGACTCAGCTGGGCGTATCCTAGTAGCAGCATGAACCTGCCCGAGAACCTCAGCAGGTCTTCGTTGCCCTCCTGAAACAATATAAAACATGAAATTCCAATAACCCAATCAGAGAAACAGGCACACCGGAATAAACCATATAAAAAAATATGAAATACAATGTCTACTCAGAACTCTCCAAAACAAAACATGAGTAGGTGCAAGTAAGCAGCAGTAAGCCTACAGCCACAGACATGCCAATCATTTGTCGCCATAACAATTTTTATGGACAATAATATGAAATTAGCATTCCTATGTGTTGCGAGAAAAGCTGCACCCCTATTTGCATCCAAGGATTTTGGAAGTTGTTAAGTTCGCATCAAGAATGACCAAGTCATCGATATTTCAAAAGCTTACAAATATCAGTCAATGTAACTCCTTTTGATCTGGATATCACAAAAATATAAAAATCATTCACGTCAAGGAGGGTAGTATATTGTAAGACTTTTAGGATTATTTTTTTAATCGGAGGAATGATCATTGAGGTCAAAATCTTTTCTATAAAAACTGTCAAAAACCCTTGTCTACTGGAACTGGCAAAAAGTATGTAGATGTTTCAAGTTCTACAATTGTCTAAACTCATATAAGCAATTTGTTCCGAAGATGCCAAAAAGAAAAGTTTAAGTTACAGTGCAGATGTGTTCCAGTGACATTCAAAGGGTGGTACAGCCATTATGGAAGATATCTATTTTCATTCTACTTGTTGACATTAAGCATCATGCAAGTTAATTTCTCCTTAAACCAAATGTCATATGCAATCTGCACAGGAAGGAGAAACATGATACAATCAGTCATTGTCACTCTATTACTTGACATGTAGAGGATCATGCAAGCTAATATTTGTTTAAACCAAGAGTGATATTTGACTGCCGTTGAATAAGAAATATGGCAAGACCAGATTTATGGTATTTTTATTCAATCAAATTACATCCCAGGGCTGGCCGAACAATGCAGTTGAAACAGAAATCAAATCTACATAGCAGTTAACACTTGGTCCTAAAGAATTGGTTTCGTCCAGTGCATTATCATAATCTCCAGCAACAACTTCCTGCAAAGGACCAATCCCCCCATTCCCCCTTGGACAGTCATTGTTTTCATTGTTCCTTAAGTAGGTGGGCCACAAAACAGAGGGAAAAAAAGGAAAGTATAAAAACTAGAATGAAATGAACAGCATACATAAGGAATTCATCTTTCTTTATTTCTTTCATATTTTTATATTTAAGATTTTAAACTTTCTGTACAAATGGGTTGACAAGTCAGTATTTTCTTGCTGGCCTAGTCTGATTCACTAGGATTTGTCCAATACTGACTTGTGCCTGTGTAACCATGAAAAAACTGTCTAGCATTTTCAGTCACAGCTACCCCACCAGCATAGATCAGCAATTTCCAATTTCATATATTACTTTTCCAGGAAAAAAAAAAACCAAATACACATACATAACAAAACAATTGGGGCCTGTTTATTTTATGTAATTCAATTCCTAGGAATTCTAAGACTTTCTATTTCTGTAAGCGGTTAAAAAAAAAGAATCAAAGGTGAATATCCTAAAGTGACCACCAAATATCTTCCCCTTCAATGGAACTTAAATCAAGGGAAAACGGGAAACGAATACCCAGCCATCACTGCAGTAATTCAAATCCTAGGAAAGTCCAAGGTCCCATCTACATCGCCACCTTATATCCTTCACCCCTTATGTCATATCCTTCATCCTTGGCCTCTTTAATCATCATTTGGTAGAGCTCATTTGACCATGAGTCCTACACATTCCATGCAAACAAACAGGCCCTTAACTTCTCAATCTTGCACTTCAAAAGTATTGCAAGTTTATTACCTGCAAAGCATTTGTATTTATTTGTGCAAATAAACCAGAATGTACTTGAAGTTCGTAGCCTCATCTCATCTATCTCGGTCAGCTTTGTGAATTCTTATTTTCCACTCATTTTATATAGAGAAATATGCCATCAATCCATTGTAACATGTCTCTTCTAACTACTCATTCCAAGTCTTTAATTGCCCCCACCCCTGTTGTCCAGTTCCTTGTATGTATAGCATTAACACCTCATTCATAACAGTGGATTGTGGAAAGCGAGTACTGACAATCAACAAAAGTAAGTAGGATATTTTAGCTTACCTGCTGAACCAGAGTTGCAGGCATCAGGACAAAATCGCCCACTAAGCAACTTAGGGTGGTAGAGAAGGTGCAGGCTTCCTCCTATTTCCAAATCCAACTGAGAACTTCCTTCTGCCAAACTCTGTATGTGGTCATTTGTTGCAAGCCATGGTAAGCCTGAGCCACTTCCAAAAGAAGGCAACATGTCTCCTCCCCTAGAAGCCAAACGAGCCATCTTCTCAGGACCAATTGGTTCTTTGAAGATATAAATGGGCCCCATCTCAGCAAATAGTGGACACTGATGCTGACAGCGTTGCAAACCAGCCAAGGTGGGAGGAGGATTGGTCCCAATACAGCAGAATGAAAGAGGTTTGGATATCCGAGGGAACTCGAATGGATGAGTTTCACATAGATTGCCATCAATATACAATCTTAGTTCACTTTCTGCTTTGCCTAATAGGCTCTGTTTACAAGTATGCTCTATGCCAACAAAATACCAGCAATGTGGCTTGAATAGATAAGTCAAATGCCAACAAATTTTCTTACCCTTGCCACTGCTACATTCAATCACCAAAAATGGTGCTTGGAAATAGGCCTCAATACCCTGATTATCAGCAGACAAGAAACTAAACAGTCGTGGCATGTATGAGTTACCTTCGCCATAAAATGTTTCTATGTAGATCCATGTTGCGAATGCATACCCATTAGAGAACGGCCAACGGCTGTCGCCTGGACCAAGTAAGCCAGAGCTTTCACCATCAAACTCAAAAGTGCATGAAGGACCCCGTGTTTCATTACGTCTCATAGCCTTCTCCAATGTGAGCATCAGATGTGTTGCCCAATCAGTAGGAAATGTTCTTGTGATCACCTGAAACCACCTATGCAGATCAAGTGCACCAAGGGAATGTGTCGCTAGAATCTCAATACAGTTACACAAATGGGTGTCATCCCAAAGCATATGCCCAGTTGATTTGACTTCTTCTACAAAAATCTTCTCTGCTGCCCATAAAAAAACCGTAAGCAGACCAGATGCTGAGCACATCACTCTATTCCTGGTGCAAGCTCTTAATATTGCTAGCAATCCTCTGACCATCCGTGTTCTAGGCGACATGTAACTCACAGAATCTCCTTCACACGGAAGCCAAGGGATCAATTCTCCAGCCACAATAGCAGCCCTGGAGTTCAGCATGATGCAAGGAGGATTTCTGTATCCACTCTCATCATCAAAACATTCCACACCACCCATCGTGATAAGAAGTGCATCCACCACCGCGAAGGAGATGCTTTCTATTTGCTCTTCTGTTCCAAGGCTGTCCTTCCCAGTGAAAACTCCCCTCAGTTTGTCCAAGCTGCCAGGATTACCCATGATAGTAGAATCAACTAAATGGAGGAGCTCTGGAGAGACAATTGGCATAGCCGGTTTCATCTTTGGTTTTGGTGGTGATCCAACAGGAGAAGAGAATGCGCCGTCTCCATATAAACCAGAGTAAGAATCAAAACTGGCTGAAGAAGAGGATGTCTTAAGCCCTCGATCCAATAGTTCATTGTGATCATCTTGCACATCACCAGCAAGAACGACATCCAAGTCGGCCACAGCCTTTCCCATGGAAGACTCAGAGGCTTCTTCATTCACAGAGCACTGACTCAAGTTATCTGAATTTGAATGGAGGAACGAATCCACATTATCCTGAGTGTCCAAAATATTTCCGCCCTCATCTTTCAAAGGAACTTGCTTGAACTTGTCATTGTCAAGAGGTGCTACGCCAGAGTCTTTGGTTAAGCCTGCAGAATTAACTTCTTGTAAAACTGGATTGTGTTCCTTGTCACTTCCACAGACATTTCCCTTCTTAAGTTCCCGGCTATCAGTTTCTCCATGTGGTTCTTCTTCCATTTTATTGTTTTAGACTGGCATAAAAAATGAAATAAAAATTAAATGGATAATGGTGACTGTGTCAAACAAAACAAAAATGATCTGATCAACTAAACAATGCAATTTTTCAATATTAGCCTGAACATGCACCTTGCGTTCAAAATGGATCCAAATGAATCCAGCTTCCATGAATTGAAGCACCCCTTAACTCATAAGCTCAAGAAATCTATTAATCCAAAGGATAGATACCATGGAAAAAATAGAAATGCTGCATAAGAGAAGATCAGATTTTATTACAAGTTCCCTCAAATTAGATAAAAAGAAAAAGAAAAAGAACAATTGAATTGAGCAAGTTAGGTCTTTAGTAATGAGAGCCTCTCAGTAAAAAGATGAGCAGATGTCACTGAACTCAGCAAGGATTACGTGTGACTGATGCATGGTTCTTCAGAAGAATGCAAGCCTACTTTTTTTTTTTTTTTTTTTGTTCATTTCATCAAACATAGTGATCTATCTTCCAGCAAGGAAGCAACTATGCCTAAATCAGTATGTTTTGAATAGGAAATCCCATTGCGTTTTCTTATTAACCAATCAGATGAAAAATAAATTGATCAAGCAAGTAAAAAGAAAAAAAATGAAGAAATTATGGGAAGAAGAAGGAGAAGAAGAAGATTGAATGAGATTGAAATCAAATGAAGAGAAAAATGAATAAAAATTCACATAGATGAAACAGTTGTGGAAAATCATGAAGCATTTTCTACCCCTAAATCATGTCTTGATGGCTGTTTTCCACTGAAAATTGTCCTACAAACAAAATGGTCATCAATGAAAAACATTTAGAAAATTCCCTTCTCAGAACCTATTTCATCTTTAAAATTATAAAATCCAGAAATGTTGAGCATCTTATTATGAGCTTCTATCCTCATTCTCTTGTTCTTCCTTCTCACATCTCTTCTCCTTCTTCGTAGCCCAGTGGTACCAGGAGTCTCCCAAAGAGTCTCTTAAAGAAGAGGTCTCGGGTTCGACTCCTGGGGAGGCCCCTCCCCTTGCGGAAGGGGGGGATAAATCCACAATAGGCCCGAGTAGGCCCCACCGACACATAGGCTGGTCGGGCGGGGTAGGGCCCACCACCCCAAGGGGTCGGGCTAACGCCCCCGGCAGGTGGCGCTCCACTGGCAGCCGCGGCGGCTAGGTTCGCTCCCCTACACCTTCCAACTCTTCTATTTCATTAGTTATCCCAAACATCATGTCTGCTTACACTGAAAATTGAAAAGAGGTAATATCATTTCAGACAGACGATCCTGCGCTAACTTTACATCCACTGTTGAATACGTAATGGCCCAAATTTCATTATCTTAAGAGTAATAGAGTAATATATACAGTTGAATTAATCAATATGTTTAAATACAATATCATGTGCGCACACATAAAAAACGAAAAGAGATATCCGCAGCAAGTTCCATCAATCAATCCAACATTGCATAACAGGCATTATTCAGTCAAATCAGGGAGAGTGAATATTAAGGCAAGGGTGTGTGATAGTAATACAAATGGATTGGATCAATGATCCCAATGAGCATTTCCATGCAGAGTTAGTTTGAATCAAGTGGGCGGCCCCACTTTTGATTGATTCAAGCATTCAAATGACATCCCTCTCCTCAATATGCACATTTGGAGGTGGGGAGAAACAGGGCGGGCATGAAATGTGAAATCCTTAGAATCAATGAAAAGTGGGGCCCACATTTCTCAAAAACTAGGATCTTTCCTTCATCACTTTTAAAAGGTGCACTACGTTTTCTACAGTTTTGGGTCGTTACACAACACCAAACAGTCCCTGCACACAAGATACAGAGAAATAGAAACTCTTATAGAAAACGAAATACCTTGGAAAATGGAAGCCGGAATCGAAGACATAGTATATTTTTCAGTCGTTGTAATGCTCTGCAATCTTGTGTTTGCAGGCAGAGAGAGAATGAAATGAAAGGAGAATTACAGAGAGAGAGAGAGAGAGGGAGAGAGATGGGTAGAGAAATGAGGCGATCAAGCGCCAAGGTAGAGCCCGGGAGGCGTTTTGTGTCTTCCGGGAGAAGCGGGGCTGTTTAGTTTTGAGGTTTTGCAGGTTTGAATCGGGCGACAAGTGGCATCTCTAAGTGGGCTGGTCAAAACCGAGACACGGAGAACCGGAAAAGGTGGGTGGTGCACCGTTAGAGCTGCAATGTAATCCAATCCAAGCCGTTGAAAGAAGTGGGCCACAGGAGGACATGATCCAACCCAATCTAAATATATATAACTCCCGCATTTAATCCAATAAATTCTGATTGAAATAAAATTTGATTATACCACCTCGAATGAGAGGTACTTTAGTTCGAGCCTTCCACTTTCAATAGATGGGCCTGCGCTTATATTCGATTACAATTCAAAAAATCCTCGAAAGGAAACTCAAGGGCATGTTTGTGTAACACTTTTCCGCGAAAAAATAGATGATTTTTCTCGGAAAACCCATTTGTCCGGTGTTTAGTGCGAAACAATTCAGCAGAAATGCTTTCCTGCCCAGCCAGCATTTTCCTTGATAATTGTGGAAATGGATTTCCTATGGGGATATGGGAAATGGATTTCCTCGGAAAACTTCATCTTCTTTTCCTCATTCTTGTCCATTTCAACCCAAAAACCCTACAAATCTTTCATTTTTTATTTCTTTATATAAATTATTATTTAATGTTGAATAAATAATATACATGTTATGTTATTTTTCTTCAAAAAAAGTATATCACCAAATAAGAAATTTTAATTTTCTATAAGGAATCAACAGCCGCACCAAACAACATTAGCACCAATTCAATGAGGAAACTCTTTTTGCACCAAACATAAATTTCTAAATTCTATGGAAATCCTTTTCCGAAGTTTTCATTTCTATAGAATTTGCTGACGTGGCAATTTCCTTTTTCCGCGGAAAGGGTGAAAATTCCTGGAGGGTTTAAGAACACAACCCTAACAGAAAGAAAACTAAATCCCAGCACAGATACGAATATGGAAATAAAAACCTAAGTTAATCAAACAAACAATCAAGAAGATGAACACAAGATTTTTTTACGTGGAAAACCCTGGGTAGGGAAAAAACCACGGGACCTAACACCGGTCCAGAAAGATCAAGCACTATAAACTCAAAGGTTACAAGATAAACTCACTCCCCTTTACAGTTGATCACAACCTAAGGACCAAAGCGATTCTTGCCGACGAACACGCCGTTCACCTTCTCTAGCACTTCAATCTCCACGCCTTAAGCAAGACGAATTGGATGGAACATGGATGAAAAATCTCCAGAGGATAAGGCTTCAGCACATGAATTTATCACAGGAACTCTCTGGAGGAAGATAATCTCTCTTAAGGTAATCTAGGGTTTTGATCTGAGAGAGGTATCTGTTTATGAAGGGTTTAAACCCTTAAATAGGCTTCTGCACTCGTATGGGAAAGTTCTGTTGTAATAGGATTGAAAAATCAGAACTTTAGAAAGATGTGGCTAAAAAACAGGTGGGATTCGCCGGCTAGCGGCGATCGATCGGGCTGTCATTAACTGGGGACTTTTTCTGGGCAATCGATCGGGCTGCAGGTCCGATCGATCGGACTGTCTTTTAACTGAGGGCTTTTTCTGGGCGATCGATCGGGCTGAGGAGGCGATCGATCGGTCTGACTATTTGTTGAAAACGCCCTGTTTCCTGATGCTTTGGAATTCTTCTTCAAACCAAAATGGTTCCATCTAAGAAATACAAATTACATTAAATCCCATGTTTTGTCCACCCAACGAATTAGCCAACACTCAAAAATACTAACAATCTCCCCCTTTGGCAATTCATGGACAAAACATCTAATACATTTGATTTTACCCAAACACTATTCAAAAGCAAACGACCAACTTCCATAGCTCCATAACTGATACCTGCATTACCTATCACAGACAATCTTTGACAAAAGATCATGATTATATGAAATATGAAGCAATCAAGCAAGATAAACTAAACAAAGATATAGGATATATGAACTGAACTAATATACGAACTGAACTAAGTAACTAAGAAAACATTAACTAAGTAACTGAGTTATATCTCCCCCTGAGTTTATCTCCCCCTTTTTGGCCATAAATTGACAAGGGAAAAATAAAGAGAAGATGGAAGAGATCAAAACATCAAAAGCACAAAGCATAAAAAGTTCGAATTTGGAACAAAAAGTGAGTTGCTTAGGACTACTAAGGAGGAGGGAATCGATGCAGTAAAGAGTCCAGCTTCTCCTCAATCCGGTTGCTGCCCAGCTGTAGTTGCCTCATCTGATCAAAAACATCATGAAACTGAGAATCCATGCGATGTTCAAGAAGCTCAATTTGTGTAGACTGATCCAGGATGCGGTTTTCAAATTCTTGAAGATAAGCAGGCATAGTAGATGCAAACTAAGGATCAACTGGAGCAGCTTCTTCACCTTGATTTGGAGCTTCATCACCACTGTCATCAACATGAGCGGAGGATAGACTGACAGTGCGGTACGTAATGGGGCCTCGTCCTTTCACAATGTAGTCCTGTGGCCCAACAGCTACTCCTCTAGACAGAAGTATACGAGTGAGAAGAGCTCCATATGGAAGAGAAAGTAGTTGACGCACCGAGAGGGGCAGCCACCATGTGCCTATAAATTGTAAGTGGAATGTCTATAGGTTGTCTAGTCCCAATCAAGTACAGAAGATGGCCTGTGTCCATGACAACTTCTGATGTTCTCCCCTTAGGCTCAAGGTTGAAACACACGAACAGATTCAGCATCCGGTAAGAAGGGGTAAGATACTTCTGTTTCAAGACACCCCCTGGCCATGCACGTTTACGGCCACCTGTGAGAGTGGTGATCACCTCATCCCAATCAGTAGTATCAACAGGGTCTTCCATGTCATCAGAATCTGGCTCCGGAGTCGGATATACAGCATTGAGACTCCTATCAATTTGAATGAACTGCCCAATAAAATTGGGATCGATTTCAACAACTATCCCTCTGACAAATGATTTGAAGGAGTCTTCACCAATATCATGAATATTGTTGTAAAATTCTTGAACTATTGACCCATATGTGGTAGGGCAAGGACATACAGGGAAGCCCATTCTCTTTCTCGAAGCCACAGACTGAAATCAATTTCGATTTTGGCCAAATGAACGGGACGTTCCACTATAACTTGTTTCTTTGAAAAAACATTCATAAAAGAATTCTCCTTGATCAAACTTTGGAATCGATTCCCATCGAAGGTAGGTGCAGAGGATGAGCGACCACGATGGCAGGTTTTCTTACGAGGATTGGAGACTTTTGGGGCCATATCGTCTTTGAGACAATTCAACAAACACCTGGGGTGCATTGTACAAAGACACATATCCACCATTCATTTTAGAAAATGGGACATCCAAAATGGAAGTACAAGATGAATAGATGAGTGCATTTACATCAAGACTAGGAAAGTAGTTGCAACAAGCAAAACATTTTTAAGCATCCATAACCAACAAGACAAACTCCAAACACCCAATCTATCTTCCAAAACCAAGGACAAGCATATGGAATAAAATAGAAAATGAAAAAGAGAGAAGAGGAAGGAGAAATACCTTTGAATGAGCAACAAATCCAGGTGGAAAAACAACCTTTGGGAGAAGGTGAAAAACGCAGGGCTTAGGGCAGAGCAGAAGAGAGAAAAACAGAGAATGAAAGAAAAGAAGAACGGGCGTATGGGTTTATAAAAAACTGACGCTGTCCGATCGATCGACTAGTTAGGCCGATCGATCGGACCTAGGCAATTAAAACTAAAATGGGCCAAGGGAAGAAAGTAAGGGAGAAAAAAAAAATTTTGTTTTTATTCAATAAAGTGTTCTAGGATAAATGATATAATCACACATATCAGACTCAACTCTCCCCTTTTCTTTTTTTTTTTTTTTTCAAAATGCCTTAATAAGTTCCATCATGGGTGACTTTCACACTAATGAGTATGGTAGTCTTCTCTAATGAAACTTTTCAATCATATAGTAGCTATAACACATGCTCGTAGGTAGTCCTGACCTCCGGTTTTTTTTTTTTTTTTTTTTTGAGTAGGAGAGACGAGTACTGAGAAGATGCAACCAAACCATAACCACCAAAACGAAAGTTACTGAAAGAAACTAAGGGTGTGAGCAAATACCAAGAGATTTACGAAGAGAATCAAACCGAGTTGGGTCCAAGGGTTTTGTAAGAATATCAGCGAGTTGATTTTCCGTAGGGATATGCTCTAAGGTAATGATCTTCTCTTCAACCAAATCTCTAATAAAATGATGCCTTATGTCTATGTGTTTCGTTATGGAATGTTGTACCGGGTTTTTAGAGATGTCAATGGCACTCTTGTTATCACAATAAACAACCATTGTGGTCTATGCAATGCCATAATCAGATAGCATTTGTTTCATCCATAACAATTGTGTGCAACAACTTCCAGCCGCAATGTATTCTGACTCAGCTGTGGATAGTGAAGTGGAGGTTTGTTTCTTGCTGTGCCACGCAACTAAATTATTTCCAATAAGAAAACAGCCACCGGAAGTGCTTTTCCGATCGTCTACACAACATGCCCAGTCAGCATCCGAGTAATCGACAACATTCATGTTGGTATCTCTTGTAAACCATATTCCAAAATCAGTGGTGCCACTCACATATTTTAGAATTCTCTTCACAGCTTGGACATGAGATTCTTTGGGTCTTGACTGATATCTGGCACAAACACAAACACTGAAGGAGATGTCTGGTCGACTGGCAGTCAAGTACAACAGGCTTCCTATCATGCTTCGATACATTCTTTCATCAAAATCTTTCCCTGAAGAGTCTAAACTCAACTTAACAGTGGTGCTCATAGGAGTATTGGATTGCTTGACAGAGGTCATCCCAAATTTCTTCAAAATGGTTTGAGCATATTTGAATTGTGAAAGAAATATCCCATCCTCACATTGTTTGATTTGAAGACGTAGGAAAAAGGATAATTCGTCAACCATGCTCATCTCAAATTCTTTTGACATACATGAGGCAAAGGATGTAGCTAAACTTTCAGATGTGGAACCGAAAACAATATCATCTACATAAACTTGAGCAATGAGGATATTGTTTCTTTCTCTCTTGATAAATAGTGTTTTATCCACATTGCCCCGTACAAACGAGTTTTCAAGCAGGAAGGTAGTCAGTCTCTCATACCATGCTCGAGGAGCCTGCTTCAAACCATACAAAGCTTTGTTCAATTTAAACACATGATTAGGGCTATGAGGGTCTTGGAAACCTTGCGGTTGTTCTACATACACCTCCTCATTTAAAAATCCATTCAAGAAGGCACTTTTGACATCCATCTAATATAACTTGATTTTTAAAGAACAAGCTACAGCCAATAAAATGCGAATGGACTCAAGACGAGCAACCAGAGCAAACGTTTCATCAAAATCTATTCCCTCCACCTGTGTATAGCCCTGGGCAACTAGTCTAACTTTGTTTCTAACAACTTGTCCAAATTCATCAGTTTTATTTTTAAAAATCCATTTTGTACCTATGACATGTGTATTTTTGGGCCTTGGAACTAGTTTCCAAACATTGTTACGCTCAAATTGACCTAACTCCTCATGCATGGCGTTAATCCAGGAGTCGTCTACAGGAGCTTCTTTAATATTTTTGGGTTCAAAAGAGAAAACATAACACAAAAAATTTACCTCACTTTGGACTTGCTGATGAGTTTTTATAGGAGCATGAACATCACCAATCACTTTGTCGAGAGAATGATCCCTGATTACCTGACCTTTTTGGGATCTAGGATTTACATCCTTGCTTGGAGTAGGTTGATGAGTTGATGTACTTTGAGTAGAACCTTTCACTTTCAGTTCAGACTCGTCACTTTCAGATTCTGATTCAGTGTCAGGAATGACAGCTTCTTGATCCGGTGTGATTGGATCTTGTTGTTCTGTATGTTGCTTACCATTTTGTGCAACCTGTGGAGAAGAAGGAAGAGTTAAAAAGAATCATCTTCATCATCAGAAAAATAAGAAGGTCCAGCATCATCAACAATGACATTGATAGATTCCATAACCGTGGACTTTCGCAAATGAAATACCCTGTAGGCTTTGCTATTTAATGAATACCCAAGAAAGATCCCTTCATCACTTCGAGAGTCAAATTTACCAAAATGTTCTCTGTCTTTCAAGATGTAACACTTACTCCTGAAGGTTTTGAAGTATTTAACTGTAGGTTTTCGACCAATCCATAGTTCATATGGAGTATTCTTTGTTCCTGCCCTAAGGTAGACTCGATTTATCACATAGACAGCAGTGTTAACTGCCTCTGCCCAAAACCTTTGACGCACGTTTTTACTATGGATCATGACTCGAGCCATTTCTTATACAACCCGATTTTTCCTTTCAACAACTCCATTTTGTTGTGGAGTTTTAGGGGCAGAGAACTCATGTTTAATTCCATTTTCAGTACAAAAAGAGTTAAAGGAGGAGTTCTGAAACTCAGTGCCATGATCGGATCTGATTCTTGCAATTCCACCAAACTGTCCGCCCTTATCTGTAAGAAGTTGAAGCCATAAGCAATGAAACACATCAAAAGTTTCAGATTTATCTCTAAGAAAGCGAACCCAAGTAAATCTAGAGAAATCATCAACAGTAAGAAAAATATACTTTTTGCCACCAATACTTTCGGATTTTGAAGGACCCATAAGATCCATATGGAGTAGCTCTAGTGGTCTCTTGGTAGTGAACATTTCCAATTTTTTATGTGGTGCTCGAATTTGTTTCCCAATTTGACACGGACCACACACGTGGTTATGAGGTTTTTGAAGTTTGGGAAGTCCTCGAACTAATTCTTGCTTAGAAAGTTTTTCCAAATCAAAATGGTTAATGTGACCTAGCCTTTGATGCCAAAGGTCAACAGTATTGACAGTAGCAGAATTACAGTTCAAAACTTTTTCATTGACAATCTCATTGACAACCACATAGCAATTATCGGAATTCTTTTTACCAGAAAGAACATGTTTTCCAAGACTGTCTACAATGGAGCAAGTATTTAAAGAAAAATGAACCTCATTACCAGATTCACAGAATTGACTTATACTTAGCAAGTTTGCTTTAAGACCATCAACCAAGAAAACGTTATTGATAGTTGACATACCTGGTATGTTGACAGATCCTTTACCAACAACTTTAGATTTGCTTCCATCTCCAAATTGAACATTACCACCATGATGACTTTCCAGTGATGTGAAAAGGGACTTATCCCCTGTCATATGTCTAGAGCACCCGCTGTCTAAGTACCAAACATGTGAACTTTATGCTTTAAGAGCAGTGAGAACTACATTGCAGCGAAGATCAGCTTTACGTATCCAAATGGATTTTTGTTTGACCTTATAAGGGGTCAAATTGATCTTCTTTATTTCATTTCGAAGTTTCTTCCGCAATCTATTGCAATGAGGCCTAATATATCCAATGATTCCACAAAAGTGACAGGTAGGGACATATTTACGATGAGGCATGTAATTTTTTAGGTTGGAGTTCACATGTTTAGTTTTAGAAATAGCAGGTTCAATAGCAAACAATGTATTTTCCCGAACAAACTTACCTGTGTTAGTGGAGGATGATGCACCATAGTCAAATCCAAGGCCATGCTTGTTGCTAGATACAATTTGTGCCCCCAAAATTTCATCAAGTTTCATTGACCCTGTGTTCATCCGATGAATATCAGCTTTGGTAGAGACCAATTCAGCAATGATTATCTTGAGTTTGTCAGAGATGCTATCTTTTTCAGTTTTGCAGGAATCCAGTTCTTTCTTTAGGAGTAAAATTTCTTTATCAGCTTGAATAGAGTGCTCATGAAGTGATTCACGTTCATTCCCTACAGAAATCAATTTGTCAAATAGAATGGCACGCTGTGATTCAAGTTGAGATACTTTACCTTGGGCTTCATTGAATTCAGTTTTATAAACAAGATTTTCTTTTTCAGCAGCCTTCCATTTTCTTTTCAGAATATCATTCAATTGTGTCATCCTCCTTGAATGTTTGAGGAGACTATGATATGCTTCTACTAAATCCTGTTCATTATCTGACAAACAATTAAGATCTTCTGAAGTAAATTCATCTGATTTTTCCACACCTTCCTGCAAAAAGGAATCGTTAGATCTTGCCATAAATGCCATAAACTTTCCATGTTCTGGTGATGATGATTCAGGTTCACTTTCATTGCAATCTTGTTCTGAATCATCATCCCACGTTACATTCAACACCTTTCCTTGAGTTCTGAAAGTCCTATTTACACATTGAGAAGCATAGTGACCAAAACCTTTGCATTCAAAGCAGTGAGTACTCTTGGGAGGGATTTTGGACACATTTTTCTCAGGATTTTGACCAGCATTGGATTTAAATGAAGAAGAAGGCTTATACTGTCCTTTTTGAGTAGTATTTTTAAAATTCTTTTTAAAGTCCTTTCTATCATTTTTCAAAAACTTTTTAAACTTTTTAACAAATAGGGCATCAAGGTCTGGGTCTTCGGTCTCTTGTTCAGAGTCATTCTCATGTTCCATAAGAGACTTCAAAGCCATTCCTTTAGCTTTCTTTGTTTTTCTGAGATTGGCTTCAAAGGTTTGCATGTTGCCAACTAATTGATCAACTTTAAATAAATCCAAATCGCTGGACTCCTCAATAGCAACTACTTTTGGGTCAAATCTTTCATGAAGAGATCTAAGAATCTTTTTAACAATTTTATGTTCAGGAATGACTTCTCCTAAGTAGAAAGTAGAATTCACAATAGCAGACAACTTATCATTGAAATCATCAAAAACTTCAGTTTCATCCATTTTCAGATTCTCAAACGTAGTAGTCAAATTCTGAAGTTTGGCTTGCTTAACTTTGAGAGTACCTTCATGAACAGTTTCTAATATATCACATGCTTCCGTAGCAGTTTTGCAAATAGATATCCGACGAAATTCAGCAGGAGAAACACCATTAAAAATTGAATTTAAAGCTCTACCATTAAAATTGAAGGTTTGTTTATCCTCCTTGGTCCATTGAGGCATGGGTTTTTCAATGACTTCGTTGCCATCAGTGACAACAGTAGGCATGGAGTAACCAAAAACCACAGAATTCCAGACATCCACATCTATGGATTGAAGGAAGGCAGTCATTCGAACTTTCCAATAATGATAGTTCGATCCATCCAAGAGTGGGGGTTTGGAAATAGAAGATTCATCTCTAAAATTGTCCATATCAGAAATCTGTGTAGATCTCACACAACAACTTAGTGTGAATCAGCTCTGATACCAATTGAAAATTCCTGGAGGGTTTAAGAACACAACCCTAACCGAAAGAAAACTAAATCCCAGCACAGATACGAATATGGAAATAAAAACCTAAGTTAATCAAACAAACAATCAAGAAGATGAACACAAGATTTTTTACGTGAAAAACCCTGGGTAGGGAAAAAACCACGGGACCTAGCACCGGTCCAGAAAGATCAAGCACTATAAACTCAAAAGTTACAAGATAAACTCACTCCCCTTTACAGTTGATCACAACTTAAGGACCAAAGCGATTCTTGCTGACGAACACGCCGTTCACATTCTCTTGCACTTCAATCTCCACGCCTTAAGCAAGACGAATTGGATGGAAAATCTCCAGAGGATAAGGCTTCAGCACATGAATTTATCACAGGAACTCTCTGGAGGAAGATAATCTCTCTTAAGGTAATCTAGGGTTTTGCTCTGAGAGAGGTATCTGTTTATGAAGGGTTTAAACTCTTAAATAGGCTTCTGCACTCGTATGGGAAAGTTATGTTGTAATAGGATTGAAAGATCAGAACTTTAGAAAGATGTTGCTAAAAAACAGGTGGGATTCGCCGCTGGCCGATCGATCAGACTGTCATTAACTGGGGGCTTTTTCTGGGCGATCGATCGGGCTGCAGGTCCGATCGATCGGACTGTCTTTTAACTGAGGGCTTTTTCTGGGCGATCGATCGGGCTGAGGAGGCGATCGATCGGTCTGACTATTTGTTGAAAACGCCCTGTTTCTTGATGCTTTGGAATTTTTCTTCAAACCAAAATGGTCCATCTAAGAAATACAAATTACATTAAATTCCATGTTTTGTCCACCCAATGAATTAGCCAACACTCAAAAATACTAACAAAGGATATATACACAAACATGCCCAAGGCATAGAGTACCAAAGAAAAGAATTTGTTGATGCAGGTGAGAGACATGCAATTACGCAAAGCCCACAATCTTCATCCACAAGCCTTTATGGGCTTCACAAAAGGATTATCAAATAGATGACGGTACAAGGATGTAAGGTCAGGAGTTAAGGATATAAAATAACAATAAAAGTGAGACATTTGAACTTTTAGGATTTGAATTATTAGAATAATGGGTGACTATTCATTTCTCACCTTCCCTTTGACTCAATTTCCAACTAAAGAAAGATTATTTGATGGTCAGTTTTTTTATATTTACATTTGGTTTTTTATTTTTAATCACTTATAGATGTACATTCATGGAGATTAAATTGAATGAAACAAACTAGGCCTGTAGCTCTCTTAGAAAACTTAATTCAGTGGTTGATAAAGGACTTTTCGTGCAATTGCAATCTTTCTATAATTTTTGTTTCCTCGGAAGAGTAATCCAGTATTTTAGACTCGTGTTCATAAATAACAGAGAATTGGATGGATAGTACATATATTCTACTTTACACCACAGATAATGGTGTGAATCTTCAATATGTCAAGAAAGTCTTACATCTTACGTCATCCAAGTAATGAGTTTCATAAGATTTCACTTACCCCTTCGAGCCTTCTAAAAACCAACTTAAATTTTTGGATTAGCATATGAATTCTTACATGGCTGCAGGGAGGATTCCGATCTCGTTATTTGTGTGTAACCCCACATGGCAGGTCCATTTATATAATCCGTTGGACCTTGCATCCCCAAGTCTGAATTCTTCTATGTGAACAAATATCTCACTCTAATAGGCCCATGCCGGCCATCATATAAATGATTAAAGTAAGTGTTGTGTTATGGGCGCATCACAGTGGGTAGAATTAAAGTTTCTTCGAGGACTCACGATTAAAAAAGTGATTCTCAAAAGATGAGACCACGTCACATATGACTCATATCAGACGAGAAATCAGATTCAATATTGTGTGTACTTCTCGAAAGATGAGACCACGTCACACATGACTCATGCCACATGTGACTCATATCAGACAAGAAATCAGATTCAATATTGTGTGTACACTTACCTAAATCTTTTATTCACCACTCATTTATATATATATATATATATATATATATATATAACTCATATCAGACAAGAAATCAGATTCAATACTGTGTGTACACTTACCAAAATCTTTTATATTTTTCTCCACTCATTATATATATATAAAAAAGAATGTTTCTATTCCACAGTATAAAAAAAATTAAGATTCTTAAACCACCCATCTCCGTCCTCTCCCTCCACCCTCTTCCTTCCTTCCTTGGCAAGGAGGAAGAACGGCTGCCCCCTGCCCCCCCTTCTCTCCCTGGATGGAGAACAACCGCCCTCCTCTATTTTCTCTCCCTCTCCTTCTCTCCCTTCCTCTTCTCTCATGCTGCCACCTACTTCCACCCTTCCTCCCGCCGGCGACTAGGATGGGAGAAGAGGAAGGGAGAGAAAATAGAGGGAGAGGGGGGATGGGTGGCATTCTCCCTCCGTGTTGGAGAAGGGAGAAGGATGGGGGATGGGTAATTTAGAATTTTTTATTTTTTTGCGGTGTAGAGAGACAAAATCGCAGTACTAATAGACGCCTTCTATATAAAAATACGGCTCAACCCATCTCGTATCTCACGTTGTGATAGAGAACCAAACAATTCTCTCGGACTCCAAATTTATATTATCAGGTCTTTGCTTAGCTTATTTTAGAACATAAACCAGCCTTGAACAAGGTGCACGAATGGAGTTGCAAGAAAAAAAAATATAATAAACGCTTACATATATACATTGTGATCTGAGAATGGGATTCCTTCTCGTGGTTTGTTATGGCCCCAAAATGATTTTGAGAATCATTTTTTTAATTGACATGCACCCTTTAAATTTTTTGGAATGTGTATTGGATTTAAGGTATCCAACATCAAATTTCAATCCGAGTTGAATTCTCTAGATCGTTGAGAAATTGTAAAAGTTAATCAATTAATAGAGACAAATTACCAGTAAAAAATTAATCAATCTTAAGAGAGACATAACACTAATTTCTTTAAGTTGATTTTCAAGAAAAAATGTGATTAACGTTTAAAGATTAGTACCTACATTTTACATACTGATTTGACAAAAAAACCACCACAAAAGCGGACCCAAGAAATTTTCCTTCGAGGGTCCATTACATGAAAAGGGTATAAAAACTTGTAAGGGCCATCTGTAAAAGCTCATATTGAGTTTTCTAAATACTTGGCCAGTGGATGACCAAGGTTGCGTACCTGACCGTGGTGATGACACATTGAAGCATGCATGATTTTCATATGGGATAGGGATGTAGAAATATCTCATTATTGCTTATCTATGAGTGAAAAACAAGCTCTAGCAATGTATTTTTGTTTGGGGCCTTACCTAATAAATAGTAGTAGTTGGCGGTGTTGTGCATCTAGGATTTGTATCTAGGATTTTAACCATGGTAAGCTGTTTATTGAAAACTTTACTTGTAGAATGCTATAAAGTGAAGGGAAGCTTCAAATCAATAGAAATAAAATATATGTAGATTATGATGATATTTTGTCTTTGGTTGTCTGATAGGAGAAATTCTTATTTTTCGTGCAAAAAGTGAATGTTTTTTAATCATTAAGTGGAAAAAAATGATTACTTTTTTACTTTTGTTTAAAAAAAAAAGAAGGAATATTGAATTTGTGTACTTTTAATTTCACCCATAACATTTTCTTATTTAATAAATGAAGACTTTATTTCACCTTTGACTTGATTAGTAAATTCCCAAAAAGGAGGTTGGTGAGTTCACCGCAGTTAGAAAAAAAAAAAAAAAATCTTAAATGGCTCCCGTCTCTCCGTTTCCATGACGAAGTATTGACAACCTAGCTTCAACTAAACTTAGCAAGTGGCACTTGTGTCAAATAAATGCATGAGTTTGTAGGCTTGTTTGACAATTCTACTTGTAGAGTCAAGGAAGGTAACGCCTCATTTCTTAAAAAAAAAATCCCACCAAAAACACTTTAATTCAAATTTCCCACCATATTTCTAAAAAAAGTAAAAAAGTAACATCATTTCTCCATTAAAAGACAAAAAAAAAAAAAAAAAAAGCTCCACTTTTTAATAAAAAAAATTAAAAAAGATTCCATCACAAACTACCGAAAATAAAATACTACCATAATTCATTTATATTTTATTATTTCTTTAAAAAGATCTACATTTCTGGACTCTAAGTTCGTCTGGCTTCATGTCGTGTCGCCTTTTTCAACTTTTTCATCCCTGGTGAAAAACTTGTTCCATGCTTTATAAGTAGCTGGAGCCATCTCTTCATTCAATCAACGCGCCTCTTTTGTAGTGTTGCAGACACAGATACACACACAGGAGAAAGGAGAGACTGAAAGAGAGAGAGAGAATGAGAGAGAGAGAGAGAATGGATTTGTTAACGTTTCTCTTCCTGATTCTCATAGTTTGGACATGCATCCATTTCCTCCTCCAAACAAGAAACAGGAAACTCCCACCAGGTCCCTTTCCTCTCCCCATCGTAGGAAGCCTATTCAAACTCGGCTCCAAACCCAACGAGTCTCTCGCCCAACTCGCCCGACTCTACGGCCCCCTCATGACTCTCCAACTCGGCAGCTTAACGACACTCGTCGTCTCCACCGCCACCATGGCTAACCAGCTCCTCCTCAAGCACGACCTCATCTTCTCGGGCCGAACAGTCCTCGACTCAGTTCGAGTCCTCAGGCACCACGAGTCCTCGGTCGTGTGGATCCCACCAAACCCTCGCTGGAGAACCCTCCGGACCCTCTTGAACACTCAGATCATGACCGTCCAGAGGCTCGACGCCAACATAGCCCTGCGAAGAGCCAAGGTGCAGGAGCTGGTCTCGCACGTGGAAGACTGCTCCGTTACGCAGCGGGCAGTGGATATCGGGCGTGCCGGTTTCGTTACGGTATTGAATCTGATATCGAACAGTGTTTTCTCGGTGGATCTGGTGGATCTGGGGTCTCAGTCTGAGGAAGCGCAGGAGTTTAAGGACGTTGTTTGGGGGATCTTGGAGGAGGCTGGGAAGCCTAATATTTCTGATTACCTGCCGTTTCTGAGGTGGATGGATTTGCAAGGGGTGAGGCGTCGATCGATGGGGTATTTTGAGAAGCTGCACCATCTGTTTGATGAAATGATCGATGGGCGTACGAGGGAGAGATCGTTGGGTGGTTATTCGAGGAGAGAGGATTTCTTGGATGTGCTTCTTGATCAGAACGAGGAGAAGGGGTTTCAGCTCAAGCGTCACGAAATCAAAGCTCTGCTTGCGGTATGTATCATCGTTCTTCTGTTTGTACATTTCTTACAGCAATATCCTGTTTGAATTTTTGTGTGGTTTGTATATGATTAGCACACTGTACGTTATCAACAAGTTCCGATCACCCTAGTCGTCCTTCACATGGTTTCTGATTTGTGGAACTCCACCACGGGCCCACTTATTGATATACGACACATTATCTATAAGTGTTTAATCTAATCCAACGAGTATGTCAATTTGCGAGGACCACCGTTTGTATTCAAATATTATAGATAAATATTATAGATTCGAAACTGCACTATTTTATTGAGACTACACAAGGAACTTCCTTCTGTTTTTTTACTTTCCTTTTTTGGACACGGAGAAGGATCCGGACTCTACTTTTGGGGTAATGAATCCAAATTCGAAGGACAGCAAATTTGCTTTCTGGCTTCTTATTCGAGGATAGAGAGATGAAAAGAAAAAAAAGACGCAGAGATGAAAACAAGACACGGGTCCTGCTTGACTTTGGTGATGAGTAGGCCCTACTTGCTGTACTTCATCCATTGTACAGCGGTTGGCAGCCAGGGGTGCTAATCGGCCACGTTAGCTTGGGCCGATTCGCGCTCTGCCCATGTTGGGCCGGGTTGGATATCGGTTTTAGCAATTGGGCGCAGCCTGAATATAAGACATGGGCTCGTATAATATTTGATCCAGGCTTTAATTATGCAATGGTGCCCCAAGCTCGACCTGTCTGGCATGAGCACAGTAGTGCTTGTCGTTTAGTGACTGATTTAGCCAAATAAGTGATAGAAAGCCTGTTCGGCCCGGCCTGACTTGAACAAGTAAGGCTTGTAGTTTAGTCACTGCTCTGTCTGAATAAGCGATAATCCAGCCCGATTGACTAAATGAGCAGGCTCGGGCTTGACATGTTTCAGCGGTCCTCATCAGGCTTTTGCCAGACATGGGCTTGTGTTTCCAAAGTCAAGTCAGGTCTGGCTTTTCCTCAGCCTAGCCCATGAACACCCCTTAAGGAAACCTTTGAACACTCATGAGGTATCTATGAGAAGTCCGAATCCTCATGATCAGTCTTACGACGTGGCGAATTCTTATTGGAGTAAAATTTGAAGACATCTCATGCATAGTAAAAATATTATTTTAAGCGATTTGGTTTTCAACGGGTAGACCCGGCCTATCATAGAGTTCCACTTAGGAATTCTCTAAGTGAGACTCATAGCATTCATACTCATCCATGAGCACTATAGTACTGAAACCCACTTATTAAAGGTTTAATTCGTTTGAAAACAACGACAATCTCTTATGTGGGCATGGGACAAATTTCACTTTAAATGAATTAGGCATCCCTATTGTATCGATCCAAATAAAGCATATGAAGTTTTTTATGATATTTATTCAAATGTTTTATAAGTGATAAAAGTAGAAGTTGTTCTATGAGATTAATTTTCCTTTCATTCACGAATGAGATTAGATACCTCAATAGTCCTATATGTAAACGATTGATACTAGGCGTTGTGTGTATATCGTCTCGTGCAGTGTAGCTAACGTGTTAAGTATCCAACCTGGGGAGTATGTTTTCAAGAATGAAACTCAAAGGAATTGATGGGGGCCACACAAGCGGTGAAGCATGTGGTTGAAAAGACAATTAATATTCAATTAAATTTTATAATTTGTATAAAATAATCTCTTGAGCTCTTCTTGTATATGATAAAATTGTACCAATGGACTTTATGAGCTTGCCACATGTTCTAATTTTGAAAAGTTATAGAAAGTTTCCTAGAAGAAAGAGGGTATTGTAGGGATTTGTGCAGATCACAAGTAGGATGTTTTTTTTTTTTTTTTATATATATGAAACTATTAAAAGATATTCAACAAAATCCCCCTGTGAGTTCCACCCATGTAAATCATCCTAAGTTTTGTGTAAATTATGATAGTTGGTTTTGTTTCTTTTAATTTACAATTAAATCCGCCTTCCCAGAGTTCTGCCCGTTTGGTAATTTTACTTGTAAAGTCAATTTAAATCAAGTTAAACATCAAATCAAAAGCGCTTTTTACCAAAACTCCCTCCATCTTTTTGAAAAAAAAAAAAATAATAAAAAAATAACTACCTTTATTCACTAAAAGACAAAAAAAACTCTATTTCCCCATACAAAAAGTAAAAAATAATCATCACAAACAACTAAAAATAAAATATCATCATAACCCACTTATATTTTATTCTCTCTTTTTATTTCACTTCATTCTACTTTATTTTAAAAGTAAAATGCCAAACGGGGTAGGGCATGTGTACTGTATATGTGTTGCGTGAGTTTGAGTTCCTTATAAAGAACATACCTATATGCATACACGGATACATACATTTATGCATATATAAATACATACATACATAAGTATATGTATGTATGTTGTTGTAATCTAGAGTAAGTCTAATCAAAGTATTCGATTTTTCTATATAATGATTGTTAATCAGGACATATTTGTTGCGGGAAGTGACACAAGTTCAACCACCATAGAATGGGCCATGGCTGAGTTGCTCCGCAACCCACAAACCATGTCAATGGTTCGATCAGAACTCAAAGAAGCCATCGCCAAAGGAAAACAAGTGGAGGAATCAGACATTGCTCGACTTCCTTACTTACAAGCAGTAGTGAAGGAAACCCTACGTCTACACCCACCAGTTCCCCTCCTCATCCCTCACAGAGCTGAGTCAACTGCGGAAATTTGTGGCTTCACCATACCCAAGCACACTCAAGTTATTGTGAATGCATGGGCCATTGGAAGAGACCCAAATGTTTGGACAAACCCAACGTGCTTCTTGCCTGAGAGGTTCTTACATTCTAAACTTGATTTCAAAGGCCAAGATTGCCAATTTATCCCATTCGGTGCAGGTCGAAGGATATGTCCTGGCTTGCCTATGGCCTTTAGGATGGTGCACCTATCACTAGCATCCCTTCTACATTCATTTGCATGGAAACTTCCTAATGGCATGTTGCCGGAAGAGATGAATATGGGTGATAAGTTTGGAATCACCTTACAGATGGAGGCCCCTCTTCTTGCTGTTCCAGTGAAAGAGTAGATGATATTTATGTACTTTTTTATTTAGGTGTTCACGTGATCGCTCTGTCAACAATAAGGGTTTTTATAACAGCTTTTGACCCTACTATGGACAGTATATCACGTAAGATTTATCTGCTATAGAAAATGATGGGAATTAGATAAAGGAAAATATTCAAGTAAGAACTAGTTTTTATATATTATATGAGAATTTTTTGGCAAAGCTAAACTAGCAACCCATTCAAACCTAGCAACTAAAGGTGCTGCACAGAAAATCCGTCGATCCATAAAACCATCCGATCCGTGGATTTTTAACCCATCCAAAGGAAAACGGATTGGTAACGGATTGAAAATCTCGTAATCCGTTAGTAACGGATCGACGACGGATTTCACCCTCAATCCGCGGATTCAATCCGATCCGATCCGTTGACATTAAATATAAATAAAAAAATTTCAAGGGTCTCATTATAAGTTAAGATGTCTAAGTATAAAACAAGAAAAAAAAAATTAATAAAACAAGAAAAAAAATTTCAGGGGTCAAATATGAATTTTTTTACGACATATTTGATATCTTTCTTTTAACATTAGAATTTATCTTTCTTTTAACTTTAGAATGAACGGATTAATCCGATCCAATCCGGTCCTCGACGGATCGGTTTTTAACAGCCACAGATTGGTGACGGATTTCATATCCATCAATCCGTAGGAAACGAATTGGTGAAGGATTTGGCTCAATCCGCATCAATCAGATCCGTGTACATCCCTACTAGCAATCAATAGAGAACCTCCTGATAGCCACTTATCCGAACGGCACACATCCAAATGGACTAAACCGTTGGATCGATGATTAAATTATTTTTTTAGGATGAAGCCATTAAACCTGTGGGCCACGGACGAAGGGGTTAGGGGCATGGGTTTGGGGTCATACTTGATAGTTGGGTTAGTCTTACGTAGATTTTCCCATCCCCCCCAGTCCCATCCCCAAATAGGGCCTACAATTGGACCCCACAAAATATTTCTCATATAATAAATGAGAACTAGTTCTCACCTAAATATTACCGTTATATAAAATTTAAAAATTCATTTCTCTCTATTTTAGAACAAGAACCCAATATTCAGTTTTTCTTAAATTGGTCACACTCTTGAGGCTCCGCACGACGCGGCCCACCTACTTTAGAATCTAAATGTCCATCTGTAGTCTATGATATAACACAATTGACTCTACTATGTTTCAGATGCATTGTAAGATTTAACAAATATGATACACTTGATCAGTAAGATATTACAAAAAATTCATGTGTCTTATCTGCAATGTTGTCTGCCTATTTCAATTTTGAAATAACTAAACTATATAGAAAGATGCTTTTCTCTAATATGTGACACGTTAAATTTTGACTCCAGTCTTATCTGCAATCAAATTTTGACTCCAATATATAATTTGGGTCCTCGGTAAGATTAATCAAGTTAGCCGACCTCAATATCGTAAGATTTATTAGT
Source organism: Camphora micrantha (assembly GCA_003546025.1). NCBI lineage: Eukaryota > Viridiplantae > Streptophyta > Magnoliopsida > Laurales > Lauraceae > Camphora > Camphora micrantha. Next base: position 19,776,500 of record QPKB01000006.1, on the reverse strand, counting down.
ATACTGCACTTGACTACAATGTTATTATAAAAAAATAAAAAAATCATGGTGTTGCCTGCCAATTAAATCTTAACCGCTCTTAAAAACGCCTTTTTTTTTATCATAAATCAAGGAACATTAAACCTAATATGCTTTGGCCTATAGTAATATAATACACTTGATTATAATATCACAAGGAATTCATGTATTTTACACATGATCAATACAACTCCAATAAAAGTGAAATCTGCAAGGGCCTATACAAGACTGAGAAATTCATTTTTTTTTTAATTAGGTTTTTCTCAGGTAGGCTCCACTGTAGAGCCGAGTGAATTTCCTTGAGTTTGAACCATTGGCACAAATCTTTCTTGGGGGTTGTTTGTCTTTTAAGCTACTTAACTACATGTGTAAATGTATAAAATCTAATTTTTATAATCATATTAAAACAAAAATTGATATTTAACTAGATATTTTCTGGGTTTGCTGTCAAATTCTTAGCGTTAAACGATTAAGGGAGACATAAAAAAAAAAATTGGACTTATTATTTTGCATTAAGATACATAGGAATTGAATGCACATGAATTTAAGATACAAAGGATTATTAAACAAGTGAAAGATGAGTGATACAGGCTATTTCTTTAGAGATAATTCTGACAAGAATTTCTTATGTTGAGGATTTTTTACAATAATATTATTGTTATATCCTTAACATTTGAAAATGATATGTTTAGTAGTTTAAATTCAAAATCCTAACCTAGTCACAAATGGCTTTTAAAATTTCTCATATCCCAACCCCCTTGGCATTTCAAAATGCTAGATGGACCATGAGGGTTTTGGAAGTCCATGTGAGGGACAACATTTGGAGATATTCCAAAATTCCTTAAGAAAAAATTCTTAGATTAATTCTTGCAAAAGAACAGGCCCATCGTATATAGATAGAAATTGAATACGTAGGAATTTATGATGAAATTAACTCTACCAATGGATTAGTAAAGAGATGAGGGGTAAGGAACATGTGGTGAGGGGTGAAAGATATAAGGTAAAGATGTAGATAAGACCTTCACTTTTTTAGGTATTTGAATTACTAGGGTGTTGCCTTGTTATTCATTTCTCATCCTTTGTTGATTTCATATTTATAAACAGAGAGGCTATTTGATGTTATTTTCAAAAAAGTACCTTTGATCTTCATTTTTAACTTCTTGTCATGAATTCATATGTATTCAGATGATATGTATTCTAATGCAAACAAGCAGGCACAAAGTCAATTTCCAAGACGAATTTGATCAATGTAACCCATAGTAACTTAAAAGGAGTCCAATTGTTGGCCTTGGACTTAGAGAAATCTCAAGTTAAAGGAGCAAAAATACATAGTGTAGTCCATCTATACAAAATTCAAGCCACTCAAAAAAAATTCCCTCTCAAAGTATGACATTAACCTAAAATTGAGCCCAATAGAAGTTGCAACCACCATACGACTTTCTGTTTGATAGAAAATATAATTAATGAATATGCACAATATTATGTTAATCACATTTTTCGATCAAACAGTCAATTTCACAATGGAAAATAATCCTATTTGAGTAATTTTTTTGGAGATACACTATAATACAGGGCTTTTATTTTGAGGGACTCAGCTTTTCAATAGATAAGACCCTTTAATTTGTTGGATTCTCACCACTATTAACTCAGTATTTCTCTAACTCAAAACCCATAAAGGATCCAGACTCCCAACTCAGAGTGGTGGTGACCAAGGTTAGGTAATTGACCAATCCATGGGGCTCACATGGATGAACGATTTTCATGTGGGATGGGGGATAGAAATATCTGATTATGGCCTATCTATGGGTGAAAAATAAACTCAACCAAACGTTTCTAATCCCTTGATATGTGTTTTTTAAGGTCTAATGGTTTCCTTGAAAGGGGTCTTTTATGTAAGCACTGATCTTCCAAAAATTGTTCTTGATTTTTGTGGATCGAATATATAGGATGGTCCCGGCACTAAACGATCGACTTTACAATGATAGTCATCCCGATTATTTAATGAAGTATCAAATGTAATTTCAAATGGCACAAGTCTATTCTGATTTCCTTTCTCCAAAATGAACAGTGATATTGTTGCAATTGCCCGTATATTTGTCATTTGCCCCAAAACTAATGAAGTTTAAATATTTTCGATAGAGATGTTCGTACAATAATAGTACTATATCACGCAGCCCTAAGGCATCGTACAGGACAACATATATGTGATATCGCATGATCTTAAGAAATCGCACGAAGAGTACTGTGAAAAATACTTAAACTTCGACCCTTCATGAGTGAATATCTAATCTGGGACTGTTGTATAGACAATATCCCAAACGAACATAACATAAAATATAGTTGCACGAGATCCACAAATCCCTTGTGTTTGGTGTAAATTTTCTGTGCTGAAATGCTTTTTGGAACATATGAGGGAAGGGAGAGATAGAAGTGGAGGAAGAAAATGAAGAATTTGGATCCTCTGTCGTAGAAAAATTTACACTAGACAGAGTAAATTTTTTTTAACTCAATGGTGGGCCCGCATAGAGATCATTTGGACTGTTCAAAGTGTATTTCATCTCCTCCAAGCATATATATTTTAAAGTTTGAGCTCAAAAGGAGTGGGTGCCACCATACGATCTAGCATTATTGCGAAAATATGTCTAAGTCTACGTCAGAAGTGATGCCACACCAGCAATAGTCATGTTTTTATCCTAGTGCTCGTTCGTAAGGTGGGACCAACTCCACTTTAACTTTAAACTTCTGGATCTTAAATTGGTGGGGGGAAATTTAATTTCAACGGTACTCGGTCGACGTAAGAGAATTTTGAGTTTCACGTTTTCCTTTGAAATGGAGTGTTACTTTCCAAGTTCTTCCTTGAAATGAATACAATCATTCAGTGAAACATGTTTTGCATTTTCCTTTTAAATGGTGCGTTGCTTTCCAAGTTCTTCCTTGAAATGAATACAATCATTCGGCCAAACATGTTTTTAATGCTTTTGTTTCAAAGAAATGAAGCTATGTTCTAGCAAGAAAAAATGTGCCAAACAAGCTGATGGCTGACGCTGACATCCACCATAATTGGACCACTTGAGAAGTTCCAATGTGAATTAAGAGTGTGCAAAAATGTTAGGCCATAGAATGATTATAACCTTTCATTTTGGACTTTGAAGCTTAATCCTTGTCCAAACTTTGCTTTAATAAAATTCAAGTAGATGATGTCCACAAACAGTGGCAGACCCAGGATTTTCGTTTAGGTGGGGTAGACAACGATCAATTGAAAAAAAAAAATGATATCATTGGCAAGAAAACCTACAATATCACTTACTTTTCTAAGAATAAAAATACAAAACGGAGAGCAAAATTGTGAAAATTAGCCAATAGGTGTAACAATTAAGGCAAACATGATACAACAACAATCTAAGCAAATTATAAACCCAAAGACACATAGTCAATAAGAAATACAATTCACACTAGATCCAATTTTTAACTTCATTAAATCAAACAGTCTATGCCTAAAATCTATAAATCAAAATCTCTTCCATCAATTTAAGATTCAATAGACACAAATTATAAGGACAATAGGAGTTATATCGCAGATCAACAAAAGGAAAAGTTAGACAAGTATTTGAAATCATAATGGAAGTAGAAGAAAAAACAAGTAAAAGTCCTTATTATCTTTTCTCCATGGATTAGTAAAAAATAAAGAAGTAATTGATTTCCAATACTTAATAAACCAAAAGGGAAAAGTAAAAAAGGAAAAGAGGGGAAAGAAATTCAATAACCGTTACAAGTAACAAAGCAAGATTGGATTGAAACGGATTTCCTGAGCTTTGAATAGTTTGTAAATGATTGAAAGGTAGGTTTTGTGGGAAGACGTCGAGAGAGAAAATGATAGGATAAAAAAAAGAGCATTTCTTTTCAAAAGAAAAAAGAGGGAAGGAGACCAAGTCTTTGACGTAAGACACATGGGGCAATATTTCAGATAAATGTGGGGCATGGCCTATGGCTCCATCTGATTCTCTTGAGACTTTGGGCCCGCCTATGGACAACAAGAATCTGAAGTTAGATTCAGTGCCCACTTGTTCAGATCAATCTTTCCCTCATATACAAGTAGGTGAAGAACCCTTCTCTCCTTCACTCAACCCCTCTATTTTGCATACACAGAGGAGAGAGAGAGAGAGAATATGGATTTCTTAATGATTCTCTTCCTGATCCTCATAGTCTGGACATGCATCCATTTCCTCCTCCAAACAAGAAACAGAAAACTCCCACCAGGTCCCTTCCCACTCCCCATCGTAGGAAGCCTCTTCAAACTCGGCTCCAAACCCAACGAGTCCCTCGCCCAACTCGCCCAACTCTACGGCCCCCTCATGACTCTCCAACTCGGCAGCCTAACCACACTGGTCGTCTCCACGGCCACCATGGCTAACCAACTCCTTCTCAAGCACGACCTCATCTTCTCGGGTCGAACAGTTGCCGACTCAACTCGAGTTCTCAACTACCACGAGTCCTCGGTCGTGTGGACCCCACCTAACCCTCGCTGCGAACCCTCCGGGCTCTCTTGAACACCCAGATCATGACCGTCAAGAGGCTCGACGCAAACATCGGCCTGCGAAGAGCCAAAGTGCAGGAGCTGGTCTCACACGTGCGCGACTGCACTGTTACGAAACGGGCGGTGGATGTCGGACGTGCAGCTTTCGCTACGACTTTGAATCTGATGTATAACACGCTCTTTTCGGTGGATCTGGTGGATTTGGGGTCTGAGGAAGTGCAGGAGTTTAAGGATGTGGTTTGGGGGATCTTGGAGGAGGCTGGGAGGCCCAATGTTTCGGATTACCTGCCGTTTCTGAGGTGGATGGATTTGCAACGGGTGAGGCGCCGATCGAAGGGGTATATTGAGAAGCTGTACCATCTGTTTGATGAAATGATCGACCGACGTCTGAGGGAGAGATCATTGGGTGATTATTCAAGGAGAGAGGATTTTTTGGATGTGCTTCTTGATCATATGGAGGAGGAGAAGGGGTTTCAGCTTAAGCGCCACGAAATCAAAGCCTTGCTTGTGGTAAAACTCCCTTTACTTCACTCTTGCTCTCATTGGCCCTTTGATAATTTTACTAATATAGTCAAGTGAAGTGAAGTCAAGTTAAACATCCCATCAAAAGCACTTTTTCAAAAAAATTTCCTCCATCTTGTTCAAAAAAAGTCAAAAAGCAACCACATTTACTCATTAAAAGACAAAAAAAACTACATTTCCTCATACAAAAAGTCAAAAATATTCCATCCCAAATAACTAAAAATAAAATACCATCATAACTCACTTATATTTTATTCATTCTTTTTAATTTACTTCACTCCACTTTATTTTAAAAGTAAATTACCAAATGGGCCCTAAAAGTCATCATATCTTGACTAAGGTGCAGGTAAAATACGGTGCATTTTAATAAGTTATTTGCATTTTAGTTCAAGTAATGATGGAGAGATTTGGAGTCCTCTTAACTTATAATGATGACCGAATTTTTGAAATTTTACAGCCAATATTTGGACTAATAAATTATAATATGTAACATTGTTTCTTTTACTTATTTTCTTATAGTGTTTTTTTTTTCTTTTTTTCTTTTTTTTTTTTTTTTTGCATATATGGATTTATTAATTTAAATTGATAATCACAAATATATGTAAATAAATGTCTATTTATATTTTATTAGTATTTATTTTTTTAATATTTTAAGATTATTTAAATGAAATCATGAGCCTATTTTATGCTCTGATCGATTTTTTTTTTTTTTTTTTAATCATACGATTCAAGTGGGAAATATGAGTTTTTCAACCTTGATGTTATTCTTTATTCCTAGGCAGAGTTATTAGTTTTTCCTTCTTTTTATTTGATTTTTCCCGAAAACATAAAAGAAAAGGTGGGCCCCATTAAACAATAGGACCTTCTAAATAATTTTAAGGCACCCACTATGAGAATGTGGACGTTCGCGTTCTCCGCGTGTTTCTCTTGGAATCTTAAAATAAAAAAAAAATCAGTCTTAAACACTTATTAGATGAATTGATTATGAAAAATACAGAATTGATAGATTATGGTGTAGTACATTTTTTAAGGATAAAATCACCTTCGCGAAGACATCATGTTATGATATCGTTACTTGCGTAAGATATCATTATCCACCTGACGCTCATATTGAAACCCTTAAGAAAGAGAAAGACCATGATCAGAAAAATCAATCACTATTAAACGGTTACAAAATATACTCACAACTCCATTTCCCAGCCAGTACGTCAACCTAAGGACTGTAGTTATTCTTGCACAACTCCTTATTGCCATGACTACTCGCCGCGCATTGCTTCCCGTGCTTAATCCTCCAACAACACATTAACAACCAAGATGATTAGATCTTCTATAATGAAGTAGAAACCAACATATTTCTAGAACATCTCTTTAGAATAATTCTCCCAATGATGGCTCTAGAGAAGAATTCTCTATTTTACATTTCTCTTGCTCAGAATAATGAGAGAGGTGGTGTCTATTTTAGGTTGAGAGAAACACCCAATATATAGCCCATAAATTCGTGCCTTAGGTTTCCAGTTTAAGTGGAATAAGAATACTAGTTTGAATCTAACTGGAAAAGAACACCTAATTTGCGCATGCACAAAATACCAGGCTCGCTATAGTGAGATCCCTTTCTACGTCGGGCCTCCATTACACCTTCGCTCTAGCAAAGTTTATGTTGTGAACATGGGTTCTATCTTAGTCCGTTATAGCGCTGGAACCTGACTGTCTTTCGATTTTTCTTCTCTATCTTCACTTCAGATCTTCTGACGATATAACTGTAGTCCATTATAAAATAAATAGAAAAAATACAACTTCAATAGATTCAGAATTTTATCCAACCCTTGAATTAGCCAAAATAACGGAATCCCTAACATACTGTTTATGTGAGTTGCTTGAGTTCTAGTTTCTTGTAAGCAATACGCATGTATAAATTATGAATTTTTTCTTGAAATCTAGATGATGACAAAAGTAGTCAATTTTTTTCCTCTCTAAAGGACAAATGTTTGCTGACTAGGACATATTTGTTGCTGGGAGTGACACAAGCGCAAGCACCATTGAGTGGGCCATGGCCGAGTTGCGTCACAACCCAGATACCATGTCAATGGCTCGATCAGAACTCAAAGAAACCGTCCCCAAAGGAAAACAATTGGAAGAATCAGATATCGCCCGACTCCCTTACTTACAAGCAGTAGTGAAGGAAACCCTGCGTCTACACCCACCAGCTCCCCTCCTCATCCCACACAGAGCTGAGTCTACTGTGGAGATTTGTGGGTATATCATTCCCAAGGACGCTCAAGTTATTGTGAATGCATGGGCCATTGGGAGAAAACCCAAATGCTTGGACAAACCCCGCTTCCTTCTTGCCTGAGAGGTTCTTACATTCTAAACTTGATTTCAAAGGCCAAGATTGCCAATTCATACCATTTGGTGCAGGTCGAAGGATTTGTCCTGGCTTGCCTCTTGCCTTGAGAATGGTGCACCTAATGCTGGCGGCCCTTCTTCATTCATTCGCATGGGAGCTTCCCAACGAGATGTCACCAGATGAGATGAATATGTACGGTAAGTTGGGCATTACCTTGCAGCTGGAGGACCCCCTTCGTGCTGTTCCAATGCAAGAGTAGAAGATATCCATCATCTATTTTATGGACTTCTATATTGAGGTATAAATGTAGTCGCTGTGGTTATTTATAGACAACAAGTCCATGTGTAGCAAGCTTATGGTTCTGTAAAACCAATACAATAAATAAAAGCATATTGGTACTTGTAATAGTCTTTTAAGAGACCACTAGCATAAGCCCCGTACGACGCGTGTGTGTGTGTGTGTGTGTGTGTTTTGGGGGGGGGGGGGGGGGGGTTGTCTTTTAAAAGACATAGCATAAGCCCGTGTGTGTTGGTGTGGGTGTGGTGTGGGTGTGTGTGTGTGGGGGGGGGGGGGGGGGGGGGGTCTTTTAAGAGACCACTAGCATAAAGCCCGTACGAACGCCTGTTTTGGGTGTGGGGTATGTGTGGGGCATAAAGCCCGTACCGGGGGGGGCGTTAGTCTTTAAGAGACCACTAGCATAAAGTTCGTACAACGCCTGTGTTTGGGGAGTGTGGGTGGGGGTGGGGGAAAACCACTAGCATTGCCCGTAATGCGCATGTGGGATAAGATTTGAATATTTACGCTGAATAAATTTTTGTGTATTTTAGAATTGTTCCACTTATCGAACTGTAGGAGGTGGTTAAAGAATTAAGTTAGGAGAAGATATAATATTTTGATTTAGAGGAGTTCCACTTATGAAACTTTCGATAGTGAATTTATCTAAAAGTCTTTATGTATGAGCTCCGTGATGATCTTGTAATCAAGTTTCACCATCAATTTTTTTTTAGTTCAATAAAGAATACTAGCATCTTCTCCCATCTAGCCATAATTTCCTTTCACCTCAAGCCACAATCTTCAAAACTTCTAGAAGAGATTGTATCAGATCTGATCTAATAGACCATCAGCATCGATAAACTCAAGATGAGCGGGTGCGATAGAGATAGGTCAATAGACGGACGGTAATCCCCAAGAAGAAGAAGATATGATCATTTGTGCAAAATATATGTCATTTTTTTTTCTTCGAGATCGAAGGGTTTTATTTTTAATGTCAGCAATCACAGATCATTTCCTTGAAATGATCATGTGATTGAGGGGAGAAGTTAGAGAATATTGAGTTGAGAGGATTGTTAGAGAATTGTTAGGATTATGATATTTTGAATTTGAAATATCTTTGTGTATAAATTGAGTGGAGTTTCTCTTATGAAACTTACGGTGAATTTATCTAAAAGTCTTTACTAATCATACAGAAATAAATATGAGGACATTTTATTTTCATTCCTCAAATTTGTTTTTACATGGTCGAGGCTTTAGAATTGGAGAGAGAAGTAAGTCCTGAATGAGAGAGAATGATGATATATAGACTTTGGTTCATGCCTTGAGTCTTGTAAGACAAGTTGGACTCAAATTAGTAGGATGAAGGAAATTAGGAAGTTTCAAGATTATAATTTCACTCATTGTCCACTTGAGCGCAGGGTGGGACCCGCTCGAGAGGATGAGATTTTGTTTCTAGAAAAATTGTGCTTCGTGTGGCTGGTTCGAGCGCAAGAGAAGAATTGCTTGAGCGCATGACATTCTGGTATCCGCTCTAGCACACATAGTGAATTTTCAGATCTCTCGAATTTCTTCTCAAAATGCAATTTTGGGTAGTCCAATCTAGAAAAATACATATGAAATATAAATCCCGGTTTTGTCCATCACCCAATGAATTTGCCAACACTGAAAAATCCTTACAATATCTCCCTTTGGTAATTCATGGACAACTCCTAGTTACATGAAAAATCTACCAAAGAAAAATCCTGACTCAAACTTATTACAAAAGGAAACCATCTTCAGTTCAGTTCAGTATCATCTTGTAAACTTGTCTTGACATCTTGCAAAACATGTCATCTCAAACTTGTGCAATATCATGAAATTGAAATTCAATCATCATTCCCTTATACTCATATTACTCATACTACTCATATGCATGTCTCCCCTTTTTTGTTTAGAATTGACAAAGTTTATACTCCCCCTTAATCAGAGAATTTCATCCTCAATGGAAAATGCACAGATCCAAAAACTCAATCAAGCCAAAAATGAAAAATCTTCGATGATTAAACATGATAATTTGCAAAGCTTTAAGTAACCAATGATTGAGGCAACACAATTTTCAGAAAATTGACATGTGTGTAAATTGTTGGTTGGGGGGGCGGGGGGTGGTCTCAAATGGAAAAAATGAAGAAGTCGATTTTCGGCCAAAAATTAACATTCATCATATACAAAGCGTAGTTCACACCTTTTGAAAACATTCAACCTGATCAAGAATGACACATAAAGCTCCCCCTTAATTTCGTAGCATTTTTCCTATTTTTCCTTTTCTCTCTCTTTTTCTAAACGGTCATTGACCGGTTGATTCACTCAAAAATGAAAAGAACGGGTTTTATTCATTCTTCGATATTCACAAAAACTTCTTAAAAATAAAGATGGAGAAACTAAAACATCAATTTTAATAGGTGAGATATATATATAAAATGGGTACCATATAGATAATGATATCATTAATCAATTCATCTAATCAGTATTTAACGTTACGTTTTTTTTGGCAAAAATCTCCCCTTTGTCAGCTGTGAGATTGGAAGAAACAAAACCCCCCCCCCCCAGTCGGCCCCTATGTCTCATGCAATGACACTGACTGAACTAGCAGTGCGTTGGCAACTTTGTGTGGTTTTTGTTTGTGCAAGGCTGCCAGCACACTCCCCACCCAGTCGGCCCCTATGTCTCATGCAATGACACTGACTGAACTAGCAGTGCATTGGCAACTTCGTGTGGTTTTTGTTTGTGCTAGGCTGCCCGCACACTTCTACTTCTAAGACCCACCCTTCCTTTTTTGGGGTAAAAACAAAGACCAACTCTCCCACGTTAAGCGTCCCTCTATTAATAGATAAAAACAAAACGACACAGATTGTCGGTTTGGCCTTGCTCACATGGCTTCATCTACAGCTCACCAGGGGGCAATTAGGATCTCTATCGAGCTTGGACCCCAAATGTTTGTTTGTGTTTCTAAAGTCAGGCATATTGAGGAGTGGGCTCCACCTGATGGAAAATATTAAAAAGTATTTCCGTTGCATCTACTAGCGCCTTAAGGTTTTGATAGCAATGGTTAGCTAAAGAAATTCAAGATGGTATCAGAGCCAACCGATCGTGAGTTCAAATCTCAAGAGGAACGACTCGGCGCAAAAAAAAAAAAAAAAAAATGCGTGTCACCAAAAGTGCACCGACCAGGGTCTCCCCTGAGATGGAGTATTGAGAAGTGGGACTCTGGCTAGCTAAAGAAATTCAAGAAGGCAGTCGGGTTTGGCTTTGCTTCAGCCTAGTCTGGGCAATCATTGCCCATGAACATCCCCATAGGCAGCCTTTGTGCTTGACTTAAACCATGAGGAGTCAAGTTCCTCATGGTCGATCTTAAGGTGGGGTCAATCCCTATTGCAATAAACTTTGGAGATATATCATGCATGCATCAAGAGGAAATTCATTGTAAGTGACTTAATTTCTTAATAGGTGGGCCTCATTATGAAGTTTTACTCTTTTAACTTGGGAATTCTCTAAGTTAAAGTTTAGCATTCATACTCATCCATGAACTCATCAGTAAGACCCACTTATTAAAATTCTAATTCAATTGAAATAAATGGAAGTTTCTTTTGTGAGCATTGGACAAATCTCACTTCAAAAGGATTTGGGATCATTCATCATTGTTAGATTGATCCCTGGTGCTCACATTATCGTCATGAGCACAATACATAGTGGGCCCACCTTACGATCCATCTTAGTAGACCGTAAAATAGAGACCCCTTGATAGTCATTGATCTTAAATTTGACACCTGTCCAAATGGAGGATTGAACCTTTGGATCAGCTACGCACTCATTGAAAACTTGTCGGTTGTTGATCAAGTGGTTAGGATGATAATTCAGACCTCCGTCACCATACACAATTAGGTAGAGGTGGGATTCCCACCCCTAGGTGGGCCCCACAAGAAATGGTGCTCACCTTACCATGAGAATCAATGCACGAGTGAGAGCGGCCCTTTAAACCATTAATGTTTATTTCTAAGTAATTTGGATCGAGCAACTTAAAATGATGACGGAAGTATAATTTGAACTTCTTTTTGATATTTTATATTCAATATTTGAACTAATAAATTACATAATATGTAATATTTTCTCCTTTTATTTTTTTTATACACATATAAAAAAAATTTGTTAATTTTGTTAATTATCATGAATACATATAAATTAATGTTTATTTATATTGCATAAATATTTGATTTATTTTGAAATGTTTTTAAAATTATTTAAATGAAAACATGTATATATCTCTTTTGAGTCTCCGAGATGATTCTATGAGTCTTTGTTTTTTTTTTTTTCCTTTATTTGCATTCAACGAGTCAAAGTCTGGGCCACAAGTTTTCTAACTTTGGTGTATGTTTCTTCATTTCTTATTTTATTTTACTACAAAAAATTTAGTCACGAGATTTTCTCCTATGATGCACCCGCTGCTGCATCCAGACATTATACAACAGGACCTTCTGAATGACAGTCCCCACTGGGCCGTGCTGGGCCAAGGCCCCAAGCCCGTGGGCGGCCCGGCCTGGCCCGTCTGTTCACAAGTCCAGCTCCACTATCATGTGATGGGCCTGGATGATGAGCTGCTGCTTTTCAAATATCATCTCATTTGACAAATTCACAGTAGGAGAAAAAAAAATTCAATGTGATCCATTGATTGTGGCCCATCCATAGTAATGACCTTGTAAATTCTACTATTCACTTCATATGGGAGAAAAGAATAAAAAAAAAAAATGAGGAAGAAGAGCCCGAGCCCAAGTCCAAGTCCAAGTGAAGTCCAACTAAAAAGAAAAAAAAGAAGTGGGCTGCCAACCGACAGCACGGCCCAGCACGGCACGACCAGGGCCATACTGGGCTGACCCTCATGGCAATGGGCATGGCACGGAACGGCTGGTCAAAGTTTGATGGGCCGTGCTGGCCCGGCCCGGGCAAAACAGGGCCCGTCTTGAGTGGGTCGTGCTGGCCCGGCCCGGCCCAGATTTTCTTGCCTAGCTAAGACTGAACTTAATGTGTGTTTCTATTCAAACTTCAAAGATTAAAAACATAACGAGACAGTTGGTGGGTGTTACTTGCTGGTATTCATCCAAAGTTATAGAATGTATACAGAGAAAATAAAATCTTTTCTATTAGAGGTTGATTGCCATTTCATTGGCTTAATTAGACTGGACATTTGACATTCAATTAGACCTAATAATTTGTGTATAATAATCCCCCGACTCCTCTTGTAAATTAATGATAGAAACTGCACTGATCATCTTTACAAATTTTCCACATGTTTTAATTTTAAAAAGTTAACAGAGCCCCACCCTCCAACCCCCAACAACAACAACATAAAAATAAAAATAAAAACTACTTTCTTAGATTTGGTGCAAATAATTTGACGTGGTCTTGTTCCATCAACTTTTATTATTAATTGTCCCCTGTCTGTTGGTCAGCTGGTTAGATTAATGTCTAATATTTATGTGAGTTAGCAAGTTCTAGTTCTTGTAAGCAATACACACACAATCAATCAATATATATATATATATATTTATATATATATATATATGAGAATTTTGTCGAAAAAAGCATCTTAGAAGTCCACTAACCAAAAGAGATATTCATAATTTTTATGCAACAGAACCGGTATTCCCGCCAGAATATTCATTTTATTTTTTTCCTTTTTCCAAGAACCGACAACGTCGTCCCTTAATATTAAGAGTTAGTATCAACATCGTCGCTAATTCGTCAAATCTACATCTTCTCTTAGTTTTATCATCTGCAATTGCTGGTCTTCTGTACCAAAATAAATCAAAACAGAACTCTCCCACAATATTGAATAATCCTTGTGGAGGTTGTTGATCTCCATTAACGAGGTAGGCATAGCAAAGTTTGAACCTTCTTTCATTCATTATCTATAATAGAGCTTGAGTTTCATGTTTACTTTTCGAGAAAAGTTCATAAGGGTTTTGATATATAGTTTATTCATTTGATTATTTTTATTGTATGATTATTTTTGGGTGGCTAAATCATCAAGGTAAGAACCTTTTGAAGAAGGAGGATAGGAAACCGCCTCAGAAAGGGGGAAAACAATGGGAAGAAGGGTAAAATGGGGGAAATGGATTTCTATTTGCGATTTATATGAGTTTGAATGCGACGACGTCATCACACGTTTAAATCTTTAATAATAATAATAATAATAATAATAATAATAAAAAAAAAAAAAAAAAAAAAAACGAAAGTGGTTACAGGAACCACTTCCGTGCCATATTAACTAGTGGCATGTTTTTCAGTTAGTGACCATCTAGAGTCCTTTTTTTTTATAGTTTTCTCTATAAATTATTATTTTTTCTTGAAATCCAGCACATGCGCCTTAACAAATTAGTCAATTTTTCTCTATAAGGACATATGTTTGCTAACCAGGACTTATTTGTTGCTGGGAGTAACACAAACTCAAGCCCCATTGAGTGGGCCATGGCCAAGTTGCTTCACAACCCAGATACCATGTCAATGGCTCGATCAGGAAACCATCCCCAAAGGGAAACAAGTGGAAGAATCCGTTATTGCTCGACTCCCATTACTTACAAGCAGTAGTAAAGGAAACCCTGCGTCTACACACACCAGCTCCCCTCCTCATCCCACACAGAGCTGAGTCTACTGTGGAGATTTGTGGGTCTTTCATTCCCAAGCACGCTCAAGTTATTGCGAATGCATAAGCCATTGGGAGGGACCCAAATGCTTGGACAAACAAACCCTGCTTCCTTCTTGCCTGAGAGGTTCTTACATTCTAAACTTGATTTCAAATTAACTATTTATTAACTGAAATGAGCAAACCATAAACAAATCAAAAGATGGGCAATACAAATTTAATTACATGGGATATTGGCCAGATTTTGCTATGGGTTATGAGCCATTTGTATATTTGGCTGCAGGGATAGTCATTTGCGAATTGTGATGGCACACCTTTTCTTCTCTTTTCGTTTTTTCTTTTTTTTGCTTTAAGGGAAAGTTCATTATCCATTACACAGATACAGCAAATGGTATAGAAATTCATATCCCTGTGGCCCTCGCCTCAGGAATCTTCAGACGCATGAGCACAAAAGCAGCTGTTGGGAGCGCGATTGGTGTGGAAAGTTGAGAATTTAGTGAAATTTAGCTTAGCAAGAACATGTTCTCGTCCCTCCTGCACACTCTAATTATCTCCTATGATTGAAACTCTATCAAAAGATTGAGAAGTTTCCATCACCAAAACATAAAATCCCATGCATGACAGGTTTGGGTTGTTCTTGAAATTGTCAACAAAGATGAGGCTATCACCGTCTAAAATAACTTTGGATGCTCCATTTGAGATGCGCAGCTACTCCTTGAAGCACTGAATATATTATTAAGTGGGAACTATAAGAAATGGCTTCTCTTCTACGATATAGATGCTTGATCAGTGAAAAGTAATGAAAACGCTGTGTTGTCATTTTAAAACATGCTTGAAGTTTGCATTCTCTACTAAAGGAGGTGAAATTCAAAAAGATTGCTCCCAAATCCAAAACAAGAGTCAGTTGAAGTGTAGATGAAAAAAAATCTCATGAGCAAAATCAAAATCAAGATGGTGAATATCAAAATTGTATAAATAGAAGAATTGCCTACTCAAAACAAATAAGACCCACAGTTTTTTTTTTTTTTTCCCTCCCATAAGAAAACAAAAATCCCAAGACAAACTTAGTGTTTGAAACATAAAAATAAGAAAAATAGAGTCAAAATAGTAAGTAATTCTATGGATTATAGACCTTTTTTATCCATTGAGATGAAATGCCTACCTTGAAGAGATGAATCGAGGACCTCACTTGTGTTGACGTGGCTTAGGAAAATTAACCGATTTGATCTTTTTTTATTTCCTAGAGAGGATAACCCATGTATCCATGTGCTTCTAGGGAATTTTGTTGTTACTTCCCTCAGATAGTAGAAATTCCTTTTGAAAGTACGTGTAATTATATAGGGGAACATTCATGTGCATCTATCCTTCACTATAGGGTGAGGGACATTCCATAAATGGAGATTTTCAATTACAAAAGTGAATTTTCAAGTACATAGGATGAGGTACACTTCCTTGTCTTCATGTGCAAAAAGGGAAAGTACATCTCACCCTATGGTGAGGGATAGATGTACATGTATATTCTCCAACTATATATGTTTGAGTTTTGTTTCGGTTGGTGGACTTCAATCCAAGTCTAAGATTAGGTTTGGGTCCTAATTAAGAACCGCTCCTTACCCAAGTGGTAAGGAGCATCAGTTTTTATCCGGCTATCCAGGTACGAGTTCCGGAGGTCACCTCTTCCTCTTTGTGCATGCTCTTAATCTCACTTGTGTGGACTTTTTTCCCACTTGAGTGAACTATTTTCTCGTGTGCATGCGGGCTCTCTCTTTGGGTCCTAACCCCCTTCACTAGGACGGAAAAAAAAAAAAGGAGTCTGGGTCCTAATTTTCATATGGGGAAACTCAAACCACATTTGTGATAATTAAATATAATTTCAAACCCTTTTCTATCCCAAATCAATACTCATTACACTTTCATGAAGGACCTGAAATAAAACTAATATAGGAAGGAGTACTGCAGTGCTTTGGTACCAAAAGTAGATATCCCCACTCGTGCCATGTGGTTAAGCAATGTAAGATTTGAACTTTTTCTCGATTTCTTTTTAGGTAAAAGAATTTTGCAAATGGGTGAGTGGAACGGGTGACATTGTAGTGTGGCCTATTAACCCTTGCTGTATGTTTTTGTAAAGTTCATTAGGAGATTAGAGGTATATTAAAAATCAATTTTAATAAAAAGTATATAAATGAAAAATATTCAAGTGAGAATTAATTCTCACTTATTATATGTGAACTTTTTTTGCGAGACCCAACTATCAACCCATCTAAACCTAGCAACTAATAGAAAACTCCATAATAGTCGCTAATCCCAAGGATCGGCACACTTCCGAATGAACTGAACCGTTGGATCGAGGGTTGAATATTTTTTTAATAAGAAGTTATTAAACTGGTTGGCCACAGTTGAAGGGGTTAGGGGCATGGGCTTGGGGTCAAACTAGATACTTGGGATGATCTCACGTAGATCTTTCCATCTCCCCTAGTCCCATTCCCAAATGAAACCCACAATTGGGTCCCACAAAAAAATTCTCATATAATATATGAGAACTAATTCTCACCTTAATATTACAGCATATAATATATGCTCGAACAAATTCATCCAAATAGTCAAATGGGAGTTTCCATCGTCCAGACTCTCACAGCCATATGAAATAAAGGTTTGCTTTCTACATTACTCCTTATAAATATTAAATAATCAAGGACTTCTAACCAATATAAAAATGATAGAGGACATTTTGTAAAAAAAAATAAAAAAAAAAAATCATTTTCCTCCATCCTAGACACGACCAAGAACGTGTTGGATTTTTCTTAGAGAAGACCCACTCATGAGGCTCTATAGTGGGGTCTACATTCTTTATTTTAAAATCTCTCACTCAAAACAAATGCTCATCTCTCGTATATATACGTCACAATTTGACTGTTATGTGTTTTTGGAAAGCAAACTTTAACAAATATAATTTGCTAGAACAAGATATTATCAAAGTTTCATGTGTATGATCACAATGTGGCCAAGTGTTTAAATATGACGAAATTCTCACAAAAATTGCCTTTCTCTTGCATGGGATAGGGTGAAACTTCATTTTCAATAAATTTGGAACACGTACATGGTAAGATTTATCAAATATAATTCATTTGAATATATATTAGAAGGGAGATGCTCATATGAGAGGATCTCTCACCTTACTAGCCCTAAGGTGAGAGATGCTTTCATAGAAGCATCTCCCATATTAGAAAGTCTCATTAGTTTCATGAACATAGATGCTCGTCTATTTAAATTCCTAGCCGCTGATATAAATTGTCTCTATTTAATATGGGTTATGATAAAGTTTTCAATTTCATATGCTTCATATAAGATTATTAAGTATAATACACTTTAATAGAATATTACAAAAATGTTCAAATATTTTATACATGATTAATTTGATGATGGGCTCATTTTCAGCTGAAGTGAAATTTGGCATCGGCTAATCGTTTACGGCAATTTAGAATTTTAATAGATGGGCTTCGTACTGTGTTCTGTGTTCGGTACAAGGTTCTCTAGGATAGAACCGTAACAATGTTGAGAAGTTTCTAGCAGATCCTTGTCTCCGCTGGATATTGCTAGGTATGACATCTTGAGATTCTTTTTTCATGTCTTTTATTCTTTTTTTTTCCTTTTAAACAGTCGCATCTTGCTCTCTTGTTGGTTAGCTGAGCTGCATGGACCGTACACATAGGGACGACCCCCCGAACTTGCACCAGCTCCATGGATTTAGACACCCATTCAAATGGACTGATCATCGGACCGGCTACGCGCTTGTTTGGATGGTGAAAATCTAGGGTCTTGATCGGAGGCCCCATGTGATTGTTTGGGCCCGAGTTACCATGCACAGGCAGCCCTCAGCTGCATGGCAGATAAAGTCTCTGTCAAGGAAAATTCTATATGCACCCTTTCCTTGTGCTGAGTACACTCACATCTCATTATAAAGTGAGTTTTCATTCACTGTTGACAATGGAATACGGGTGTGCTCGGTACATACAAGGCGTGCATATAAAATTCCCCCCTGTCAATCATACCAAATGAGACATACGCTAGACCAACGATTTCCAAACGCAAGAGTGTCGTAAAAATAGGGCTTGGGTTTGTCAATACCAGGCGGTCATACCAGTGTTCCACATGTCAAAATACATATTGTACAACCAAACACTTGAAGGCCAAAATGTCAAAACCTCCAAACACAAACCAATTTTCATCGTTATCGAATCCCCCGCCGGCCAGCGTTACTTAGAACCCATACAAAAGCCTGCGAAAAGAACAATGACAATATCCCCCTCCATCTCATCTATTTATAGGAAACCAAACCCTCCATCTTCATGCACAAACCCAAAAGCGCTAGCATCTCACAGCTTATGTTTTCCCACTTCATGCAGAAGAACAAGAAACTAGAAATGTTTCCAAACATGTCTCTCTTGTTCCTCTTCACAATCATCTTTTTTTCATTCAATAACTCCCCCACCATGGGTCGAACCCAACATGCACTGTTGACCCACAAAACTACCAAAAGTCCCCACCTTCAAACCTACATAGTCCATGTTAGACAGCTCGAGAAGGAAGTATTCACCAGCTCTGAAGACAGGGAGAGCTGGTACAGATCCTTCTTGCCCTCCAGCGTCGCTAGCTCCGAAGAGAATAGAATGGTTTATTCCTACACCCACGCCATTACTGGCTTCGCCGCCCAGTTGAGCGAAGAGGAAGTGGAAGCCATGAAAGGGAAGGAAGGATTTGTTTCTGCTTTCCCAGATAGACTCTTGCCTCTCCAGACCACCCACAGTCCCAGCTTCATGGGGCTGCAGCCGGATGCTGGCTTCTGGAAGGACTCCAATTTCGGCAAGGGCGTGATCATAGGCGTCTTGGACACCGGCATCTTCCCCGACCACCCGTCTTTCGGCGGTGAAGGGATGCCCCCTCCTCCTGCAAAATGGAAGGGGCGCTGTGACTTTAACGCCACCAGCTGCAACAACAAGCTCATCGGTGCGAGGACCTTCGATAGCGGAGCCAAGGCGATGCTCGGAAGGCCCACCGCAGAGGCACCGGTCGACGATGAAGGACATGGAACACACACATCGAGCACCGCAGCCGGAGCGTTCGTCGAGAACGTCAGCATTTTCGGAAATGCCAATGGGACTGCAGCAGGAATGGCACCATTGGCTCACCTTGCCATGTACAAAGTATGCTTCTCAGGCGGCTGTGCTGATAGTGACTTACTAGCTGGACTAGATGCCGCGGTTGAGGACAATGTCGATGTGCTCTCACTTTCAATTGGTGGATTCTCCATCCCATTCTATGCTGATAGCATTGCAATTGGTGCATTTGGGGCAATCCAGAAAAACATTTTTGTGAGCTGTGCGGCGGGTAATTCAGGACCCTACAACCAATCACTCTCGAATGAGGCGCCTTGGATTCTCACGGTGGGAGCAAGCACGATGGATAGGAGGATCGTTGCAACGGTAAAGCTCGGTAATGGGGAGGAATACGATGGAGAATCGGTTTACCAACCTAAGAACTTCAGCTCAGACTTATTGCCTCTTGTGTTCCCAGGAGCAAGTGGAAAACCAGGGGCTGCAACATGTGATGAAGGGTCCTTGAATGGGACTGATTTGAGTGGGCAGGTGGTCCTGTGCCTAAGAGGTGGAGCCTCGGGTCGGGTCGAAAAGGGCGCCATCGTCCAGGCCGCCGGAGGGGCCGCTATGATCCTCCTGAACAGGGAGGAAGATGGTTACACCACCATCGCGGACACTCACGTGCTGCCTGCATCAGATGTGAGCTTCATGGATGCATTGAAGATTGTGTCATACTGGAATTCATCAGAAAGTCCAATGGCTACCATCATCTTCAAAGGCACAGTCCTTGGCTACAGACCTTCTCCAACGGTTGCATCCTTCTCATCAAGAGGGCCCAGCTTGGCCAGCCCAGGCATTTTAAAACCTGACATCATAGGCCCAGGAGTGAGCGTCTTGGCCGCATGGCCCTTCCAAGTAGACCCTGCCAACCCATTGCTCACCTTCAACATCATCTCTGGTACGTCGATGGCCACCCCACATCTGAGTGGGATTGCCGCGCTGCTCAAGAGCTCACACCCAGATTGGTCCCCAGCCGCGATCAAGTCGGCGATCATGACCACGGCCAACACGACTACCAAAACCTTCGGGGCGATCGTGGATCAGACAATGAGGCCGGCAGATGTATTCACGATGGGCTCGGGCCATGTGAACCCATCGCAGGCCAATGATCCGGGGCTCATTTATGATCTCGAACCTATGGATTACATCCCATACCTCTGTGGGTTGAATTACTCAGATGCAGAAGTGCAATCCATCACTAGATATATCGTTAGCTGCTCCAATTACACAAGCATTTCAGAGGGGGAGCTAAACTACCCTTCATTTTCTGTTAAGCTGGGCCCCACCCAGACTTTTTCAAGGACGGTGACAAACGTTGGAGAGGCAAATTCCTCCTACACTATGGAGTTTTGGTGGCCAGATGGGGTCGATGTGATTGTGGAACCGATGGTTCTGGTCTTTGGTGAAGTCATGGAGAAGAAGACTTATAATGTGACTTTCAGTGAAAGCCCTTCAAGTGGGAAGAGTGGGACCTTTGCGGAGGGGTATTTAACATGGGTTAGTCCCAAGTACTCTGTTAGAAGCCCAATCTCAGTGGCATTTGAGTGAAAGTTCATTGACGAGTCACAGGTTGTTGTTGGTTTTAAGATTGAATAATTGGTGTTTGTATGTTAAGGAATAAAAGATTGCATTCTGTCTATCTTTCTTATGCTTGGAATCAGGTCTAGGCAGAGTCCATTTTTACAAATACACACACTGCCCTCTGTGTTGGATATGTTGTTCCCAGCTACGCCATTATGCATACATAGGCACAATCCCGACCCTGCATTGATAATTAGGCAGAATGATAAGCACCTAAAATGGAGCACAGACTATTGATTATAAGGTTAAGGGCTAAGATGAAATGCCATTGATAAGAACAGACGGAAGCCTCGATGCCAATAGACCGAGGATGCAAAGGAATTGCCTGTCAAAAATATAATCGGTTCGTGCTTTGTGCCTTCCAAATGTATATACCAGCAAACTATGGCACCTCAGGAGCCATCAACTGGTGATCGAAGATGCCCAAACTAATGACTGAAATGAAAGAAAATCTGATGGATTTTGATGTAATGAAGGTGCCTCCAATGATAAAGGTATAGACCAGATCAAGGAAGCAAATGAACATTTGAGTCATGATGCATAACCCTTAGACATCACCATAGGCACATTTAAATTTTAGATGGAAGGGATAGAAACTGGATTTTCTTCTAATTGGGGAGGGGTCCAGTAGCTAGGTACATGATGGAGGGCTTTGTAGATGTCCTTCTCAGGGAGAATGCTCCAGCTGAATAATGCTTCCAACTTGTCATAACTTGACCATCATTCTAACGAAGGAAGGGTGATCATGGATTAGGTCCGACCAAGGTTAGCCCATATTAGACAGAGATTGAGCCTTAGATTTCGGTACATGGGCCGGCCATGCTTAGATTTAGTGGTAGAGGGCCCAAACGCCGACCCGTTCTGAATTAGATATACAATTTTAGCAAAAATAATAAAAAAATCAAGAGAGGTGACTGTGACTCAAACACACATCGATCGATCATTTCACATACAAATATAGTTACCAACCAACTAAGCTACAACTTTAGGTATAAAATATGGAGGACATTTTTTTGGTAAAAACACATTCCGTCGACTCTCGTGCTTAATCTATTTTAGGCAGGTTAGGCTTCGACAGAGCACTTATATCATGAACACCCGGCCCAACCTAGTTCAAGAGTTGGGCCTGGATATTACACAACCTGCCCCAACCTAGGCCATGAACGCTCATGTTATCAACCTTTCATATTTCAAGTTTGAGTACCAAAGTCTCATATAATCTAGATTCTCCATCTATAATAAATTTTTCTTCTTCCCATTATATATGAAGTTGTTTTACTTCTTTTAATTTTTTTTAGAAATTCAACATAATCTTTCTCACCAGCTTAATTAGTAACGAGCCTCCAAATTCATTAGGTATCTAAAACCATTTTTTATATTTTTTTATCGTTTAATCTAGTTTAGTAATTCTCTGCTTTACATTTTATTTCATTGTTATATGATCTGAGCTTTAGATTTATTTTATTTTTTTTAGTTTTTTTTCTCTTTTCTGAAATTGGGATTAGGTTTTTATTAGGGAGATGATTTTTTGTTTAGGATATCTGAAATTTTATAGATTTTTTAATAGGGATTTCAAACTTGGGGTTAGGTTCTGGATTTCTGATTATATAGGGATTTCAATTAAGGGTTAAAATTTTTTATAACTTTGATTTTAGGGTTAGGAATCTCTGAAATTCTGATTAGAGATTTTAGATTTAGGGTTAGTGATTTCTGAAATTGAAAATAGACTTTTTTTCAGTTCTGATTAGGAATTTCAATTTGGGATTATGGATTTCTGGAATTTGGAATATTTTGATTTTGGGGTTAGGGATTTTTGGAACTTGGATTAAGGACTTTAAATCTGGGGTTAGTGTTTTCTAAGATTGAGAATAGGCCTTTTCAATTGGAAATATTGAGTTTGTTTTAAGAGTGTGATAATTTAGCACTTTTATTTATCTCTTTTCTATCCAAAAATTAATGGAAAGTAGAAAACATGTGAAATCTTTTTGTATTTTTTTATTATTATTATTGATTCTTCTTTTAAACTTTATTTCAAGAATGATGAAATTTAGTACGTTTTTAAATCTAGTTTCATCTAAAAATCAATAGAAACTTTATTTTTAAATTCTTGCACATGGTGATAGCATCTTCCCTATTGGCGAGTCTATTTAAGCCTATAGAGTTTTTTTTTTAAGAAATAATATTGTGTTTTAGATCTCAGATAATCTACACGTATGAAACCAAATTAATTTTTTATTTTTATTATAAAAACTAAATGATATTTTCTTGCATGGATTCTATTGACCGTGCTATGCGCATGCATAATGATTGATCCAATTAGGGGTGATCATGTACTAGCCGGCCCGGCCCAACCAATGACCAACTTGCTTTGGGCTGGGCTTTAACCTTAGGTTTTAGTACACGGGCTAGACTTGGACCTAGATTCTACATCGGCTTAAGATACAGGCTGTGGTTGGATTCAGTATAAGAGAGCCCGAAACAAATGAGATATATAATTTAATATTAAAAAAATGTCTTTATTAATGGGATGAAGACTCAAGCACATGCACTTTCTCACTCGCATGCAAGTTCCGGCCAACTAAGTCACCGCTTGAGCTAATAGTGGAAGTCTTGTTGTTTTATATAAACATTACCCATCCGGGCTAGATCCTTACCTTGGCTGGACCAAACACTATACCGCTGAATCATTGATTACTTCTGCTCAATTAATACAATAAATTTTCACTATAAGAATTTAGAACATTACAAATCCTAATCAAATGATATCATTTTATGATTTATTGTTTAGGTACTAAGTATTTGGCCTATGTTTTATTTAGATGACTGCTTAGTTTGTAGCTATGATTAACTACATCCTTCTTCTATTTTCAGCTAATTTATGCTTGTACAAATGAGGTTGTTTTCATATGAATGTTTTTACATGTGTTTCACACGTATGTAAATTTTGAACATGTAAAATTCACACATCTACATATTTTCGTATCCCAAGCTAAGAGGCAAGCAGCCCCTTAAGTTGTATTTAGAGAAGTCCGACCTCGTTTAATTAAGTAGATCATTAGTTAAATGCATTTCAATTGATTAACACACAGAGTTGCTCTAATACTACTCTATAGCCGACATACTTGTCTCTGCCATTTCAATTGATTGACTTGCTCCACTACTTTCTCTTAATCAATCTACTGTGGATTATTGAGTCAGCCTTCCCGTGTGTCATTGTTTGCGCTCATTTACATATGTTAAAATTAATTTTACACTCATTTAAGCATCACAAATTTGTATAAAATTTTAGAATAATGTATAAATGAAGCGATTCTATAGAACCATTACAAACCTCAACAAAGCGGCTGTATGCCTCCACTTTAACAGTTCATGGGATTAAATGCATCAAACCACCTTCTTTCTTTTTTTTTAAAGCCCTGTGCACCCAAATTTGAAATTCAGATCGTTCAAACTTTTTATTGATCTAGTAGACGGAAGACTTAGAGCTTCGTTCATTTTGAGAAATATATGTGTGAATAATGTGAATAAACAAAAGAAAAAAAAAACAATCATATGGATCTGACTTTATGTAATTTTATGAGATTCCAATTTATGATCTGAACAATTCAATATTCTCAACTTGATAATAGACCTCAGAAAATAATTTTTCATATATTAGCTAGTCACAAGTTTTCAGAAATATGTGAAAAGTACAAAAAATAAATAAAATCTAGACCCCAGTTTTTGATGATCTACAATTTTGCGGACCCTCAATTTATTATCTAAACTGTACAGTATTTTAATAGATGTGATAAACCCCAATGGATGAAGTTTCATAACTTTGATCCTTTTGGAGCTTGAAAAACAAGTGAAAAATAGAAAAATAACTTAATCTCAGTTTTTCAATTTCTACACATTTCTAGCACTGATGTGCAATCTTTAATACACTAATTAGCCGCAATTGCACGGTTGCCTTCTTGAGACTGTGGTAAAAACGGGTCGAACCCACATGGAGCTATTTAAAATCCTTTTAATTAAGGAAACTAACTTAATGAAGAAGTTAAATTTGATAACATGAAGGAAAGTTTGCGTTATGTTTCTAATGGAGAAATAATGTAAATTCTCGTTTCTCTAAGAGCATGTTTGGTAAAAGGCAAAGAATCCATACATCTGATTATTCGTCACTACCACTAGAACAAGGATTCCTCGCTCGCGATTTGTATAGTTGAGGATTTCATATTGATATTGGTGTGTATCGATACTTATAGCTGAAAAAAATAGGGTTCAGTGTGCAAATCCAATTAAGTGAGGTTTTTCAAATCTTATGAGGGGTGGTAGGATCGAATTCTATTCATCCAAATCATCAGGAATTTACAATTGTCAAACATGGATTTACCACAACTTTAGAGAAACCAAAAATATTTTCCTAAAGATTTGGTTGCCAAACGTGACCTAAGGGTTTTCCCTAGTCTTTCTTCATGGATTCAAGGCTTTATTATTAGATAAAAGATGGTAGTCTTCTTGCATTTTCTTTTGCACTTTCTATTGCACCAACCCACAGGACAATCTCAAGTGTTCAAATTTATAATCTCACCGTCTTTACCTTATCTTCTCATTTGTATGATGTATAAAGTATGTTCAATGTTTGCTTTGCCGAATTGACCGAAGAGATTCTTTCAAAGACAACTTCATCCACCGCTTATAAAATAAAGAACAACGCCTTCTTGTCCTTCTTGTGATTCTCCTTCAACTCATTGAATTGTTGTTGAGTGAGAGTACTTGAATCTGTTGGTTCTTTGAAAGCAGTCTGATTTCAAAATGTCCAATAGTTGTTGAGACACATATAGCACCTTCATTTGAATACTCTATTGGTTATAGTTCTTACCACTAAATCAAGGAAGTTGTGGTTGCAACATGTTGTTGAAGCCATGTTAGGAATTTTATTGTGTTGTGATTAGCTAATTCATGAATTGGACAAAACTCTAGGTCTATTGAGTTGTATTTTTCTATTTCTTTTATAATGGACTGTGATTGAGCCACCGAAAGACCTAAAGTGAATATCGAAGCGAAGATTAGCAAGTTTTGGAGAGTTCAAGCTATTTTTCAAAACGTGTGTTAGTTATAGCGAACATGCACTTCGCAACAGCGAAGTTGCAGTTAGGCCAAGGGCCAGAGACAAGGCTCGCTATATTGAACATGGCGGAGTTGGATCTGGATTCTATGTTAGAGTTTGTATAGACTTGATACTCTAAATAGATCATTATTAGATGTCTTATGCACGGATATGGGGCTATAAATTGGGTGTTTCTTTCATCCCAAAAGTAGACACCACCTCTCATTATTTTGAGCAAGAGAGATTTAGGGGGAGAGAGAGAGAGAGAGAACTTTTCTCTAGAGCAATCAATTGAGATCGAGATTGGGCTGAAGCTTTGCTCTAGAAGGTTTGAAGCTTTTACTTCTTTATAGAAGATTGTTTCATCTTGGTTCTTAAGGTGATTGAAGGAAGATCAAGCATAAAGAGCGGTGCGTGGCGAGTAGTCATTGCAGCAAGGAGTTGTGCAAGAATAATTACAATCCTTAGGTCGACGTATCGACTGGGATAAAAGAGTTGTGAATATATCTTGTAACCGTTCAATAGTGATTGGTTTTTCAGACTGTGGTTTTTCTCCCTGAATAGGGTTTCCACGTTAAATTTGTATCTGACTTCTTGTGGCGTATGATTGATAGATAATTTTGCTAGTTCTATCTTATTTGGTTGATTACTTCCACTGTGCATTGGTATTTCGAACCAGCATCCATTCTAGTAACTACTTTCAAGCCATAATTTAAATAAGGCTACGATACCACTTTGTAGAAAGATATAATCTAATGTCACTTTGAATAAATGCTCTGATACTAGTCATTTGTTGAAATACAAAGAAGTGTGTGTGCTTATGTATGTGTGTGGGCTTTTATGGCCAAATGAGCAAAACACTTATAAAATATATATTCTCACTCAACCCACAATAACAAAAAATAATAATAACACACCATACAGTTAGGGCACATTTGTGTACAAGTAATTTTCATGGAAAGATGAAATTGTCATATCAGTAAATTTCATGAATTTTAAATACTTTAAAAAAGGTTTTTCATGAAAATTAGAAATTCGTATTTGATGCAAATTCTTTTTCATTTATGAATTGGTGCTAATGTTGTTTGTTGCAGTTAAGAATTCATTTTTGAAGCGCTACTACTTAAGAGGAAATGGAGTAAATAATAAAATAGGACTCTTGCTTCATATACCTTTTTCACATGCAAACAAAAACAATTACAACACAACCTTATAAACCCTACCAAAGGAAACTCCCACAAGACATGACTTTACATATTCTTAGACAAATGTTGTTTAGCTTTCCTAGATGAACTTTACACTTCCCAAAGTGACTTTTGAAATCCCTAGATTGAAATCCCTAGATCGATTTTATTACCAGAATAAACCAACAGTAATTGAATTGGAGTCACACCGTCAACTTGGCCTAACGAGATGGGCGTTAGGACAACTAAATTTCAAAAACCAACGACTGCGAATAACCAACCAACTAACCGTCCGAGGGCGCGAAACGCATGAAAACTCATATATTAACATATGAAGGACGCGGCTTTCAGTCCTCATCTTCTCTTCCAACGCGATTTGATTTCGCTTTGCCATCCAAACGCGCCAGTACAAATAAAAATCGCAATCGATTCAGATTTACAACCACAGATGTTGTCGTAAAAGACGAACCAGAACCAGAACCAGAACCAGAACCTTAACTCGTTTCGATTCAAATCGCCATGGAAAATTACGGCTCCTACACATCAGATCCCTATGCGTATAGGTATCCTCCTCCTTCTCCTCCTACATATTCCTATTCTGGATCTCCAAACCCTCCTCCTCATCTCTATCCCCAATACCCCTTTCCATCCCAGCCGTTCCTTCCTCCTCCCCATCCTTACCCCCACCATTCCCCGTCTCCCTACCTGTACCCGATTCAGAATCCGCCTTCTCCTTCTCCTCCCCTGTATCCTCCTCCCCAACAAAGGAGTTTCCATTGCAGTTCTTTCTCTAACCATCTTCAGCATCAGCATTATCAATGGGGAGAAACGCCTAGGCCGCAATCGCATTCTCGGTTCAATAGCTGGTCGCCAGATTTCCATTGCCAGGACAGCGCCATTTCACCAGATAAAGATGGGATCGTCTTGTCTCTGTCCCAAGGTGCATCCCCTTCTTCCTATCCTTTACACGATGTCTTAGCTGATGCAAATTTGACCCAACATGGCCCCTCGGCGCCTCAATTGGCGTTGAATTCTTCGGATTCCGGTCATGGGTTGCCTAGCCCAAATCCATGGTACAATCAAACTGAGGTATATGGTTATCCCAATCATTCATTTAATGGTGGGTATCAGGGTCCAACCGATTTTTTGCCCCTCCCACCCAGCCCTGCCACACTACCATTTTCACGGGTTGGATCGCAGCGTGCTCAGAACCAACTGCAAACTGTGCCATTCCATCCGTCGAAAGCGTCGCTCAAGGTGCTTTTGTTACATGGGAGTTTAGATATTTGGATTTTGCAAGCGATGAATCTTCCAAACATGGATATGTTCTCTAAGACATTGAAGGATATGTTTGGGAGGAGTTTCTCTGGGAAATTGAACAGCAAGGTTGATAGCCATATACCGCGGCATCACACGATGACCAGCGACCCCTATGTTTCAATTTCGGTATCAAATGCTGTAGTTGGGAGGACATATGTGATCAGTAATAGTGAGAACCCTGTTTGGATGCAGCATTTTTATGTGCCGGTTGCACACTATGCTGCTGAAGTTCTCTTCATTGTCAAGGACAGTGATGTTGTTGGGTCCCAGCTTATCGGGACTGTGGCGATCCCCACTGAGCAGATATATGGCGGAGAAAAGGTTGAGGGGTGTTTCCCAATCCTTAATGCCAGTGGAAAACCTTGTAATCCCAGGGCCGTTTTGAGGCTTTGTATACTGTATGTTCCCATTGAGAAAGAGACCATGTATCACAATGGAGTGGGAGCTGGTCCTGATTACTTTGGAGTACCAGGCACATATTTCCCACTCAGGAGAGGTGGAAAGGTTACGCTTTATCAGGATGCCCACATCCCAGAAGGCTGCCTTCCTGGTTTAGAGCTTGATCATGAGAATGGAAAGTGCTGGCAGGACATCTTCAATGCTATCAGCCAGGCCAAACGATTGATATACATTGTTGGGTGGTCAGTTTACCATAAGGTCAGATTGGTCCGAGAAGCGAACTATGCTTCCAACTGCACTTTGGGGGACCTCCTCAGGGCAAAGTCCCAAGAAGGTGTAAGGGTTTTGCTTCTTGTCTGGGATGATCCTACTTCAAGGAAATTTTGGGTTCTTCAAACGGTAAGGTAGCTCTCTGTTTGAATCTAGATATTGCCGTATATTTGTTTCCCCCCATGAGCCTGAACGTGATTGCAATACATGTCTTTTTGCTTGAGCTACAATTATCCTTTTTCTTCAACATTACATAATATGTGCTCAAGTACCTCAATCTTGGGACCACTCCTATATTGCGGGCATGCCTTGACCATTCCCCTAGCTGCACGGTTGACATTCCAATTATCTTCATCTTTTATCCACTCATTAATGGATCTTTCTTGTTAGAGAAATTTTATTTTAGTGCGTTTGATAACATAGAATGAATTAGTTAACCTATCCGTGCTATATTATTTCAGAAATATGAATCTGGTGGTTTTTCTTATTGCATATTATGCATTTTCTTATAAGAGTTTATCTTGTTTCATTGTGGTTTTCTTGTTTTCTAGGAGCAAGGGGACGTGAAAAATGTGTATTATATAGGACCAAGAGGTCAAGTTTATGGAAGTATTATACATAGGTTTGATATGGATTTGTTTCCATTTCTGAAATATCTAAGTGTCGTCTTCTCTCTCTCTTTTCATTATCAAGGTGATTTATATCATAAATATGTTGGAATTCTAGACAATATGCTCAATTATCTGTCAATGTAATATCAAATAATGAAGGAAGAGAAAGGAAAAACATATGGATTACTGAAAACTATCGGTTAAATGAATATATATAATCATCTACGATGCACGGATACTTCAAAATAGGCATTGTGTCATGTTATATCGTATCCAATACTTCATTGTTTTATGTGTGAAATTTGTGTCCCTGGCACATCCATGGCATGTCCCTACCATATTTATGCCGTATATGAGCATCATAGAGGATCATCATTGAATGGTACATGGGAATTAATGTTCCATACTCCATACTACGTATTAACTGTATAAAGTGTAATGTAGTGGATATTTTGTATGTATTTATACCATTTAATTTTTTTATTGTCTAAAAAGAGTAGAGAGTTACACATCTAAACAAACAACAAAAAACATAACATAACAAAAGGAAGACCACAACATTAGATGAAACACACTACTATTTTAATTTATTCATAGGTGACATTGTATGTTGAGAAATGCAATATAGAGAAGGTACAACCTGAATTGTGTTGTGCTATGTAAGGAGTTAAAGCTATCGCTCCAAATAATTTGGGCAGACCCCAAGTAATTGGCATGGCACAAAGTTGTTTTTCTTTATTATCTTCATGTAAAAAGAAAAAGGACAGGAAAATGTTACATTATTTAAAATGAAAATACATCTAAAAAGAGCAAAAGAATTTCCTTTGAATTGAGTTTCTCTCATTCCTCTCCTCGGATATTTCAATGGCTACCCCATTTTTCTCTTGCTTGTGCATAAGATATTTTTGGACAGTCTGCTAATTCCTGAATGTCATAAAAATATTAATCTAATCTCCAGAGGTTAAAATGGATTCTTGAAGAATTGCAGCATCTTTTACTTGGTTCTACTAGAGAAAATTTCTTTTCAATCTGATGTCAATTGTAGAGGCATGGCTATTATACTCTCTGGAGTGGGGCTCTTCTCAGTCTGATGTCACTTGTCACTTATCTCCATCACTGCACCCAAAAAAAATAAAAAATAAAGAATTGTGGATTCCATGGATGGTGGAATCCACACTCAAAGATGTCCACTGGGAAAGTACATGGTGGATTCCCCAAGCCACAGATTCCACAGCTATGATTCCATGGGTGTGCAATCCACACTCAAAGATGTTCACTGAAAAGTACACTGGGTTACACAAGCCATGGAATCCATGCCTGCCTCCAATGTGCCTTACTCTCAATATCCAAGTAGAAAACTATATATTTTACTTTTTATTTGCATAGTTCCTCACTGGCTAAATTTCTAGTTAATGTTATGTTCAAGGTTCCTAATAAATGTCTGTTGGGTAAGGATTTAGCTATATGGTGATTTTTTAAAGACAATGGCTGAAGGATTTTTTACAGAAACTAGAAGCTTAAAAATGAGGGAACAGCTAGGCTCAATGAAACTGCATGAATTTTGATTGTTGGATTGAAGTCATGAACTTAGCATAGAGCTATCTGAACAGCATTTGCTAAAACTACCAAGTACCACAACAATCTATGCTAATAGTGCCATGCATCCTTTCATCTGTATATATATACATGTATGACTATCATTAGTCTTTTTCAATTTGGTAAATGATACATTAAGATAAGATGTTTGTTTTTATATTTTTCATTTATTTATATTTTTCAATTTGATTGTTCTATATATTCTTCAACGTCTCGTTTGAATCGAGTCTTTATACTTCTTAATCTACTACTTATAATTGCTTTCAGACGGCTTTGATACATGTGTTTGACTGGCTTGCATCTGCATTTCACAATTTGCAGGATGGAGTAATGCAAACCCATGATGAGGAGACTCACCTTTTTTTTAAGAACTCCTCAGTGCAAGTGCTGCTCTGTCCTCGTTCTGCTGGAAAACGACATAGCTGGTTGAAACAGCAGGTTTGGTTTGATGAATGTTTTCTTTCATTATTCGTGACTCTTCTTTGGTGTCTCATTAGATACTTTCTATTCTTTTTATTATAACAATAAAAAAATTTCAAAAGAGAAAACGAAACAAAACAGCCCAACACAAAACAATGGGAAAATTTACATCGCAAAGAGAAACAAAAATTAAACATCAAAAGAAATGTTAAACCAAAACACTCCTTCCCCTGTAAGACAGTCCACCATGTCATTAGCCTCACAACAAACATGATGAAATGTAGCTTTTGGTTATTAACAGCATATGCTCTGCTTTGCAAATTGCAACATAAACTAAATTGTAGCTCCGATGTCAGCAAAAATTTGTGGTGACTCATCAACTATACATGTGGCATGAGCATTAGCCACCGAACAATGCCAAATACTCTACATGTGACTCAACATAACGTTTTGGCATGCAAAAGAGTAAAATCAATCTTGATGATAAGTATAAAATATTTTGTACATTACTAAACTAATATGTTACATATTTTAATCAACTTTTATAATATGTAACATGAATTATCTACTTGTATGCTAAATTTATTTTTTACATGGTTGAACTAACATAGGAGACTATTATATTATTTATTTTAATATTTTCATAGTGGAACCTATTGTGAAATATCTTAGAGCTGAGTGCCTGAGTTAGATATTCTTCATTTTATTTCTTATTTTTTAAAATGGTTTTTCATTTTGATTGTTAACGATGAGCTACCACGAGCTTGCTTGTGCTCCCTAAGACTGGTTCACATTTCAATTAATTCGCATTCGAGTCTGCAATTCATAATTTGAGACTTAGCTTGATTAGAGAACTTGATGGAGTAGGTTCATTTTATTCGCTATTCAGTTTGCCTGGTTTGTAGTTCGAGTTCAACTAGTTTGATGAACTAATTCATCTATAATTATGCTATAAGTCCATCGCTAGGTCCCACATCTAAAATCTAAAGCACACAAAATAAATTTTCTTCATTACATTTACTCTGATCCAAATTTTACTTCAAGCAGAGTCAGGTTCACCATCTAACTAAATATGAGTAATCACACGATTGAAATAAAAACCAAAGGAAAATTATGTTTTTTACAGGTGATCATTTTTAAAGTGGGGCCAACTATTATTGGAGTTAGATATGGACTAGTGCTAATAAACTGGGTGCAATGCTTTTGAGCAGCTTGGTTTTTCAGATAAGCCCACCGATGGATTTATAGGACTCAACTCAGCGAACTTAATGAGAATAGTTTGCTAGTAGTTCCAGTGCAAGTTGTTCCAAATGAACCATTCGCAAATTGATGGACTTAACAATGAAAGTTTAGTTTCTGATCATACTTTTTTATGACTAGCCACAACAATAAATAGCGTATTTAGACTTCGCTGATTTGTAGGTTTGTAGTAGGTCTACTTTCTGGACATGACTCTCAACCATTTTGTCCTTCATTACAGTCTGAACAAGTCACAAGATTTGCTTTTATGTTGTGTGTTTGTGGACTTCTTTATTAGTTATACTTTTTCATGGCTAGTTGTTGTTCTTGAACCCATTGGCCATTGCATCCATTTTACTCATTCTTTCAGTTCTTGGTCATTAGGAAGTCGGAGCAATCTATACACATCATCAAAAAACCGTGATCGTGGATGCTGATGCTGGTCATAACAAGAGAAAAATCATAGCCTTTGTTGGAGGACTTGACTTATGTGATGGTCGATATGACACTCCTAGGCATCCTATATTTAGGACATTACAAACAGTGCACAAGGATGATTATCACAACCCCACATTTACGGTAACATCTGACTGCTGTTATAATGCTAAATTCCAGTTACTTCTTTTATCCAACTTTGTGTTTTTGTTAGTCTAACTTGAATAAAATACAGTGCAAAAATATAAAGAAAAAAAATCAGCTTTAAAATGCATAGATATGAGCATCTGAGAATTTGCAAATCTATTTAAGTTGAAAACATAAAATGAATTTCAAGCTGTCAGCCAATTTAAATCCTTACTCAGAATTCATCATTTTCTCCCAACTTCACTCAGGCAAATTTCTGGATGGCCACCTAATCTGCCCTAATCCACTTGGGCCTTCTCTTGAACAGGGAACTAATCTCAAGTGTCCAAGAGAACCATGGCATGATCTGCATTGTAAGATTGATGGTCCAGCAGCATATGATATTCTCACCAACTTTGAGGAGCGTTGGCTAAAAGCTTCAAAGCCTCATGGAATAAAAAGATTGAAGAAGTCAATGTACGATGATGCGCTGCTCCGGATTGAAAGAATTCCAGACATCATTGGAATGCATGATATCTCATACTCAAGTGAGAATGATCCAGAGGCTTGGCATGTGCAGGTGAATAGTAATATGTTTATTGCTGGAATTGGTTTTTGCATGATCTTTTAGAAAACCTTGTCAATTCCCCAAATAGTGCAGGTTTTCCGTTCGATTGATTCGAATTCAGTTAAAGGTTTTCCAAAGGATCCAAAAGAGGGCACTATCAAGGTAAGTGACCATTGTAATTACTACAATTGTTGAAGGTTACCTGTTATTGACATTTATGCTTATTTTTTACTTTGATTGGTGTTTTCAGAGGCAATTAACTGTTATCTTTTATATTGTAGAACCTGGTTTGTGGGAAAAACGTACTGATCGACATGAGTATACATACAGCTTATGTAAAGGCTATTCGAGCTGCTCAACATTTCATTTACATCGAGAACCAGTACTTCCTGGGGTCATCATATAACTGGTCTTCATATAATGACCTAGGTTTGATTTATAACCTGTAAGAAAGTGATCTTCCATTTATAAATAGATAAGACATCAATTAGAGACACTTGTAACTTTTCAGCCATGATTAGATAAGTAGAAGTATTATCTCTTTGGTGAATCATTCTCCTCTTTCAGTTTTAGAAAGACTATGCAGTTTATCTGTTGAGACATGTTCAGGTAAGCTGTTAGGGGCCATAAAACTTGGTCTACCATGATGCACCATTTGATAAAGAACATGTGATAGTTTGGGGCTGGATCTTTGTGGAGGAACAGAACCATCACATTTTTACAGTGTAAAAGAACATTGCATAGTTGTGGCAGAATTCTAGGAATTACTGTTAATCCATTTGATTCACTCTCTTTGGTAATTCTGTCTTCAAAAGTGATTTTTCATAGTAAAGGCTCTTGATTTTCATATTTATTATCCATTTCAAATTTTAATTGGAATTTTACAGTTAAAAGTAGAAACATAGATGGGGATTTGTTTGGACATGAAAATGGAAAATGTGGTTAGGAGATGGGAGTACAAGGATTGTGGTTAAGAAAAATACTGGAATCTTGAGCTTAGAATGGTTTGGGGTGGAGTCACCGACAAAAACAAGGGCATCACTCATCAGCCTCGTTCAATCAATGACATCTAGTCCTTAGAATGCAAATTAGTGAAGCTTATGTCTGCTGACCATATCAGAAAATGTTATGCATCTTCAGATTATCACTCAACTGGCAATATTTTCAAATTCATCTGATAAACCCCACAGACCTGGTACCTACAGAACAGTTAAGCATGATTTATAGTATTTTAGAATAGCAGTCATTCAGTAGATTATGGAGGAGGTTTGAGGGTATATATACATGACTATGCATGCACCATGCACGCATACACACAGACACTTTTTATGCCCCTTTTCATATAAGGGTCCCTGTTAATAACCAAAAACACCAAAGCTCGAGTTGTTAGTGAACGGAATAAAAATTTATATCAACAGTGCGAACTTTGATCCTTCCAATCCCACACACAAAGGGCCCTTGGAATTGGCACTCATCGTGCGCATTGTTCCAGACATTAGTCACCACGGGTCCATTACCCAATAAAATTTGAGGACTTAAAAAGTAGAGGCTAGAATTATCTAGCAGCGTGATATTTCTCATTTTTCTAATCCATTTCCAAACCTTTCCATTGCCTTGCCTCCCTTGTTTTCATTCATCCACATGGGCCTCATTGAAAATGGGTTTTTTTCAAGGGATAAAACCCGGGCATTCTGTGGAGTTGCCTATATATGTATATTTATATGTAGCTCACCTGATCATTTTACTTTATAGCTCAATACATCATCATGAGCTACAACACGTGCATGCTGCTGCCTATGACTGCATCTCCCTTCTGACACCCATTGTACCTCATGATTTGGCATCAGACCCGATTTGACACTCATTCAGACTATATCCACATCAGGATTTTATGTTTAAACGGTCTATTGCTTTTTAATCCTTGATCTTTGAGGCCTTAATATCTGTACTGTATAATGGCCAATAGGCTGATCTTTGTCTGCTCCTAATCTAAGTCCGGATTCCCATCCCCTACCATGACACCAATCTCCAATGATTGGAATGCACCCAAGTGGGCCCCACAGGGATTTTTCTTACAATAACGGTGGGTTACAGCGTATCGAGCTTTCCATCCCCATCCCAACTTACACACACAATTCCTAGTGATTGACACACACCCAAGTGGGCCCCAAAGGGGGTGTTACAGTAAGGGTGAGCTACATAAAAGATTTCTGTGGTTGTTCAGCAGCTTCAGCTCATGGAAGTGGTGTAACACACCAGTAGAAGTTAGTAGTTATTGACGAATAATGAAAATTCTAGGGATGGAGGAACAATCTTCAAGATTTCAGTTTAACATAGGACCAAGGATTTTTGTATGTTAGCATGTTCATTCTGACGGATAATCCTAATGTATTGCACAAACAGCAAAGTTTAGTTTCTTATTTTCAGTGCCTGTCCTAGTTGCGGATTCTATACAGGATAGAGATTCTGCTATCACATTACCCATGATAAATGTTTCCCTTAGTATGTTAAGTGGATTAGTATGGTAACTTTCAACGTTGTAGTCTCCTTTGATGGAAAACTTTGTGGGACATGAGTAATGTACGAGGGTTAATCTCATTTTCATGAAAAACTTCCTAAATGAAGTTTGAAACGTGGAATGAAGGTTATATTTATTTTATTGAGATCATAGAATGCGCGATGCAATAATCATATCCATCATGGATCCTTAATAGATATTTTCTGTGGACGTGTTCTTATTTCTGTAATCCTGTTTCTTTTTTGCATTATTTAACTCATTTTGCTCAACCAATGACAAAGTTTCCATCTTTGGTAAAATTGCTTTTTTAAGGAGTTCATTTGTTGTACAGGTGCTAACAACTTAATACCAATGGAAATTGCTCTTAAAATTGCAAACAAAATAAAAGCAAATGAGAGATTTTCTGCATATATAGTCATCCCGATGTGGCCTGAGGGTGATCCTACAGGGGTTCCTACACAAAGGATTCTCTTTTGGCAGGTGATCTCAAAACCATCTTTGAAGCTTATTTGTCAATTAGTTGGATTGTTTTGAATGTTTGCATCATTAATTCATTAAAAGATGCATTACAATACTTAGAAATCTAGATCCGCATATTACATTATGTTAGGATTTTATTTGTGTTGGCTAATTCATGGGTTGGACAAAATTCTGGGTCCATTGAGTTGTATTTTCTATTTTATTTTAGAATGGACTGTGGTTGTGTCGCCAGAAGAGCTAAGCGAAGAAAATAAGAAAACAGAAGAAATTCGGAAGACACCATCCACAAGGCCCGATCGATCAGACCTATTGACCCGATCGACCGGATGTGGGGTACCCAATCGATTGGTTCCTCTGTCCGATCAATCGGTCCTCAGGAATTTTCTAGATCAAGGCTGCACGAATTGTTTCCTTTTGAGACTGGGTTTCCCGATTTGAGCCCTATTTGTGTTTTATTCTAAGGCACGAATTTGGGGCTATATATAGGGTGTTGCTCTCAACTCTAGGTGTTGCTCTCAACCCTAAGACAAGACAAGAAGTTAATTCTTTCTCTTGATCTGAGATTAAAATACCATAAGAGAGATTTTCTTGTTTCTCTAGAGCTATTGAGAGGTTGTGCTGAAGATCTACTCTAAAAGGTTATTGTTGCTTCTACTCTCTTGTAAAAGATAGTTCATCTTGGTTGACAACGTGCGACGAGATCAAGTAAGGGGCACAGTGCACGGCGGGGAAGTCGAGGTAGCGGAAATTGTGCAAGTACAACTACAGTCCTTAGGTCAAGGTACTGACTAAGGTAGGAGCTGTGAGTATATCTTGTAACTGTTCATTAGTTCTTGATTTCTAGATCGTGGTTTTGCTCCTTAGATAGGGTTTCCATGTTAAATATTGTGTCTACCTTCTTGTGGTGTGTGATTGGTAGATTGATTAGATAGTTCTATCTTGTTTGGTTGTTTACATCCGATGTGCATTGGTTTGGTTAATTGGAACTAGCATCCATTCTTGCAAACGCTGCAACTGTCACATTATGTAGTAGGATGATGCTTTGAATGATGTTTTAGTTGACAACGCTAGAAGCTTGTTCCCGTTCAGCCATATTGTTGGAAGGTCAGCAACATTCATTTTTCAGGACTTAAGGCACACATTATATAATATTGTAGGATGATGCTCCTAGAGATGTTTAGTTGACAATCCTACATCCCTCCCTGTTACACCCCGACCCGAATTAATTGTGATTAATGCTAATTAAGCATGGATAATTGGATTAACTAAGGTTAATGACCAAAGAGGGACAAATCAGTCTCTAATGGCACATTAAGCCTAATGGAATGGAATTGAATTGATTGAAATGAGTTTTGACTCAAACAAGGTGAGTTGAGGACTTTTTCGTAAATACGGATTTATACGTATTTCGTCAAATACGGAAATTCTTGATACCAACGTGTGTATCTCGAAGAGTACGTCAACTTTCATAATAAACGCGATTCCATTTGACATCAAATGGGCCAAGTGAGGAGTCATTTGACTCAAAATGAAAATAAAAGAAATGAGAGGGGGTTTTGTTGTGAAGACTCTTATATTAGAATCAAATGAGTGAAGGGTTCATTTCTCCTTCATTTCCAAGCAACAAGCCCTAGAGCTCTCCATTTTCTCCCTTCCTCTTCCATTTTCTCTCCATTGAGTGTGAGGCTAGGAGTGATTGAAGTGGGTTTTGAGGAGTCCCTCTTCATCTTCATCTTCTCCATCAAGCAATCCACCATTGTTGAGGAGTATAGAGCTTGAGTGAAAGCTTGAGGACCTTTCCCCTTTGAACTACAAGTAAGTAATGGCATCCTCTTGTGATTTCCAAGTTCTCTTAGTGATTAAGTAGTGGTTTTTAGCACCAATGACTCATGGGAGTCCATTTGGTTGTTTTTATGACTTAGGGTTTGAAGTTTGGGGGTTTAATCTCAAGCCAAACTAATTGAAGGAGGGTTTTGGCTAATAGCTTTCAAAAAGGCAAGTATAAACCTTGCTTGTAATCCATATTGACCATTGTAATTGTTTGTAGAAATGTATGATAGATTTGCCATGGAGTATATGCGTTTTTACATGGATTTTGGGTTTATTAAGAATGCTTAATGATGTGATTAATGGATGTTTAGAAGTGTTAAGAAGTATTATTGTGAATGAATGATGTATGAGGGGAGGAACAGGAGGTTCCATTTGCATTGCAGGTTGTAGAAATGTGGTTAAGAAAGGAGAGTAGAAGAAGAGTGAACTGCACAGAATTTCGGAGTGAAATTCTGCACGGTTGGCTCGAGCGAACTGGAGGTTCGCTCGAGCGATCAAGGCTCTGTTTGAGGCGAAATGGGTTTTTGCGCAGTTCGCTCGAGCGAACATTTTGTTAGCTCGAGCGAACAGGTTTCTGTGGGAGTTCGCTCGAGCGAACAATAAGTTGGCTCGAGCGAACAGCGTTCTGCCTGGGGTCCGCTCGAGCGAACAGTGGGGTCCGCTCGA
This sequence comes from Camphora micrantha, assembly GCA_003546025.1. Lineage (NCBI taxonomy): Eukaryota > Viridiplantae > Streptophyta > Magnoliopsida > Laurales > Lauraceae > Camphora > Camphora micrantha. The sequence goes on along the minus strand of QPKB01000006.1, from coordinate 19,736,648 downwards.
GCCAACCTGTTGCTGGCCCAGGTACATTATTTAGTGAAAATTCTGGCTAATCGATCGGACCTAACGGTCCGACCGATTAGGGGCGGTGAATTTCGAGTTTTGGATTTTTACGAGAATTTGGAGTGCGACTCTTAAGGAAGAATGCGTTCCGATTAATTTCAAAGACTAATCGTGGTTAAACTAGATTATTGAGAATTAGTAAGGTTTTAAAGGGGTTCATTGAGCGAACCATGATTGGACATTGCCTAAGCTCCATGGGTGTTAATTAAGGGGACTTGAAATGCACATATTAAATGTAAACGTGATGTCCATCGTAAATAACACGTGCATTTGGAAACCAACGGTTACACCCGAATGGTTGTTTAGGATTGAAATAGAATTGAAATGGGGTTGAGTAAAACCACGTATGGTTAATGTTACTCTCATTGTGTCATTGTGAGCAATCTAATGAGATTGATATCATTGTCATTCCTTTCCTTTGTCGTGAAAGGAAGTATTGAGTTGAATTGGATCCATGAAGAGGATTTCGCACTGAATGTTATTGGTCATTGAGTCTGGCACTACCTAGCGATTGTATTAGAACTCCAAGTGAGTTCAATGAATAATGAATGACTAATCCTGCTGCAGCAGATGGTATTGGGGTGTTCCGGAGCTCCGTGGTGATGCTAGTGTCCCTGGCCCGGGCACTGGTAAGTCCCACTTATATATATCCGATCATACCTTCGGGTAGTGATTGAAGCCTCCCTTTGAGGGGAGATGGTAAATGAATAAATCCCGATCATATCTTAGGATATTGATTGAAGCCTTCCTTTTAGGGAAGATGGTAATGAATTGAATGAAATACAATTTAAGAATGCTATGGTAGTTGCCAATTGGTACACGTATACTGACTGTCACTGTCTATTACTGTCATAGTCTATTATTGTCATTGTAGAATCGTCCAGATTACTCTAGCATTGAAATTGTCATTATTGCAATATGGATGTATTGATATACTTTATTGCAAGAATTGTTTATACATTGTTGAACCGTCGTGTTCATTAGTGTTATTGATGGCATTACAGGCCAGGTTGCCCCTGCCGGTGCTGCAGCGCCCCCGGCGCCAGCGGAGGAGACCGCTCCGGTTCCTCCAGGAGGATTGATAGAATGGAACCGGCGGGATACCATCTGATGTGGTATCCGAGTGCGATCGAGCTTTTGATAAATGTTTTGGGATGATGTTTTGAGAAAATGTTCATATATTCATTTTGGAAATGTAATTAACATTTGGGAATGTAATTAATGATTTGGAAATGTAATCAATGGTTAGCTGCATAGTATTTTGTATATGCAGCATTGTTAAATGTATATTGAAAGCAATACATGTATAAGGACTGTATTTTGTATACATGTAATTGATGAATTGTTGATGTCAAATATATATTGTTTTCCGCAAAAGTTTTATATTTGGCAGGTTCTTGTGATTGATATCCCTTGTGGATCTCGTTTTAACTTCGGTTAATTCGGGGTTTACGGGAGTAAGTATGGTTATCACGGCTCGGCTCGGGCCCGGGTCGTGACACTCCCTCTTATAAACTTTCAATAATCAAGACATTCCCATAAAATCACTGTTAACCTGGTTTATACACAAGAAAGGAAATCCTCCCAATTTATAGACAGTAATACCCAGATAATTCAAATTCAAACTCAATCCTAAAATCTCTAACAAGCCTCTTTTTTATCTCTAATAATCAAAACCAATCCAATCTTCTGTTTATCTTATAGATAATAATCTCTAACATCCCCCTCAATCACATGGTCGTTTCAGATTATTCAAATTCTAACCCAATCCTAAAATCTCTAGCAAGTCTCTCTTTTATCTCTAATAATCAAAACCAACCTAATCATGTCTTTGTTAGGTTTTAGTTTATTAGCTAATTCATGGGTTGGACAAAACTTTGGGGTCCATTGAGTTGTACTCTTTATTTAGAAAAGGACTCTAAAGATAGAAGACTAGAAGGACTCGGAAAAAGAAAGCTGAATAATGAAATAGAAGTGTTGAAATTCTGGATCAACCAGAATGGGGTCTGCTCAAGCAACCACATCATCTGCTTGAGCGGACACGAGTCAGCATGGCCAGACGCACTGACAGAAGCTTTTTGCACTGAAACAGAACCTCATCTGCTCGAGCGGACAAGGCGGCAGAGTCCAAATTAAATTAGAAACTTCTTTCCAATTGTGCCAAAACTGCTTGTTTTAATCCAAATCAAGTTAGGAAACCTTAAGCACGTCCCAAGGGCTATTTAAAGGACTCAAGGGCTAATCAAGTTAGGAAACCTTAAGCACGTCCCAAGGGCTATTTAAAGGACTCAAGGGCTATTCTAAAGAGATACCTCACCTCTCAAAGTTCTGAGTTACAGATTTAATTGAGAGAATTCTTCTCTAAAGATTTATTAAGAAGTTGTGCTGCCAAGTTCTCTAGAACCAATCTCTTCTGCATCCTTTGTAGAAGACCATCTTCTTGCGTAGAAGATTTGAGGAGTTAAGCACAGGATTGAGTCTGTTGCAATCAACGGTGTGAAGTCGTTGGAGCATGAAACGACACAAGGTAACTTCAGTCCTTAGGTGGGGGATATCTGGGGAGGAAATCTGATTTTCTTGTAATTGCAGATTCATAGTGCTTGATTATTGATCGAGTTCAGATTCATGGTTTTTCACCCGGTTAGGGTTTTCCACTCTAAATCTGGTGTCCTTGTGGTGTGTGCATGTAATTTTATTTCCGTTGCATTATTGTTTATTTTTGCATACTATTGAGTTGATTTATTGAGTAACCCAATCTAGAGGTCGTGAACCCTAAACTATCAGTCTTTATCTTCTTGATAATAAGCTCTTACATTATATCTCTCTCTAGCATTGTTGGAATTATAAGATTGTTGTAATCCAACACATACACTGCCCTTGTTGATTGCATATTTATAATACAATAGGGATCCCTATACATTTGGAATGAGTACAAAGGGATCTTAGTTAGCAAGATCCTACATAAAGGACATGATGAGAAAAGGATCTTTTCAAGATGGGTTCAAAGAGATAGAGAGATAGAGGGGTTAGAAGTGGGTCATGGTTGATTGAGATTGATTGGGTTGCTAACAGTTATATGGGTGTACCCTGGATAGCTAACATTGAAAGCTATGGTGCTCATATATGGCAAGGATACAGCAAGGACACACCATGGCTATGGAAGGAATACTTAGTTTAGAATTTAGATTAGAAATATTGGATATGTGTTCAGGATGGATATGTTGCATATTTTGAAGTATCTGTTTATCATAGCATTAAAATGACTGTATTTATAGCTTTTGTGTGACTAACTACATTGTTTGTTCATGTGGAGATTTTTATATGATATCTGCAGAATAAAACAATGCAAATGATGTATCAAACAGTTTATAAGGCTTTGGAAGAGGCTGGGCTAGAGAAAACTTACGTGCCACAAGATTATTTGAACTTTTTCTGCCTTGGCAATCGTGAGGTTGCAGATGTTTCTTCTAGTGGGCATCTTCCAGCAAACTCTCCGCAAGTAAGTATTTATGTTTTGTCCCTGGAGCACATCTCTTCATTTTATACTCTGCATATGTTGTGGTTGCCTCCCTTTTTCTTGCTAAGCCAATGTCAAGCATGCAATTTGTAGTTGTCAAATTTGTTTCCTCCCAGCTGGAATGGTTGAAACCTTTTGTCTTGTCTGCAAACCAAAATAAAACACAGGCACTGAATGTTTGGTCCAAATACCACTTGGCTCATTTTGGTTGAAATAGACTAGTGGAAACCCAGATTCAGTCCCAGTTTGCCCAAGATACCCCTCTAAACCTCTAAAAGCAGGGATAATTTTTTGTTTAACCTACCTAATAAAAGGGGATGGTTCTAACATAATTTTTAGGTTTTGGGGCTGGGGCAATCATCTTTTGCCAGACTCTGTCTCTCTCTCATGCATACACATTCAGATAATCTTCCAATAACACATGAATAGTTAACACACTTCAATAACATGCCTATTAATTAAGAAATTTATTGGTTATTTATTTCTAAAACCTCATTAAAATCGGACAAATTCTTAATTAAGAGATTTCGTTAGTCAGTAAATAACCTCTTATAAATAGAAATATTAAAAAAAAAAAAATTTCTTAATTAAGAGATTTCTTTAGTCAGTAAATAACCTCTTAAAATAGAAATATAAGAAACAAAAACAAAATTTCTTAATTAAGAGATTTCGTTAGTCAGTAAATAACCTCTTAAAATAAAATAAAATAAAATAAAAAAACTCACTAATATTTGTCATTTGTTGTTCCCTCTCGAATGAATTGCAAGATTCGATAAATCATGTATTGAATCGTAAGATTCACCTATAAATAGAATTCATGATATAGATATGAATGTTTTTCATTACAATCCAAACACTCATTCCACTCATTGCTGCTTTATATATACATCATGTTGGTGCCCCAGGGACTTGCTCTGAGGAATCGGCGCTTCATGATCTATGTTCATTCTAAAGGTATGATAGTGGATGATGAATATGTTATAGTGGGATCAGCCAACATCAACCAGCGGTCCTTGGAGGGAACCAGAGACACTGAGATTGCAATGGGTGCATACCAGCCCCAGCACACATGGGCAAGAAAACTTTCTAGTCCCAGAGGGCAGGTAAGAAGTCAGCCAGCTTGTAATCTTGCTCAATCCATGAACATAACTGTTACCCTATTGTAACATCAGCCAGATGTTTCTACCAAAATTTAAAACACTGTTACCACCATTTTATTTCTTGAAATGTGTCTCAACTTTATCTATGAAACCCAGAGATTATGATTTTCAGCTTTTTTGCTTGGCACCCTTAAGACACTTTTATATCAAGTTTCTAAGAAATGGGCTTTTATGGAAAGAGTTATGAGTAAGGATGTGATCTACAGAAGCTGTCAAACTTTTTCCTCTTTTTTAGGGAATGATGACCCACTCCTCATTTTATGAAAATGGATTGTAGGAATTTTGTGGTCCTTTATAAATCCACCCTCAACTGCTTGCTCTTTACCCATCAATGAAAAAACACTTCCTTGGAGTTCTTAGGAATTCAGTGAGAATTTGCTAGTATGCCTTTACAGTTTGACATGCATCACTAATTTTCTCCAATGCATAGTTGGCCACTAACTTGTTGTCTGGGAATGATGGTATTCCCTATTGAACTTCAAAATGTCTGTTTCTTATATATATTTGTTGAGAGTAGTTTGTCTGAACTGAACTGGGTGATCATTCCATGTAGATCTATGGATATAGGATGTCACTGTGGGCAGAGCACATTGGAGCTCTTGAGGAATGTTTCAGCTATCCTGAGAGCCTTGATTGCATGAGGCGGCTTAAAGCACTGGGAGAGATGAATTGGCAACAATTTGCTGCTGCGAATATTACAGAAATGAAGGGACACCTCTTGAAGTATCCAGTTGACGTTGATGCAAGAGGCAAAGTGAGGCCTCTTGCTGGATGTGAAACTTTTCCAGATGTTGGAGGAACTATAGTTGGAACATTTTTTGCCATTCAAGAAAATCTCACCATATAGTCCCTTTTTTTTTTTTTTTTCCAAAACCCCTAACCCAATGCATTAGACTATGTAGTACACCAATTCACTTTTGTTGTACAATGACTGGATTGAGGCTTATATTTGTATTTTTTGACCCTTGAAAGTAGTTATTTATAACAAAAAGTCTACAGGTGGCACGGCTCCCCATGGGAGCCGTTGGATCCCAGGGGAGCCGTGCCAGAGCCCGGGACAAAATCCGCGCTCTGTAGCACGGCTTTATTTGTAATTAGGTCTATCCGTTGATAATGTGATGGAGATCCTGTGTTAGCCCTGTTGGAATGATTGCCATGCTATTCTGAGTAACTACTTTGCAAAGGGCTGGGTCTAGCTAGGCATGGGAAAACTTAAATTTGGAATAGGCTAAGCCATGGTTTACAAAGTCAATTAGACTAGGCATAGTTGACTTGGATCAACCTTAAACCTGAGTGCTTAATAATTTTTCGCCTGGCTCAGTCGACTCGGCCTTAATTCGCTCAAAACTAGGTCGTGGGTTGGTCACAACTAAAGTTTCATTTTTTATTTTTATTTTTTGGGCTTGGTCACAACTAAAGTTAATTACTTTTTCTTCTTCTTTTTCTATTTCGCTATTGGAGGATTCCCAACCCTTTAGGCTGGACTAATCCCTTTGGGTCCAAAGGGAAGCCGGGTAAACTACCCTGCAGCCCTAATGTAGTAGTGTAGTTTCGAACCTACAAACTTCGGAAACAAACCGTAATCCTAGGCCAACTGAGTTATCCCCTAGAATTAACTAAAATTAATTACTTAGAAAGTCCACTTTTTTTCACTTCAAGTACTCTTATTTTATATTGTTAATAAGTCAAATATCAAGTTTTGACTTTTTGACTCAGTTAAGCCGGGGCCTAGTTTCTGAGCAGCCAGCTTTTAGGTTGGGTTTCTGACTTTTTGAATTGTGGGACTAGCCTGATGGTTCACTGTTGGGCCAGACTAGCTGGTTTTTATGGCCCCTAAGTTAGGATTCTGCTTCTATGCATGCCCATAGGGGACCTAGGCCATTTGGAAAAACAATAATTTTACATTCAGGGCATGTTGTTTGGATTAAATACATCGAAAAATAATAATTTTATTTAAGTGGTTAAAAATGAATATTCAATGTGAATATGTAAAAATGACCATTAAATAACCTCCCGTCTAATAAAAAGCGAATCAAGAAAAGATAGTAAATGAATACCAGCCATCATCCAAGGGCCCAGTAAGTCAAATTCTAAGAAAGTCAAGATCTCATCTATATACGGCCTTACATCCTTCACCTATCGCCTTGTATCATTCACACACTTCACCTCTTTAATAATCTTGATGGAGCTCATTTGACCTTGAATTTATCGTATTCAATTCCAATGTTCTAATGCAAACAAACATGTCCTTAAATTTATTCTCTATGGTCATTTTAACTCACTTTTGAAAGACTTGCCACTTAATTTTTGAGGAGACCTTTTCATTTCGATTTAAAAATAATTTTAAATTAATTTGTATTTTTCAAAAAAAAAAATATTGTACCAGGAAAATGACTTACAAAACAGACCCTATTTGACACTCATTCAATGTAAATTCCACTCTAACTTTTTTTATCTTTAGCATTTATTAATTAGACCTTTTGGAAATCCAGTTAGGATCTTTATATCACCAGAGCCATGTGAGACCCACAAGATGTGGCCATCCTGCACAAATGATCACTTGGGCAACAGTTAAATGGGCCATACTTGTGAACCACCCCATGGGGCCCACTCATGCCACTACTAATCACAGGATATTGCAGATGGGAAACAAAAAATCAGCCTCATCAAAATGTCTTCAAGTTGTGAAGTTTCCAAGGCCTCCAAAAGTCTGGAAAATACAGGCAAACAACAAAACAGGGGGTGTTCCAAATTCCAATCCAAGGCTAAATTCATGCATGGTGAGTTGCACTTCATGCTGTGTAATAAGCGTGGCAGAATTCGATTGATCAGAAGGTGGTGGGCCACAATACTATCTGAGCCACAACATCATTCACATCACAAGATCATTTTTTGAGGAGTAAAAAGTATTGCTTCCACACCAAGTTCTTATTGCATGCGAGACGGACTGAAAAAACACAACATAGTGAGAAGGAAACAGATCTCTCGTGCGCATGGCTCCGAAACGAAAGAAATCGGCGTGGCCTTCCATCCAGACCAAACCACATCTCCAAATAACACCTCTCAAAGACACCAATCTCTTCACGGTACCTTCTTCAGGCATCTCTTCTCCATGTTTTCGATTCATACTTCAATATGTTTTTGTTGATTTGTTCATATGTTTATCATCCACTCATTCGATTGAATTCTTCCTAATCTTCCACAAAGTCTCATTTGAAAGTCGTCCATTCATATCTGGGCACATCAAATGAGCCCATTTTTTTCAACCCAACAACCAAAAACTATCTAATTTGTCTGGATTATGAGTTATAACCTTTCTAATTCTAATTTCATCATCTGGGGTACCCTTGTTTCACCATGATCTTGGTAGCAAGCTGCTCAAAGATGAATCCGACAATAAAAGACTATCTAAACTGTTTGGGTTCTGAGTTATAACCTTCCTAATTTCAATTTCATCAACTGGGGCACCCTAGTTTGAACATTGTCTTGATAGCAAGCTTCGAAAGAAATCATTTTTAGTGATTCAATGATTCAATCAGTTCCTGTTGGGCGTTTCATATTTCCCTGTTAGTAGTGCTTGCTTTGGCCAAAGAGGGAGCTGGTTCGAAATTTATTTACTTGAGACTTTCATTGTACTACTTCATTTAATAAAGAATTCTGATCCAAGTACCCCTAAATTTGTGGGTGAATCTTCCTTTGCATTTCATTCTTTTAGGAATAGGTTTAGGAGACAGGAAGTGGAGACACAAGAACATGGATTTGTGTTTTTTCCTCCTGCAATGGTTATGATCTTTTTTTATCAATAAAAAGATGAATCCTGTGTTTATTTAACTGCCCTTGGTCCACCAAGAGGAATCAAACTTGTCTTCTTAAGTCCCATTTGTCTTCTTCTTAAAGTGGGGTGCAGTGAAGGAGTATTGAAGGAGGTATGAGTGAAGGATGTAAGAAAGTTAGATCAAACACTCGCTTTCCTGGGATTTGATTTGCTAGGATAATGGTTCACTAATCATTTTCTATCAAAGGGGAGACTGTTTGATGGTCCATTGTGGATCTTGACCTTCACTCCAATTTTAGCCCCTTTGATTCTAGGGATTGCTTAGAATTCATAAAAATTAACTATGGATCTAACAAAGAAGCCTTAAGTTTTAGTTTATGTTTGAAGCATCACAAGGACTCGTCGATATTGCTAGAATAAACAACCAAATATGGAGAATTCTCTCTATGAAGATTTGGACACCCAACGGGCCTTAAATGGATTGGTGTAAGATCATTCGAAGTCTCCAGCCTCCATGACGTTTAGTTTCATATTAATATCACTGTGCATTGCATCAGTGAGCAAATAGCTTTAGCTATCATGAAGCAAATTTTCATTCTATTTTTCCTTGTGTCATCCTTGGTACATCACAGGATATATCTTTAAACTCTCGCCATCATCACTTTTTCTAATATGTTCAGGTGCAAAACTTTTTCACTTCAGCTGAATCAAAGGCCTTTATTGAAGCTGCAGAGTCTATTGGTTTTGTCCATCAAGGGAGCCTTGGTCCAACAAAGGGACAAGCTTTTAGAGACAATGACCGTATATCTTTGAATGACCCAACGCTTGCAGAAACTATATGGGAATCTGGCCTGAAAAGATTATTTACTGACATCAAAATCCGGGGCAAGGTCGCTGTTGGTTTGAATCCAAACATTAGATTCTACAGGTGTCATATCTTTTCACGATTCTATGGCCAATTTCCCATTCATGCTTTCCTACTTTTTACAGTCGATGTTATTCAAATTAGGGTACAATAAATTCATAGTTTAAGTTACAACATTTCTGTCTAAGATTCTTTTGGTTCTGTCTCTCAGTCATATAATATTATACAACTTTCAGGTGGACTGTGCTCATTGTCGCAACCATTAGGTTGCTGTTTTTAGTCACGTACATATAAAAAATAATATATAAATAAAGAAAAGAGTATCTGATGATAAGAGGGAAGGATCATCCTTGGTTACACATCTCACTAGAAAGTATAAGGTGATGTCGTTTCGCATTTACAAACACCTATAAACCTGTCTTGTGGGAGTGCGGAGTTGAGTGTATTCAGTAAATTACTATGAAACATTACTATTGGAATCAGTACAGTGGCAGGCATATTGAAACTGCAAATTTTTGTTGTATGAATTTGGATAAAGAGCCTCAATGCTATCTTCATAACCCATGAAGTGTTGGAATCCAAAATAATCTGACATGAGTTCCCTTCCCTTTCAGAAGAACCAGTTTGATTTAGCATATGTGACGAGTTGTTTGGCACTTATGAGTACACTGAAAGGAGAAGGCTCCATGCTTCTAGTTGAAATCAACTAGAGAATAAATTCCTTGGCTTTCCATTATATGAAGATCAATGATATGAAGTTACTTTGGGCAAAGTATATATTCCATGTCGGTGTCTGAGGCTTTAGTGTAGAAATAAAGATACCATTGCAGGGATCACTGTTAATAGATAATGCAAAGGGGTGAATGGACTAGCCAAATGGGCCATGGGTCCAATTGGGTAGAAGAAATAAAGATACCAATGTGGGGACCACTGTTGATAGAAAATGTAAAAAAGATGAATAGCCCAGCCAAATGATAATTACAGTTACAAGAGCCATACCTTAATTTTGCAACTTATTCAAGGGTTGATTGTCCCATAGGCCATGATCTAGGCCCACAAGACCCATTGGACCCACGGCTCATTTGGCTGGTCCATTTACCCTTTTTGCTTTTAAGTAGTTGTTTGTGCAGTTTCCCATCGCCAATTGGTTTTGGGATTACTGGCTAGCAACTCTATCATTTGCATTATCTATCAACAGTGTCCTCACACTGGTAACTCTATTTCTACATTTATTATTAAGTATGAAGCACCATATGCTGTATTCATGCCTATAAATAAAAATGCTGTATTCATGTTGCCATATCTGAGTATAATACCATTCAAAGAAAATTGTCTGAGTGTAATATGTATAATCTGATTAGGTAGTAAAGGTAAAAATTAACCACTGAAAAAAGAATAGTAAACATATTTGGTTGTATCCTGCTTTCTGTTCTTAGAAAATTATCTGATTCTTAAACTATCCCTAAGAAAATGCATGTACCTTATCATTATAGTCACTTTGGCTTTTCAGGTACAGGGTGGGACAGAGGTTTGGGCGGCACATTGACGAAAGCGTCGATCTTGGAGAAGGGCGCATGACACTTTATACATTACTGATCTATCTAAGTGGGAGTTCTAGGTCCAATGGCAACAATGATGTGGGCAGCAATAGGGATTCTTCCCCAGATTCCCTGGTTGGAGGGGAGACTGTCTTTTATGATCACAGAAGAGGCATTGTGGCTGAGGTAAAGTGGCTTCTTCTTCTTATCTTCAAAAACCAACTTTGTTATAGTCATTTGATTCATTCACCAAATCTAGGTCTTTATATTTCATGCAGTCAGAACACCTGGTTCTCAAAACTCAAAAGTCTAATGGTATTAAGTCTAGTGTAAAAACTCTAATACTTACTACTTAATAATTGTTGAAGAATATTATGGCTATACAAATAAATATAATCTTTAGAGAGGGAAATTGCCAGATCCAGTAATATTAAACTCATCATAGATTTGAGAAAAGACAACTACTGATAGCAGGGAAAGTTGTCCATAATGAGTTTTATGTTGAGTTGAAATCTGATCTAGTTGGCTCAACTTGACATCTAGAGAAGTTGATTTGACTGACTCATTTGAGGTCATTCCTGAATGTTTTGAGACTGAAGCTGTTGCTGTCACGCCCCCAAACCCGGATTCCCTAGTGAAACACGAAAGTCTGTATTTCGGGACGTGGACTAGTTGAAACTTTTCCATAACCAGGTTAGTAGTCCGCATTGTGAGGATATTTAACATCACATCATTCATGACTTAACAATATGCGGAAGCTCTAAACATGATCTCAAAGCATAAGTACCATCCATATATGGCATGAAGCTCAGCAAGTCATCAATACCATAATATTCAAGTTGCAAAAGAAAATAAGGTGTTTTAGTTACAGCCCAGCCAACCATGGCTCAAATGAAAGTCTATGGAGTAGAAGCAAAAGCAATCTAAGTCCCAAGTCCAATGTGATGCTTTCGTGCGTGAGCCAAAACAATACTACGCTATACCATCTGTACACCACTCTCGGTTCTCATCGCCCGGCATCTCACGGAACTCCTCACCCTCCAGGATAAAGGTGGGGATCGAATACCTACAGCACGAAGGGAAATAACATCAGGTTTGGATAAATATAGCAAGATATTGTATATGAGTAAGACAGTATGAATGCATCAAATAGAATATAAGACAATATAAATGATTACCATATTAACAAAGATAGAAGAACCAAGCAGTTGTGCTGGAATAAAAATATCATCAAGAATTAATAGAAATGAAAACTACAGCAAAGTAAACAACCTAACAAAAAGGCACATCCATATAAGCTAAATCACCACAGAAAACTATGCCTTTGTCCTCCTGTACTCGATAGAGTGGTGGTAGGGATGCATGGAATGACAAGCCCAGCAAAAGCAAAGTTGTATGGGAAAAGCCCGACCAAAGTTGGTATTCAAAGCGTCAAAGTAGTACCTGGTAGCATATATTCACCTCAAAATTCAATCTGTAGATGGCAAAATAATGAACAGCCCTTGTCACAAGGGATCCAAACTGTGGTTAGACTAATCAGCTGAGTGGTACCTAAGTCAAAGAATCACAATGGACAGTATTTGGCTGGATTCCTCTTGCATGTGCAAAACTTCCATCAAACAAAGGAACTGCTCCAAAATATCCAAAACAAAGCCATCAACAATCCAAAGCCATTACCAATGGTAGTCCCTCCCAAACAAGTCATTGAATAGCCAACCTAGCATCAGACATGGGTAATCCACATCCTCCATCATAAACAAGTATAACCTGTGGGTCCTTAACATCATCATCATAATTAATCAAGACAATAGGGATCAAAGACACGAGTGCAAACCATGAGATAAGAGGTCAAACAAGTACAAGGCAATATAGATCATTACACCATGTATCAGTCAAAAGATGAATCAGAGTAGCCAAACCTAGGTCATTGGTTGCCTTTCGGGTGTGAATACTAGATCATTCAACTCAATGGATCGATCGGTGGTCCTGGATGCTGTGTGCGTTGATCTTGGTGCTATGATGATCAAAGGGCATCCAAAGTTCCCCGATTACCATCCCCTTGACTTGGCTTTGAGCAACTTGAAACCAAATGCTAAGCTCACACATCCACTTATCAAAAGTTATGTGTTGAAAGGTCAGTAGAGAAGTATGAGGGTCCCAAACATAGTCCAAAGGTCAAAATATCCAAATTTTGCATTATAGAAAACTCGGGTTTACAATTAGCCAAGGTCTGGGTACGGCTAGCTGTGGGTGTGCTACGGTTAGCCTCACGGCTTGTCGTGGGTAACCCTATGGTTAGCCGTGAGGTAACCGTAGAACAAAAGCTTGACAATGCACAATTCTGGAATTGCAACTGTAGTACATTTTCGGTTAGCTTTCTGGGAGCCTAACCGTAAGCTTCCCAGAAGCTACGACTAATAGCAGATCCTGCTCCAAACCATGGAAATCGATCTCCCATTCTATCCAAACATCTGAATTACATCATTTGGCATTTCCACACCCTCTACCATCATCAAATTACCTAGATCTAAGGTCCTCCATCATCAAAGGTGATTTGGAACCTCTTAATTACAACAAGAGAGCTTAGAAATTTGGGAAATCTAGAGAAAACATCAGATCTAAAGGAATTCATTACAAGAATCATAGAATTAGAACATGCATGCCATGTAATTCGTATATTGGAACTTGCCTTTGTCTTGAAATTGGGGAAAAACCTCTCAAAAGCCAAGATCTCAAGCTAAAAACTCCAAAATCAACTCAAATCTCTCAAACCTCCTAGATCTAGAGATCCTACACACAAATCCAATGGAGAAAAGGGATTGGGGACTAAACTCTACCATAGATCTAACAAAGAAAGGTAGAAAAGAATGTAGGGTTAGAAACTGACCTCTAGAAATTCACCTCAATTGGGAAAAGAGAAAGAATCCAATGAGAGATGAGGAAGGAGAATATCATAGCCCCGCCCACGTCAGCATGAAATTGTCTTTTTTGGCCCATGTGCCCACCCGAGGACTTCTCAGGAGGCCACCCATCCTAGTATGCTCCCACCTGAGCACGCTTAACTCCATAGTTCTTATGGTTTCCAAGCCCGTACAGTTTTAAAACGCATCATGTTGAGTTAATACGGGGTTTGACTTATAAGCCCAGGGTCAAGACTTGGATATTACCGATGCGGAGACTGGCGGAGACTCTCCACGCTACGTCCCGCGGTTAACGGTTCTGCCCGGACCGAGTTCTCATGGAGAAGATAGGGATCTTGTTGTTGATGATGATGTTCAATGGCAACTACAAGGAGAATGGTAGATCTTGATGCTTGGAAGAGAGAGAGAGAGAGAGAGAGAGAGAGAGAGAGAGAGAGAATGTTGATGGTTTTGCTGCTAAAGAGGGAAAGGGAAAATGACTCAAATGCCATTATTACTAAATTGATGCAAAGAAGGATAATTAGGGGTAAATTCCGAAGGCCATCATCTCTTCACGAATGACTCCTACAGTTAAGACCGCTATACTAAAGGGCCTCACATGGTCCACTTCCTAAATTTACATCTCCCTCACAATCTCCCAAAACCCCAAATGACCCCTCCTAACTACCCAACCAAGTACAAAAGCTACTAAAACACCTAAAACTAGTTAACTAACCCAATAAATATCCTCTAAATAACACAAATTACCAACTAGTATGCTATAATTTAGGCTAATAAAGGTTGGGACCTTACAATTGCCATATGTCAATAGTTTGAGTTTGGGAAAGCATTTCATGTGAGGCTATGTTCTGATGCTAATGATATATGTAGGTTGCTCCTATTGAAGGGATGGCTCTCCTTCACATTCATGGTGAGAAATGCATGCTACATGAAGCCCGCAAAGTTACAAAAAATGTCAAGTATGTCATGCGCTCTGATGTAGCTTTTGTTAGAGATATCCGGAGAGATATTAGGAGAGGGATATGAGGAGAGATGCTAAAATTTGATTTTGAAGTCTCTTCATGTATTTTTTTCCTTTAATAACTTGGGAATTTTCCCCTAATAAAGCTAAAGTGAAATTTCTATGAAGAATATAGGCTCTTGGATTTCATTATGGTATCAGAGTTGTGGCTTGGTAGCAATCTTGCAAGCAGGCAAGCCATGGTCTTGCCCCTTATGCTTCTGCAATAATCTTACTGTCATATCCGGCCCCTAACACATCTACAACAATCTTACTGTTATTTTTCTCTCCTAAATAATATTCAAACATCCTCTTTTGTACGGATCTCACAATCTCATCTTCATCATCAACCCACATGATGAATGCTTCTAGAAGAATCACAGCCAATTTGATGTAGTGGGCCATCGGTAATAGCAGAGTCAAAAAGAGCAGGTTGTAACGGTGATGGACTCAACAAGATAGACAGTGATCACAAGCAAGATATCAAGATAGTTTGACGTTTTGCAATTTTTTTTTTTTTTTTCTTTGAACTATCGCATGGGTCTTTCAATGAAAGTATCACTCGATTGTTGGAGAGCATTAAGAGATATCAAAATAAGTAAAATTTTGAATTTGAAGTTTGTTCATATATTTCTTCTTCTATAAATTAGGATCCTTTCCCTTAATAATGCTACAATGAATTTTCTATTAAAACAATGTTGCCTCCTTAATTTCACTAGCTTTTGCTCTACAGTGTGAGGGGGTTCACTTGAGCAAGCTGTAGTCAGTCATCCGATTTCTAATCTTGTTTTCAAGTCATCCTTTCAATTGCTTATGCCCTCTACTCTATTCATGTACATGGCTTTATCTTCTTTGATCTAGATGGTCGATATTGTGGCCCACTGATGGATCACAGATGCTCTGCAATTATTTGAAGATTGGAAGATCAAATCTGCCAATGAGAGAATATCTTAACCACCAAGCAGCTCTATTGAGACTCTCCTATTAGTAGACAAATAAAGAGAGAAAACTAGGGCTGTCATTATGTAAATAGGATTGCCATTGGGCTGGACAAATGAAAAGTCCTAGTGGGCTTTTGACTGGATCACTGTAGAGTTTGGGCACTTGAGACCGGGTTTTCAGGGTCAATCAGTAAATGGGCAGGGCAAGGCCTTTTCAAAGTACAGACCCTAGTAGATGGCCCTCCCGAACAGTTGTTATTTAAAACCAACTATTAGGGCTGGACTTCCAAAATTGGCTGGACTCATAGTTAAATGCGATATTCGGGTCAAATCAAAGTGATCCCCCAACAAATCCTAGACTGGTCAAGCAATCGAACCCTAGACTTATCCTAGGTTCATGATTTTTTTTGAGAAGGTTCATGAAGTCTTGTCTGGAGTGAAAAAGATATTTGTTCAGCCTATAATTTCAACCTGACTTAAGCCAGAGACATCAATCCAATGAGAGGTGCTACATGTCCTGATTTTGTCCCGGGACCTGACTTGGATCCCACGCCAGGGTGGGATCCAGACATTAATGTCCAAAAATCCGGGACATGGAGCTTGAA
This sequence comes from Camphora micrantha, assembly GCA_003546025.1. Classification (NCBI taxonomy): domain Eukaryota; kingdom Viridiplantae; phylum Streptophyta; class Magnoliopsida; order Laurales; family Lauraceae; genus Camphora; species Camphora micrantha. The sequence goes on along the minus strand of QPKB01000006.1, from coordinate 19,720,266 downwards.
TCTGACTGGAACCGGGTTGTTCACATAGTAAGGTCAAAGTTCAGTCTTGACTCACTTACTAGGCGGCCAATTGTTTCAAAATTAAATCTGACCCATGAACCAACAAGTGCACCTGCACGCAGATCTGGCAAGCTGGCCCTCAGGGAGATTCAACCCATGGACAGAACACCTTATTCTCATCCCCAGCATCTTCATCCAGAATGTGAATGTCTAAAAGAAACTGCTTTTTGAGAGAGAGAGAGAGAGAGAGAGAGAGAGAGGCTCAATTTTCTAATTCTTTTTGGTTTAGATTCACTTTTATTGAAAGCTAATTATTTAAAGAATATTAGATATTTCCATGTGAATATAACAAATATATTATATAAAATGGTTTTTGATAATAACATTTTCTAAATACCAATGTACATTTCCTTTGGAATAGATATACTTAAGTTTCCAAAAAAAAAAAAAAAAGTGTATAAGATTTACATGATAAATGTTAATATTATTTACATGTATATTTTATTTATTTTATTTGAGCATTTGGATATTTTTCACCTATTTACTTATAAGAGTTGTTTATGAGTATGATAACAAGCTCTCAAAACGTGATTTCCGCAGCCATATGTAGGTAATTATTTTTCTCTAGAGTCGTTCTTTTAAAAAAAAATATAAATTTTATTTGATTATTTCTTGATAATGGGTTGATTTTGTAATTTGGTCGATGCATCTTATATCGATTTTCATTTTTTGACTTAGTTTTATATGTTTTTATTTTTATTTTACATTGTTTTCTTAAATCTATACTTTGCAGTTTCACATTTGTATCATGACCCTACACACAACGGTCCAAAATAAAAAAAAAATAAAAAATAAATGAAACTTTGTGGGAATATGTAGATCTTTTATAATAGGAATCCACATCCTTATATTCAATTTCATTTATGTCTCAGAATTATAATCATCCTTGTTTAATAGGGTATAAAATGAGGAATTATGTAAAGCGACAACTCGAACCATGTCCTGACACCAGTTTGCAGAAATGAAAGAAGCAAGAATCTTCAACGTAGAACTTTGCAATATTATAGATTCTTAATAATGTCATTTTATTATTTATTTATTATTTCGATACACATTTTAAGTAACTTGTTAATGTTTTATTAGATGGTTTCTTAGTTTGCACTTGTTAATGAATGTTTAATTTATAATTTATGGTCTTTATTATTTTAATAAATGATTTTTAAAATAAAAATGTAGAAAAACGCGACTGTACTTAGCAACGATGCTAGTTGAAATTACTTAAAGTTGAGCACTTCTTTTAAATTTCAAGTGCTCTTTTAGATGAGAGGAAAATGGCAGGTGAGAAATCTTCTCTAGATAGAGAAATAAGCTGACTGTGTTGCTTTGCGTAGAACATATAGAATTTATGGTCAAATGAGTTCCACTAATCATTTGAATTATTAGGTTGATGGTTGGGTATCTATTTCTCATCTTCCCTTTATTCTATTCAATAATAAAGAAAAAGGTTATTAAAACGTCATTTTTGAATATTCATTTTTAACCACTTGTAGAAATAGGAAGTCCTATAATTCCTACGAACTCAATTACATAAATCAAAGATCCCTTAGTTGTAACTATCCACACTGTTTGGACTTTTAATGATATATAAATGTAAGAAAAGACCACTTGAAACCTTCATATTTGAGCAAAATAATAATGTAAAACTCAATTTCACAGGAGATTGGTGTTTTATATTCTCATTTGATTAGAAGCCCATTTCTCATTCTCTTTGCAGAACTTAGTTCAAAGGAAATCATTTTCAGAGTCTAAATAAAAATCCAGAGAGAGTGAAAGAGGATTTTTAGAGTAAAAAGGAATATTCCCCTCCCCACTTCTGTCAATATTTTCTTGACTCAATATTAGCACTTGGTCAACTTCTGAGTGAGATGCACAGGATTAATGACTTAACTATATAGAAAGGTGGGCCCCACCTGTACCATTCTTGCTTTGAAGGTAAAAAAAATGACCCAGGTGGGATTCATTTTTCTAGAAATCTTACTCAGCCAAGCCAAGACCTGTTTGGGCTACCTGTATTTCGCTTGAAATGAGTTCCATTTCAGTAAAAACAGCAAACTAAAGAAAGCTGGATAAAGATAAAGATGGTTGTAATTGGAAGGAAGTGATGGGTGAAATGAAATCATGGAGTAAAATGATTGCAAAACTCACCATTGGTAAATGATACCACAGTGGCCAGTGCAATCAACATCAAAAAGGAAAGTTGGTCCCAGCTGGCTTCAGCTTTACAGGGAGGTGGGTACTGGGTAGTGGTAGGGTCAACTGTCAAGAGGGCCCAGGTCCCCATCTCCCATCTATTCTTGGTCAGACCATGATATGATTCACCAATGGTACAGTTTCACCCACATCTCATTCCCTGCATCAGCTCCATTTTTATTTGTATTTTACAGGTGGTTCAAGTAATCACACTAGATCATTACTCATTAAATAAATTTTTTTTTCTGCTATGTAGACTCCCATATTACCCTTTTTTTTTTTTTTTTTGTGTAATTGTGAATGGAGCAATTCAAGAACAACATGTTGTCTTTGAATGGCTTCCATTTAAAATTGCACAAAATTTGAATAGGGGAGTCCTGTAGTAGAAGATTTTGATTCATTATAGATTAGTTTAGGAGGTTGGTTTAGGTAGCTGAACCTCTTGGAATCATCCTCATACTGTCATACATCTGATCTGGGATATTCAATCATACCAAGAAAGAGATTTCTTTCCTTTTTTGGGGGGAATTTTTAGGTGAACAAAGACAAGAAGGTATGGGCTTGAATCCATCATGGGCCCAACTTGTTTCTTCACCAATGCGCAAAGAAGATAGCTTTTAATTGATTGGAAAGGCCTGTGGGCCAGCTACAACTAACCTTAATGGGACAGTATTTATCTTGGGTTGCAAACTCGCTTCCATTTAATAAATCGGTCGGGCCTTTGATCCCTTGTGAGTGTGACCCAACCCACTCACTTCTGACCAGAGTTTCAGGTTGCGGTGTGTTAAAACCGGTTCGATAAACGGATTTGGCTCAGCTTTCTTTGACCCAAACTAAACCTGACCTAATGCATTCAGATACAGTAAAAGCCTTGGACTTGTATTCTAGGCCCATTTGGAAACATGTTAGCTTGGAAACTTAACTCTAACTAGAGTTATGCCCAATCTAGTCCGATCATGTAAAAACACATAATACGACTCCTATTTTAAATTCCAGTAATGTGTTTTTTCATGTGAGCAATCTGACACTTCAGACAACTCTATTTAGAGTAAAACTATTTGAAGATTCAAGTACCACCTGTATTCAGCTGTGTAAGAAAATGAGAAATTTCAACAATCAGTGTCTGGTTTTAACATATTTTTTTTCAAAAAAAAATCCAATTTGGCCATGTACTAATCAATTTTCTTTCTATTCAAGGAGGATCAGATATCATGCATCCAAAGAATGAATTTATTCTCCCTCTGTGTGTCAGTACATATTCCCAAGTTTAATGTCAATCGGTGTAAGACTACAATTGGACGGAACACATGTGAAAATGCTGAATTGATCTTGTCCAATCTGACAATTATTATATGACTCCAACTAAACTGGACTTCACCCAATCATATGGACTATCTCGATCGCCAAAATAAAGGAGTCATCGTGTACATCATCATCATCATCAAAGTTTTGTCTCAGCTATGTTGAGTTCGACTACATAAGTTCAATTTCTCTACTCTGATCTATCCCGAGTCAAATCCTCAAAAGTCATTGTGTACAAAGAAAAATAAGAATTTATTAATAAATCATTACTATTTAGTGCTTTTTTAGTGACATTTTTCTTCAATCTAATGGTTGACAGTGCTTTCATTGGAGAACCCTAACTAATAAAGAAATATAATGAAGCCAAACGCTTCCAAACTTTGATCCCGTGTAATCTTCATTTACATAATCGATCTTATTTTATTTATATCATGTAGTCACCCTTGTGTAATCACTCTCCTTTAAAGCTCTTCCCTATTAGAGTGAAAGCAGGCCGATTATGCAGCAACATAGTATGGTCATGGTCAAATCAAAATATCTAAACTATTCAGAATTAAGGCCCCACCCTCTTTATCTATATTAAGTACAAAGCTCTTCTCTGAAAATGCAATATCAACCATAAAAAAAAAATAATAGAATTTATGTTAAGATATATATATATATATATATATATATTCAAGTGAGAACTAGTTCTCACCTATTATATGAGAACTTTTTGCGGGACCCAACTAGCAACCAATAGGGAACCCCCTAATAGTTACTAATCCCAAGGGTTGGCACACATTCAAATAGACTGAAATATGGAATCGAGAGTTAAATATTTTTTTGAATATGAAGCCATTAAACTTGTGGGCCACGGATGAAGGGATTAGGGGCAAGGGTTTGGAGTCAAACTTGATACTTGGGGTGGTCTCACATAGATCTTTTTATCCCCCTTAGTCATATTCATTGCAAAAAAGTTCTCATATAATATATATAGGAACATGTTGTCTGGGCTTTGAGGTCCTAAAGTATGAATGATCCATGTCATGTGGGCTCGAGCCAAAATCCGTAACACTGCACCCAAACAAGATTTGAAGTGGTTGCCAACCCTGGCAATTCATACCTTCTTTTCTTTTTGTATTGAGGCCTTTTGTTTATTCAGGGACCCATCTATAAACATATTTGCCGCCCCTATTATTCGCAGGCATCAGTTGGCCCCACGACAGGGGTTCTTCATATGTGGGCCTTTCAGTATAAAAGCCATTTTAAAGGGCAAAAGGCTCAAAGCAATATATATATGAATGCGTGTGTGTGTGTGTGTGTGTGAGAGAGAGAGAGAGAGAGAGAGAGATTCCACAGTAATGCTTGCTTTTAAGCCAATGTTCGATTGTGCACAGTGCACCATCTTTTGATTTAGGGGCCGTTGATGCATACCCTAGCAAAAAGCCTGAGCATGATCCCATCTCATCTATAGATGTACCCATTGCTCAGTTTATTTCTTTTTTTTTTTTCCGTATCAGAGGGTTTCTAACATTTTGAGCTGAACTAATCTCTTCGGGCCTAGAGGGAAGCCGGGTGAACACCCCTGACCCCGAGGTGGTAGCAATAATGGACTCAACTTTCGATTCGTAAACAAGACAAAACCCAGGAGTCGATACCAAGACCTCTAACTCCGAAAGAGGAAGGAATTGAGGTCCTGACCACTCGGATCCATTCATACATGTTTTGAGCTGAAAGGGATGTGAAGTACCCCAGAGAAAGCACAGTAGGAGTTAGGAAAATATAAGTAAGATGGCATTTTCAATTTCATTAATGATGCTCTGAGAATTCAACTTATCTGAAGGGCACCTTGCCTAACAACTTCGATCCTCTTTCCCGATTTGATATGAAGAATTTTAAAAGGAACTACGGTCCCAATCATCCTAAATCCGATTTATACAAAGGAAATTGAAAGAGAAACTTAAAATTCAAATCTCTCACCTAATATCTGTCTAATAGAGTCAATAACTGTCACTTAATGAACAATGACATAAATGATGAGATCGTGAAGTCCATATGATGCATGGACAATGTATATAACCTCTATCTTTATATAGCATAAAGAAGAAATTGACAATTACAATGATCTCAATTTTAGAAAGAAAACCGAGGTAAAAAAAAAAGAAGTTTAAATTTTGCGTTGACACAGACATTGGGCATTCATAGGATTCAAGGGAAAATACTTGCTTTTTTTCTTTTGTTGTATCACGTTAACATTTGTGCAGTAGTAAGAAAAAAAAAAAAAAAAAAAGTTCTGCTAACAACCTTTTCTGCATGACACATCCCCACCCCACTGTCATTTGCCGTGGAATCATGAAAAATTTATTTTGATTTATCAATTTTTCTATATTTTTAAAAACATTTACAAATAGATTCAATAGGAGATAAAATTATAAAAAAACCATTTAAGATAATTTAAACATGTCCAATACAAGCCAGCGGCGGCACTGAAAAGAAAACGTATAGCCATTCAGATTGATGGCCCACCAGAGATAAGGGATAGACCAATGAGGACATAGCTAGAAGTAGTAAAAATATATTTGGACAAGTACAACTTATCAAAAGATTTTGCTCAAATTAAATCAGAGTGGAGAAACGAACTTCATGTAGCCAATAAATAACGTGTCATTATAAAAAATAAAAATAAAAAAGGGGATTTTACCAAAAAAAAAAACTTTATGTGGTCAGTGCACCAAAAAATAAAACTTTAGCCAAAAGTGCACCAAATAGAGTATCCGTACAAAAAAAAAAAAAAAAAACAACTTTTTTTACCCCTTTTTTTTTTTTTTTTGTTCGCTATTGACCTTTATTTTCTGTGTTGAGGGTCGACGGCGACCGTTGATCAACTCTGAGCAAGTATAAACTCTTCATCTTCTTCCTCTTTTCCCTAAACCCAATCCAGTGATGGTGAAGTCCATGCCTACCCATTTTGGTTGACTCATTTGCAACCATAGAGAAAAATGGATCCCTTGTACATGACATATTTGTATTTCTTCATTTATCCCTCGTACATGGCAGTTTTAAAACAGTAGATCCCTTGTACATGACATATTTGTATTTCTTCATTTATCCCCTTGTACGTGGCTGTTTTAAAATAGTTACTGGTCACTCCAGCTGATTCAACTACCAATTTTCACAGGTTTTAATCTCTTTTTACAGCTTAGTAACCACTACATACTCTTTAAATGATTATAAGAATGAAGGGTGTCGATTATGATCAAACCTTATTCAATCGACCGTATCGTGCTATTTGTAAAATATATGGATCGATCCTTGATAGTTCAAACTTCGAAGTCATAGAATGTGCTGTGTTTTTTGTTGAACTGAACCACAGGATGTAGCCTTTTGAGCTTATCATAATCACATGAAACCAGCCGATCAATCTGGAGTTGGACCCCTTTTCTATCATCTTGACTCGTCCAAGTCAACTCAACAAACCACCGAGTCAAGTTCAATTTTCGATCTCTCTCTATCTTTTTTCTTTTTATCCGGAGTAAAGAATCTGGGCCCCGCTTTTGAATGGGCCCGTAAGTCAATACCATGATTCATCTGGGACCCACAAAGTTGTTGGCAAACATCCAACACTCACCATGCACCGTTCATCAACACATTTCCTGCCGTTCTCCATCATTGAATTGAGTTTATACCTACTAAGCATCTACGCCGACTCACTTTATATCTAGGGTCGTCGACCCTCCTCACAAAAATTGAAGATAGATAAATGATAAAAAAAAAAATTTAATTTTTCTCTATGAATTTCATGATTGGTGCAATTTTTTTTTTTTTTTTGTTAAAGTTCCCTGTTTGACGCACCTGCCAAATAAACTTTTTTTTTTTTTTTAAAAATCCCAAAATCGAAAGTATAAAAGCCGCCTCATGCTAATTTACCACTAAATCTATAATAATAATAACAATAATAATAATAAAAAAAAAAAAAAAACTACCCAAATAATCCTTTGAAATTATCAATGGGTAACAAAAAAAAATTGAATTCATTTCTTATTATTAACATTATATATTAACTAAACTCGCTTTTCTATATCTTCTTTAGTAATTATTGCTGTTATTATTATTTTTATGTTATTAAATGAAATTTTTTTAACTTTAACTTTATAATAATTTATTGTTGATGTTAACGACTTGTATTTGTGATTGAAGATGTGTTGACTATTTTTACATAAATATGTATAAATATATGCTTATATGTTTATAATTAATTTTGATATCTCATAAATTTAAAATTCAAAAATATAATTTCTTAATTTTTTTACCTCAGCCTAAGCACGGGGCGTTGTTGCTAGTAATCCTATATCATTAATGGAATTCATTCAAGTGGGGTCGTAGGGCGCTTGTAAATAATGCACGAGGAAATACTTCTTTCATTAGTAGAGATGGGATTCACATTTCTCACTCTAATTGCTACACTTCAAAGAGTGACCACATTAAGAGTGGGCCCCACCCCATCACTAGAATGGTACGTGACCAATTAAAAACTGGCGAGAAACATGTTATCGAAATTAATGATCGATTGATGGAGCTAATTAAAAAAATAAGCAAGTACGCCATAGAAAGCAAGAAATATACATGTCAATTCTAATTAATGAAAACACACCTCCATTCAAGGAATAATTTAATTCCAACATCCACGAGATTCCCTTGGGAGGGCTTTAAGCGGACAATGTATTTTTTTTGCATGAATTACATGCCTCAGAAATAAAGTAGAGTGCCAATCAATTAGGCCAACCGATTAGGCATATATCATTCTCATTTGCATCGCAGAAGATTTCACATTAACCAAAATTTCAAAACGTGAGTCTTTCAAATCCTCTGTTATAAAAAAATAAATATATATATATATATATATATATATCATGATAAGGGATACTGATTGCCAGGATTTGGACAGTTGTACATTAAACAATGACATAACCCAACAGAAGAAGTGAAATCCTGGCCAGGAAATGGGCCAGTTTGATCCAAATAAAGGTGGAGCCTACAAGGTTTACAACTTACATGGAGGGCATTTTTTTTAGCTTCACATTTAGGAACAACCACATATGACATATCAAACCCAAGCTAGCTAGCTAGCCACAAGAGATTCAGAAAAAGAAAAGGGTTACAGTAAAACAACAATAGCATCATCATCTACAGCTTAAGAAAGAAAAAAAAAAAAAAACCTTATATGATAATTTTTGTCAGAGGACTAAAAGTATGCCAATGAAGCAAGATATCACAATAAAAATCACCACTGTTAAAAACCACTTCTCCTGGGCCCCACCACTAGCTACATTTTACCACCCAAGTTAAGTTAAGACTTACAAGAGGAGGAGAGAATAAAAAGGAAAACTCATCTCAATATCTCATCACATCGCACCCGCTTACCTTCAGACACGTGTCGCACCGGTGACGCCCTGGTCCCCCACACTTGGCAGACGCGTGTCTGAAGAGACCGGGGCCCAGCGACTTTCCCCACCTCCTACGGACGCACATGTGGTCCCCACCACGCCAAAAGAGCCCCCGGAGACGGTTGTGGGCCCCCACTCCCTAGAGGCCCGCGCACGCCATCACATGACAGGCAGGCATTGGGCCCACGTGGCACGGTCCACGGAGCATCACACTTAGCTGGTTTGACCCACCCACCAATCTGGGCCCCACCTTTCCCACCACCAACAGACTCCTCCGCCTAACCCGACCCCACCAACACGAGTTAATTCCCAACCCCACTCACACCCCTCACGTGCCCCCCACGTGACCCTCCTCCCTCCCTCCCTCCTCCTCCCCCTCCCCCAAACCACCAACCCCCCACCACATGAAAAAGAAAAGAAGAAAGCTCGGATGCAAAACGTTCATGGCCGCTTACCATTCCAGAACTGTAAAAAGGACACATTCAAAGAAGAAGAAAAGAAAAGAGAGAAGAGAAAGAAAGAACCAGAAAAATCTCTAGTCGCTGTTGAATCAAATGAAAAACCCTCTTAAGAATTCCTAGCTTGTTGATGGAGGGTTAGCACTCTGCTGCTGTTGGTTTGCAGAACCACCCATTAGCTGAAGCTCCTGCTTCCCATCTCTGACCACTCTCGCCGTAGCCGCTTGAGTTGTCGTCGCCACAGCAGTGGCGCCACCGTTTGCAATAGTGGGGGCCTGGATTTCAACCGCAGTAGCAAGGTTCAGGCCGGGTACGGCTGAGAAAACTGTGGAGATTGGCCGCGCTGCGAGATTGATGATGGGCGTCGCCGGCGACGGGAAAGTCCACACCTGTGGCTGGTTCGACGACCCGGCGATGGCCGAAGAAGGCGGTATCATTAAGAACGTCTGTGTAGGCATGTTGGGGTTGGGGTTTAAGACACCCCCACCGCCGGAAACCGCCCACATCGGCATAAGGCTCTGGGCGGTGGCGCCGGCCGGTCTGATGGGCGCCAGGCCGGAGGAGACAGTACCCTTGTCTATCTCCGTCCTCCGTCTTCGCTTCCTCGAAGCCTCTCCTTCCTCAGCCGACGGCGACTGGGTTGGGATCTTCAGCGTCCCGTCGATGGTGGTGGCAATAGCAGGAACAGTGCCGGTGCCGGTGGCGGCGATGATGGCCGGCTCAGCATGGTCGAGAAGCCAGCGGATGGTCTCGCCGTCGGATTTATGACCCAGTTCGCGGGTAAGCTGAAAAATCCTGGCCGCGCAGACGGCGGGCATGCGGATCCGGCGGCCGCGTCCTTCAACCTTGGTGTGGCGGTCCTTGTAGACTCGTCTAGGCACGATGGGCCCCTTGTTCGAGACGAATTCGAGGCGGCGGTCTTCGACGACGGGCTCTGTTTTGAGGTAGACTAGCTGTTGGACGAGCTGGGTGGAGGGGGCAGTTACAGAGGGCTGTTGAGGCTGAGGGGGTACGGAGGAGGAAGGAGCGGAGGAGGGAGGAGGGACGGAGGAGGGAGGAGGGGAGAGTCCTTCTCCGGAGCTGCTGCTGGTGTTTCCTCCGTCTCTGTTGTCTTCTTGCTCGTGTTCCGGCTTCTGCGATTCCATCTATTTGGAGATAGGACGAAAAAGATGAGGCTTTTGGGCGGTTTGTTTTTCTCTGAAAGAAGAAGAAGAAGAAGAAGAAGAATAAGATGATGAATAGGAGTGTTTTAGAGAGAGTAAGGGATTAAGAAGAAGAAGAAGAACCTGTGATTACTTTCTCTTGAAAAAGCACAAAACGCTTCCCCTTTTCTTCATCGCCATCAGAGCAAAACCGAGAGAGAGAGAGAGAGAGAGAGAAAGAAATGAAAACCTAGAAACCCTTGAGCCCACTTCTATTTATATAGGAAGAGGGCCCTGTCAGGGCTCACTTAACTAATGCGGCTCCTCCTCCCTCTTCAATCTCTGCCCTACACGTGGACGGCTAATAAAATGATCTTTCGACTCGGCCTTTTGATGTGTGGTTGGATGGAGGTTTGACCAATTAGGATTGTTTTAATTTTTTTGGCTTTTGTGGGTTATCTGTGGTGGGCCATTAGATGAATGGTTGGGATGATCTGAAGTGTACGGTACTAAAAAGATAAAGAAGGGAGGTGTGGCGTGAGGGGGGCCTGGAAAGGTAGGAAGGTGGAGAGGAATAGGTAGCCAGGCTTGTGAGTTGTGCCTGTGCGTGACCATAAGGTCAAAGCTGGTGATGGCTCAAGCATTATATATATTGAGGCAGGGTTTGGTCAGTCGTGGGTTGGACTGTCTTTGTTTGATGCAGCTACAACTAACTTGATTTAAAAGTCTACGGTCTACCCCGAAACAGTAGTCAACGAGCCTGGGCTCATGTAAGGCTTGATCCAGGGTTTAGATTCAAACGGACATTGGGACATTGACCTAAACCTGCTTAATAAGTGTTATTAGTGGCACAATCTCACCAAATAAAAGTTTTAGGATCACAAGGGGTCGGCTCCGATTAGGTTTGAGCTGACGACATGGGTCTTGCCAGAGAAAGTTTTAGGCCTTAAACTTGATCAGTTGTCTAGCCCATTAAACATGGGCTAGGGTGGATTTGGGTGAGCTTCCCGGACAAGTAAATGGTGAAATGGATCTTAAGTTGATATATGGCATGGAGGAGGTGCTATTAGTCCGGAATGATATAAAAGAATAATTAATGGATTAAATACTAACCAAATACGCTCTTTCAGTCATTATTAACCATCTAATGCAGAATAATAAAAATAGGTCAAAATGAATGCCAATGGATAGCTCATAACTATTGCGTAAAAGTTCTTGGACAGGCCAATTAACAATGTACGATGGTATCCTATATTCTTAATTTAGATACTAGCCATTACGCCCTTCAACATGCTAAATGGTTCCTTAAGATTAGATTTTTTATATTCATGATTATTATCATCATTGTAGCATTACCACATCAATTTTGAGAGATCGGATTACTTAAATTTTTCAATTTATATTACTACATTCTAAAGAACTAAGATTGTTAGTTGCAATGGAATTTCTATTTGCGGAAAGAAGTAATATCATTAGTCTATTTTTCCTATGTTGGGCAAACAAAAGAATATGTTTGTTTGAAATTGCAGCTCTGCTATTACATTTTAGATCCACATGACCTATATTTGATTTTGATCGGCCAATTAACAATGTATTTTAGATACTAGACATTACACACTTCAACATGCTAAATGTTTACTTAAATTGGGTTTTTTATTTTCATCGCAATTATTACTATCGTAGCCTTATATTATTAACTTGAGAGATCAAATTTAGTCAATTTATATTACTTCATTCTAAAGAACTAAGATTGTTAGTTGCAATTGGATTTCTATTCGTAGAAAGAACTGATATCGTTAGTCTATTTCTCCCATATTGGGTGAACAAAAATAGTAAACTTGCTTGAAGTTGTAGATCTGCTATTACATTTTAGATCCACATTATCTATATTTGATACAAATGTGTTTTAAATTGATATTTGGCACGGAGGTGTCATTATTCCCGAATGATATAAAAAATATTTATGAATTAAATGCTAAGCAAAGTATGCTCTTTCAGTCATTATTAACAATTTAATACAAAATAATGGAAATATATCACAATGGATAGTGTATGGCTTAATATTATCAGCTAAATTTACATAGATCGGCTAATTAGCAATGTACAGCGAGAACTTTTACTCTTATTTTAGATACTAGACATTATGCCCCTCCAATATGACAGAGGTTTAGTTAGATTAGATTTTTATCTCTTTTAGTCATTATCTACCATCTTATATAAAATAGCGAAAACATGTCAAAATATATATAGAAAAAGTTGATTGCTCAAAGTCATCAACCAAATTTATCCGGATCAGCCATTTAAAAATTTATCCTCAAACATGGTTGATGTTTACTAAGAACTGACTTTTGATTTTTTTTTATTTTTTTTATTTTTTGTCATTATTAACCATCTAATATATAATAATGAAAATAAGTCAATATATATATATATATATAACAATGGATGTCTGAGATTTGTCACCTAGAATCATCTAGATCGGCCCATTAATGATATTTGACTACATCTTATTTTCTTATTTTAGATACTAGACATTACGCCCCTTCAACATGGCAGATTTTAGCTAAAATAATTTATTTTCAAGCGCTTTCGGTCATTATTAACCATCTAATACAGAATAATGAAAACAAGTCAAAATATATAACATCCGATTGGCCGATTAACAATGTCCAATCACATCTTATATTCTTATTTTAGATAATAGACATTACGCCCCTCCAATATAGTAGATTTTGCTTAAATTAGGTTTTTAGATCTTTTGGTCATTATTATTCGCCTAATATAGAATAATAAAAAGGTAAGAATGTATAAGAATAAACATCTCACAATTTTCACTTAAAAATACCAAAATCCGCTTGTTAACAATGTCCCATCACATCTTGTGTTCTTATTGTAGTTACTAGATAGTACCCCCCTCCAAAATGGCAGATATTTATTTTAGTTATAATCTTAGCTTTTTGGATTATTATTAGCCATCTAATATGGAATAATGAAAAATAGGTAAAAATATATAATAATGGATGTCACAAATTCATCACCTAAGAATACCTAAATCGGTCATTTAATAATGTTTGATCACATCTTGTATTCTTATTTAGGGGAGGTGCTCTAGTGAGAGACGCTCTCACCAAGTTGGTGAGAGATGGGTGGGGGCCCTCATATTTAAATTGGGAATCCTCGCATTTAAGTTGGTAAGAGTGGATATGGAAGTGAAGGCCCCCACTCATCTCTTATAAACTTGGTGAGAGTGTCTCTCATAGGAGCACCTCCCCTTATTTTAATACTAGACATTACGGCCCTCCAATATGGCATATGCTTATTTAAATAGAATTTTTTTTTAATATCATTGCCAACTGTTCATCACCATAATCTTATCGCATCAATGTGAGATTAGCTTACTTAAAATACTCCATTTATATTAATGCATTGTGAAGCTCTAAGATCATTAGTTGCAATGGAATTTCTAGGGTGTGTTTATAGAGAAATAGGATTACTCACTCCGTGGATTTTTATTTTCATGAGAGAGGAATCTTGTATTCCTACTCCCCACATTAGAAAACAAAAACCTCTATGTTTTGGAAAATCAACTTAGCTTTTTATCTTTTCAGCAAGGATAATATGTCACAACAAACCATTAAAAACAGAAATTGCATGAGAATTCATAATAGTTTTTTTTTTTTTTTCCACTGTAGATTTCTCTCATTAGAACACAACCACGGTATACAAAACTAAATTTCTTATTTCTATTGGTTAAAAAACTAATATCTTTAGTCTACTTCTTCCTTATTGGACAAACAAAATACTAAAATGATTGGAAGTTGTGGCTTTGCTCTTACATTCTAGATCACCACAACCTATCTTTGATTCATGGCCTAAATTATCATTCTTAATGATCAAATCAGCCATTATGTGCGATAAAAAGGGATGAAATGGGTATGAGCAATGGTCTAGGTCATTCACGAGTTTAGTACATATTTGTACATGCTTCTTTCTACGGAAAAGACGGGATAAACGTTAGGTTTAAATCCCTTGATGCAGAAAATTGGATGAGACTCTTTTCCTTTTCTTCTCCAACTACTCCCTCTAACTTATATTTTTGTAGGAAAAAAATGCAGATTTCCTCTTCCGCGACTTGCCACAAACAAGCCCTTACGTTGGAGTCAAATTCAAATAGTTGAATTGAGACCCAATGAAATCATCTATTAGGGAATTAGATTTGGATCTAAGTTGGGTCTCACAAAGGAAAGAGAGAGGGGTGATAGCCATATTATAGCATAAAATAATGAGATAATATACAATATATAAATATTATTTACAAAAGGGTTGCTTAGTGGTTTGAAAGGTTTTCTTTATCACTACATGATAGCCATCTGACTATCACCCCATCAAGAGAAGTACTGTTTTGAAGATTTAAAGTTATCAAAATCTTAATTGTTAAAACAAAGACCAGATTGGTGGCAAATCTTGCATGATGAACTGATTGGCTGTATACAACTCAGATAATTGTCAAACTTCACTGATGCTAAAAAGAACTTGCCTACATACATGGATTAAGTTCAAATATAAATATCTTTTCTCATGAACAAAATTCCATATGGTCCAAGCTCAGAACTAACATGTTTAAATACATGGACCCAATCCAACCCCCAACATCTTCAGACCCAACAAATTGGAAACATAACCAAGCCCAGATATTAGTTGTGATTCCAAAATGAGCCCCAAGACTTTGGGCCCCAATAAAAATTGATGTCATTGCCAGTTTGCCACCCTACCTATACACTGAAAACAGACCCAGATTCTGGTCCATTGTACAACAAACCACAACAAGACCAGTTATTTAATCATTATCATCAGAGGGCAGGAGGTTGTGAAGTTTTGGATAGTTTCCTTTCCACCTTGCCATTGGACTTTCTCAGTTCAACTGCAGCACAACAAGAATACAAGAAATACATACAATGTTTCAGCAATAAGAATCATACCTTGACGAAACTACCCTTCCAAAAAAAGAAAGGAAAAAAAAAAAAAAAAAAACCATTCTTTTACACTAGTCTTCGTGCCGCACATTATTTAATTCGCAACGACACCGTTAGGGTCGACCTAACCAAAACGACACACGATAGAGACCCCAGCAGGGCCCCACCATCCTGTAGCTCCCCCATGTGGGTCCCACCTACGTGATTAAGGATGTAAATAGGTCCCGGATTCTCCAATTATCCGTAGATTCCGACCCATTAAAAACCAGATCTGGGTCCTTATTTAAACTACAATAAGTAAATTGGGGTCTGCCTTCGTTCGGACCCATGGACTCAAGATTGACATATTATTTTGATTTTCAAAAATCTCTCATAAAAACTATATTTTTTTAATATCATTATCTCCCTTGACCCGGACCAAGATCCAGATCCATCCCATACATGGTTTTGGTTGTGGTTTCAAAACCAAGAAAGCGGTTTCGAAACGGTTTTGGATCTGAATTCGGTTCCACCTTTTTTCTTTAATGATTCTGATTCCAAATCCACCATGGACCAGAGCTGGAACCAATCCTTTCACAATCCTATATATGATGGATGTTGGGCTCTCAAGAGGTGGAGCCCTTCCAATTTCGAGGTCTGTTTTTTTTTTTACAAAAGCATTACCTTTGGGTGACGTTTGAATAGATGGTGGTTTGAATGAGGAAAGAGAGGCGAAATGAGGAGAAGGGGATAAATCCAGCAAAACAAATGGTTGGGATTGACTGTCAGTGAAATATTCCATGTGTGGTGGGGCCCAGTAAAATAAATGGCCTAAATGATCACAGCTCAGCCAAAGTGTACGGGTTGCATTTGGTGCACATATGTAGCCTTCGGAGGCACGATCCGGAAAGTCGCACTGGGGGAAAAAATTTTAAATAGCGTGGAAGGGTGCGTGGGGGGAGGACCAGAACCGGTTTCCTATTTCTATATGGGGACAATGGGCGGTGGGGCCCACTGATGGTGGGGCCCACAAGGTTTGGTGGCCACTATGGGAAAAGGACGGTTGGCATGGAACGAGGGAGAACCGAATGTAACTTTTGGTCCTGTGATAGTTTACCAACCTCTTGGGGTAGGCCACTGAATTAGATTTGATCCGTGGTTGTGGCCATGGGTCAGGTCAACTGAACAACCTGCCCGGTTGACATGAATAAAGGTCTTGAATAAAAACTTTCTCTGGGCCCCATTGGGTAGGATTTTAGCTGGAGGGAAGTGGGACCCTCGGGCTTCAGTTCTAGTGTACCCTTTTTTTTTATAAGCACTTGCAAGGTCTTGGACTAGTTTTAAAACTTGACGTGTAGGTCAAAGGCTGACCTGAGCCAGCCCAAAACCCACTTAAGACCCACCCACCACACTCCTAGAGATGTAAATGGATACCCTGTTGTACGAAGGACACGACTCAAAACAAATCATGAGCCCTAATTCTAGATCCAAAGTCGACAGTCGGGTTTTTATTCGAGTCCATAATTGTTGAGCCAATTCGAGTATTTGACCCGGGTTTAGCTCTAGTTGGGTCCATAAATGATTACCCAAACTTGGGATTGATCGGGTCAACAATAGGGTCATCCATGGATCTTACCAATCTACTCTCTCAATCTTCTTAATTGTTCTCTAAATAAAGTCACCCTTTTGGGTTTTTGTAGTAAGTAAATAGAAGATCTTCCAAGAAATTGCATTGTCGGATTGAGTCGGGTTGACCTGATCAACCCAAGTCAGCACCTGGATCGCTATACTGCCCACTGGGTCAGATTCGTGACCCGGTGACTCTCCTATTTTTATTTTTTTTACTTATTCTTTGGGCTGGACTAATCTCTTCGGACTCAAAGGGAAGTCCGGTAAACACCCCTGTGTACCCAAGGAGATAGCACTGGTGGACTCAACCTTCTTCTTGAAGAAGACTGTCCTCCAATTGATTGGTAGAATAGTTTGCCCAGTAGGGACTTATAAGAGATAATTTAAAAAATTCTAACTAGTATTAAAATGGAAATCTTAATCTAAGCCGTTGATCATTTTGTGTTACACATAGGCGGTTAGGATTGTTCATCATCTGAGATCTTGATGGGCCTTCTCTCTAGTGACCCTACTCACACTAGAATCTAGATGGGTTGTAAAAGTACACACTACTTCCGTGCTCCCGACGTGTATGATGACCATTTCCCAAAAGAAAAGAAGATGCAGGCAGCAGACCCCCACAACTAAGTGGCCACAAAATGGAGCCAGCTGTAGAGGGCCCCACTTATAAGCAAACAAAGCGTGGGACCTTTTATTACTCATATCATTATAAATAAGAAAGAAGCATTAATCAGGGTCCTTTCCACCGATGCCTACAGACCGTACACGTGACAACGAATGAAAGAGCGTGTCAACTTCCGGTGGAATCGCAATCGAGTCGTCCACGTGATGGAAACAAGTGGAGCCAGCAACATTGGGTATTGGAAAACAGGGCAGCTAGCGGGGCCCACTGGATTGTTTGGTTAGGAGATCTGATCAAGATTCATCATCTTGGTTTTTTGTTTTTTTTTGGGTGATTGAGGTTTGATTGATCCCCACTAGCATTCTACATTCTTGTAAAGGATCAAGTTTCAAAGCAATCCTAGCCATCGGATTCTGGCCAGGTGGGAACATGATTCACATTGACTGATGAAGTGCCACTCACAATCAACATAGGAAAATTGTTGGTGTGAGAGAGAGGGAAAGCTATTCTGACTTTTTTGTCCAGTCCATTGTTGCCTTGTTTGGTGCGACACAATTTTTGTAATGGAAAATAAAAAATTTAGAATACTTATTGTTAATAGATAGGATTTTGATTTTTGTAATGTGTGAGATATGATAGTAATCTCCTCTCTAGAAATAGAATTCCGTAGATCACAAAATCTTCTTAATGTATGAACAAGTTTTTTCAGAAAAGCATTTCTTGGAAAACCAATCCTTGAAAGAAAAAAAAAAAAAAACACACACAAAACTTTCATTCAAAAGAAGAACTTTAGTTATTCTTCTGCAAAAAGGACATGCTACACAAACATGCCATAATATTCTTCCTTGTATTGCTATTTTACAAAATCGGCTAGGGTTAAGGAGAGTCGGTATTCCAGTAGTACAATTGATTGTTGTATTAATAATAATAATATAGTTGAGATGGATTGTTTGAGGTAGGATCGTGCTTTTCTTAAGACAATAAATAATCAACGGAAATATCCAGGTAAGAACTATTATATGAGAACTTTTTTGTGGGGCCCACTAAGTAATCTATCCAAACCTAACAACTAATAGAAAACTCCCCTAATAGTCATTGATCCCAAGGATTGGCACACATCTGAATGGATCAAACCGTTAGATTGATGGTTGAATATTTTCTTGAATACAAATCCATTAAATTTGTGGGCCATGGATGAAGGGGTTAGGGGCATGGGGTTGAGGTCAAAGTTGATACTAGGGGTGGTCTCACATAAATCTTTTCATCCCTTGGTCCCATCCCCAAATAGGACCCACGATTGGGCCTCACAAAAAAGTTCTCATATAATTCTTACCTAAATATTTTCGAATAATAAATACCCGCCTACCAAAAATTGGTTTCTGCAACATGATCATCTATAAGTTTGCCACTTGGGTGGTTCTAAATGCACCCACCCCTTTTGCTGAAGGCACCCACCTCTATGAATAGTGATTGAAAAATCATTGTTCATAAGGGGAGGTGGGTACCTTCAGCACTTCATGGGGGTGCATTTAGAATCACCCTTGCCACTTAGATAAAACAGGCCATCCGGGATTTGAAGAAAATAGGTTACTGCTTCCTCATTGGACCAAAGGAACTTGTTCATCCAATCAACCCCTTGCAACCCATCTCTCACTGTCATTCTCTCACTCTTTCTCAGTTCAACCGGTTTGGTCCAATGGTTGGACCTAAATGCTTGCTAAAATAATTCATACGCAAGTTCAACTTTTATCTTCATCATAAATGATTGGAAGGAAGATTATTTTTCCGTAAAGAGAAGGTAGAACTTAGATAGTTTTAGGTAATGCTTCATGGTGGATTTGATGAGACTTTAGAGTGCAAAAGAACAAAAAATATATATATATGATTTTGACCTTTTCTGAGTTTGGTTAGAGCTTAGGGCATTGGAGGCACCAATTTTGATTGGAGAAGATAAATAAAGCTAAGCCACTCCATATGGGTCACATTGTGAACCAACGGTTAGATTGGGTCTAGAAGAAGGATTGATCCATCCAATAAAAAAAAAATACTTTTGAGAGTTTTACTAATTTTCATGAGAAATAAAAAGGTTAATATGGTTCAACTTAGGTTGACAATGGAACAATGCTGATGGGGCCCATTACATAGAGAATGGATGATAAAATTGGAGGCCATTGAGACTGACTTATTTATTGAAAATTAACCAAGATTCCTAATTAGTAAGGTTACAATTTGAAATTCCTAAGTAGGCTATAACTTGATATAATCACTTTTCGTAGTAATCACAACGTAAATACCCTTTAACTAAACTCTGTTTTATTAAATAACAAACATAACTTAATGTCAAAACAAGAAAAAAAAACTATCAAATAATTTCTTTTCCAAGTTCAACACAAACTTTACGCGATCCATTTGCCTACTTTATAATAAATTCCTAAGAATTCATAGTAAAGTGGGTTCTAAGAACGATTCTATTTTACCGAGATCCATAGATTATGGGTCGCTCTCGTATGCTTGAATTTTTTTTGTATTTTTTTACTTCTGTTTACAATAAATATCAATCATTACCCAGTTAAGGACTTGTAAATCATGTGGTCTAATAGTATGAATCATTGCTAAGAAAGAACAAATCTGATCATCATCTGTCCATGGTGGGACCACCATCTAAATGATTTTCATTTAATATCAGTAAGGTTCATGATCAAGGCAACTAACAATTTGTGCACCTAAAATCCCTTTTTTTTTTTTTTTTGTGTGATTCTCTTAATACATGCATCAGATATAAGTCAGTCCTTATGTGTGTGTGTCTGGGTATGTTTTTTTTCCTAATTGAATATTTTACACATGATTCATCTAAGAATTGGCCATTTCAATTGGAAGTAAATTCTGGCTAAAGTAATATACCAATATTTTTATTTTTATTTTTGTCTTTTTTGCTATTGGAGGGTTTCCAACTCTTTGGGCTGGACTAATCTTTCCGGGCCCGGGGGAAGTTGGATAAACGTGGTAGTGTAATTTCGAATCTACAAACTCCGAGTGCAAACCGTGGTTTAGGCCAACTGAGCTACCCCTTGGGGTAAAGTAATATGCTAATATAAGGGACTATAGAGACACCTTGAGCGGCTTGGATTTGAAAAGTGTTCTCCAGTTAAATTCCTTTGAACTCTTACTCTGCGATTTAAATAAATTCTAATCTAGGTGGGGCCAATGGACCATAGTCATTCAGGACGAAAGTTTCTCCTGCGCAAATGTTAAATGTATATGCCCCAAAATTTAAGGCGGCCATCAGGGCATATACATTTAGGCATAATACAAATAGTTTGAAAGGTTGATCCGATATGTCGAGTTGATCGAGAGGATTTAGAAAGGAGGGATGATCTGAAATTTGAAATTTCAAAATTTATGGCTAAAATGGTTGAAAGGGCAAATTTGCCTTGAAATATGTGATCGTGTAGATGTATGGATCTCTGGCTGAGTGGACCAGAGCCTTTAAACAAAATTTGCCTGGACTGGAGGCTGGATAGATTCGACTTTAGGGACCTTTCGCTAATTATCTCTAAAAAAAACTGGCATATAAGATTGGCATAAAAGATTCTGTTTTATATTTTTTTTCTTGGATATAAAAAATTTGCCGGATACTTCCATTTATTTTGGAGATCAATGGATTTGTTCTATTTGTTATCAATTGCATGATCATGAAATCAATGGATTTGTTCTATTTGTTATCAATTGCATGATCCTTTTCATGAATTAGTTTCTCAAGGGTTTCCTAAAATCTAAGTGATCTTTATGAGAATTTAGTGCCTATTGGACTTCTTCATTATCTAAATCCCCACTTTAGACCTTTCATCCCTTGTCGTTTTATCGATAGGGTGACAAACGGGACAGTTTCGGGTCGGAACCATATTGGACTAGAACCCATTTCTATATCATGGTTTTTATTTTGGTTCCGGTTCTAGATAGGTACCCATATTTGTTGGTTTCAAACCTGATTCCAATAGGAGGACCTAGATTCGGTTTCAAAATAGGGTCCAACTAGATGACTGAAATATAGTTTTAAAACCAGTTCTAACTTGTTTTTTTTGTCTTTTATTCTTTTCTTAAAATGAGGATATCATTCAACTTATATCAGTACGTCAAGTCTACTACCTTTAGGACTAAGCATAAAATATCCAATAAAAATTGAGTTTGAACTATAGTTTACAACATTAAAGACTCATATGCCAATCCTTGGTCTACAGGTTGAAACCTGTATGGACTCAAAACTAGGCCCATCTATCAATTAGAACCTAAAGTTGGGTTTCGGACCCCGCCCCGAACTTGTTTATGAATCAAAACTTAAAAGAAGTTTCAAACCTTGTCTTTTACGGGCCTGAACCTCCGGATGATTGGAGATTTGGATATCTGTTTACATCCTTTGATGCAAGGAAGTTCTCCTATGGGGCCTTTATGTATAAAAAAAATATAAGGGGGGTTGCATATGTAAAAAATGAATAGAGTTTTCAAAATGCTTTAGTGGATTAAAAAAAATAAATAGTAAGCCATGGCCTCTCCTTGCCCCCATTCCGCCCCTAACATCATGTAAAATAGAGTTTAATGTGATA
The DNA here is from genome assembly GCA_003546025.1 of Camphora micrantha. NCBI lineage: Eukaryota > Viridiplantae > Streptophyta > Magnoliopsida > Laurales > Lauraceae > Camphora > Camphora micrantha. Next base: position 19,697,884 of record QPKB01000006.1, on the reverse strand, counting down.
TTATGTATGGATTTGTTTTTGTCAAAACTTTCAATGATATTATTAGCACATTAAACTCTATTTTACATGATTTTTTTTTCAATTCCTTTTTGCTTAGAACTATACAAAAAGCTTTAAAAAAAAATGGAGATACTCTTATGAGAGTTACTCTCACGGTACTATGAGAGTAAAGAGTGAGGGTCCTTATCTTTAAACTGTTAGTATTGGAAATGGATGCGGGGCTCCGACCCTTACTCTTATAGTACCATGAGAGTAACCCTCATAGGAGCATCTCCCTTCATCAACTTGATCAAATAACTCAAGCATTAAATTTTATCCATAAATTACGAGATCTATTCTTAAAAAACTTGTATGTTCATGTGTAATATGAATATGATCCGTGAATTGACTATTGGATGGAACTAGATTCATGTATGATATAGCGCGTTTAATTCAATGGGGGTCCCAATTTTGCAGCGGGCCATGTATCGATCAGTATGATGGAACGTCCATAGTCATGTTTTGGTAGACTGCTCATCTACAAAACTTTATTGGCCATTAGGCCAATATTTTAACACTTGAGATATTTTGAGAGGTTTCTTCTAGGGACATTCCCTTTCCCTAGCCAATGTTAGGGTTATTAATAGAGCTGGATGTGCAAGATTCTGACACGTGGTTGTAAATCTGTATATGTATTTAAAAGCTTCGTGGATCTCTTCACCTTCGTTTTTTTTTATATCAGTCTCAAAGAACCGTCCTAATTCTCTTGGGAGTCTTATCCATGAGTACATATCAAGTCTTTCAGCTGGAATGTGATACTAATTTTTCTATCGGCCACAACAATGCTTGATCTGACACGGGACCCGTGCATTCGGATATTACGATTTCCATACAAACGCCTTGAATTTAGGTGGCTCTGGGCTATTGATGTGTCCCATGCTTGTTGATGGTCTGATCCAATGTTTCTGCAAGTGAAATCTTTTAGTCTAGGTTTTAAATTTATCAATGGACTCTACCTCTAAAACTAAAATGGGTCAAAACCACTGTCCCACTTGAAAAAGCCCAGCATTAGATGATGATATTCCAAACACATGAATTATGCAAACGATCATAAGCCAGGCCCAACTCCCATTGGCAATAAATTTGTCCCAGCTTCAACATATCCAGGACCATTGATTTCAATTGGTTTGGTTCCATCAATAGGTCCCAAAGAAGGATTTATATAGGCCTGGCCTGGTGGACCCGGATTGACTTTTTTAAACAATAGGGACAACTAGTCTTTTGCACCCCCAAGACATGAGTGTAGAATTTAAGTTAACAAACGGAAAGGATGTTAATGGGAAGGAAGGCATGTGATTGGAGCAAACAATGTGGACCCACCCACATGATGCTAGCTGTTTTTGGCCTCTCCTAGGTGGGCCCACCTCTGTCCGGCACCAAATAATTTAAGCCTTCTCTTTGAAGGGTAGTTTTGGTGATTTTGTCCACAAATAGCAAAGGCCACAGCAATTTACTGGACAAAGTCAGGGCAGCCATTGTTGAGATTTTGACCGTCCACTGCTTGAGCATGCCCCACCCACCTTTCTCTCCACAATTCAAAAACAAAAAAATGGCAAGTGGATTAACATGAAATATAAAATAAGACAAGGATCACCACAGTGTATCCACAGGAGATCTCTGAGAGGGGCCCACTTTGATTGGTCCTAAGTCCTAACAACTGGCTGAAACTTTCCTCTGGTCAAATTGAGACATCACTCTCATAGATGTGATTTCATGTTGGATTTGAAATATTGCAGAAAACAATGGTTGGATGAGTAAGTAATCATCATCTCTGTCTCAATCCAATGTGGAATACCATTTGGATTTGTGTGTGATATTCAAGCAAACTGTCATTCAAGCAAGCTATTCAGGATCCACTGACCCTTGGGCATTCACCTGTGAGAGATTCACGAGGCTTCAATTAGTTTTAAGTTAGGGTTGGAAATTGTATCCAATTATCCAACTGTATTAATAAGTCTTCAATTTCTAATAAAGTGGATATGAAATTTATTTTTGGATTTGGGAGAAATTCAAATTTGGATTTAGAGAAACAAATATTGGATCCTTGAAAAAATTGATAGGAATTCTGAAAATAGATCCTTGTATATTCCGACTTGAAGATTCGGATCCTAATTTATTACATTCACACACACATGTATACCTTAGAAGGGCCTTAACAGATTGAGTAATACTCATATTTGAAACTGTACAATTTAGTAGTCCTTATAGGATTATATTAATGCCAAATCTAAATTTGATGGGGGGGGGGGGGGGGGGGTGTTTTTGTTAATAGGGAGATACCGATTCATCCAATTCATACTCACAAACTACGTAAAATCTTATACCAGCTAATGCATTATCTCAGTTGCTTTTTTGGAAGGGGGTGTTTTTGGATCCTTTGTAAATAGGGAGATCCTTTGTAAACAGGGAGATATTGATTCATCCAATTCATACTCGCCAACTACGTAAAATCTTATATTAGCTAGTGCACTATCTCAGTTGGTTTTTTGGAATGAAAAAATACAATTGCTTTTTTTTTTTTTTTTATGACTTGGGCATCTCTAAAATCTTTGGTTTAGCGTCCGTTAAACTCATACAAACTCACACCGGATAACTTTTGGGGATATCAAACATAAGAACCGACAACAAAACCTAATGCTACAATCTCGATATTCATTAATATCAAAGTACTTTCAAGATATTAAAACAATAACATAAGAATTATTAAACCCACCCAACAATATCTCCATAGAACCCATAATATAAAAATATCTCTACATTTTCACTAGATCATGGTTTAGCACATCAAAATATCTCTCTCATGGGCATTGGCCATTAATTACTAATTTTTTTCTTTTTTTACTAATTTAGCTAGGAAATCCAATCACAACATCTCAACCACACAAAACTCTCTCTCTCTCTCTCTCTATATATATATATATGTATATATGGATATGGGAGGTGCTCTTTTGAGAGCATCTCTCACCTTACTCTCTCTCTCTCTCTATATATATATATATATTTTTTTTTTTTCTTTTTTTTGTAAATTTGTTTTCTCTCCCTCTTAGATGGGCAATTGACCATTGGGCAGTGGGCACGCGTGCAATTAAAGAACCCTTTTTTGTTTTTTCATCTGTTGTTCACAATGATATCATCTCCATTAGCTTTTCTTTTCCTTCTTTGTAAACTCCCTCTGCTGCCAGAGCCAGATCCCACAAGTAGGTGGGCCCAACATCATGTCGGTCCGCAGGTGATGCCCAGAAAAGACTTGGTCCCCACCCACAACCCCCTTAGTGGAGTGGAGTTAAGTTAATAGGGTTAGTTGGATGTGGGCCCCATCTTTAGGTGGGTCAATACAATAAAAATGCTCCGCGGGCCGTGCCCACTCCCACCAAGACCGGGCCCCACACTTGTCCTCTTTCTTTCCCATTCTGGACCCGCCCAGCAGCGTGGGGGTGGGGGGTGGGGCCCACCCTCGTGGACCACGTGGTACCATTTCGTTTACGATTTTACTACCCACTTTGTGGTCCCCACACCTATCCATTACATGCGTGACTCCCCGTGCGATTGTCCCCACGTTGTACCGTACGAGTCGGGTTTGCTCGATCCAGCCAATGGCAGCGGGACACGTGTTTCACGTCGCCTCTTTTTTGGCCCCTCACGTGGATACGCAGCTTATCGTAATCTTTTTTTACGAGATTCCTTTCAGGCGAGACAGTGGCTCGCGAGCTGGGGACGTATATGTTGCTCGCTCGTCCCATCCATCTACACCGTCCAGATTGATGGGAGGGGATTGGTTCATGTATTGATTGGAGAATCCTGGCCATCCGATTTGTTAGTGTTTACATCTGTTGTTCTCTTTATTAGAAATAGAATCCTAACCATCCTTATAAGGATTGTAAACGGGTCGGTTCCGGTCCGAATCTATTGTGGACTCAGACCTGGAATCATAAAAAAGAAGGTGGAATCGGATCCGGATCTGGATCAGTCATAGTTTCAGAACTGGTTTCTTGGCTCTGGAATCGAAGCCAGAACCATATATGGGACGGGTCTGAATCCGGATTCGGATTTAAGTAGATAATGATATAAAAAAAACATGATTTTTAGAAAAGATTTTTGAAAATTGAGGTAATATCTCGGGTCTCAGGTCCACGGGTCCGAACCAAGGTGGAACTAAATCCGAACCCATTTACTTATCGGGGCCTACATAAGGACCTAAACTCGATTTTTAACGAGTCGGAACGTCCAGGTAATCGGGTTACCCATCTACATCCCTAATCCTTATGTGGGGTGTTCATGGGGAAGATAGATCTTGTCCAAGTCAGGCCCGTTTTATTGGGCCCATAATTAAAGGCTGGATCCAGCCCACTCGTCTAATAAAGGGCGAAACACATCTTATTTGCAATGTATATGAATTATACCCCATTGAATTAAATGTGTTTGAGGTGGGCTGGGCCATTAATAATATGTAGGCCCCACACCCAGCTATTTAAAAATCAGGCAATAAAGTTAATCCACATGTCTTGGATATCGAGCCCAAATTAAGCCCAATGTGGCTGGTCTTGGGCTGGCCAAGCTGATTTCACCATAGACGCTAGTAAAAATGAATCCAAATACTTGCTCAGGAGCTGGCCTATAAATTCTCAATGACGCCCATGTATAAAAAAGAGTCCAGTTCCCTCATTGTCCATAGCGGGGCCACCTATTCAACATCCAAGCTACTCAAATTGAATGCCCTCCTCCCTTTGTATAAGTTATAATCATATTTTACACAAATATTTTACCCAAATTTATCCAAGCTCAAGCCCTAAATGTGGAATGCTTGAGATCATTTATGATCTATTTATTTGCATATAATACATAAGAATTCATGGTTAAATAAGATTAGTATAAAAATCCGTGCTAATTACGGGTATGCATGAAAGGTCGGATTATATGTATCTTATAAATGAAAAGATGAGATTCCATAGTAGGTGAAAGTATATTAGTGGAAAGTAGAGGAAGAGTACCTACGTTAGTAGTTGTAGAAACCGAAAGTAATTTTGGTCAAAATTAGATCCAAAACCTTCCGGCTTAATAAATTATAATTAGTAAAGAGGTGAAGGCCTTGTTAGCAATAAACTCTCTTGTAGCACGCATGAAAACCTAAGAACTTACAAGTTTTAGTTCATGGTGCTGTACAGAGGTCGTGATTTTGCTTTCACAAGTAGCCTTCATTTCGACAAGCCTTCTCTTTAATAATAGCAAGAAACAAGAAGGAGAAAAACTAAAATCCATAGGATTTTGGAAAAGAAATGGATATAAGAAATCAAATTGAGAATCATCTTTTTTTTTTTTTCCTTTCATACATCTGGAATAAGCATGATTTCTCCAAACTTTGTGAGCACAATTAATATATGGAAATAATACAGCTATTAATAATGAATCTACAATGCTTGAAATAGTCATTTATGCTTTGCTTTAAGACCAAGAGTGGTATCTTGGACCCTTCTTTAGAAGGGGAAAAAATGATGAATCTTGGACCTTGAGGTAGGCAACAGAGAAATGACAACATGGACAAGAAACATGCATGGACTAAGAGGATGTATGGAGAAAACCAAATAATGTCATTTGAATTGGAATGGACATACACCCATAAGATCCAAAATCGCCCCAACAAGATGAATATTTATTAGATTTGCATGGATAAAAAACAAAAAAAGAAGGGAAAGGAGACCATTAAATACTGCAAGTAATGAGAAAAGACATAAGAGAGTCATTTGCCTTTTATGCAAGTGATAATGAAAATGGATCTTACATATATAACATTTGCACATGTAAATATTGCATATGCAAGTGTTACACATGTAAAATACACTACCATGCGTGTCAAAATAACCATTTTTCACATGACTAAATTAGTATACCCAATAGCTTTAGATTTATTTGGTTTTTTTTGGATTTTCTTTCACAAATTTCTCAAGATCTATGGAGAGTTACCACATGAAAAATGAACCTCTTGCTGTGTATCAATAATATAAAAATATTGAATGGTTCGGATCATGATTTTGGAGACCACAGAAATCTAGAAAATTATATCTAGAGAAAGGGACTTTTTCACAAATTGTTTAAAATCTATGAATATTTTAGATAATTAGCTTCCAGATCTTGAGATTTATTATTAGTTCAATAACAAATTGTACGATTTGGATATTCCCACAAGAATTAAAAGAAAAATCTATTATGGGCACCGCAAGTTAAAAAGCACCCCGTAACTCATTATACTATTTTATTGAAAGAAAAAAACCTCACTATAGTATTGCCTTTTTGGTTGACACCTCGATAGGTCCAGATGACATTCCGATAGGCTTAGAAATGCTTAGACGAAGTTGATTAAGATTGGTTAACTAGATTCTTCAATAAGAAATCGATGATATAGAAGATGTTAGATTAATGGAGAAGAAGTATTGTAGTACTTAAATATAGAAACAAGGGATCCAAGACTATATCAACTACCGTGTGATTAAACTAATAATTTATATTATAAAGATATAAGAGAGAGCAATGGAGTAAAGACTTTGACAAATTACTAAGATATCTGAAAATCAATTTACTTTTATGCTAAGGAGGTCAACTATGAAAGTTATCTTCTCACTTAGGTAATTAATGAAAAAATATCGAACGAAGTAGAAAAATCTATATATGGTCTTCATCAACCTAGAAAAAGTTTATGACCGGGACCTAGAGATCTAAATTGATGGATTTTAAATTAAAGGAATGTTTCAAGAGATCATATTGATATAGTTAAAGATATGTATGAAGGAACAATATTGAGTGTGAGAACTACCTGTGAAAAGATATATGAGCTCACAGTGACTATATGTTTGCATCATGGGTCAGTTCTAAGCTCTAATCTATTTGTATTGATTATGAAAAAGTTAATTGCTTATATTCAAGAAGAGGTACCTTAGTGTATGCTGTTTGTAGATGATATAATGTTGGTGGATAAATCAAGAGGTGGTGTGAATACAAAACTTGAGAAATGGCGGGAGCCTTTAGAATCCAAAGGCTTTAAAATAAATCGTATAAAAAAACTATATAAATTACAACTTAAGTAGGCATTTACAAAGAGCTGAAACTATAATGATAATTAAAGTCCATGAGATATCACAAAGAAAAAAAATCACGGATTACAGTTAGGCAAAAACTAAAGTAAAAAAGAGTCAAAAGACATGAAAGAAAATAGAACATGTTAATGATAAGGAGCAATCAACATTTGCAGGTTTCTATACAGTGTACATGTACCTTCAGCACAAGGGACCATGTTGGGTTGCATTCACTTGACTTGGAAAATGAAGCATAGACGAAGTAATTGTAAATTTGTAACTCACCTCAAGAATTCGCATCAGTCAAGTCTTTGTGGATATGCTCTTGTCTATCACAGACTCATTTCCCACTTCCAAGTTCCAACCAACCAATCTGTTTTGGATCAATCCCATACTTCTAAATAAAGGAAGTCACAACTTTCAAACTAAACAAATTTTGAGTCAAGCATTAAATCTTCCAAATAGTAGGAGATACTCTACACAGGAAAATGTTACAAAACCTTTTTAGCACAGTGGATGACAACAGTGGCGGATTCAGGATTTTAGTTTGGGTGGGGTAGATAATGGTCAATTAAAAATATCAATAATTTTTTTTCTAATTTTTTTTTTCTTCACATTAGCAATAGAAAAAGGAGAAAAAGTATTTCATTTAAATAGATTAGTAGTTGTTAATCTTATATATATATATATATATATATTTATATCTTTCCATATCTAATTTAAAGATTAAGTCAATTGCGTCTAAATCATTGCCGACTACCAACAATCGTCATTTATATAAGAGCTTTTTGTATATACCCCCCCCAAGGTTATATAAGATTTATAAATAGGCCCCTAAGGTTTTAGTATTTGCAAATAGGCCCTTGTATTTTCATTTCAATACCTTCCGTGTCCCCAAAATCAATAGTCTTCCAACCATGATAGGTCTATAGAGCAAAATGACACTTTTGTCGATCTCTCTTAACCTTATATACATAATTGTAAAAGCTTTGACTGATTTTTTTTATATAAAGCATGTAACATTAACAATTGCACTTTGTGAGAGAGAATGACCCTACATAAATTTATTTTTTATTAATACATGGCTTATGTCATTAAATCCAAATTAATTATGACAATAATCAACACATGTAGTTATAACCAGTTATGATTTATCCAATCTATACATGACCCACCATTCGATTGATGAAAGTTTCAAAATGCATGATTATGTTTCATTCATGTGTAAGGGGTGTAGAAGAAATATTGGGAGAATGGATAAATGTAAAAGAAATATTAATTTTTAGAATTTAAAAGGGGTGGTGGTGTTTGGCTCTATGTAAAAGAAATATTGGGGGAATGGGCAAATGTTAAAAAATATTACTATTTTATATATATATATATATATTTTTTTTGGGGGGGGGTTTCACCCCTGGTCATGTGTTGAGAGAGTTATTAAGAGAAACAATTGAGACTTAAGATAAAATTATGGTATCTTTGTAAATATTAATATACTCATTTTTGTTTAATGAATGTAAGGGCAAATGTGTCATTTATATAAAAATCCAACACAAATCTTAAGGTGACTGCCCATTCTTTTTAGGAATATTGATTTTGGGGACATGAAAGGTATTAAAAAGAAAAGACATAGGCCCATTTACAAATACTAAAACCTCAGGAAGGTATATACAAAAAGCTCTTTTTATAATAGGTTAAAGACATGATTTTCAACTAGTTTTTCTTTTTGTGAGGAATCATACTACTAACACCAAATTCATAAATAAGCATTTTCTACTACTCAAGAAATTAGCACATCAATTAGCAACTATATTACAACAATACTAAAAAATCTCCAGAGTACCCTAAAAAAGTAATAATCATTATATGGTGAAAATTAGTATCTTAGTCTTTATCATTTCCTTAAGCTCCTAATAGTTCATGTATCACATGAAACCACCTATATTTGCAAATGAACATTATTAGAATAATCATAAAAATCATATTATGGCCCAAGGAAAAATTTCAAAAATGAGAAATTAGAGAATTAGGGATTATGAATTAGGGAACTCTACGGGATTAGGGCTTATGAATAAAGGGAATTTAGGGAATTAGGGGTTACGGTTTGCATATAAGATTTGATGATTCAGGATTTAGGACTTCATTTAGGATTTGGAGATTTATGTTTGGAATTATAATTTAGAGATTAAGAGTTCGGATTTAGCCATAATTTTTCAAATTCCATTGATCCAAATCTAGAGTTTCATTAATATTCTTTGGAGAGAAAGAGAAGCTAAGCCTTAATGTGCACCTCTTTTCCTTGCCTTTGTCTCAAGCAAATACAGGGTTAAATATTGCTATCTCTCTCATCTCTACAAGGAAACACATTACTCATATAAGGCAAGAGAGAAAAACCATACATAGTTGTTCTTTCAACCCCTTCCCCTGCGCTGTTGCCAACTCCAAGCTCCACTGTAGCCAACTCCAAGCTCCACTGTAGCTTCCCTTAATAGCTTCTACAATGATAGATTTGGAGACGACCCAGATGATAAAACCAATAAAAGGAGAGACAACATCTAAGAAAATAAAGTCAAGATCACATAAAAGACAGAAAAGTGCAAACAAGAGTCTTCATCTTCCTCCGGTCATGAAATGGAGATGAGTTGCGTGATCTTACTACCCACAGAGATTGAAGGAAAATAGTTTTCTTTTTTTTTTTCCCTTTCCACCAAGGAAGAGAAGAAAAGAGTCAACAAAGTGGGGCGATTTTTTTAACTTACATTGGGCATGGACCAAGGCCCATTCAACTCTTTAGTGATTTTTCGGTCGCCCCTGATCAAATTAACATAGGTCCGCCCCTGGATGACAAGATATGGGAAGCTAGAAACTTAAATCTCCTGAAATACCCCAGGCAACTGAGGCTCCCTTTTTGATATAGTCTGTTGACAGTTCTTACAGACTCATGAATAGGATCCAAAATACATGCGCTTTATGAACTGAATAGTTCATTTGCACATAATTTTAGTTTAAATCAAATGCCTCCTTCACAGATTTTTGCCAAATTTTTTGGCCGAATTTTTCCCCTTTCTTGTGCCAATTGCTGCACTAGCAGAAACTGCAGCTTGCAATTGCGGTAGCAGCATCCTAAGCAGTTCCTATTCGCCACCTTCCAGACTCCAATCATAAAATGGATAGAAATCCCACACATAACCATATTTTCAAGTGGTAAAAAATGAAGATTAAAGGCTATGTATTCAGCTTCCATCATCCTTTGATTCTATTTTCGTGAAATAAAATATTAACTAATGCTTGTTTTTGGGAATTTATATTTGATCTTCATTTCTAACCACTTTAAAAATCTTATGTATTAAACTCCTCTTTATTTTATTCCAAATGAGATTTTTTTTTTTTACTATGTAGGTTTAAAACTAATTTACACATAAAAAATTCCTATTTTCTATTTTGAGAATGGCCGAAGTCTCACATCTGAGATTCACATAATTAAAAACCACTTTACTCTTGTCTATAGCAAGAAAATATAAAGGTTAGCCCAGACTTAACAATCTTAATGGGAGAGAGCCCGTACGCACGGGAAGGCAGTCCACTTAAGTGGAAAAGAAGCCCGCACAAGTAGGAAATGTGATATATTTAGAGTTCGAACCCCGGGCGGCTATGTATGAGCTGTTGCTCCTTACCACTCGGCCACTCAGGTAATGAGTTGTTCTTACTTGTAGAAGTTGAGAAGTTATTACTTGATGAGACAATGATGGACCCGTCGGCAAAAACTGATTTGGACAGATAAAGAGTGTGGCGTGAGCGCTAATACATGTAAACCCAGAAGGTCTTTATTTTGTTTTATTTTATTTTTATGGCATCCCAAGGCCTTTAACCCAACAAGACAAAACCCTCCAGTCGCGCCCAAGTAAATCCACATAAACACATGTTGGGCAAATTTGGGGCAGTTTGTAAGTGCAAACTGGCACTAAGTTGGGTTCTTGGAGCGAACCCAACAGTCGAGTCTATTCGGATTAGTGCAAACCCATGAGATTGGTAATTGAGTGTGTGGTCCATTTGGACGGGGCATAAGTTGGATCGACTAGGTGCTACTACTGGATGTACAGGATAATTTGCCTTATAGGGTACATACATCCATCAAGTACATTACAAACATGAACATCCAATTTGGGCCTAATTGTTGGACCTACAACTTAATCCGTTGATCAATCACATCCAAAAATAGGCATGGACAGATTTTCCAGGTCGGGTTCTTGGAGCACCTGCATAATTAAGGTCCATGGAATCCCCATATAATGATTAAATTATTGGATGGGGCTTGGGTTGGTAGGAAATGGCCACCCATAGTGCTGTCAAAGGCCCGGGCCCGGGAGGGAGGCATAGGCCCTTACCCTACTCTCACATATACGGGCTGGGCCTAAGGTGAGGAAAGCCCTTTGTGTCCAGGACGGGCCTTCAATTATTAGGTCCTTACTCTACCTCACGGCACATAGTTCTTGTTAGAGAATATTGAGTTGTTAGATGATTGTTAGAGAATTGTTTGGATTATGATAAGAGTTAGTTTGATTTTGAATTTGAAATATCTTTGTGTATAAATCGAGAGGAGTTCCTTTCATGAAACTTATGGGGTGAAATTATAGAAAATAAGTGATTTTTTGAAAGTATTTAGTTCTTTCCTATATCACCACCGACAAATATAGATGTTCATAGTTCATGGTTCTTCCTTTTTTTTTTTTTACTAGGCATTGATAACAATTACGGTAACCTTTCATGTTCTTGGTTCTCTAAACTGCATGCATGAGTTATTTTAATTGGACATTGAAGTATAATCAAACCACCAGGTTATACTAGAATTCATTCCACCTCATGTATTGTTGAAATAATAGAACTGATCTGCGAAATAGAAAACTCTGTGCCCTTTACAGAAGATATATTTATGCATGTCTCATATGTCTTCTGTAATGGTACAAAAGATCTTTAAGATTAAGGGATTTTTACGAAAGAATTAAATATAATTCCTACTTCGACAGATTGATTAAAAAAATATTCGAAAGTATCTTAGAGTGCCCTTACGCAGGGAAAAGGCGATTTTGCCCTGCGATGATATTGTTTGGCTCGTTTAAGATAAAATATATTTTCTTTCGTCAGAATGACATCGTTAGGGCACATTCAAATAATAACCTTTGTGGTTTTTCCCTCTTCTTCCCGAGTGGCTCGAGGGACAGGGTGATCTTCCTTGAAGCTCCTCATATTTGAATACGTAACCAAAAAAGGATTTGGTTGATCCAACAACACATACAATATCATCCAAAGGGAGGGCAAATGCATTTGCCAAGGAAAAAAATGCCCACAAAAATGCCACACACAATGACATTGCACAGACTAATGGTAAAAAGACTGAGAAAACTCAAATCAGTCGCCTTAGTCCCGCTTTTCAATTGCGACGATTAAATCACTATATTTCCATAATTTCACTGTGAGTTTCATTAAATGAAAAGATTACATTTATAAGTAAATATGAACTGACCTTATCTTGGGGGTAAGAATAATCTACTAATATCATTAACATCCTAGCATCTCTAACAACCTAACAAACTCATTAGCAGATAATCTCTAACAGAGTGGTGGTGAGGAAGACCAACAGAGAGCACAACGATGAACAATAAAGAAAAATTACAATATGTGTGGGGCGACGAGTAAGGGCATGCTGATATGGGAGCTCCAAGGAAGATCGCTACAATCCCTTAAGGCCCCGGAGAAGAAGAGGGAAAGTCACAAGATTTTTTTTGCTTTCAATGTGCCCTAACTTGTTGTTCCATTAAACGAACCCTAACTGTCCCTAATGAGGAAAAATCGTATTTTCCCTACGTACGACACCCTTATTCGATATTTTCAAATATTTCTTAATCAATTCGTCTAATCAGGATTTATGCTAAAAACTTTCGTAAAAATCCCTTAAGGTTATCTTGATAAAGAGAAGCTATTTCCTTACTTTGATTAATATATGAAGCTACAAAATTATTTGCGGGTTATTGTATTAACATGTTTAGAATATAATGCCTATCTCTATTTTATTCTCAATTTATTATTTCTTTGGGTAAAAATTCTGAATTTGCTTGGGGCATAAAAATTGGAATGACCTTGAGTTCCTTTTTTTCCTTTTCTTCTACCACTGGTTAAAGATATAGAAGAAAATGCCACTCCCAACTCATGGGTATATCATTCCACGCAAGCCTCCCCTGTGCTAAAAATAATCCACTAGGAAGGCAGTTGTTTTCAAGAATAATTAAATTATTTCTGATTATATATATATATATATATATATATATATGGTAGGAAATTTCCTGATAGTCACTAATCCTAAGGATTGGTACACATCCGAATGGACTGAACCGTTGGACCGAGGGTTGAATATTTTTTTGAATATGAAGCCATTAAACTTGGGGGCCACGGATGAAGGGGTTAGGGGCATGGGTTTATTGTCAAACTTGATACTTGGGAAGTAATAGGTGCTTGGTTGTGTCAAGCTTTGACTCAGACCTCTAGATTGCGGGTTTTTCAAAATTGGACCCTATCCTACTCTTGGGCTTTAAAACAAGAATAAAAAGTCCATGCTTTGTGGGCCACACCAGGCTGGGTCCCTCGTCAAAGGGCTCGGTTGACAGCCCTAGCCACCGATAATGTAGAGAGAAAAAAGCCCCAACTCCTTTCACGTGAGCAGGTTTTCAGTGAGCTGTTCAAGTTGGACAAACATATTGATTCCTTGTCTCTCTGTAACAAACTAACAATACAACTCCTCTCTTGAGCCAAAAATAAAAAGAAGACAACTCTTCTAGCTAAAGCTATCAACAAAATGGAAGATATGAATAGGACATGAAAAGTACTTGACATGGAAATAGATACCTAAACACCACTAAAAATTTCTATTACCTGAAAATGGAAGTTTATGCTCATGCAAGTAGAAATAGCCAAAACACTTGGATTTTTTTTTAAAAATCTCTTTACCTGAAAAATTTTAATTCCTTGTCATGATACTATTCTAATGCAGTGGTGGCCTTCAGATTTTTTTTCTGTTAATTTTCAGTCAGTGAAAAATGATGTGGATGCTAAGCTGAAAGCTGGAGAAAAGAAAGTAATTCCTATCTCAACAAAAAATAGCACCACCTTGGGAACACTTCTTTTCACATGAGTATAAATGATTAAAAATGCATTCCGAAATTGACAAAGAGAGATTTTATGTGTTGGGTATGCTCCAATTTGATCAAGGAGGGGCCAGAAATGTTCTTATATGATGTCAGATTTGTTTCTTATTATTTTGAGTCTTTTGATATGATATATTATTTGTTTGTTTCCATGTGTAGGAGAGGCCTGGTATTCTAGTTCATCTAAATGATTGTGGTTGGGAACTATGAGGTCAGCTTGATACTTCAATAGAAGAGAAGGATATGTTAGTTTTTTTTCTACAATGAAGAAAACTAGGGTCATATGAAGAAGAGAGTGATGCATGCATTTGTTTTTATTTTTTCTTCTTCTACATACCTGACTGTTTTCATGAGAGGAGCTCCAAATGTTAAGCTGAAGCAATCACAGGGCAACTCTCCTTTGGCAGGCAACCAATTATTATTCTTCATCACCTGCCAATAGGGAGAAGCCCTCTGACTGATTTGCTTATATGAATGCTATTGCTCTGCTCAACTCTTCTCTATGCTTTGTAGGGCTCATCCATGCAAGGCTTTATAAGCCCAAGCCTTTGAGACTAAAAGACCTTACAAAACCTTGAGAATTGGCATATGCTCTAGTTTTATACCATCGGGCAATCTTTTCTGCCTCTTTTGCTCTTTACATTGCCTTTTCTTCCACACCCGTTTCCCAAGATTGCATCTTCCTAACAATGAAACTCTTTCTCTCTCTCTCTCTCTCTCACTCTCATACACACACACGTAAAAGCTAATATGGAAAAAGCAAATGATGCTGCTGGAGAGGATCTGCTTTTTGGCAAGGAAGGTGGAGTGGCCTTTGGGGGGGCATATCCAAGGTTATATTCTGATGTTCAAAGCGCCTTTTCTTCTATTTATTACTCAAAATATGTTTGTTTCACATGAGTCAAATACATTGGAATTCTAGACTTCTATTCCTAAAAATGGTAAAAGTTGAAGAAGCAAATGTGAATTCTTGAAAATAGCTATCAAATTATCGCCCCTCTAATGAAAACTAAATTAAGGAGAAATGTGAAATGAATACTAACCCACCAGCCTCATAATTCAAATCCTAAGAAAGTGAAGGTTGCATATATAAATATATATATATATATATATATATGTCTCCACCTTATATCATTCATCCCTTACCTCTTTAATAATTTTAGTTGGAGCCATTTCTGCTTCTTAAGAGAGAGCTGTACACCTACACACCCTGGATAGGTAGGTGAGAACTGCCGCCACTTACTAGCGAGGTAAGTAGTTGTTCTTGCATTCAAAGAATCGTTAGTATTCAAAGAATGTCATTTGAAAATGTAAGGCCACATACATACAACCATTGTCACAAATATCAATGATGTATTCCTAAAATGGTATTTTCCTTGATTATATCTTGATATTTTCAAAGTTTTGTCTGAAATGAAAATACCACTAGAAAACTAGAATAAATATAGAACATAAAAAAAATCATCATTTTCTAATAATCTCAAAATTGATTTATTTTTCCTCAACATGTTTCCGATTATATCCAGACTCCAGAGGAAACCACCAAATTTGAAAATATTTTGACATTTCCTCAAGACAATAATTCTTGAGAATGATATCTGTGATGGCATAAAAGAGCCTGGAAGGATTTAGGAACTAGAAAAAGGGACCCCATAAAAAGGACCTAAAACAAAGTGGTGAAAAGAGAAAAAAAACATGATGGTTCTCGGAGTTTAACAAAACCACATACAAAAGGAATTGAATGAAAACCTAAAACTTAAACAGCTGATTTTGAA
Organism: Camphora micrantha; assembly: GCA_003546025.1. Lineage (NCBI taxonomy): Eukaryota > Viridiplantae > Streptophyta > Magnoliopsida > Laurales > Lauraceae > Camphora > Camphora micrantha. The sequence goes on along the minus strand of QPKB01000006.1, from coordinate 19,681,813 downwards.
TCGATGATATAAGGCAGGATGATGATTACTTTTTTTTTTTTCTCTGATAACCAAGGGTATCTAGCCGCCCCACCCCACTCAGGAGCCTTTGGCCTAAGTCCAAGGGACACTCGATTCTAGACGGTCAAGAAAATGCAATTGCTTCACTATTGCACAAAGCAGAAAGAAGAGTAGCTCATGATCATAGTGTTGAAGATTGAATTGGACGGGTGACATCCAATGAGCTGCAGATTCATTTTGACCGGTATTTTACCAGTGATTCCATCTTTGTTTACACCCACATTTTTGACTGATGTTAAGAGAGAGGCCAATTTGAATATTTGATTTTCTTAAGCCCAAGGCTAGAGTTCCTAATTCCATCTTCATGTTAAGATGTAAAACACATGATTTTTTTTTTTTTTTTTTCTCTTATCATGTGTTCTGTACATGATCAATGTGAAGTTGGGACCAACTCCAGTGAACTGAAATTTGGCCCAATACCCCACTGAAGGATTTATAGGGCTGGTCTAGGAGGATCCAGATTCCTCTGAGGAGATATTTAATAAAGGGCCAAGACTCATGGTCACTAAAGGGCCATTATCCCTAAAAGGAAATACCACTATGAGTCATGGCCACTATTTGAAAAGATATCCAACTCAAGGGCCAAGATTCTTGCGTTGCTATCTCTTTTTGGCAAAGGTGTCCAAATACACCAGTTTGAAGGAGGCAAGAATTCTCATCATACCACAAATTTGCCATCTACAGAGTAGAATTATTTTAATGGTTTCTGATAATCAACAAAAGTTCCTATAGATGAACTTATCTGTCTTTGCCCTGCTGCTCTCTGAGCTGGGCAATAAGCCACTCACCAGGGAGATACAAATTACTGTCATATAATATTAAAAACAGAAGTAAACACATGATGAAGCAGTTTTTTTTTTTCCCTAATGTACCAGAGGATTTATCAGCAGAAAGGATCTTGGTGGGTTCCACTGTCCCTACCAAATGCATAGGTGGGTCGATCAAAAAACCTGCTGGCCATATGGGGGTCAAAAGGATCTAAGACAATACAATTTGAACATCGATTTCATCACTCCAGTATTGTGGCTAGAATGTTGATCCCTGGCCTGAAGAAAAAAAAGAGAACCACTTTGGGACGAGGCCCACCATAAATTATTCGCCCCTTATATACAAATAGCAAGTATGACCTCGTCGGTTATAATGATTAATGACCACTGTCACTGTGATCAGGTGATGCTTCCAATTCAGTATGACAGTATCTACTGATATAAAACACACAAAACCCTCATAGAGACCAGTGGACCTACACCCAAACATTTTTCTTTCATTCTATATAAAGAGAAAGGGTGCTGACTTCAATCTAATTGGACTGAATAAACCAATAAGCTAAGATTCTTCAAGCCAAAAAAAAAATAAAAATAATAATAATAATAATAAAAATAAATAAATAAGCGATATTCATCTACTATGCACACAACATTCAAAAGATGCAGACCTACGGGAGGGGGCTTTTCTTTTATAAGCAGGAGATCATCAAAAGAGAGAGTTGTAGGTGTAGAATGTCGCTCCAATGGAAGCTATGCAAATCAACAGAGAAGGTATGAGAGTGACATTCAAGAGCATGCTCTCACCCAAGTATCCAGCCAATGTTATCGTGCCGTCTGCCACCACCCGAGCCAAAGTTCCAGCCTCTGTTGACAGCAGTCCACCATTATAGGTTCCACGGGCAAGCCTTGATGACATGACTCGAGATAATAGTGCTAGATTGACACCTGCATTGGTCACACAACATATATGAGACAAAAGAAAAAAAAAAAAGCTCAGATATGAAAAAAAAAAGATGCTTTGGATTAAATTCCAGATTTGGCTAGAATACCCAGAATTTCAACTACTCAGTAAAAGCATAAGGCCAAGAGAAGTGAGGAGTCACAACTGTGTGTTGGCAGACAGCAATTCAAGTATCTTGGCAATAATGCATCACAGTTCCTGCCAATATATGGACGCAGCTGGAGACAGTAGTCTACATGGTCGTAGAATGTGTGGATTGTCATGAATGAAGTGCGTGACTACTGGGTGCTTAATGTGAATGATTTTGGTCTGCCTAACCTATATGCCTGATATTAGTTCACCTCCATCAGTGGCATGACACAGCACCAGAGAAAATTTGGAAACTGCAAAAGCTGGAAAGCTCTAGGCCACTTGATTACAAGGAGCAATCATATGCTGCCTTATAACAAATGATCAAATCATATGCTGCCTTACACCAAGTGCGTACGTGGCTGATTCATACAAACACAAGTACACGGAATGCTATCAAGGTAAAGATGCCCGAGACTCCCTAGCTGTAGCTCAGCCAGTTAAGCACGTGTGTTAGCTTCCATGAGTTCAGAGTCCCCCATGTAGCCAAAAAAAAGAAAAAAAGATAATTGCTAGAAATAAATGAAACATTGTGGACAGGAATATTAATAGGAGGTAGATCCTTTGGTAACATAAGATCTGATCTGGTGAGCCATCACAAAACGGACCATGCTTTGTTATTGCCTCATCATATGATCCAAGCCATCTGGTGAAAGTTAATAACCACAACCAGAGATCCTTGTTGACAGGGAAAATAAATGATTTAGGACGAGCAGATGGATGAAATTTTCAGGGGATGCCCATCTCCATCTAACATGGAGTCCGCACTACCCATTGTTTGGATCACAAAAAGTAGACCCATGTATACAGTTTGTTGGTTAGACAGAATGTCAAATCAGACATTATCATGCCACTATCTTTCCATACTTCTGCTCAGCCAAGTAAAGGATTATGTTACTTCTCTTTTTTTCTTTTTCCTTCTTCCATTATTAGTACCTAACCCCGAAAGCCTTACTCAAAAATGAAGTCAAGGCATGTCTGGGTGAAAATGTTTTATGAGTAGGCTTGGCAAGTATGCAACAATGCTAGAGATCATGAAATGGTGCCCGATAAAAGGACAAAAACGCACAATTCATTTTTATGTTTTTTTATTTTCTAAGGATGAGTTTGTAGATTACCTTCAAGGACTTCGGCTGATACGAATGTGATAAGCGCTGAGAAGACATATTGCGGCACAGAATAAGGGATTATGACATGGAAGCTTAGGATTATACCTATAAATACCATAATTTCAGATGCCAATAAGATTTGCCTGCAAAATTACCAACCAACAAAATTCATCAGCAGGCCTTTGCCAGAAAACATGCAACAAGATGCAAAAGTCTAAAATGCATAAAATTTCTCTTCTCAGAAATACAATTGAAAAAGACCAATCAACTACATCCCATGAATAGGACCTCAGTCAAATTACTGAAAAGTAAAATATTCACCATCATTGATCAATGATGACATTACAGTAACCCACCTGAAATCAAACCCTTTAAACTTTACAGCCCTATTATGATATTATGAATCCACAAGATGTAGAAAACAGGCACCATTCTAACAAGTAAATAGATAATCATCATGCCTTTTATCTAAAAGTTTACCTGTCTTCAAACATGTTACTAATGTAGCTACCGACAAGTATGTTTACTGGAAGAACTGTCAGGCCTAGGCATGCAAGGAAAATTGCCACTGTACTGGTTGTCCAACTGAAGTAGTATGTGGTAATAACACTTGATTCAGAAAGCAAAATCTCCATCGCATATTTGAGCATAAAATAGATCAATAGCTGCACCTGAAATTTTTTTGGGTAGCTATCAAAGTCAGGCAGGCCATCTATAATATGAAAATAAAATAAAATTAAACAGGAATATTAAAAGAAAAGGTGTAGTTGAAGTTTTTTTAGCTTTTAGGTAGTTCAGGGCTTTAGATTAACACAATATATATCCATTCTCATAAATTCTACACTTTTCCAGTAAATAGTAAGAGCCATGCATATCTTGAGACTACCGGTCTCAAACCTAAATCAGGACAATCCACCACATCCATGTAAGGGGTAGATGAACTTGTAATTTTAGGCTTATCCACAGATGCAATTCACAATATTGCTAACACGGCCTAGATATCTCAAACATATCTGAACTTCAGACTTAGATAAACTTACAGCAGTTTCTCTCAAAAACTCACAACTTCATTTAGCATCAAAACTCAAAACTCAAAGCCCTCACTTAGTGACGATGGGTGTAAAAACAGAAATGCATAGAATAAAAAATCTATACAGTAGCAGAAAACTCCCAATTTTTTGACAGATTGTTTACACAATATGAAAATGCAATTCTATTTACAAAAGTCCCTGCAAAGCATAGCTTAGTGATAGGGACATCTACTCACATATGGAGTACAGTTGGAGGCCTGCTCAACCGGTTGGAAGTAGGTTCTCCGGCCAGAGTGGCGGCCACCCAGCAAAGAAAAAAAAAATCTACCGCCAAAAGCATGAATGGCAATTATGTCACATCTGCATACATATGTAGCATGTGACAAATTTATATTGCTATTGACCACATAAACATTAATTTCTATTCTAATATTATTACATTAACAACTATTTTAAAGATATTTCATACTTTTACAGATGGTGTCAGCAATCTATATGCTGATGCAATTGAAGTAGCAGCCGTGTGTGACTTCTCTTGAGATTCTTCACTACCATCACATTCTTCGTCGTCATCTTCATTGCCTTGCTTTTCCTCATCATTTAAGAGCAATGGTTCTCTAAGACCTTTTCCATTCTCGTTGTTCTCTACTGGTTCTGTTGGCAGTAAGATCCACAGATTCTTCTTTATCAGTAACAGTAATTATATTAAAAGGAGACAAGATCCACACTACGCTATTTAGTATCAAATGCATTTGCAACTAGCCACTCCAAAAATAATGAAGACATTAACCCCCTTGTGTATAGGAAAAAAATTTATATATTTTTTACTATGCCCCCCCAAGAATTTAAAACTTACAAAGTGGCCCCCCAAGGAAAATTCCTGGTTCCACCACCGCATGCGATGTAGGTTATACCCCTCAAACAGATGAAAAGATAATAACAATGAACATTACATCTGTAACTTCAATACTAGAGATGAAACTTTGATGGAACATTACTGTGAGAAGAATATCTTGGCACCAACAAATTATAGACCGGTGAATTAAAAAGGCATAAATTGGTCGATAGTTACTTTCCAACATCTGGATGGATGGCTCCTACATATTATTCATACAAAAAAAATTCCTATATATAATTCTTCTATGTTCTTTTTTCTCTTTTCCCTTTGAAATGGTACATTATTCTCCTATGTTCAGGCTTCTCTAAGCAGCTTCCTGCTCAAGATGGATACTGGATAGTTACTTTGAAAACAAAAACACGTGATATTACAGATATGTTAAAAAGGAGGAAGAAAAATAAACATAGACTACAAATCCCAAATGAAGGTTCTTGTGCAGAACTAGCTGAATCTCACCCAATACATTTGGGTCGTGATGGGTGACAATGGAGTGGTCTGTGACTCTGTCTAACCAAACTATACCAAAAAAAAAAAAAAAAAAAAAAGAGCCATGGAAGTATATGTCAAAGAAAGGAAAAGGCACTACAGGGAAGAATCACATAAAAAATTTTTGTGAGTCAGACAAACGTTAGGACTTCGGAGGAGTACCAAAGAAAAATGTAAGACAAGAATCTAATATACCCAAGTTACCATATTGGTTTACACCAAGTAGATATTCCACATCAAGACAACTCGTGGGAAAATTAGAAAAGAAAATGGAAAACTTAAAGAAGGCCTGCAACGGGTGTTAAAGCGGTAAAACACAGTGATGGGAAGGGGAAGATTGAGCAAGAGTCAATCTCCAAGCCATTTGGATGAAGGAAGCAATCACACATCCAAGGTATACCACCATTGGGTTTCAATCAATACCAAATTTCCAACTCAAGGGAAGAATCAATCAACTTCAATAAGTTTTGAAATTGGAGTGCACGAGTATATGAAGAAGCATGATAGTAATCCCCTTTAAATGTCCATGACTTGAACTCCAAGTCTATCACACAATTGGTCTCGTCTCTCTTAGACTCTAACTAAATTATGCCTCTTGAAGACTTTATTTTGTAGCCCCAGCAACCAAGATAACTGCTAACAAACCCACTATTTAACATAACTAAACTTTCCAATTGGTAAAAACTCCTTTAAACAACTCCTAAACAATGCTGGATGCATGGGACATTCAACTCGAGCATGTGACTGATTAAGCCTCTTTTTGAGTGAGAAGCCCAGTTGCCCCTGCTAGGAGGTGGTTGACAAGGCAATGCCCTTAGTTTAGTAGACAACGAAGAAATAAACATGGCAAATGGTTATAGTGAGATTATACAATACCTGTATTCAGGTAAATATGAATATAATAACTATGTTGTGACTTGTGAGATGGATGTGTTCCTAGCTGGAATAGGATTACATCGTCCACCTTGAGCTCTTATTTATTTGATTTGGTCATTATCAACTTGATTAAAAATATCCAAGATGACATTCCTTGGTGTGTGTTTTTGCATATGACGTGAAAGATGATTAGTCAAATAAAAAAAGCAAAGGATAAGTTGGAAATTTTAAAATAGGATTTTGGGTCAAATTGTTTGAGAAATAGTAGAACCAAAATAGAATTATTGGGTTAAAATTTGGAGAATATGAGAGCAAAGAGGATGATATTGTCAAACTTGAAGACACTTAATGCCATGTATATTTAGTATCAATGATAGGAAGCAACTATAGAACAAAATGGAGAGCATGACAAGGATATGGAAAATATGATTAGTTTGGAGTGGGCAAAGTGGAAACAAGCTAGTTGAGTATTAAGTGAACATTGAGTGCCACTTTGATTGGACAGGCATTCTCATAAGATAATGGTGAACTGCATTTTTATATGGGATCTGAAACTTGGGCAACAAAGAAACAACAAGAAGATGAATCATATGTAGCCGAGATAGAGATGCTAAGAGGATGTGCAGACTAACAAGGATGGATAGAATCAAGAATGAGTATATCAGCGAAAATATACATGGGGACCCTATAGAGGATAAAATGAAGGGATGCCACTCGATAAGATTTGGGCATGTGTTTAGAAAATTGGAACTAACTCCAATATAAAGAAAGGAAGTTTTTAAGTAAAAGGTGAAGACTCAGAAGGAAGTGGTTAGAAGTGGCATGTTAGATTGTAGGGTGACCAAAAACTTAACTTTAAGAGGGAATGAGAGGAAAAGTTGAACTCACAAACCAGATCCTAAATAGATGGGATAAGGCTTCAATGATGTTAAAGAAAGCGATTAGTTTAAAATTTTAATCATATGACCGATCTTTTAATCGAGACAAGCAAGTCTCACCAAAGCTTGAAGCATGTGAAACAAGTCCCTAACCAGTTTGGGAACTTTACATGTAAAATAAAGTGAGGTGAAGCATCAAATCAAGAGAATAAAATATAACCCGAGGGGGGGGGGGGGGGGGGGGGGGGTTTCTTTTGTTTTGAGTGGCTTGGTAGGGAATCTTTTTGACTTTTTGTATAAAAAGAGGATTTTTTTTTTTTTTGTCATTTAGTGGAGAAAGGAGGATGCTTTTTTTACTTTTATTTTTAAAAAGGAGGGAATTTTGAATTTGTGTACTTTTGATATGACCCCCTAGTCTTTTCTTGTCTGGATAATAGAGGCTTTACTTCACCTTCACTTTAATAGTAAATTCCCAAACGGGTAAGACAATTATTACTCTCTAAGATGGTACACAATACACAAGATGCATTGAAGGTCAAATTGTTTCTACTAAACATTGAATAAAAAATTGGGAAAATAAAGTTACCAGCATTAGTTTCCTGCGGTGAATTCTCTTCGATATCATGAGAAGGCTCTTTAAATGAAATCAATAACCAAATTAAATATGCACACCATGCCAGGGCCATTACCCAACCAGGTAAAGTGTTTGCGTTCATAGTGATTACAAATATCTTAAATTTAGCTTGAAGTAAGCCAGCAACAGCAGGGCCACATGCCATCCCGAGGGCACTAGCACTAACAAAGGCTGCAGAAGCTTGCATCCGTTTGTTAAGTGGTACACAATCGCTGATGTAACGCCTGTTAACTGCTCTTGCAGAACCTAACCTGCATTTTCCATCAATGTCATGCCATGAATGTAATAACAATAAAAAAATAATTTACATATACTATAAAATCAACCTGCGTTCACCAGATGCAAAGCCAGACCAATTACTGACGAGTCTATAAATAATCAAAACCAAAAATGCTTTCCACATAAATGCAATGAGAAGAAAGTTCCCATAATGGGCTGATCAATAATCATATCTGCACCGAGGAGATGCATTATTGTATCCACCTGCACCTTTTTTTTTTTTTTGATAACGTAGGGTTCCCAGCCCCTTGGGCCAAAATAATCCCTACGGGCCCAGGAGAGAAAGCCGGGTAAAATTCCCCTATCCACCTGCACCTTCTCTGAAACCAATTTAAGAAAAGGGAGTAACCATGGAAACTCCAGTCCACCAAGACACATGCCTTATTCAAGTCAAGTTTACATGCAAGCCTCTGGCATCAAGCTCAAAAGCTGGAGTCAGTGCACTCATATGCAATTAACAGTCAAAGATCTAGATCTGTCTAGCAACGAAATCTCCTTGGGATTAAGATTTTACTAGAGGTAATCCAACTGGAAGATGAGTTTACATTGCAGTCTCCTCTAATGGAGTTAAAATTCTCCACCTTATTACCACGTATTTTCTCTAAGAACGAAATTATGGAAAAAATAAAAATATAAGAAAATGAAGAAACTTTTTCAATGAATAATGAAGACAATTTAACTACTTGAGAAATCAGAGGTGGTATTACCAGCACCATTGATCCCAAAACTGATACAAATCTCCTGAACTTTAGGACATGCTCGGAACCATAGCTTTAGAAAAATAAGAGGATAGAACTACACAGTATGGGAGGCCCACTGCAGGCTGTTCCCAGAGGGCCCACAACTAGATCCTCATCTCACTATTTAGACCTCAGAACACTGACTTTCAATTTTGCCATTCCATTTTTCTCACGCTTCAGTGCAAATGAGCGCTTTTAAAAGAGCTGTAATGTAAGACAAACTACATTTGGTCTATAAATATGTGGACAACACAAACAGAGATTGAGTCTCTCCATCCACAAGTTGTTAATAATGGTCTCCTTAAGAATGTAAGATACCCAAGGGTTACAGAATGACAAAATCAAGTAACTGAGCTGCCAAGTGAAGCTGTGTCATATCGGAGATATTCATGAAACCATTAGTTTTGGGACCACATAATCAGAAATAGCATGCCAAATTAATTAGCTCATTCCACTATCACTTTGACCTAGATATAAACCAGTGAAGAAATCTCATGGTAAAACAGAAGCAAGCGAGGAAGAAAGAAAACTCGCAAGTCATGATAGTTTGGTAATGCATAATCCGAATTGGGGTTGCATGATTCATTTTACATATTTATTCTGACTTCTGTGCTCAAACAGATAACTTAGGAAAGAATCTAGAAACAGCGAACTTTGGAAAGAATCTAGAAATAGAAGATTCACCTTGCTTTAAACAATCATCTGATTAGCAAATCAAGCAATATGGCCATGGTCTTTATTCTTCTTATTTTATTTTGGGACCAACCTCAAGCAATCTTCTAGTTAGAGAGGTAACAAGTGTAAGAACTACCTATAGAGAGACAAGTGAATTTTCAATGACTATAGGTTTGCATTAGGGGCTAACTTTAAGCCATTCCAATACCTTGACTCAATAATTAATAAGGATAGAGATTAGAGAGATTGAGAAAGATGTCAAACATAGGATAAGAGAGGATAGTTGAAGCAGAGAATTAGTTCTAGAGTGCTTTGTGATTGGCATATACCAACAAGATTGAAGGGAAATCTTACAGGATAACAATTGGGCCAGCTATGACCTATGGAGCAAAGTTTTGGCCACTCAAGAAGCAACACATGCACAATAATGAGTGTAGTGGAGATAAGAATGCTGAGATGGATGTATGGTAAAACAAGGAACGATAAAACCAGATATGCACATTTGGGAGCATTTAAGGGTAGCATTAATAGGCGATAGATTAAGAGAGACTCATTTGAGATGATTTGAAACATCTTCAATGTAGGCCAGCAATGGCGCCGTTGAGGAGAAGATTTTCTATGTAAGTGGATGTGATGCAGGGCGATCCAAGAAGAAGAGGGCCCCCTAGTGGACCCCACCAAGGAGTCTTTCCCATTAAGTGTTTTCCCTAATTTAGATTGATTAAATTTACTAAGAGAATATTTGATTTGATTCTGTTAGAGATTAATTAGAGTAATTTAGCAATCATGCAGTAATTAGGATTTTCCTTATTTAGTCTTTCTTCTATTATAAATAGAGATTTCTTTATTGTAAGTATGCTATATTCTTAATAAAAAGTTCAGAAGTGTTCTCGTTTGGTATTTTCTTCTAAGTGATCTTAGTTTGAGTCGGAAGACTCGATCTCACCGTTGATCATGGCTGGGCTGTACCAGGATGGCACACCAAGGAAGATGGGAGGCTAAAGAGGACATGGATAGTAGTAAGGATAGATCTGAAGAAGTGAAACCTATTAGAGGATTTGGCTTGGGATAGATCAAAATGGAGAAATAGAATTCATGTAGCCAACCTCTACATAGTTGGGACAACGCTTAGATAATGATGATCAAGCAATCTCGTGTCTTGTGTGTTTCTTGTCTTGTTTTATTTTTTTACATGATGGTGGTTTGATATATGTTTGCCTTAGTTGCATTGCCATGACATTTGGTTGGTGATTGGTGTTGGAGATTCACATTGCCTATCAGGTGTTTGTAGAAACTCCCCAACAATATGACAGAAATTTTCCACAGTTAAGGTTTGTCAAAAATTCAGGATTTGAGATTTTGAATTCTAAGGGGGGAGAACCAGACTTGTGATTTTTTTCCACAGAAAACATTAGCTTTCAGTCTCCGTCTCCAACATTGCACCCAAAAAATTGCAGTTTCCATAAGTGAGGAATCCACACTGAAGATATACGTGGAAAATGTAAACTTTAGATTCTGCCAGCCATAGAGAATCCATGTTCTGCTTCCAAATGTGATTATAATAAAACAACAGCGATATTTATCGGGGAAAAGGAAATCAAAACATTGAGCCAGACAAGGGAATGAAAATGAAAGCTGAAAAAAATTAGCAAGAATACCAGAACATGGAATGGAACACTTTCATACTGGTAAGGCATGAGAAAAACAGCAACTTGAATGTAAGAAAATAAACAACTTAAATATGGACACACATAAAAAAAACAAGAATAACAAAATGGCCACTTACCCACAGAACAGGCGACCGATTAGAAGAACGGCAATTGAATCAAGATCATACGCCAATGCGTACAAGACATTGCCCACAAAAAGAACAATACTGCTAAAAACAAGGGGTCTGAAGTATGATTTATTTGACCATGCACTAAAATACACAGAAGAAAACACCTGAGCAACAGCCATGGACCCAATTATAACACCACAAACTGTTGCTGCAGCTCCAAGGCTCAGTGCATAGTCATCTGCTGTGGGGACAATAATGTAAGTGTTAACCATATAAAGGAAGGTGTTTGCCAAGTTCAAAAGAAGGGACATCAAATGATATTTCTGCTCATCAACATGATCCTCGGCTGGTGTAGGCAACTCTTCTTGCATGATAAGTGCATGTTGTCCTAAGAATTGTAAGAAGTTTGTTGAGTGTGTCAGCCTGTCTACAGCTGCTTTAATTGAATCAATTACAGGGTCCTGCAGGCACAACAACCAAAGTTGAAAAGATAGATTGAACTATAAAAAGTGAATATTGTGAAACTTCAATGAGATAGATACGTGAAATAAATAATATTATTCAAATAAGTCTGCACACAAAGTGAAGTTAACAAGGATTAAAACCTGCAGCGGAACAGATGGTTGATCATAAATAGACCAATAACTTCCCCGACGGTCTTGAAGATCTGCAAGATTACGAGACAGTGCTCCAACAACAGCTCCTATTCCCTGCACATTCCACTGTTAGTAAATATATTTGACTACTAATGTAACAGATAAACCTATCTATGACTGTAAACAGGAAGACGAGAAAGATACTAGTGACAAATTATTCTATTTACAAGTGACAGGGAATGCAATTTTTTTTTTTTCTTAAAATAGTTGTAGGAGACTTGAAACATGGAAGTATTACCACATGCTTGAACACTTGCTGCAGCTGGGAATAAGGATGGTTTGCACGAGTAGTCACATAATAATCTGTGAATCTATATCCAAAGCGTTTATCAAACTTTTTTAATATCTTCCGTAAACCAATAGCATTGATTTCAACAAAAAACAGAAGCTTTAAGAGATCTTGTCCAACAGCTCTATATGCTTCTCGCAACTCAGCTATCCGTGATAAATCTGGCTGTCGCTGGAGAATTGCATGCTGTTCCCCCAGTTTTTCTATTCTGCTTGCAAGAAGCCCTTGTTGTTCCAACAGAAACAGAACAGTCTTTTCAATCTGGAAGGATAAGCACAACCAAGTTACCTTTAGTCTGAGAGTGCACTTAAAATAAAAATAATGAACATTAAGCTTTTTTTGGTCATCAATATTGTAATCAGATGCTGTTTACAACTACTATAATGATCCATCTAAATATTGAGCGGAGACATCAGAATTCGTAAGCTAAAATAATAACTGAAACTACTAGGGAACCCATTTTCCAGGAGAGAGAGTATTTCAATCTGAATTAGAAAATGAAAAAGAATCTTCAGTCCATACAAACTAATTCAGCTTTAAGCATTTTGTCAGAACTTCAGATTTTTCACATTATTTACAAGACTAGTTAGTTATGGAAAGTGATTCCACAAACACTGTTTCTTGGGTTTCTTCTTCCATTGTGACTCCTTGAAAGTTCCGTTTAATGAAATTAAACTATTGTCTTCTTCAGTTTAGGCAGAGTTCAAGCATACTGAGTCATCAGCTAATGGAATGATAAATGACAAAGTTGCTAGCTAGTAATCCCAAAACCAATTGGTGATAGGAAACTGCGCAAACAACTAATCCCAAAACCAATTGGTGATAGGAAACTGCGCAAACAACTACTTAACCCCCCCCCCCCCCCCCACCCCCCCCCCACACACACACACACTCGGGAGGGAAACCGCCCGGATCTAAAGCACACGCCCGCCCGCACAAAACTACAACACGGCATGGGGCCTTCTTGTTATGGGCACTTGCGCCCGCACAAACATACAACGCGGCATGGGGCATTTTTGCCCTGCGTGGCTTTGAACTCGAGACCTCTGGCTCTGATACCATGACAAAGTTGCTAGCCAGTAATCCCAAAACCAATAACAATGAATTCCTTGATTAAGGGGAGGTAGAGATTTTCCTTTGGTTTCGTTTCACGTTGTAAAAGCTTTTGTTTTTGCTTCGTCTAATGATTTTGCTCCAATTTATTAGATTGGATGCTTGTCTCTTTCTCTTTAATATAACCACTTCTTACTGATTTAAAAAAGAAAAAAAAAAAAAAAGGAGTTCTAAGCTCCAATCACACAACTATCTCCCTCATGCAAACCAGAAAAAAGCAGCGATTAGATCAGGTCATCCAAATAGTCATTTGACCATATATGTTGCACCTAAATGTGGATATTTAATGAAAGTGGAACAAGGCTTCTCGGCAAAGATGGTACTTGGAATTCCTAGAAATGATAATTTTCAAGATGATATTCATCATTATACACCTCTCTTCTTTTTCTTTTTCTTTTTTCTTTTTCAAAATAAAACATGTTCCAGCAATAGTTACTTTTTTCATCAACATGTACAAAAGAAAGTAGAATTGTGTAAGTGAAGCATGGAGAAATAGGCATATGCATGACTATTGGACATGTCTGCTTCTTTGCTGAAAGACTATTGGACATGTCTTATGCATATAACATGAATGGAGGCATGAATACATTACGTGTCAGGTGTCTGCATGAATGTTTACATACCTGGTTATCTAGCATCCTTGAAAACTCCTTGAGAACAAGGCGGCGATCTTGCGTCCCAGTTTGGATTTGTTGAGCATATTGCTTTACTTTCTTCTTCATTAACTTGTAGTTGATATAGTATCTGGACATAACCATGCCATTATTATAATAAAAAATAACAAAAATAATCATTAAAACTAAAAATTTGCACAACCTACACAATAACCAGTAAATTTATATTGAATTCTTATAAAAAAATTACTATAATCACTTTTTCCTTCCTATTAGTGTTACAATAAGTATTTATAAAAGCACTGCCATCATCTTTAGATGACAAACAGAATTCAAATTCATTCCAGAGGATGTAGCAATAGCATATTAGAATTAGAAAAGGACCAATCTGGCCAATCTTGTCAGTCCAAATTGGAAGTACAGAAAGCTGTATCTGGTGCCAAAATTTGTCAGTTATTGTCTGAAAATGAAAATGAGCATAAAACTTCCCTGCTGCCATCTGTTGGGACTTGGGAGGCAACACTAAATCAGAGTCGTATCTTCTTTAACTCCAAGCAAAACATCAGGTTCCTAAAGAGTAATTCAGGCCAATAGCCATGGTATCAACAGGAATATATCACACTCTAACCATTTGACCTCTATGTGAAGATGATCAATTGGATTTCAACTAAAGCCACAGTCCCTTTTTGTGAGTAAGGGAAAAAAACTTCCTTCGACCAGGGCCTTCCTTACTTCACACCATTCCTTGATCAAAATTACAATATCATTCAGCATTTTTGAACTCTGCCAAGTCCGAGTCGACTCAGCCTCAGTAAATACCAAATCAGGCTGGCTCAGACTCGGCTGAGTCCTATAATAAGCTCTCCCTCTGTCTCATTTTTCCCCAATCACTGCTCATTTATCCCCAACTCACCGTCCCTTATCTTGATTAGTTGGTTATTATAGAACTTACCTGATGAGAGAGAAAAATACATTTCAATACATGAACTCATACCGAACTTTTCGAAATATACCTTTGCCATTCTGGATATTGTCGTTCCTTCAACTTCTTCCCGAATGCCACCATCTTTCAGTACAATGGGTGACACTAAAAAAGAATAAAAAGAAGTATAAAAACTAAGTAAAGAAGAAACCAAAAGATTAAAAAATAAAAACAAAAAAGCATTGTCTAGAAGAATAGAATAGTATTGGGTTCACAATTTCCCATGAAACAATGTCTCTTTTTGAGTATACTAGTAGAAAGGCACAGTACATTTATCTTACATTTACTAAATTCATTATAATATTAAAATGGTAAGATGTTAATCCATCACTAGGTTTACCAATACAATGCGGTATCAACTTGGTTTCCTTGAACCTATTAACAATGTAACTAGATACAATCAGCGATGCAATGCGCTCAAGAAATGATTTTTAAGGAACTCCTAAGTCCAAATGGGCCATTTGGATCATTGCCAGCATTATGGGCAACTCCCCTGTTTCTACGTGGGCAATAGAGAATTATACATTCTGATAGTTTTCTTTTAGCAAGTAAGAAACCCCCACTTTATGTGAACACGGAATCTTGAGTTACCTTGTAACGTTCCATTTAGTATCATTGTAAAGCCAATATGTCCTTTAATCTCTTTCAGAATCCAGAAAGAGGAGAGAAGTGTATTATCAATTCCATGTGTATTAGGTGATACAGTTGCAACAATATACCAATAACTTAAGCAGAGGCAAATTAATATTATCAGTTATCAAGTTCACCCTAAGGTCAGCACAATGACCTTTTCATTTGAATTTGCATTACAACCAACCATCAAGATCAATCTGAACCACATTACATTGTTTTCAGGACCTGTAGGTGTTAGGGATTCTAAAAGAGGGTGAATTATGAGCATTAAAGGAAAGAATCACATTCTTTAAACCCATCCCCAGGTACTTCACTCATTGAGGCTGACTGTAAGATTGTTGAAGGATGGGCAACAGGATGGAATCCACTACTGTGGAGAATGGTAGATATTTCCAAGAAGATTAGCGTACAATCATCCACGGTTGATATCTCATTTGCCCATACCCTAGAGAATGGAATTTATCAGACAGATTCCAAAAGTCAGGGCATTCACTATTTAAATCCCAACTGATAACTGGTAGAATTTATTTCGGTAACTTTTATGTTCCAGACATTTGCAGTTTTGGACCGTTGGTGCCCTACCAGACAGATTCCAACATGAGCACTAGATCTACTTTATCAAGGATTTCATAGATTAGTTAAAATCTATTTGAAATAATTAACATATCGTTTCAAATTTGTTGAAAACTTACTGATTGATACTAGATTTTTTTCTATCTTCTCTAATTATTATCCATTAATAAATAAGTCGTGTATAAATATCACTTCAAAACAACAAGAATATATCTTTTGGATAATTATTGAATTATGATCATCTCTACTGGGTGTGTTTATGTTGCAGAGGTGAAGAGGCCACGGGACTTTGAACTTACAGAGGTTGCAAGAACCTCAATCATGCATGGGCTTGATTAAGTCCTCGAATTGTCTCTCATTGATGGCTTGGGTTTCTTCATACACGTGCGTACATAATGGCCCCCCCACATGAACTTAACCTGTCCAAATACCATGCCTATCATAGTTTCGTACCATTGATTTAGGAAATTGAAAATGGACCATCATACAACAAACTTCACCACCACTCCATACTTCTCAAATCCAGCAATTAAGATACTTGAATTAACCTGATTTTTGTACTAGATCACATCTAGGGTTGTAAACGGGTTGGTTCCAGTCCGGGTCCAGGGTGGAACCGAAACCGGAACCGTTTTCTAAGAGGGGGAACCGGAACCGGACCCGGTTCGGAAACATAAAACAGGTTCCGGAACTAGAACCGATAATATTAAAGGGAACCAAAACCGGAACTGGAACCATTTGTGAGGCGGGTCTGGTTCCGGTTCCGGTTCCGGGTATGAGATGTGGAAAAGTAGAAATTCTAACGTAGAAAAGTAGAAAAGTAAGAAGGGTTTTGTTTTCACATACTAAAGTTACCTTATATTAGTATATATTGGGTCGGGTCCCGGGTCCACGGGTCTGAGCCACTGTGGATCTAGAACCGAAACTGTTTAGGTATCAGTTCCAAAAAAGGATCCAGAACCGGAACCTTTGGGTAATCGGAGAATCGGAGACCCATTTACAACCCTAATCACAGCCAAACTTCACTCAACTAGCCAAGTAACTTAGATTCACATGTGTGACATAGAATTGTCATATCTTCATTTGTCCCTCAACAAAATGAACAAATCTAATCTTTCAATGAAAACAATGCAAAACAGAGGCCATAACTATACCAGTCCTAAGGTAGCAAAGTTCCTTATCAAATAAGTTCGATCCGAACAAAAGGCATAACTATCCAAACACTGGCTTGGAAAGAAGCTAAGTAAAATATACATGTCTGTGAAGATGATTGCATTTAAACGAACATCAAACCAAAATCAACAACCAAGTAGTAATGCCTAGCATGCATAGACTACTTTCCAAACTCCAGATCTACCATGAAAGCATCCAAAACAAACATGAAATTCAGAAACAAGTTTCAATGAAAGCATTACCTGACAGACTTCGAATCTCCACGCTCCTATTGCTTACTTCTGATCTTTTTCAACCCTAACTAACTTTAGATGACCACCAACAAACTTCAATACAGATTCCGCACTAGCAAAACGTAAAAGAAGGAAAAAAAAAAAAAAATCTAAGAACTCAAACACAATACGGAACTTGATCATTCCCGATCCAAAAGATTCCCGAATCATTTCAAACTCGAAAAATCATAAGATAGAGAGAGTCCAGACCTGTTTAAAGCAGAAAGCAGGAGCAGGTATCGGAAACGGCCGAAACGCAGAGAACGGGATCCGATACGAACTTTTGAATCGGAAACTTGGACTAGTTCTCGAAAGGAGCTGTGTTTGGGAAGAAAACATGAGAAAGCAAAGCATGTGATGTGATGATAGCAGCGTCTTTTTCCTCTTAGAGAGGGATTTCAAAGGAAAAGACAACAACCAAACCAAACAGACACAAGTGCGTGAGAATTACATACTGATGACGGAGCATGTGAATCTGCAACTCAAAACAATGATAAGGCTCAGTAAGAACAGGTATGGGATCTCTCACTCTCACCACAAGACAAAAGTCTATATACTTTACAACGTTTTTACAATGACCCAAATGGAATGGAAATCAATGCGGACGACGAAAAAAAAGATAAAAAAAAATCTTTTATTAATCAATAACTACAGCCAAATAAGGTATTACAATGCCTAAATAGATAAAAAAGACTAATAAGAAAAGGGGTTAACATGACTACCAACTCAATTTTACAATCCTTATTTTCAATTTGAATGCTATTATAAGAATAAAATGAGAATGTAACCTTCCCATACAACTATATCCGAGGAGATTGCCCTATGAATAGACCATCTTTGACATCTAAATAGCTTAAGGGCATGTTTGGTAATAAAATCTGCAGGGAAAAGATTTCTGCTTTCTATGATTTTATGCTATATCCAAATTCGGCAGTCGCAAATTATCCTTGATTTTTTGCACTTAGAATCTGTGATGCATTAAAATTGGAGTACTCAAATTAGAGTTTTGCCCACCATAGGTTTATCACATGCAAAACATGTGATTAAAATAAAAAAGGTCCATTGATGGTTTTTTTTTTTTTTTTTTTTTTTTGACATCAGATCAAATTTGAAAGTGAGCTACACTCTTGATTGTAATATTGGCTCAGAAAGGAGGGAGTAGAAGAGTACTAAGGTGGATTTAAGCTGAAGCCCCAGTAGCCAATTTATTCTGCTGGCCTCATAGAATGCTCATTCCCTGGGTTCCTAGTTTGGAAAGGCAGCTGCCTTTTTGACACAGACTTGAACAAACAAATATCAATGATGGTATGGCCCATTAGAATAATGGAATCATGTAGTAATCACTACCAATAAGTTGTGCTCACTTCATTAAAGAAGCTATGGTGGTGCCTGCCTAAAGTGATGGAAACAGCTTCTCTGCCATGAAACGTGTAATCATGATGGACTCACAAAAAAGGAAGAGGGAATAGGCCTGCAATTAAGTCAATGTTAAAAATCATTGTGGACCCACCAAATTGTTCAGGTGGACCTTAGTGACATATTTATGATGGGTGAGCTCCAAAATATTTTTGCATGGTCCATTGAGGTTATATATGTGGCCCCAATCATTGAATGGGCCTCCATGGTGATTCCCATTCATTGACTATGGTCCAATGTATCTTCTTTCAGTGGATGAGCCTCACCATGGTTCTCCACATTAGGTACTATGTTTCATCATTTAGTTGAACCCCAATAATATTTGGATTAGTAGATGGGTCATCACAAGTTTATCATTTGGTGAGTCTGAATTAGTGCTTTCATCATTAGGTGGGCTGTGATTACATCATTCAATGAAAATCTTGTGATTTCAAGATCATTGGTTACAGTGCATCATTGGGCAGTCCCGTTATTTTTCTAATGGCTGCTCACTATGTTTCCATCATTTTAGCTAGCTTATTTATGTCTGAGCTGGGGGGGGGGGGGGCGTTCGTCGAGACAATTTAAGGCCTAAAGCGACAATCTTAAATAAGGCATTTTCTATGTTTTAATATTATTATAATATTTTATTTAAAATTTATTTCTCTTGCTTTTTTGTTATGCAAAATTACTAATTAAGTTTTTATATGCAAGTTTTGTTAACCTATCTTAAGACCACCTCCAAAACCCACATAAAAATTATGGGCTCAACCCCAAAACCCACATGAAAATATTGGGTCACAAAATTCAACTACCTATTTGGCTCCACCACCCACGAACAAAAATCTTGAGTTTGCCACTGGTGGGGCTCAGAACATTTTCGCCTGTGCACAATGCGCATATGCACCATGAGTCAGGACTATCCAAGATAAACTTCAGAGGTGTGCTCCACGTATTGGATGTTCCACACGCACGGTGCTCATATGCACCATGGGAAAGTAAATAAATTCTAGTGGCGGCCTATTGTTTATCTTAAATTTTAAGATCATTTATTAGGGCTGAAATCCCAAGCTATGGATCTATTACAATCACATTATGGATCAAATCTGAATGAGCCCCTATTTAAATAGGACACACAAAAATAATGAGAAAGGCTGGTGAAATAAATTCACTACTGAATGTATAGTTGAAATTTGATACACATGGGCTGTTAGAAATATAATGGTGTGCTAAAATCAATTGGACTCTTAGCAATAGAAATATAAGGGGCAAATTTAAAAATATAATAGGATATAAATGACACCTTATTAATGGGCCCCATGAAAATCTTGATACGCTTTATGGGGCCTTATATTTTAGGGAGAAAAAAAAAAGGGACGGTAGTTGGTAAGTTTGCTTTTTTTAGAATTTCAAAATACGACAGCTACTATTATGAGGGCTATTTTTAGGGACTTATTTTTTGGAGCCTAAAACAATCGCTTTGTTCGCTGTATGGGTCCCAGCTTCCAACTTAAGATTCATTGAATTGGGTCCCCGGGTCGCTATTGTGAGTCCAGGATAGAAGAGCCCCATTCACAGTTCTCCACCGTGTGGCGGCCATAACAGGTTTCAGACGACTGAGTCAAACTTGGTGGCACCATCTAAATTTCATTCTAGCATAGAGATCACTGAAAACTTAAATTTGGATAGACTAGGCCCACCATTTTCTAATAGTGAGAAGAAAAGGCTGACAAATGGTATTAGGGTTTTAGGATGTGGTGTTGGAAACATTTCAGTTTGAAGAAAATATCAATTGAGGAAAAATTAAAAATTACAAAGCTATCTTTACTTATTTACCATAAATAATGCAAGATAGGATTGGCATTGGGTCAAGTTGGATTAGATTCAGAACAAGTTGAGCACTATGAGCAACATATATAGGCTAAACCATGACTCATTTATCAATTGGATAGAGAATGTTAATTTGGTCTATTAATTAACAGGTCGTGTTCAAATTATGTTAGTGGGTCAAAGTGAAATTAATTGAATTTGAATTTGGTTAATATAGAAAAGTAGCACAACCACCCGTGCTCATCACGGTACATCCATGTATTATAAATTAAATATTTGTACATTAAAAAGGTTACGTGGATTACCTCTTTCCATCCATTAAGTTGAATAAATGAAAAAAAAAAAAAAAAAAACTTGGGGAGAAAGGATGTAAAAGAGATGAGCAGACTAAGAGACATAAAAAAGGAGGTAAAAGTAGAATTGAAGTGGAGAGCAGTGGGTGGTTTGATAAAATAAGAATATGAGTGGGTAGTTATGGGGACAAAAAGTGAAACATCTAGCACAAAGAGATAACTGTCGGTCAAAATCGTAATTGACGGTCAAAATCCAATCCAAAAACACTTTAAGCTTAATATAGTATAATTGACTCAATTTGAAGAGCCTCCATTTCACAATGATGGCTGCAAGCATTTTCAACACCCATTGAAATTTGAAAGCCTACACAATTTTGACTTAGAATATATGTGGTTAAATGATCATGATAAATTTGAGATTCCTCCTACTTCATTTGGACAGCCACATCACACAGCATCATCAAGATATTATTATCTTAAAATATAGTCATTTTCAGGAGAGGGGCTCGCGGTCACAGGCTTAAACATCTCCATCTGGTTCAAATGATAATATTAATTAATTACGAGTGATACTATTTTGATAGCTTCAAAGTTATTCAATTAAATAAAAATAAATAACAGCCAGATTTTGCGCGAAGGTGGCCATCCTAAGGTAGGAAGGTCTTGGCCGATAAAAAAACATTCCCCCTTTGAATGTATGCTTTACAAATGACGACATCTTCGAATCCAAATAGCTAGACTACTTTTACATTTTATATTCTTCTTTTTATATTTTAGGTGGTATTTGGCAAATCTAAAATTACGGTCTATTTAACTTAAAGATGATAATTGTTTGGGAGAGTATACTTCCCTTTGATTGAATCAACATTAAGATTGTGTCCCTCTTTTTCCTAAAAGTAACAAAAGAGAAGAAAATCCAATCAGACATTAATGTTTAAAGCAGTTAGATAAATTTTTATTTTTTGCTTTTAAGAATTTACCTGTATAAACTTTATATGGCAAGTTTGTTTGTGCTTTTACTCTATTACAAGATCGCTCATATAACTTTTACTAAATGACAAGTTTATTTTTTCAATTATATCATTTATATATATATATATATATATATACACACGGAGTCTTACCAAGTAATTATTTTATAAAATACTTGAATTGAAACCGCTCTATTTCTAATCAAATTGCCTCTATTTCAAATATATCAGAGTTTTCAAACAGGCCCTTATTCTTTTTCTTAAATTTTAAGACCCTGTGAAGCTACTCCAACCTATCTTTCTCAATGCACCATTGGATGATACATCTCCTCATCTCAACTGGGCTCAAATCTACCTACCCTACCTCTTACATCCCTTGGTAGCAACTCCATATATATATATATATATATATATACATGAAAATCGTTTTTTTCTCTTTTGGATAAGAATAATAGAACAAGTTGATGATATGGTGCAAGATTGTTATTGTCATTTCAATAGTCCACTGGATCCCAAAGAAACAAGGGACAATTACTGTACGGACGGTCTTAAAGCTGACAATAGCCCCAAAATAGTCCAAAAATGTATATTTACCTTGAGCTATTTGATCCGTAGGATATCGATATCCCATAATCACTTGAACAGTCCGTGTATTTATTTTTTTTCTTAACTGTGGGACCACCAAAGCACCATCCAACCATTGGATAACTGTATGAGTGGAAGAATTAATATCGCACTAAATTTGAACCGTTGATCTATCACGGTTACCAACAAAGTTGCAAACAAAAAAAGAAAAAAAACGTGGCTTTTAATTTGTTCTTATAATTTGTAAAACAATGAGACTTTCTTGCAAATTTCTCGATAATCGTAACAAATCAACGGTTCAAATTTGGTGCGATATTAGTTCTTACATTCATACAGCTATCTAACGGTTTGGATGGTGGTTTGGTGGTCCCACAGTCAAAGAAAAAAAGAAAAAAAAGGACTGTTCAAGTCTTCCCACTTCTGATTATGGGATATCCTATATCCATAGGATATCGTAGCCTGCGATATCTTACGGATCGAACAGCTCTGCGATAAATATATATTTTCCGACTATTCTGAGGCAATTGCCAGTTCTAAGACCGTCCGTACGAAAATTTTCCCAAGAAACAATAACATACTATCATGAGCCCTGCAACATGATCGGTCCCAAAAGTTCGGTCCAAGTAGACTTTTTCTACTATCATTTCACTGTTTGGAGTATATCCCTTGTCGTTTCTCTATCAACTATTTTAGATTATCTGTACCATCATTACAATCCTGTCAGCTTCAGGGGTATTTTTAGGAGTGCTGCATTATTGTGGGATTCTAAATAGAGGGATGCTATCTGTCCCGATCCCGGAACAGAATCCGGGACAAACACCCCCTTGGGGGGCGTTGGATCCCAGGAGCCCAGGATCGGGACAGATAGCTTTTTTTCTTCTAAATAAGTGACAACCCATGTTTGTTTGGGACATTGATTCTAGAAATTCTAGGCAATGCCCTTCCTCAGAAGGTACTAGATTTAGTCGAGAGTCAACAGGAGACCATCAAATAATTGTGCTTCCATTAAAAAATGGTTAGCAATCTATTGTCCTTCTAAATCAAGTGCCTGGTAGGTGAGTCTCATCTATATGCACCTGCACCTTGTATCCTTCCTTGCCCGCGTATTTAATACTCCTCTTCAAGAACACTGAGGGCTTTACTAAAATTATTTTGAAATTGAGTGGAGTGAAATAAAGGTTATTTTGAAGAAAGAATAAAATATAAATAGATTACGATGGTATTTTATTTTTAATTATTTATTATAAAATCTTTTTGACCTTTTGTATTGATTGTGGAGTTTTTTTTTTTTTTTTTTTTTTTTTTTTTTTTTTTTTTTTTCAGTGGAGAAATGACGTTACTTTTTTTGAAAAATATGGTAGGAAATTTAAATTAAAGTGTTTTTGATGAGACTTTTTTTTTTTCTGAGAAATGGGGACTTCACCTTACTTGACTCTATTAGTAGAGTTGCCAAACAAGCCTAAGTATTAGTAGGAATTCAATACAAAGTTGTCTAACAAGTCAAAAAATACAAATTGAGTGTTAACAATGATGTCACTAGTGGTCAAATCTAAGTATAGGTGGCAATGGGTTGGGTTGGGTCAAGTTCAAGTGGGGTTGAGCACCGTGAGTTATTATAATCCCAAACCAACCTATTCATTAACCATATTGAAAATAGGGATTTTCATGGGGCGTAAAATCATTTAAGTTGAGAAAAATGATGGAGGGCCCACACACTTCATAATAACGACAAAGGGCTTCCCACCACTTATTTATTTATTGACAAACTCACCCCCATTCCATGATATCATGAAATGTTGGGTTATTCTGTGATGTCATGGAATATCCTTTTTTTTTTTTTCATGAAATTTGCATGTCTGGATTATTCCACAATATCACAGTTGTCATATCATGATATGGAGGCCCATTGCCACCATCATTAAGTATTTGGGACGTCCATCGTTTTTTCTCAAATTTAAAGGTTTTTTTTTCCATAAAATTCCTTTCAAAATAACAACCTGCACCAAACTCCGAAGTTAAATTAACAAGGAAATTAGGTTGGTTTTGCAGGTCATAGTGCAATTAGTTTAATTGGGTAAACTACTAATAAGCTTCAAGTCGGGCTGGCATAGCAAGAATGGACTCTATCCAAACTCTTACTGGGCAAAGTTCCATTTGGGTCGGCAGGTCCGACTAAGAATTGCCCCCTAAGCTCTGAGGTCCATGAAATCTACCAATCAGAATAAAATCTTGAATTTTATATACTGCCTTGCCATATCTAGCATTGCACAAGAAACTTCAGTTGAGTCTAAGTTTTAGTAAATGGTTAATCACAAATCCATTTCACACCTGGTGAGGCTACCATACCATATACAAATATGTCATGTAGCCTACTTCCAATCTATAGAAAATATTAAGTAAAAACAGAAGCGAAGCATGGGAAGATGTAGGGTGTAGATCCACACCAATATTGTTACGCTGAAATTGTAGATGAATCATTCAAAATATCATTTAATATAAGATGGATGAAATGTTTGCCAAAGTAATGATGTGGACGGATAGATCTCATTCGTTCTTTTATGAATATCCCATCACTATTCATTCATGTATGTGTAGAGTATCCAATACGAAAATGACCCACCATCATTCAGTTTCCCATTCCACCTTTTCTTTAACACCAAAGGATAGCTCAGTTGGCCTAGGACCATGGTTTGCACCCGGAAGTTGTAGGTTCGAAATTGTACTACCACATTGAGGCTACAGGGGAGTTTACCCGGCTTTCCTCTAGGCCCGGAGGGATTAGTCCAGCCCAAAGGATTGGGAACCCTCCGATAGCAAAAAAATAAAAAATAAAAATTCCACCTTTTCTTTTTCTTGGTAAGCATAAGCATAAAAATTCAGTTAGTTTTTAGTAGCATATATTCTACATCTGTTGTCATGAGCTAATAGAGGATAAGTTTCATTAAATAAATATCAATCACATAAAGAATGAACCTGCTGTTTAATTTATAAGGCCCTATAGCCAACCACGTCCTGAAACTTTTTTTTGATGTAATATTGGTCTGTCTGATACTGATACTGGTTGGTGCTACAAAACAGTAAAAATTTAGAGCTATAACCATGCAATCTACCAAACTAAATCACAATACAAAGAAAATAAGCAGCTCGATTTCTACACACCTGCTGAATCATTATTCTTTCAACCTTCATTTACTGGCCTGCTTTCAGAACAAAAAATGTCTGGCAATTGCCCCCGATAAAGAGAGAAGGGGAAAAAGATCAGGATTTGAGAGACTTTACCATGCTTACAATGAACTGTTAATGATTAAAATTAATGAAAAATCCCCCAAGCAAAAGGAGTCCAACTTCATGAGATAAGACTGTGATGATGACGATGATGACGACGACGACAACGACGAAGATGACAACAAAATTTAAATTCATTTTATGCAATAAACATTTAATTATATTATACAAAGAGAAACTTCAAGTGTGTGTAAATGTGCACACACATACATGAATTTTCCAGGAAGGCCAGGTCACTTAAGCTGAAAGTGGCAAGCCTTATCCTGCCAATGATCAAGTCTGTTGTGTTTTTGAGCCTTAAGAATTGAACAAGGTAGGCCTCTCATTCGTTTTTAACCACTGGGGCCTTGTATGCTTAATCAGTAATCACTGTCACAAATATTGGCAGTATTTTGAAAATATCATGATATATACCTGAAATATGGTATTTTACTAATAATATTGTGATATTTAAAAAAAAAAAATCAGAAATAAAATATCGCGATATAATCATGAGAAATTCAGAATAATATCTAAAAATACTTTTAATAGCATCTAATATTTAATTTGTCTACATTTTTATTTTAAATTACTTAAGATCTAATTATTTATCCACAACATTTTCCCAATATATATCCCAAAAAAGTCCCAAACTTGAAAATATCCTGACACTATCTGGAGATAATAATTTCTTGAGAACTCTATTTGTGACAATGCTTTGGGAACTATTTGCCTACAAAATGCCTTGGGAAAGTAATCTCTCTCTCTCTCTCTCAATTTGTGTGCATGCATGTGCCGTATGTGTGGGCAAATGTATATTCACGCAAACTTACCATTGCTAGGTTACACAACCTCAAGTGCTATCTCAGCTGTCCTTTCAATCTTTTGGGATGAATCTACCACTTTGAATCATTTGAATGCAAGCCTTTGAGTACCAACCAATGAGGCATATTGACCCTCACGAGCCAGCAACTCAAAGTGGGTCCCTAGCTCTGCAATCTTCCCATCTGAACAAACAGCAATTTGATGTGCATTCTGCACGGTGCTTAATCTATGGGCAATAACCAAAGTGGTCCTTCCCTTCATTAGGTGGTTAAGTGCATCTTGGACCAGGCGTTCGCTGACTGCATCTAATGCACTTGTGGCCTGAACCAGAGAGCATGAACAAAATCAGAGCTGAAAGATAAAATTGAGAAGCAATCAAACATAGATATGCAAGTAACCTAACACAGTTCTTCTTTGTCTATATATATATAGAGTATAGACACCATTACCAATCTTTTCTGGACCTAGATTGTTATGCAAAATTTATTTTTAGTACTTACATTTCTAATAGTCAAAAACTAATGAAAAAATAGAGATCAATCACGTACTAGTAGCTTTCAACCAAAAACTATAATTTATATTTTTAACGTTTTAATGTTTGTAATAGCCAGACTGTTAAATATAATATAGGACAATGTCCCCTCCAAGCAGACTTCATATTGTTGATATGCAGTCCAGCTAGTGGGGCCCACTTAGATACATATCTCTCAGTGGGATGAGGGCAGATGGAAAGAACTCCTTATGGATACGAGTATACCAAAAGGTCAGCCTCATCGGATTATCCTAGCCCATGATTTAACAACTTTGAATTTTTAATGGCAGTTTAACCATAGATTTTTTGCGATTCAATCTAACCGTGAGTGATGGTTTGATGAGAGTAAAATTGGGTATCATACCAGATCATGGAATGAAAAGAGTGAAGGGGGATGCACTGATCCAAGGTGGGGTGAGCTGGACTGCACATGAAGTCTACTCGTAGAACATTATCCATATATTATATATGAAGATATTTCGGTATTTTGGGCTTCTTAAAGTAGAACTTTTTTAAGGTAAATTGACTCAAACCTGGAGCCTCATGGTTGTGGCAATAAGCACCTTTCAACTGGGCCACAAGCACTTATCCTTATATATACTGTTCTGACCAGCCAAATAGTGTCCAACACTGGCACGTTTTCATGTCAATTCACATAGGATGCATGTTATTACCCTATATACTTGTAAGTTAGTGGCAAAACCATACCTCATCAAGTATCAGAATTGGTGCATTCTTGAGCAGAGCTCTGGCAATAGCAATTCTCTGCAAATTAAAAAAGTTAATTAACTTAAAACCCACGGATCTTTATCCCAACTATTGTTAATGAATTACCTGTCTCTGTCCACCACTCAGCAGACTCCCACGTTCGCCAACTAGTGTGTCATAACCCTAAATTGAATAACATTTTGGCATATAAGGAAAACTCAAAAGCAAGACATACTCAATATGCATATTTTAGCAGAAAGGCACACCTGTGGGAGAGAAATTATGAATTCATGAGCATTTGCAGCTTTGGCTGCTTTCACAACATCCTCTTTAGAGACATTCTTGTCTGGAAGACCATATGCTATATTTTCTCCAACAGACACCGAGAAAAGGACTGGTTCCTGCATGGGCATTAATGTATAGACCAGCAAGAAGAATATAAGCTAGTTGGAGAAGGAAGGATCTAATGCATCAGCATTTGGATGAGGAATCACAAAATCCTAGACCCAAGGATATTCATAGTATCCTTGGGCACTGAGCATGTACTTTTTAGTATGTGCAACTAGTGTCCATCTTGATAAACCAGATTGTTGATCCAACAGTTGCCACCTTTGATAGACCACCAACAATCCCAAGTCCTAACTTATTGATCAACGGACTCTACGTAGAATGTAAGGAAGTAAACAGAAGCAGTTCATTGCAAATTGCAATGAAGAAAGCCAACTGTCACACTAAAGCATCAAAGTAATATCATAGTGAAACTATGGATATTCAGACAAGAGGGGAAACTCATCCTGGTTATGTGGTAACCTAATCATATGCACATCCAAGGAACTACCTGGTTCACTACAGATACAGCACGAGCCCATTCACTCTTGTCAAATGTTCGAACATCTTCTCCAGAAACTGTTATTCGTCCTCTAGTTGGCTGCAGACATGAGAAGTCAATTGCTTCACCCATCATCAAAAGTAATGCTACGAAAAATAAATAAAAGAGAAACCTACCTCATAGAAGCGTGCCAAGAGCTGTACAATTGTACTTTTCCCTGCACCACTAGGACCAACAAGAGCTGTGATTGTTCCACTCCTCAATGTTAAGTTCAGGCCACTTAGGACTTCCACATCAGGCCGCAAAGGATAAGAGAAGCACACATCTAAAAAACAAAACAAAAGTGACAAAGGAAACCATTTAGTGACACATATAACGCAAATTAGCAATGCCAAAAATGAAGAATAGTAATTTACCCAGAAAAGAAGAAAAAGAAAAATAGCAGATCAACAGCCGAACATACTAGTAGAGAACAGATGGTACAAATATGGAGTTCACCAAACATTAAGCATATGTCTGCCTCCATCAAGATGAAATGACTTCTTTAATATGGATAGGTTGTGCAAAAAAGAAATAAGGGAGATGAGCAGAAGGGTCCATTTTAATGGTACCTCAAATAAAGATTTTGGTGGGTAGCCTGGGAAGCAGATAAATTTAGATGGGCTCTTATCTGCCCAAAACCAATAAGATAGACTTCTAGATTGATCTGAAATCATGCGCTAAAAGGAATCCATCTGTGCATGCTTTTTTGAGGAATATAAACTTGCCCAAAAGAAATGTGGAGGAAAATGAGAAAGTTTACGGTGTAAACTTTTAAAGAAAGGATTACATTTAATAGAATTTCACTGTACCTTTATTACAAGAACCCATCTCAATTTATAGATGAACAAAATATGATAAGGAATCATTAACAATCTAAACTAAAAATTATCATATCTAAGCTTATCCTCTTTAATCAATACCTAATCTCTAACACGAACATTGATAAGGAAGAAGCTGTTTCTACTAAATAAATAGAGAATTATATACAAGATGTCAATCATAGCACAGTTACCTTCTAAACAAATGTCACCAGACCATGCTAGATGACACCCATTGGTAGCTGATCTAAATGAATGGATACTTGAACCTGCACTTTTCCTAGAAGATTCATCCTTATAGAGTAATCCAAGACTATCATCATCCAGTTCATTTTCTTGAATCTCCCTGTCTAGACCATAAGCAAGTGACTTGTCGATCTCAGTCCCAGATAAAATAGAGTTAACCCGGTCAACAGCAGCGAGGGTCCCACGAAGATCACCAAGTGTGTTAACAACTCCTTGAACCTGAATTGCTTGGGTACCATGTAGTGTTAACAGAAGGAACCTCAATTGAAATGCAGATGGAAGACGATGAATGAGGGCAATAGTAGTATGACAAAAGCACAGAAAGTATACTTACAGCAAAGGTTAATGTGAAGGTGTAACCAATAAAGGAAGCCATGATTCCAACAGACAATTCACCCTGCAACAGAAGAACCCATTAGAAGCAGGTCCATATTAAACTGAATTATATGAACCACAATGAGAGAGATGCATGGTCTCCTTAAGATTTGAGTTTGTACAAGTAGCCCATGGTCTAGAGATCCAAACAATCGATCTAATGGCCCCCCACCATGGATAGCCATATTCTAAGATCCTTGTACTGGGAGAACTCCAACTTCTTGTTGATGGTCTGCAAATAGACAGCTGAAAGAAATTTTAAGAAAGGTCCGCATTCAGCACAGCAGGGACCAAACTTGGATGGCGGGGATATTCCAATCTGGGCTGTTTTGGGGGCATGACACTTCAATGCAAGCACTCATCAGATCAATTGGTCACCAGGTCATGCCCCTGATATCAACAAACTCAAGTCCTGATGATATAATGCTTATTCTCAGGTAAAAAATCACATTCATTAATAGAATCACAAAACTCAGCTGCATAATTCGAAAGCCAGTCAAAACCATATAATGCAGGTCAGATATAGAAATGAGTTCACTATTTAAGTTTCTGGCATGGGAGTAGGGATAAAGATGTTATGTTGACTGATATAATAAATTTTTGATTGCATGAGTTCTCGTATTCAAATATATAATCATAAAACACAAACAAAAGCATAATGTTTCCTGATGCTGATAATGGTAATGGCAAATTACAGAAAACAAGAACATATTGCTTGACCATATTAGTGCTTACCGCCTTCACTTTGCTTCCACCAAGACAATATAGAGCCATTAAACAAACATAAATCATAGCTCTAGTCAGGGTTTCATTAGCAGACTTCAAAGTTCCGAGCTTTATGCCACTAGTCTGGTAAGAAAGAACCTGCCAAACTTCACAAAAGTATGTTATGGGCATCTTTGAGGATTTTGGCAGTTGAGTAATTTTAAAGGTCAAAGGATTACCAGATTACCGAACATTGACATTTGGCGTTTTTCACCGCTGAAGGATCTTACCTACAAGCACAAGGTTATAATGGGAATTAATCAGCAAGTAACTAAGCCAATATTTCATCATTAACTGAGATGTATGGTTTTGATTAAGTACAGCTGTAATGAACATTTTGAAAAATCTCAACAGTGAAGAGAAAGAATTCAAGCAAATAATTTTGGGAACTTACGGTACGAATTGCCGAAAACGTTTCAGTCACACAATCAGATATGGAAGCTTGGGCCATTCCTTGAGCTTTGAAGATGGGCACGGTTGACCGCTTGTATATTGCTAGTGCCCAAAATCAACAGTTGAATCAACAACAAATGCAATTACATGTAGCAATAAATCATTCGAAAAGCATCACAAACTACAACAGCATAGGAATTTAGGGGGGGTGGGTGGGACACACACACACAATCAAATCTGTAACAATAATAATATATAACAATAAATAACTATTTTAAATCAAAATGAACCTTGACTGTTCTGTTCTTTATTGTAGCAGATTTAGCTGGGCTGTGAACGAAATGACGCTTGATATTGTTTAATACTACCTTGTTGCAGAAGGTTGATGTACTGCTCATGAGTTGTTCTGTCCATGTAGTGCTACTTGATTTGAGAGAGGACTCCTTCAAAGTTCTTTGGTGTTTGGCCCAAATAACCAACAGGAGGGGAGAACTTTTAGCCCAAACTTAACCAAGTAGCTAGTAAAATGGCCCCACATGTAGTGCATGGGAGGGGAGTTTAAAGTTACCTGGTTCTCTGTTGAAAAGATGGGTGGTAGCCATCCCCTCAAAAAAAAAAAAAAGGGATGGGTTGTAGATGTTTCAGCAAAGAGAGAATCTAGGGATTGGGTGTGACTCCATGATATGGTCAAATTTCTGGATGATAGGTGTGTCTTTTACTTGGTCTTATAAAGAACCTGTCCTAATTATCACCAGAATTTTCAGACTTTTAGTGTCCTATTCACAGTTTGGATTTGTTTCCAGATACTACTCCACGATTTTTGCCGTGCCCAACACTAAATCAACATGATGTGGGGTGGATATTCCCCGCTTACATACCATGAAACCCCAATGACAAACCCCCAGCATCCTTTGAGCTGAAGCACATACCACTCTCCATACAACATACGACAATCTAAAGACCAACTACAAAAGTAGAAGAAGCTAAGTACCCACAATAAGACAACTTAAAGTAGGATTTTGAAAGAAAAAAATGTTTACCTACTAAAAGAGAAACGGAAAGCATCAGCAGCCCCAGGACCGGAGCAAGCTGGGTTGATAATGAGAAGAGTATGCATATTGTTCCTATAACCTGCAAGATCAAAGAAAATAGTAAATTTCAACAAACAAATGCAAAATCTTATGGTTAGAAACCAAATTTGCAAAGTGATTTTCATAATTACAAAATTGATAAAGAGCACACTTTGTATTTCCGAATCTGAATGGTATACCACATAGCATAAACTAATATGACAAGGGAGATTGTAGGGAACATGGGCAATCATATTACAGAGCAGTGAGAACTGATGAACCTCCACTAGTTAAGGTGCAAGATGCATTAGTTCCATAAGAACTATGTCATAATCGTCGTCGTCGTCTTCATCATCATCATCATCAAAGCGTTGTTCCAACTATGTTGTGTAGACTACATGAATTATGTTTCTCCATTCCGCTATATCCTGAGCCAAATCCTCAGATAGGTTGCACTTCTACGGAATGTTTTTATCACAGAATTCATGTTTGGGTTGTGAAAAAATGGTAAATCCTATGTGCAAAAATGAAATAAACTCAATTGAGAACAGTCTAAAATAGCTTGCCTCAGAGAATGCCCTCAGTCCACGATCCCTTGATATATTTTCACTCACAGCATCTTTAAGAGAACCCAGATCAGATGTCAACAAACCAGTTAGTTCACCAACCTGTGCAGCCTTAAAAGGTAAGAATGCATCGAATAGTAATGGAGCCAGATGGAATATCAGATCTACCTAGGAACTAAAGTAGATGGGTCATGACTGGAAAAGAAAAGAGAATGATGACAAAAACATTTCCAAAAGGGAAATTCTAAATGCACCCTTTATTTTGCTGAGCACACCCACCTTCTAAAAAAAAAAAAAATCACTGTTCATAAAGGGATGTGGGTGTGCTCAGCAAAATGGATGGGTGTATATAGAATCACCCTTTCCAAAATACTCTGAGTAAGAAAGAGTTAAAACTACAAAGCATAACATTTATATGAAACAACACGTCACAAGAATGGATTCCACCCCAAGATGAACTGACTTATACAAACAGCATTATAATAATACAAAAATAAGAAAAATTTGATTGTCATGTTTTCTTTTTCATTGTTTTGTAGGTAGCAAGAAAACTTTGAACCTAATAGAGAAACAATAATGGCTCAGAAAGACAAAATTTCAACCAATGTGCTGTAGAAGGTTTAGTTTAACTAAAAGGAAATGTTTTCATCCCAAATAGTTGAATATTAAATCATGAGGATTAAACAAGTTCAGATTTAATGGGTGGACTTTTTACTTCTACTGCCTACCATAAATTCTGCATATTAAATCAATATAGCAGACTAAATTTTATCCACGACAAGGACCATACTCAGTACACCCGGATGCCTTTTTCACACGGGTAATTTAATGCACATTGCACACCAATTGAGCTCCCTTCACGTCCTCTGATCCATTAAACTCAATAAAAAATGCAACCAAAGAAGATTATATGAACACATGACAACAAGATATCTGTCAAGTCTCACCCTATTTTATCATCTCTAAATTAACATTAAGAACAATACCGAAGAACAATAAAGAAGAAAAAAGAGATGGCATACACACCTTATAACGGTCAAAGAACTCAATCTGCAAAAGGAAACAAAGTCCACTGTCACATTTCAAAACAACTAAAGGATCATTTTCCATACAAGATCAGGCTACTTTTCACAATATTGCAAGCAATTGTTAAATAATACACAGGAAATTCTTGAATGACAGGTGGTTCACTTTTAAAGTGCTACTCTTCATAAATCACTGTATTCTTAGTTCACTATAACAATAATGAGAAGAAAGAATCATGTTTAAAATTCATCCATGATAAGACCTTCTTCATTCTCCCAGCGGGAATTTCAGTATTAAATACTCAATATACCTTTTTTTAAATACTTTATCCATAGATTCATTACTGAGAAGTACAAACATGAATAGCAGTGTACAATTGACAGAGAATAATAAATATAAGGCAGAATTTGCTATTTCAAGAGCCAACAATCTCTACCAAGAGCTGTTAGAAACTTGTTGGGAGTCTTCATGAATGGTTTGTGGTCATAGGCAATGTTATTAAAATCGCTTCCATTCAAATTGTGCATTTTAACACCCTGAAGAAAAATTATCATTTAGTTTTGTGGAGCAAAGTTTGTAGATCTAAAAGGGAGGGCGGCCTAGGCTTCAGATCTTTAAAGATTATGAAACAAGCCCTTCTAGGGAAATGGTTGTGGAGAATTGGAGAACAGTCAGATAGTTTATGGAGGCATATCATTTTGTCCAAATATGGGGTCTGACGAAATGGATGGGACGTTGTTGGACTATCCCACAGGTGTTCAAGTTGGTGGAAAGATATCATGGCCATTAAGGATTTATTTGATTCGCAAATAAGGTTCCGTGTTGGGACAGGTGAAGACATCTTCTTTTGGCATGATGTTTGGGTGGAGGATGCTCCTTTAGCGGCGCAATTCCTGGACCTTTACAGTTGCGCTAGGGACAGACAAGCAAAGGTGATTGATTATATGGATAGGGATGTGAACAGGGTCCTCTGGGGTCCAATTTTTAGAAGAGATTTGACTGAGTTGGAAGAAGAGAACCTTATGATTCTCATGGACAAGCTTGGTCGGATTTTCATTCCTGTAAAAGGGGAAGACCAAGGCTCCTCCTAGAGTCCTGACATTTGGTTGGTTAGCTTTTTGAGGCAGCATCCTCACTATGGATAATCTCCGTCGGCGAGGGGTGATTCTAATCAACGCTTGCCCACTTTGCCTATCGACGGAGGAGACTGTGGACCATCTTTTGCTAAATTGCAGGTTCGCTCAAGCTATCTGGACTTCTACCCTTGATTGTTTTGGTTGTAGCTGGGTCCTCCCTCGTTCCATCTCGAAGCTCTTTGATGCTTGGAAGTTTGGATTTCAGTCCAAGAGAGGAAGGCTTCTCTGGCAGTCTTCCTTTATTGCTAACATCTGGGCAGTTTGGAAGAAAAGGAATAGGCGTTGCTTCGAAGATTGTTCTTCCCCCTCAATAGTTGTTGCTTTGAAAGCCAAACTCCTCGCTGCCTCCGGGGTATCCGTGTTGCTAGATTTTTGGAGAGTGCCTATTGAGGTTATGTTGTTTAAATGGAGAGAAGTAGTATCCTCTTAATTTTGGTTTGTCTTTTTTGGGGCCTTAGGCATTAGGCCTGCTTGGGAGGCTTTGTTTCTCCTCCTTCGTTGTTTTGGATGGTTTTGTCTCCTCTGTTTTTTCTTTGCTTTTCAGTATATATCTTTTGTATTGCTTTGCTCTAATTAATACAACTCACCATTCAAAAAAAAAAAAAAAAAAAAATTTTTTTTTTTGAGGGTCAAAGATCAAGGGGTTAGGATGATGGATTGACTTCAAATTTTATATATGACGTTGTCCTATCTGGATCTTCAGCCATGATTGATGTGACCACAGGTGAGGCCCACCGATTGTCTCACATGGTCTCCAGTGCCATCCACACAAGAGCACACTCCTATTTATGTATTAATTGGTAACCTGACTCGCGCCCACATCCTTATGGTTGCGACAATGAGCACCTTCTAACTGTCTCACAGGCTCTTGCCAATCAGATATGTGCCAAAAGAGCATCCTTTAGACCAACAATATTCTACCGGAAAAAAGACACGCCATAGACACGATACGTTGCTCATTTTGAAGTATCCGTTCTATGGCTTGTCCTTGCCATATCCATGTTGTATCTGTGCATCATAGCTAACCGAATGATGAATATGACTCCAATTAGAATAAAAGTGGGCCAAGGGTTAGATGACTGTGAGTGTGTGACATGGTTGGATTGACCAAAAGTGGGCCCCACAGAGGGGCTGCACATGCAGACCATCCATACTGCACCATCTTTCCTAAGATTCCAATTAGAATCATGGAGTGAACCAACAATGTAAATGTGAGATGCATAAACTAAAAGAAACAAGAAGAAGCATTAAGGAAAAAGAAAAATATTATAGCATCGTGCAACAATGTGAAATGCAACCGTTATACACAAAAGTGCTCCAAGAAGCAGCAAGTGATGCACCTTTTGAATCAATATTCTTCTAAAAACTTGAGCCCTCAAAGTTGTCATCACCTTCTCCCAGACAGTGCTCATGTTTGTAACAAAGATAACAGTGAAAATTGGCTCCATACAGTAGAGGACCCCAACCTTTGCCAGCAACTTCCATAAAGGATCTGGTCTAGCCCCTATAAGTACCTCAAAAAACCTCCCTACAACAATTCACATCATGAATCACGCTGAAGATTTAAAAAGGATTTACATGAGATGAACTGATAATCAAAGAATCCAACCATATTGATTCATGGGATGAGGCTTTGCCAATGACGATGATGAATTGACAACCATAAAAAACCTATAAAGTGGTTAGGATCATTGCTTAGTTATGAAGAGGGGAACCACTATGAAGGTAAGATTCTGCTTAAATTTCAGGCTCAACTCAACACTACAACCCATTGCTGCCACCCCCACCCCCAACTCCCGCTCACCCTCCACCCAAAAACACCAAGTAAAAAGCCATAAATATTTATCTCCGAAGTTCTCTTCACAAAAGAGCATATTTTCACAAACCAAAAATGTTTTCCTCCCATCAGTAGTGGGGATATCCAGTCAATGCATCATGCCAATTTAGAAAGTTTGCACACTCTGTATCCAATTCACAAATATAAGTCATTTAGTTCTTTGAGTTTTTTTTCCCTCTTGTTCTTTTTCCATTTGTAGTTATTTCATATATTTCAGCTCACCTTATGGAGGGGATGAGGCTCCAATCATTGATGACAATGATGTTGATGGTTTCTTATGCATTCAGCAAAATTGCAATTAAACATGTCTAGGCTAGTTAGTTTGGAAAATTTTGCACTGATTTCTGGAATAAACCCTGATTCGAGACCACTATCATTGATAGGGCAGAAAAATGCATGCTTCTTTCCCACCCAAAAGAAAATTCAAAGCAAACGCATCACAAAAACTTGGGTTTCTCCCAAAATGCGATTTTTGAGCGCCCCAGCATTCAAAAGAAAGGGGAAAACATAAAGAAATCAGACAACCCAAATTATAACAGGGAGGAAAAAACAAAGCAGAAGCAGAAAGCAAAGAAAAAGTAATCCATCACTGTTCGTCTAAATTCTCAAAAAAAGGAAAAAAACAGCAAACCTGAGAAGATGGGCATCGAGAGAGTGCAGGAGGTGCATCCAACGAGAGCAAAAATCGAAGCCGCCAACCTCAACTTGTGCTTCATCAACAGACTCCACAAATAACCCCAAGTTATAGGAATCGAAGAATCGACCATTGTCATCTGAGATCGCGATTGGTGGCCATCTGGGTCTTCTTCCTCATCGATGCCACTGAGATTAGGATCAGAAGCAGGTGCAGATATGTAAGCAGCCCTGATTACCCGTCTCTTACTCTGGGGTATGGAACGAAGCAGAGGGACAGAGGATGAAAATGGCAGGCAAAGCTGGCGGGAAACGAAGGAGGACGAGGAAGAGAGATGGGTTTTTGGGGGTCTCGATCTGCGGATCGAGAGGTGTGGTTTTGAAGGAGTGAAGGGAGAGTAGAGGAGAGTTGCAGAAGACATGTTCGACGTTTTGCTTGTGTTGGGAGTTGGGGACTGTTTGAAGCTGAGAGGCTGCGAATTTAAGTGCGTGGCTTGGATTTCGTTTGCTTGTCGTGAGTGGATGCTGTGGCGTGCCGTTAACTACTTTCTTGTTGCAAGTACGACTGCATGGAGTATGGAGTGTGGAGTGTGGACTGTATAATTAGATCAGTGGGCCCAGATCAGAAATTGGGAGTATTTGGGACTGGTGAAATAATCTCTCTTCAAGTTACAATTCCGACCCTAATCTCAATTTAATCCAACTTGGGTCAACATCCAATCGATCATTTATTAAAAAAATGTGACTGAAAGAAACAAATGTTTTTATTTTATTTATTTATATAGTTGCTCGTTATCATTGGCTTCCCAATCCTTTGAGTTTGACTAATCCCCCCGAGTTCAGAGGGAAGTTGGGCAAACTCCTCTATAACCCTAGTATGGTAGTGCAGTTTCCAACCTATAACCTCCAGGTGAAGACCGTGGTCCAAAGCCAACTGAGCTACCTCCTTAGGTTAAGTGAGAAACAAATGTAGGTAGAGTATGTGTTTTTCTCATCATCAATATCACAAGAAGGAATAAGATTTGAGAGCAAAAATTAGGGGCATTTTGTTTGCAAGAATTCTGAGAATCCTTAGTTAGTGGTTTTATAAATTCTCCAAAGTGTTGCTCCTCACCCATTTGACAAATGATCGAGTACAATGTAGGATTTTGAGAATTGGAGTTTTGAGAATTCTAGAGACCAAATGATTAGTTCATATAGCTAATTTTTTCAATTCTCGCCACTTAAATAGAGAATTTTCATAATTTCTGAAAGCCAGTAACGTCTGTCGTTGTTGTTAGAAATTCCCAAAGTTATGGACATCTGATTAGAATTACATTTAACCAACGGGTTGAAGAGGGAAAATTGAAGTTGAGTTTTTACCATGAGAAATGTAATAGGTATACTCGGTCAAATTTCCGAGTCTTGAACAATTATGTAATCTTCATTCTCAATCTTGTTCTATTTTAAACTAAATAAGTTAGGTCTTAAAATCAAAGGTTGAATACAAATTAATAGATTTTGCATTGAGCCATTGACTATTATAAAGAGGAAAAATAATCTCTTTTAGGTAAAGGACAATAGAAAAAAAAATACAGAGAATAGATAAAACCTAATATATTCTTTTTAGATCATGGAACTCTACGTGCCAATTCAATTGAGGAGAAATGTATGGAAATAGGAAGTTGAGAAAATTGTTCACAGTTCAATTTGTCCTAAAGTTTTTCACTTGGGGTTAATTGGATTTATATGGTGAATGTTTAATAGGAACTTGTATTTTTTATATATTTAAAAACTTAATTGATTTTTTAGACTTCTTATAATATCCTGAGAAAAAAAAACTCGAATTTATAGACATGTTATGAAGTATGAAAATCCATCCTGTGCAAATTTCCTTCACCTTGTGGATACATAATTTGATTGTCCACTACCCATTATAGATATTCAATTTTCCTCTCTATTATGAAAAATTAAGTTAAAAGTGTGTCATTTTTTGCACAAAAATATACAACACATACCAAGTTCTTTAAAATCAGGTCACGCAGAAATCAAAGCGTTTTCCTCTTTAACATGTAATTCTTGTGTTAACAAACTCTCCTTGAAGGTATCCTTGTGATTTTCCAAGAGTACTTTTCCCAAAAAATCATACATGTTACAATAATATATGTAAATGAGAAATGATCCCATGCTACCATTCATATAATGCCACCTGCATGCACTGAATATGAAAATAAGTTTTAAAAATATAAAGGCTTCATAAGTAACTTTTATATATGCGAATGTTACATATGTAAAACACATTATCATGTTTGTTAATTTGAAAATATCATTTTTAAATGAGTGAGCGAGAACACCAACTACTTTTGATGTGTTAAGATATTTTGTATATGTCTCTCAAAATCTATAAGATCTTGATGCTTATCATTAAAATATATATATATATATATATATCATTAATTGGAGGGGATCAAATGTGTAGAAAATAAGTTTGGAACTTTTGTGATCAATGTTTTCGTAAATCTCTCAAAATCAATAAATTTTTTAAGATATGGAACTAAAGTTTTGAGGTTTATTAGACCAAAAAAGAAGATGAACGCAGGGGCGGAACCACATTGGGGCCTGCCCCCCCCCCTCTCGGGCTTGGGGAAATTTCTTTTAAAGCATCAAAATGCTGCCCCCCCCCCCCCCCCCCCCGCCCCCCGCGGGCTTTAGAAACCCTATTAAAGCATCAAAATGGCCCCCCCAAGTTTTTGGATTTTTTTTTCTAAGATAAAACTCATCTTGCCCTGCCCCCACCCAGCCCTTGCAACTTTCGAAGACATCTTCGGATTCCAGTCTCAAGCCCTAGCCCTCTTCAACTCTTCCTTCTTCGTTTTATTCTTCTCCTCTTTTTCTCCTTTAATCTCTCATCTTCAATAGTTATTTTGCACGCCGTCTTCTCTAATCTCTATGTCCAGCATTTTCAAGGAATCAAGAATCAAGACCCTCTCGTTTTGAAGAAGAACGATTCTCATTTGTGCCCGCGATTGGGTATGTGATTTCTTCATCATCTCAAAACCTCTTTTATGTTTGAATGTGCAGCAAATAGCAATGTTCTTGATTCTTGGTTACAATTGATGTCATTGATGTTTGTAAGTTATTTGATTGTGCAGCATTTTATTATGGTTTTAGGGATGTTTTTCTATTTTTTTTTTTTTGTTTTTGATTCTGATGCACTGTTCTTGTATATATTTTTTTTAATTCTAATGCACTGAAAAGTGAAAACAAATTAGATTATGTTGTCATTGATGCTTGTCTTCTCTGTTTTTTTTTTTTTTTTTATTATTATTATTATTCTTAGTCTGATGCACGGGTACTGTATTCATCTTGTTTGAAACATCTTCTTCATCTTTGTATTCATACTCCACTCTCTTTTCTGTCAGTGAGACTCTGGCTCTCAACCCAAATAGGCTTGGCTAGAAATCCAACAAAATCACTTCATCTGCCATTAACACCACAAAAAATCATTTTGGCTGCAGAAGAATAGAGAAGTAAGAAGTTAGTAAGTTACAAACCACAACCACTTCTGTAAGTGTAAGGGAACTCAACTGTTGATCTTTGCAAGTTAGAGGACGAGAAAACATAGAGATTTTGTCAAATGAAAAAAGATGGAGAAATTGAAGGGAAAGAAATATATTTATATATCTATATATACCCACGCACATCTTGTATGTAAGTATGTTGTATGTATGTATACTATGTACAGTAGGGGAGAAAATAGCTTCTAATTCATGTTTGGTGTTTACAAAATATGTGGGTGTGCATCTCAATATTCAAAGTAGACAAAGGAAACTACAGTTTGGGTATTGTGATTTGTGAGAAAGTAATGCTAGTGGTACATCTGGCAAGGGAGTCTTCTTTTGCAGTAAGAAGTGAGAGAAGTATAAAACAAAAGAAAACCTCACTTGTTGATGTTCACAAAAGAATCACTCTCTGCTTGAGTTTTCACCTCATGAGTTTTTACCTCTATGTCCAATTTGGTTGCAAATTAGGAAAGTGAAAAAACTCCAACCACTTTAACCCCAAAATCACAGTAACCAAGCATGTATCATGTATGTAAAAGAGATCTTCTTACATACCGTGTGTTTATTGAGTTGTTTGATGAAGGGTTCATATTTTGAGACTAGAAATACTTTTTATTTGATTTTGGACATATAATAAATATGATTTTTATTTGATTTGTAGATGGGAAAGTCATCTACAATTGATGGATTTTTTAAAAGAAAAAATCCTCAAAACTCAGAAGCCAATGCATCATTGTTGACCTCTAAGGTTGAGACTCAAATTTCTGAAGAT
This sequence comes from Camphora micrantha, assembly GCA_003546025.1. Classification (NCBI taxonomy): domain Eukaryota; kingdom Viridiplantae; phylum Streptophyta; class Magnoliopsida; order Laurales; family Lauraceae; genus Camphora; species Camphora micrantha. Next base: position 19,639,752 of record QPKB01000006.1, on the reverse strand, counting down.
CGTCCTACAAAATCACAAAGAACTGAAACCAACCAAGTTGATATTAGTTCATTAGAGCGTGATCCAGGATTGCGTCCACAGATATGGGATTATGATATTAATCAGCGGGATGAAATTCGACGGAAGTACATTAAGGTTGGTCCATACCAACCTATGCTTTCAAAGTATCCGAAATCTGGATCAACAACTCATCTTCGTAGCTTTCAACCTTCGTGGTTCAAGCTATTTCCTTCATGGTTGGAATATTCCCCAGAGAAAGATGCTATTTTTTGTCTACCATGCTTTCTTTTTAATAAGCAAACTGGACTTGCTTCGCAAAATGCATTCACTCTTACTGGATTTAAGAATTGGAAGAAAGTTAAAGATGGCAAATATTGTGCTTTGTTGAGTCATGTGGGGAAGGATCCTAACTCTCCTCATAAAGTTGCTGAGAGAGCATGTGAAGACTTGATGAATCAATCTCAACACATATAAAAAGTGTTTGACAAATTCACTTCGGAAGAAATTGCAAACAATCGACTACGGCTTACGGCTTCAATTGATACAGTTCGATTGCTTACATTTCAAGGTTGTGCTTTTAGAGGCCACGATGAAAGTCATAGTTCAATCAATCGTGGAAATTATATTGAAATGTTGAATTTGTTGAGTTCTTATAATGAGAAAGTTGCAGGAGTTGTGTTAGATAAAGCTCCAAAAAATGCTTCTTACACATCACCAATGATCCAAAAAGAAATTCTACATGTTTTTTCAACCAAAGTGAAGAAGATAATTCGTGAAGAAATTGGTGATGCAAAATTTTGTATAATTATTGATGAAGCTCGCGATGAGTCAAAGAAGGAGCAAATGGCTATATTTTTGAGATTCGTCGACAAAGATGGCTTTGTGCGAGAGCCTTTTTTGGGCTTGTTCATGTCTCTAACACTGCCGCATTAACCTTAAAAAATGAGATATATGCTGTATTGTCTTATCATAATCTAGATATTCAGAATATTCGAGGGCAGGAATACGATGGTGCAAGCAATATGCGGGGTGAGTGGAATGGATTACAAGCTATAATTTTGAATGATTGTCCATATGCTTACTATATCCATTGTTTAGCACATCGCTTGCAATTGGCTTTAGTTGCAACATCAAAAGAAGTTATTCCAATTTATCAATTTTTCACTAAATTGACTTCTATTGTCAATATTGTTGGCGCTTCATGCAAGCGTAGTGATGAGTTAAAAGCTGCTCAAGCTGCTGAAATTGCACATTTGATTGCCATTGATGAGCTCGAGAGTGGGAGAGGACTTAATTAGATTGGTTCTTTACAACGGGCAGGAGATATTCGTTGGTGTTCTCACTTGAAATCAGTTTCTAGCTTGATAAAGATGTTTAGTCCAACATGTAAAGTTCTAATTAACATCATTGAGGACGGAACTACTCTTTCTCAACGAGGAGATGCAGACTCAGCTTACGAGGCAATGACTTCATTTGAATTTGTCTTCATCATGCATCTCATGAAAGAAATCATGGAGATCACTGAATTACTTTGTCAAGCTTTGCAATCTCAATCTCAAGACATCTTAAATGCCATGCATCTTGTTTCATCTACTAAAGCACTTATTCAAAAATTGAGAGATGTTGGATGGGATGCTTTACTTACCAAAGTGAAATCATTTTGTGAGGCACGCAATATAGATGTCCCAGATATGAATGTTCGTTATGTTGCAAGATGAGGTCGAGCCCGCCATCAACAAGATGAGTTTACAATTGAGCATCATTATCAAATAGAAATTTTTTATGCGGCAATTGATTCTCAGTTACAAGAATTAAATGATCGGTTTAGTGAGCATGCAGTAGAGTTGCTTATTCTTAGCTCAGCTTTGGATCCTCGAAATGCACATGAATCTTTTAGAGGCGATGATATTTGCAAGTTGGTAGACAATTTTTATCCTCAAGACTTCACAGAAAATGAGAAAATGCAATTGAGAATGCAACTTCACCATTATGAGTATAATGTAGTTCGACATCCGGACTTTAAAAAATTGTCAACTATTTCTGATCTTTGTCAATGGTTGGTAAAGACTAGAAGATCAACAGTCTACCAACTTGTTTTTAGAGTGATTGAACTTGTGCTTACTCTTCCAGTTTCCACTGCAACTACTGAACGATCATTTTCAGCCATGAATATTGTCAAAATTAGGCTTCGCAGCAAAATGGAGGATGATTTTCTCTCTGACTCTTTGATTGTGTACATTGAAAAAGAAATTGCTGAGAAGTTTAGCACAGAATCAATCATAGACAATTTCCGAGATTTGAAAGAACGTTGAGTTCCATTTTGATGGATGATTGAGTTGAAATTTACTAAGAAACCAATTATTTTACGACTTTTCTTTGCTTATAGTTTGTTAATGCTAAATAGATACTGGTTTCAATTTTTATGTAAAATTTAGTCTTGAATCGTAATATATTTTTCATGCTTGAACTTACAACTCTGTCGAAAGAAAACTTAAAAATATGATAGTTATAATAATTGGTGAAATAAAAATTTATTCAAGTTTTGCCCCCACACACGCCCCCCCCCCCCCCCCCCGCAAAGATGAAATCCTGGCTCCGCCCCTGGATGAACGGCTCACGATATGAATTTGGAGCCCACAAGGTGCAAAGATAAATGTCATCCAAGGAATTCAATCTCACAACCTGCAAGCATGAGCTAGATTGCATAATATTGGTATATATCTTTTCCTCATTTACATGTGTAATCTTTTGTCACCTCTTTGAATGTGTATTGGTGCCTTTTTCTCATTTACATGTGATAATATCTTATCACCACTTGAAGTATGTAATTTACTAAAAAAAACTTCTTCTTTGAGTGTGTAAATAATAGGTTGAACACGGCTTTATTCACCATTTTCATGCCTCATTGTAATTCAACAAATGCGATATACACGTCCATCGTTTTCTATATTTAGAGTCATTTATTTACACTCATGTCTACATACGTTAATGATTCATATTTATAATGATTATGTACCGTGTCGTTTGTTTATACTCATTTACATATGTGATTCATAAATAAAGTAAGAAATCAAATATATATATAAGATCAACTTCACAATAAAATTTTCACGATGCAACTTGGTGCGGCGCACCGAGAAACCGTGTACTTTCTTTTGGCAGGTGCTTTGCCAGACAGACAAACATAATAAAGAGCTTGATTTCTTTCCCAGGATTCTGTTGGAAAAATGGCCTAGAGAACTACTATTTTTTGTAAACTTTGAGCCAAAAATTCAGTAGGACCCACTTATCTTTTTAGGTGGGAATACATGGGTATGTAATCTACTTCATGAGTAGATTAGAGACATGTATTGAGTTGCTCTAATCCATTAAGGAGTGAATGAGAAATTGGCTCCTAAACACCACTACTTGAACATGTTAAACATGGAAACAAAAGGAAGTGGTGAACTTGCTTCTCACATTGCTTGGGAGCAAAACATTCCTTGGTTATAAATATACTTACCTTGATAGTATAAGATGAGCCCCAAGGGGCATCTCACTTTTGTGGAGGATGAAGGACCTAAACCAAGGTGGGGTCACCACCACACACGTGCGCGCGCGACGCCCAGAAACCGGGCCGGGCCTGGGCTTGGGCTTTACGTGCGAGTTAGGCCTGGCTCGGCCCACTATCCATTTAATTTTTTGGAGAAATTTTATTTTATAAAATTTTCTTTTGCAAATGAGATGTGTCCTTAGTGGTGTGTCATTTCGAAGTTGAAAGGGTGTATTCGACTCCAAGAGGTGTGTCCATAGAAGAGGTGCATTTGTTCATCTGAACAGATGTAACCCCCATGAAAGGACTTGATGCAAGCTTTAAATATACATCTTGTTCATCACTTTTGCTCATTCAAATCCACTGTTGCTGCATTGCATTATTCAAGTCATCTAAGTCCAGAGAGAGAGAGTCTTGTTGCACTGTTGGTTCGCCAGTCACACAGTTTGTAGTGCTGCAATTGTTGTGAGACCGATCATTGTATCCTAGGAGACAAACGCTGTTGAAGCTCGTGAGCACCATTGCGGGGGCGAAATTTGTCTTACGGACATAGTGTTGAACATTAGCCTTGATCAACCCTCTTCTGTAAATTTTTGAGATTCTTAACTTCAACAACATACTACTGTTTTCTGCCTTCAAACAGTAAGTGAATTTTAATTTCTTTTAGATTACTTGCTGTAATTCTGTTTTATTGATTTTTTTCACTGTTGTGATCAACTGTTTACTAAATACTAAACTATTATTGTTTGTACTCGGATTAACAGATTCTGCTTTCCACTCCGTGATCACGGTGAAGATGATATTCCGTAAGTTAAAAATTTATATATCGGTAATATTCATGTGAAAACTAGTTTTCATGAGAACTTTTTTGTAGGGCCAATTGTGAGGCCCATTTGGGCATGAGAATAGGGGGGATGGAAAGATCTATGTGAGACCACCCCAAGTATTAATTTTGACCCCAAATCCATGCCCCTAACCGAGTCATCCGTGACCCACAAGTTTAATGGCTTCATACTTAAAAAAATATTCAACCCTCGATCCAACAGTTCAGTCCATTTGGATGTGTGCCAATTCTTGGGATTTGTGACTATCAGAGGGTTCCCTATTGGTGTATATTACACTTCATAAGCTCATCCACCGTACATCTCACTTCTGTGAGTCAATGCTGACCATCCAAAATCTAAATGGTGGCCCCCACTTGTGTCCTATCGCACTCATCTTGCGGACTTGTGATGGCCTGATTAGTAGATCAGGTCTAAAAGACTGAACCGAAGATTGATTCGATAGCAAACATCAGCATCATTTTTAGTGCATGTTGGGACCTCTCCAACTGGCTAATTGGAGAGAAAACAAGGGTGAGAAAGTTCATAAGCCGAGAGTTATGATTTTTCACTTAGAATGATGTTTAAATGATAGTGTTGGGATGCCAATGGTTCAGGTTTAACAGAGGATTGATGGCTTTTACTATGAGCGGGTTTGGTAGTGATGTTCTTGTAATGAGGGGGGGTTACACAGTTATGGTTTTAACTGAAGTCGGATTTTTGGTTATGTGCAAGAATTCCTCTGACCAATTAATTCTCTTATATAACTACTACTTTTTTCTGTGGTGCCTGCTATTTGTTTCTATATTCACTCATAACATATTAAATATAAAAGTTTGCACTTTTTTAATGTATTCATTTTTTTTTTTTTTTGTGTGTGTGAATTCAGTTTTGTTTTGTTTTGTTTTGTTTTTTTTTTTAAAGGAAAGAGTCATAGGATAATTGCTTTGACTTCTGACTTATACACATTAAGGGGTCGGGATTGTATTAGACCCCATTATCAGCACGGGCTTGTTTGTTTCCATGGAATGCATGGAAATTAAATATATAGGAATTTATGTTAAATGAGGATGAAGAATATGAGGTGAGGAACGAAGTGAGGCAGTGATGCAGATGAGACCTTGACTTTCCTAGAAATTAAATCTTTAGGGCGATGGTTGTGTATTTATTTCTCATCTTCTCTTGATTCTATTTTGATAAGTCCACAAAAGTAGGTCATTAGGTCATCATTTTATTAGCATTTGTGGACTTAATTAGGTTTAATTGCATAGAATTGCATTTAATTTCATGATTTCAGCATTTGGGATTATTTTTGGAAACATGGTCAAAATAGGTTAAAATTCATTGAATTGCATGACTTTTGTGAAATTAAGTTTTTCTCATCACATTTATCACCCCAAAATTAGGCTTTTGGTTTCATCAATGCATATCTTGCTATTTTTGGCACCATGTGCTATTTTTGGATAGTTTGTCATCTTGGTGCATCATTAGGAATGTAGGGTCCCATGCATGATTCATGTTTATTTTCTTACATGTAATTAATTTATTTCTTTCAATTTGTAGGAGAAATCAGTATGTGACCAAATTGATAAAATTTGAGAAGAGAGGTCGAAGGAGAGTCAAATAAGCAAGCAAGGAAAGAGTCCAAGCATGCCTTGGACGTCCAACATGGGCCTACACACCCCATTGCATGCCAACATAGAAGCTTTCATTTGTACACAATTATTCTCGGATTTTTCAGGGGTAGCAACTTAAAACGGTCATAACTCTCAAACCGAGTGTCGGATCGGTACAATCTAGCCACCGTTGGAAAGCTCTTTTCGAGTAGATATCCGTGGAGCCCAAGATTGCAAAAATCAGAGCTATATTGAGGGAGATATGACCTCGGGAAGTTGTCTGCTACAGTTTTAGGCGGGAATTACAAGAAATCTCAATATTTGGGAAGTTTCTTCCTTCTACATCATCATGCAAATTTTAGAGATATTCTTGGAATTGTACAAGGAAGGTGTGTGCATCAAGAAATCTAATAAGGCAAGGAGATCTCTCAAATTTAAAAGTCTTTCCAAAGAGGAGAAACCAAGTTGTGTTGGAAGTCCACAAGTCTTGGATGTCCCACATATGGGAGCACAAATTTAGGCACACAATCTAAATTTTTTTTGGAATCCTTCTCATGTGCAATCTTAAAGACCTTTTGAGGAGTCCAAAGATGGAAAGAATGGGACCACAAGACTTTATCTTTAGCAAGAAAAGTTGCCAAGATAGGAGGGTTGCTTAGAGTTCAAGTCAAGATGGAAGAGGAGTCTTACCAAACAAGGAATATGAAAGATTATAAAAAGAGAGCCAACAAGAGGGTTGGACGTCCATGAAGTTAGGGTAGCATCTTGGAGGCTTTCTCTCTCCATTCCATTCCACTCCCATCCACCTTTCTCTCTCTAAGTCCCTTTCTTCTTCTTTTCCCTTCTAATTCTTTAGACATAGGTTGAGAGATCATGTTGAGAGAATGAAAAAGAGAGAAGAATCTTAATTTTTTATATTCAAAGATCAAGGAATAAAGACATTATTTGCACTGATTCTGCGTATTCTCTATGTAAGTGATTTAATTTTCTTTTTTCTAGTTCTTTTATGTGTTTTGATTGGAGACGATATTTCACATGATTAGATCTAGGGATTTGAAAATAAATTAAATGGATTAAAAGTCGAGAGACATCAAATAATCACTTGCATAAATTTTTCCTACTCTGAGAAGAGAGGACTGCATCATTATTGCATTGTCAATACTTGCAGGATTGTCTAGTTTCTAGATCTTGGGTACATCTTTTCCACTTTCTATTTTCCACCCCTTTTGTTTTATTTTATGTTAATATTCTGATTATTTTTTCATTTACAAATTCTAGATTTAAAAAAACCCAATTTGCATCTTTCTATGTTTTGTAGAACTTTCTATTTTTATTAATTGCATAATCTATGGTTGGAAAGTGTTTTTAGATACTTCATATTTAGAAATTGCATTAGAGTAGGTTTTTGTTGCTGAAATCACAAGATTATCAACTGAATAGAAAGATTAAATTCGGACTTGGTAGAAGAATAGATACAAATCCTGCACAGTTTCAGCAGAATTGGCTTAACTGGGTTACAAAAGTACGTGATTTGAAAACCAGTTAAACGTGAATGTTTTGGTTTGAAAAATAGCAGATTTAAAGTATAATAATTGAACTTTGAAGCCCCAGAATTTCAGTCAAAAATAATCTCGGGAACTGTGTCAATAAGAGGCTCAAACAGGGGTAGTTGGTAAGCCTGCGATCAGATTTCAGCAGCAAAACAGTTCAAGTAGGCATCTTTAGGAGATCATATCTTTTTCGTTTTAAGTCCTTTTTCCATTCTTTTTTTTTTTTTTTTTTGTGTTCATGCATCATCAGAGTATTGATTCCAGCCATTAGATTTAGGTTCATATCATCTTAGATGAGTCGTACAGTCCAGAGAAATTTGGCCTGTGTAAGAGTTTCCATACTTAGAATTTTTACATCAGATTTTTATAAACTTGCATAAAATTGCATTGTTAGCATTTAGGGTATTATAGATCATTCACAATTGCATAAAAAGTAATTTTGGTAAGTAGTATCTAATTTAGGAAATTTTGTTTTGATTTATTTTATATTAAATTGGTTGTTTTGATGAGTTTGTTACTTTTGCAGGTTATAGTTAGAATATGGTTGAATAAATTAGGTTTCTTTACTTAGTTTATGTTTATTTCTTTTATTTGGAAAGTTATATTTTTAATTTTCAGTTTTTAGGAATTTTCTTGTAATTTGATTAGTTTCTTTATTAGGTTAGATTTAGTTTCTAAATTGGGACAGGTTAAAGTTGGAAAGTTTCTTAAAAAGCATTGCTCCCTGTGGGTCGACCTGGACTCTCCAGATTATTACTACAATTGTACCCTATACTTGGGGTCCGATCAAGTTTTTGGCGCCGTTGCCGGAGAGCGCCAGTAAAGGTAACTTCCTGACTTTCCTATTTAAATTGCGCATTACTTTTGGCATCTTGCTAGAAATAGGGGGTGCATGCATGGAATGTTGAAACTGCCCTAATTTGGATTTGAAAAGTGCATGGAATATTAGCAAATCACATCATTGATTTTTAGAAAATTCCAAAAAGTTACCAAAATTTTCCAACTTCTTTTTATTTATTATTTATGATTTATGTTTGGTATCACACTCTAATGGAAGGAAGGCCCACCCAAGGTTGCACCAATTGCGCTCTTTGATCACCTCAGTATCTAAGAAAGCCTTGTCCCATGGAAGGGAGACATTTTATGTTCGAGGAAAGTGGTTTTTAAGCGGGACCGCTGTGACCCCACCACTTTCCTGGGGGCTTACCTGGCTGAGTTGGTTTCATAGGACCGGGTTGGGGGCCTAGGTGCACTCTACAACCTTAAGAGTGATTAGGTGTTTGTTCTAGGTTAGTTTTTTTTTTTCCATTAAATTAAAAAAAAAACAAAAAAAATGTTTTTTTTCATTAAATAAAAAAAAATTTTGGCCACCCTACCCACTTGATTCCATAATTGAACCATGTTCCAAGAGAGGAAATCGCAGATCAATAGGGCACTTGAAAATTTCAGTTTCTCAAAATCTTCAGGTTCATCTAATGACACCATGGAATATGAAAGATACAAGAATTTGAGTAGGACCCAACCGTCTAAGAGCCTACATGATAATCTCCAGCCAAATTGGCAGGTAATGAAAGATGACCAACTCAAAAGGTTTTTGCGTGATTACCTATACCCCACACATGCGAACACTTCTTCATCTATGAATGTGTGGGGAGGATGTGGATACAACACCCAATCTTCATGGACTTGTCCAACAAGATCCGATTATTATATAGAGCTGTTGCGGGAAATCGAGGATGAAGCCAACGCATATCAATGGCCTTGTTCCAATAACATAGGTAACATGCATAGTCCAGAATGGGATGATCATTATGATTACAGATGGAAAAATGGGCACATGAATGATTTTTCCAAACTTCCCCAAGAACCTACTCCGGATGGGTCATATGTGCAGGACTTGACATATGTACCCCCATCAATTGAATGGTCATATGAAACACCATCCGAGTGCTCATATGTACCCCCACCACCACACCCGAAGGTGCAGTCTTTGGAGGATATAATCACTAAATTTATTCAGAATAAAAAAGAATTTATTCAAAGCCAAAATGAATTCAATCAAACCATCAAACAAGAACTACGAGACTTGACAGCTTCAATTTGCCATATGATACAAGAAGACGTCACCCTTAGTAGTGAAAATGATATTCAGATAGATGATCCAAAAAACCTTGACCACTTTTTATTACCGGATCACAAAAATGCACAATCCATATCTAAGGGTGGAGATGAGAGTAGTGTTAGTGGTATGATTAAAAAACAATTTGACTCTGAACCATATAAGCCCGTAATCCCTTTTCCCCAACGGTTGAGATGGCCCCACCAAGAGATTTTGGAGAAAGATTCCCAAGAGTCCCTCGTAGAATCTGATTCTTTCCCAACAATGGATTCAAGTGTTGCTGATTTCCAAGAATTTGATGTTCCAGTTTTGAAGGAAATAGAAAATATACATTTTGATCCTCCTGATGGGTTTGAAACTTTCGTGGATGATTTTCAAATTCCTGACTCTGATAGTTTGAAGTCATTCGACACATGCATTACTCATTCCCGAGCTTTTAATGATCAATCATTATGGGAAGTAGAAAATGCGTTCATTGTGGGCCCCAAAGAGGACCCTGCTGCCAAATTTGAGGAAAATGGCCTTCTTCAGACCTTCGAGTCTGAATTCTCAGAATCATGTGTGGATCCCTCCAAACATTTAAATGTTGACATTGCCACCGCATGTTCCACACCCGTGCTAGAGGAATTTGCGAAATTCAATTTTGATGGATCACATGCATAAGAATCACTTGAACTACCTTGTTCATTGATGCAATCTCTTCCTTCAGACTTACATGGTTCATTTTTAAAGGGAGAGACTTTAATGGTGGTTACCTTCTCACCATTGGACAAGAAATGTGTAGTCCGAAATGCTGAAAATTCTCATATAGTCTTTGTCCAATGTGTGGATGAAAATTTTGTTTGGGATCCAGGTGGATTCCTTGTTGAGTACCCAGTAGTGCAACTTCTATTTTTTATGTTTCTTGTTTGTTTTTGTGTGTTTGGTCTAACCATGGACAGGGTTTCTGAAAAGTTTCAAATTCTCAGGTGACTTCTTCACTTTACCCTTCGATACTTTTAATCCTCATGTTTCATACGTTTCATTACATTTCATTCATTTTAACATCGAGGACGATGTTCATGCTAGGTTGGGGGGTGGGGACAAGCGCACTTGTCTATTGTTAGAAAGAATTTTTACACATTTGTTTTTGGTTTTTAGTTTTTTTTTTTTTTAGGAAAAATTTCTAATTTTTTTTTTTTTCAAAATTTTTGCTATTTTTGTTGGTTTTAGGGTTTTTGAAATAATAAGGAAATTTTGAAAGGATTTTTACAAAACGAAGATACCTTGAATTTCGGAATTTTCAATGCTTTGGGCAAAAAAAGAACAAATGGTTCACTATTTTGTTTAAGGAAAGAGTTTTTGGAAAAGTATTGAATTTTGATCCCTCACCTTTACACAGTCTGTATACGTTTTCAAGGTTTTGAATGTGAAGCTATGATTTTCCGTTTTCTTTGACGATTGGATTGAAAATATGATGAAAAACTGACCCTTAGTTTCACAGTCCCCTGGTTCATATGCGTGGTCTGATCAGCCACAAACCATTGAATTAATTCAGGCACATGGAAATGGCTGCCTATTGTTGGGGACCGCAAAAAAAAAAAAAAGAGAAAAAAAGAAAAAGAAAAGAAAAAAAAAGAAAAAAAAAGTGTTTAGAATAAAAAGTTATGTGACTAGTTTGGGTTCGTAGCCTTTTTAACTCGAGCCAGTAAGCCCGTAGGGGTATTTACATACCTAGTGCCCTAAAAACATCTGTTTTGGGTGTCATTGGCTGAATGCTCGTTACATGGGTTAATTAGAAAGCTTAAGGGACCTGGGCATTGCACAGTCACATGTGTGCGTAAGAAAAAAAGATAAAAAAAAAGATAAAAATACATATATATATAAAAAGAGTGCAGCCTTTGAAAAAACAGTAGTGCGAAAGCCGTCATGGTCGCCTTGAGAGGAAAACTGTTTTTCTTTGCTAAGGTTAGGTGGCCCAAAATTTTGGATAAAAAAATCATTTTCACTGAAATTTCTGGTGGATCATTTGATGCCTATGTTTTTTCGTATACACACTTATCACCGTGCACGATCAATTCAGCATGATTTCGAGAATTTCTGACCAAAAGATGAGATTTGTGAACCTAATTTAAGATTTGCCTTTGAAAAATTCCAAGAATCGAGAATATTCGGTGTTTGTAAATTTTCTTTTGGAAAGTTCACATGGTTTTGTTAGGTTTCTATTTCAACTAAAAAAAAGTACAAAAAAGAAAAAAAAAAGAAGAAGAATTTTGTGGGTACATTCACTGCAAACCCTCACGAGGCACAACTCGTCCACTAGGGGGAACCTAGGGGTTTAAGGGCTTACTGCATACGCTAAATGCAGTCGAGAGTACCAGCGAAAGTGGTGTTTTTTTTTTTATTTCTATTCTCTGCATTAGTTTGTTTTCGTTAGGATTAGTTTATGTGTTTTATTCCTTATCGCTTATTTTGCTAAGGGACTAGCAAAAAGCTGGTTGGGGGGTGTGATAAGTCCACAAAAGTAGGTCATTAGGTCATCATTTCATTAGCATTTGTGGACTTAATTAAGTTTAATTGCATAGAATTGCATTTAATTTCATGATTTCAGCATTTGGGATTATTTTTGGAAACATGGTCAAAATAGGTTAAAATTCATTGAATTGCATGACTTTTGTGAAATTAAGTTTTTCTCATCACATTTATCACCCCAAAATTAGGCTTTTGGTTTCATCAATGCATATCTTGCTATTTTTGGCACCATGTGCTATTTTTGGATAGTTTGTCATCTTGGTGCATCATTAGGAATGTAGGGTCCCATGCATGATTCATGTTTATTTTCTTACATGTAATTAATTTATTTCTTTCAATTTGTAGGAGAAATCAGTATGTGACCAAATTGATAAAATTTGAGAAGAGAGGTCGAAGGAGAGTCAAATAAGCAAGCAAGGAAAGAGTCCAAGCATGCCTTGGACGTCCAACATGGGCCTACACACCCCATTGCATGCCAACATAGAAGCTTTCATTTGTACACAATTATTCTCGGATTTTTCAGGGGTAGCAACTTAAAACGGTCATAACTCTCAAACCGAGTGTCGGATCGGTACAATCTAGCCACCGTTGGAAAGCTCTTTTCGAGTAGATATCCGTGGAGCCCAAGATTGCAAAAATCAGAGCTATATTGAGGGAGATATGACCTCGGGAAGTTGTCTGCTACAGTTTTAGGCGGGAATTACAAGAAATCTCAATATTTGGGAAGTTTCTTCCTTCTACATCATCATGCAAATTTTAGAGATATTCTTGGAATTGTACAAGGAAGGTGTGTGCATCAAGAAATCTAATAAGGCAAGGAGATCTCTCAAATTTAAAAGTCTTTCCAAAGAGGAGAAACCAAGTTGTGTTGGAAGTCCACAAGTCTTGGATGTCCCACATATGGGAGCACAAATTTAGGCACACAATCTAAATTTTTTTTGGAATCCTTCTCATGTGCAATCTTAAAGACCTTTTGAGGAGTCCAAAGATGGAAAGAATGGGACCACAAGACTTTATCTTTAGCAAGAAAAGTTGCCAAGATAGGAGGGTTGCTTAGAGTTCAAGTCAAGATGGAAGAGGAGTCTTACCAAACAAGGAATATGAAAGATTATAAAAAGAGAGCCAACAAGAGGGTTGGACGTCCATGAAGTTAGGGTAGCATCTTGGAGGCTTTCTCTCTCCATTCCATTCCACTCCCATCCACCTTTCTCTCTCTAAGTCCCTTTCTTCTTCTTTTCCCTTCTAATTCTTTAGACATAGGTTGAGAGATCATGTTGAGAGAATGAAAAAGAGAGAAGAATCTTAATTTTTTATATTCAAAGATCAAGGAATAAAGACATTATTTGCACTGATTCTGCGTATTCTCTATGTAAGTGATTTAATTTTCTTTTTTCTAGTTCTTTTATGTGTTTTGATTGGAGACGATATTTCACATGATTAGATCTAGGGATTTGAAAATAAATTAAATGGATTAAAAGTCGAGAGACATCAAATAATCACTTGCATAAATTTTTCCTACTCTGAGAAGAGAGGACTGCATCATTATTGCATTGTCAATACTTGCAGGATTGTCTAGTTTCTAGATCTTGGGTACATCTTTTCCACTTTCTATTTTCACACCCTTTTGTTTTTATTTTATGTTAATATTCTGATTATTTTTTCATTTACAAATTCTAGATTTAAAAAAACCCAATTTGCATCTTTCTATGTTTTGTAGAACTTTCTATTTTTATTAATTGCATAATCTATGGTTGGAAAGTGTTTTTAGATACTTCATATTTAGAAATTGCATTAGAGTAGGTTTTTGTTGCTGAAATCACAAGATTATCAACTGAATAGAAAGATTAAATTCGGACTTGGTAGAAGAATAGATACAAATCCTGCACAGTTTCAGCAGAATTGGCTTAACTGGGTTACAAAAGTACGTGATTTGAAAACCAGTTAAACGTGAATGTTTTGGTTTGAAAAATAGCAGATTTAAAGTATAATAATTGAACTTTGAAGCCCCAGAATTTCAGTCAAAAATAATCTCGGGAACTGTGTCAATAAGAGGCTCAAACAGGGGTAGTTGGTAAGCCTGCGATCAGATTTCAGCAGCAAAACAGTTCAAGTAGGCATCTTTAGGAGATCATATCTTTTTCGTTTTAAGTCCTTTTTCCATTCTTTTTTTTTTTTTTTTTTTTGTTGTTCATGCATCATCAGAGTATTGATTCCAGCCATTAGATTTAGGTTCATATCATCTTAGATGAGTCGTACAGTCCAGAGAAATTTGGCCTGTGTAAGAGTTTCCATACTTAGAATTTTTACATCAGATTTTTATAAACTTGCATAAAATTGCATTGTTAGCATTTAGGGTATTATAGATCATTCACAATTGCATAAAAAGTAATTTTGGTAAGTAGTATCTAATTTAGGAAATTTTGTTTTGATTTATTTTATATTAAATTGGTTGTTTTGATGAGTTTGTTACTTTTGCAGGTTATAGTTAGAATATGGTTGAATAAATTAGGTTTCTTTACTTAGTTTATGTTTATTTCTTTTATTTGGAAAGTTATATTTTTAACTTTCAATTTTTAGGAATTTTCTTGTAATTTGATTAGTTTCTTTATTAGGTTAGATTTAGTTTCTAAATTAGGACAGGTTAAAGTTGGAAAGTTTCTTAAAAAGCATTGCTCCCTGTGGATCGACCTGGACTCTCCAGATTATTACTACAATTGCACCATATACTTGGGGTCCGATCATATTTAAATAGAAGGAAATATTATTCGATGTTTAATTTTTTTATATTCACCTTTGGTCATCATTTGCAACCGCTTAGCGCACGAGTTCCTATGTAGTCTATGATATAGAACTTTGTTGAATAGGTACAGCTAATATGAACTTGCCTAAGCTGGAGTGAAGTTGGAGTTCAACTCTTCTTTTTTTTTTTTTTTTTTTAAATGGTTAAAGCTCAACTTGAAATCACATGATAGAGCTTAAGTTGTGCACTTGCTTGTCTGAAAATGATGCTGACTTCTACTGCACGTCGACTTGGTCTGACAATGCCAAACTAAGAATTAAATTGGTTTGTGATCAAATTGAACAGTGGATGATAGTTGGGTAGCTGTCAAATTTGGTTTACCCCAATACATGAGAGGGTAATTGGAAAAAGAAGAACCTGGAAGGATAGATTTAAATTGATTATGGGTGTTCAAATTTACATGAGTGTAAAAATCATCTAATGAATACAAATATATTAACTTTGAGGCCCTTAAATTAAATCATGTATAAATTTTTTCACTCACTTATGTAAGATGTGGACTGATTGCTGGCATGCTTGTAAAAGGAAAATCTTCACTCACTTATGGAAGATGGGGCCAACCTGGTTGCATCCTATCATTGGGGGTAAAATATATGGAAAGGTTTCTTTACAAACAAAGGGTTATACAAAAAAACCAGCCTCATAATATTATTCTAGCATTTGATTTAATAGTTTAAAGTTTGCTGATATTTAATTATGGGAGGAATAAGATCGAGTGTGAAATCAGCTGCACCGATCAAATTATAGACCTAACCGAGTCCCATAAAGGTGGACTGTACATATTGCAGCCTGCTGGTAGAAGAAATTGGTCTCCTGTGCATCTGAATCATGATAAGTGGAATACTCATATTGGACACAAACCAACTTCATGGTCCATGGAGAATGGAAAAGTTGCTGTTGAAATTTGCTCATAGTATGGAGGGATGAGAGGCAGACATGTCACCAACTTCTTATTAGAAAAGTGATGAAGGGTTGATGACAAAGATATATCAAGGTGGGCCACTGTCGGCCATGCTTGTCTCATCCTAGCCAACTTCCTCTCTTCATTCAAACTTTTCAGGATTGCGGCTTCTAATTCCATTCAGCTTCCAATCTATACCCGACCAACCTACCTTTCATTTGCCTTTGTTGACACCTTTTTCTCTCTCATTATTTGAGGACTCTAGACTACTACTAGCAATGCCTTTCTGCTATCATGGCCGTCGACTCCCAACTACCCTTGCTTTTCCACTCATTCAAATAAAAAGATGGAGTCCCCATCTTCTGGTTATTAGAATTTAAATCGAATCTAAAAAATTATTTGCTCTTCTATTTGTGCAGGCCAAATTTACTTCAACGACAGTGGGGTCATCATGACATTGATCATATGTAGAATACATGAATAGAATAAGGGGTTTTTGACATATTAGTCCTCTTTAAATTCGATTTTTTCAATTTTATGACCAAAATTCAGATAATGTCACTAGAGTAGTTTGACTTTGGTTAACTTTTTTTTTAAACTTTTTTGCGCCATATCCCATGATATCATGGAATTTATTAGTTTCTGTATCGTACACTTTATGGAACAATCAAGCGAAATCATTTTTTACGTAACACAAAAAATGACATTTTGTGAAAGTAATTATACATCTGACCAACATTTCTCAGGTTCTAACATTTGAAAGAAAAATTCCCTAAGACGTTGCATGAGCCATGACATCATGGGATATGGAGCAAAAAAGTTTAAAAAATAATGTTGATCAGTCAAGCGACTCTGGTGACATTTTCTAAATTTTAGTCATGAAATTGGAAAAACTAGGTTTGACTAATACGTCAAAATTGCTAGAATAAATAATTGTATATAAAGAGAAAAGCTTGAAAGAGAAAAGAGTGAAGGATCGATAAAAAAAGTAGATGAGACCCCACTTTCCTGGGTGCGTAATTATTTCATATCAATAGGCAGACAGTTTGATGGTCATTTCTAGATTTTACCTTGCGTTAATTTCAATCCAGGAAGCCGTTTCTTAGAATTCATAGATATTCAATACCCAAAGAATCCATGGTAACATGTGTTAACAAAGGAAGAATATTAAAGAGGTGAGTGCGTGCTCAGGAGTGAATGATGTAAGGTGGAGAGTAGATGGGATCTTGACAATCCTAGGATTAATTAGAATTGAGGCCCTTTTGTTTGCATGGAATTGAGTTCTTAGAAATCCTAAAGTAGAGATTATTTTCTACTAAAAGAGAGATTATTTTATGGTCATTTGTGGATATTTACCTTTTGTTTCTCCAATTTTAGCCACTTAATTTGAAAAGAATATATTATTTTGAATTTCTATAAATCAGTACCCAGCAACCAAATAGGCTCTTTTAAGGTTTCATTTCATGTTTTATAATCTGTGTTACTGTAGACCTTGCTGATGCCATCTCTTGGAAGTAAGTCAAATTTCTTGCCGACATGCGTGCATACCCAGGAAACAATCAAATGGAGAAAATGAAAGGAGTGGAGATAGACAAAATTATCATAATGATCCATTGTTATCAAACAGTCTATATTCAACCATCAAAGATACCCAGAGATCCTCGAAGAAGAAGAGATGAGAGTGAGGATCGATTAACATTTAATGAGGTTTAAAGAGGTTCTTCCCTGAACATCTGCAAGATCTGAGCCATGCATCAGGTGGGCACCACTGTGGACGTTCCCTAACAACATAGCCGAGTCACACCGTAAATAGCTGGTTAGATAAAGTGGCTAATGGTATATGGTCCATACCCAATGTACCAATGGGCCACCCTTGATGGTTCAGTGGGGTAGATATAGATGATTCAAACCACTGCAACGGTTGGATTTATATGGATTTCGGTGATATAACTCTCCTTGTTAGTCAATTGAAAGAATTGCAGAACAGTGGACAGAAAACCATTACATAGACACAAAAGGCAGAAAAGAGACCTAGAAATGGCACATAAGCATTATGGACTGGGATGTTAATTCTAGAGTAGGATACAATTTTCTTTACTTCTGGTTTCAAGAGATTTGCACATGGAAAGTAACTTGAATTCATCTATTTCATAAGGAGAGATTTAACTATTTCATCTCCCTAGCTCTTTTAAGTCAAGAGGCAAGGCCCCAGGTAGTGACACCAAGTCCCTACTTTTGTTGCACACAGTACCTTATTAGCATTGATAGTACACATTCCTTAGAGTCTTGTTTCAACTTTCATTTCAGATACTGTACTATGGAAAATGAGATAGAGGACTTGTCGCCAAAGCACACTTTGTCTTACAGAGTGAAAGAAATATAAATACTAGTGTAATCTGCATTTACATACCAAAACCAAACGCATGCATCACACGTGCACCAACAAAAATTTGCAGAGTAGAACCGAAGCATCCACCTATAAATGAAAACTTTCTATGTATCACATGCTCATGAATGTCTATTAACTCTATATCATCTTAGCACTGGATTACAAAAGATGGAGTCTATGAGATGACAATCCCCGCTTTATAAATATAAGAATTGTACACTAATCACTTCTTAATTGTAGCATTGTAATTTAATCACTTGTACATGAATTTCTTTATATTTAGAATGCAAACCACACGCTCAAGATGGACCGGTGAAATTCTTACATATTCTTCATAAAAAAATCTCACTTCTATAGAGAGAAAACTACTATGAAATTAATTCACGTGTTTTACATGTAATCAATAACATGTACTCTAAATAAAGTGAAATTTGGACTAGTGCTAATTCATGGGTGATGTGATATGAGCGGGTTGAGTTTATAATTCCGGTCTAAAGCTCGTAAGTTTGGTTTTCACTAATCATTTTCTATTATCATCTTCTACTCTACTACTATGTTTGTATGTTTGTGAATTTGGTAAGAGGAAGAATTTTTTTTTTTTTTTTTAATTAATCATAGCTCCATAGATTTCCACCATCAGAACTTTCCGGCGGGTCATCGGATTCCGGTGAATTCAACCTTGGCGGGCTGAGAAGCATCCCCTCCGCCATGCTCACCATCAACTCCGGCATTGCGTAAAGCTCCTCCTCATCCAAAAACTCCTCTCTAAACCCCATCTGCACCTGACTACTACTATTCTCCTCCCCATCTCCCCCCAGCTCTACATCCGGCGCTGCGCCAACCTCCTCCGACTTCGACACTCTCAATGCGGCAGCCGCAGCGGCAGCAGCCCTTATATCGGACGGAGAGTTGGACGCCGGAACTGGATTTGAATGGACGGAATCCGGGAAGTTTATCACGGCGTCAGCGCCTTTAAGAGCGAGCGCTGCCACGTCATGGGCCGCTGCCGCCATCTCGGCGGTGGCGAAGGTGCCGAGCCATATACGCTTGGCCTTACGTGGCTCCCTGATCTCCGACACCCATTTGCCGCTCCGGCAACGGATGCCGCGATAGACAGGGTGTTTTCCGGCGGATGTCGCAGCCTGTGTGGGCCGCGGGTGATGGGGTACTGAAGTGTTTTCCGGCATGTGCGTCCATTGGAGCATGTTATTGGGTGGGCCCATCTGCGGTGGTTCATGCATCATGCACTTTCGGTTCGAATAAGGGTCACCTGGTGCGTGAGGGTCTGCTGCATGGGGGGCATTGGCGGGTGGGACCGTTGGTTGTTGGTGTCCTTGTTGCATTGGGTAGTCCATTTGTGTATATGAATGTGCAGATTACAACAAGGAGAGGATTGCTAAAAGCTTGTGAGTGTGAGGACTTGTGAGTGGGAACTATCAACTATGGATTGCATTTGCATGGTATATAAAGAGGAGCAGAAACGAAACCGTGGGGTTTTCGCGGATGGAGTTGTGGCCTTAGTTGTATTTGTATATATGCACACACGCGTTGAGACTTGAGAGTGAGTGAAAGAGAGAGAGCAAGAAATAGCTGGAGCCTAGTAATACGACTGTTACGAGTGCAATTAGATTGGACTTGAACAGCTTTTCTAGTTTCCGAGTGGCCGAGTGTTTTGGAGTTCTCATGTGCTTCTCCTTCTCCTTCTTACCCTTGCCTTGAGTGGAAGGAAAGTGTAAGTAACTCTACATTAGGCCGACGTATTTAAAATTTAAATTGTCCGAAAAAAATATTCTCGCGGTCTATTTTTTTATTCTTTAATTTTACGAAAATAGGAGTTGATCATCCGACAGGAGTTTACATATTTTGAGCGGCCTGAATTTTCTTTCCCCTCGTGAGAATTCTACCGGTTTCATTAGCAGAATTTATAGAATTCTTGTATGGAGACTTTGTAAATTCTCTAAATGATATCCTATTGGTAGAAATATTCCTAAATCCTCTAGTTTATTTGCAAATGCAAAGAATATTGGAATTCTAACAATCTCAGAGGTCATTTGGGATTTAACATGTGGTTGGATTTCAGAATTCAGCTAAAGAAACATTGCATCCAAAAATTTCAAAGGGACACCCATCAACTTGATATTAGAAACTTTCGGCATTGTGAATTCCACACGGAAATTATATTAATTACAAGAATAAGCCTTAATGACCCATTTGTGCGACAGTGTTTCCACATGATATGAACTAAACTCATTTTGCCTTTATGTGCTCCTCCTTCGTCTGCTATTTTGGTACAACAAATTTTTATCGAGAAAATCCTAAAATCTATTTTTCTGTGCCAACATGGAAACCCAACTCCTACAAGGAGGTAGAAAGCACATTTCTCTTTTGCGGTAGCTGTACAAATAAGAAATAAATAATGCTATGAACAACTCAAAATCGCTACATTCTCCAATGGCTGGTCACACCACAAATGCTTATTTTTTATTATTTACGTTCTAACAAACTTTTTTTTTCTCAACTTATATAGGGTCATGGTTCCTAGCCTGGAGTTTTTTATTTATTCTTGTTCACCATTATTTGTCGCTATTCATGCCTGGTGACCAAAGTAAAGGTATTTTTCTTTAAATTTTCCATACTACTATATTTTTTGCGATATCACAAGACTTTTGTTATATTACATTAAACTTTATTAAATTATGTAATACGGCATAAAACTGCTTTGTTAAAACTTCATCGGGCACCTTTTTCTTTATATTTCAATGTCAGTTTCTGACAATCCAATAAAGTTTTTGCAATATCGCAATAGAGTTTTGTGATATTGTAAAAAATGCTGCAGTAAAAAGAATGTTTAGGAAAATATCTGGACTTTGTGCATGTAAATTAACAACTAACGACGACCATACATTAAAAAGACCCCTTGTTGGTTATGGTCACTCAATATTGAAGTACTCTCGCCTACAGTCATCTTTCTTTGCAGATATCGTGCCATTAATATCTCTAGATGCTGCTATTGACTTGTTTCAATTTTAAGGGTAGGCATAGCCCTTCTCCTGAGAGGATCTAATTCTAGGGCCTATGCACGAGACTTTTGCCCTGCATGGAAACAATCAGTAGGACAAGAAGAGCATTTGTCCCTCACAAAGAATGATGGGACGCACCACAGCCACATATTGAATTTGATATTGTCGACAGAGAGCATCAACGTTTCAATGAGAACGATACTTGACAAGGCACAGGCCAAATGGGTTTTATGGGGACATGCTCATCTTCAAACCTTGACCTTTTTTTAGGATTGACTTAATTTTCATTGAAGGTGGGAGAGGTTAATCTAATGTTCATCTTTGAATTTCCATAAGCTGACTTTCCATTTGTTTTATTCTTCTTGTTTTTCCTTGTGGGGTTTGTGTCTGTAACCGGCTGAGCAATGATTTTGGCCTGGAAATTTTCAAGGGGATCCTGTGGGCCAGCTTCCTTATGACTGAACCACGAAGTCCACTGCTTCTATACAGACAAGGAATCTTCACTTCATGTTCTGCATGAAATGCTCCACACCCTCTCCAGCATTGCCTATAACTCAGAGAAGTGGAGCATATCACCATTAGGAGTTATCTTTTATTCAATAAGATAAGATTTTACTTTTGGGTTATCCATCCTATTCAATAAGAGTATAGCCTAGGTGCATAGATCCACTAGGAGCCAAGTGAAAAAGAAGAGAATTTTCTTTTTGAGAGGTAGTATTTTGAGTTTTTCGGGTCTCTAATTTAGATATTCATATGCATTCATCCCTCACCATGTTATGGTGAATGATAACATAATATGATTGACTTTATAACACATCCGAACCATCCACACACATGGAACCTCCTTAAGTACACTAGATCCATTGAATTTTTACCTATCTAAATGGGTTTGACCGTTGGATCGAGAGTCAAATCTTTTGCTTTAATATAAAGTCATTAAACTTGTGGGCCACAGATGAAAGGGTTAGAACCCTGAGGTTGACCCCAAATTTGATATATGGTCTCATCCAAGATGTCTCTTCCCATCCCCAACAAGTCCCATGATCAATGGGTCCCTAGGTGGGCCCCATTAAGTTTGTCCCTCACCATATGGTGAGGGAAGGATGCATAGGAATATCCCCCATATATATATATATGTGTGTGTGTGTGTGTGTGTGTGTGTCACTTAATACAAATGAGGCCCACCTATTACTAATCATGGAAATCTCCATCCCATCCATCCATCTACATGACAGCACAAGATGAAAGATATAACCATTTATGAGTAACACTCATGATCCTGCAACTCTGCATGGAGCTTGGTCCAACCATCCACCCATGTGTGTGGAACCACTAGATCTAGCTGGTCACATGAAGGCGCAAAACTAAATGTTGATTAATTGAGTAAAAGAGATGAGTGGAGTTAAAAAGAAAGGATATAATTAAAAATGAACTCGTATGGGGAAACTTGCATGCAGCTCCAATAAGAGAAAAAAAAAAAAAAAATTACAAGTGTGACTTGGAATAGTATGGGTGTGTGTACAAAAAAGATTGGAAATAAGGACAGTAAACGTTCATGGAACTAGAAAAAGGAGACTAGTGAAATGCCTTAGAGCAGTGAGAAAGACATGATAGGTTGTGGAGTAACTGAAAATATAGCAAAAAGGAGCATTGAGTTGGGGGCCAAAAAAAAAAACTAAAATTCACAGAGTTCAACCTCAAATAAATGGGATAAAGGTTTGATGATGATGATGATGATTTACCATGATTTACCACATCATTTCGCTATAGGAAGATTATATTTTAAAAGACTTTTGACTTCTCCCGTAGATTGATTCTGCCTCCAAGATTATTTTGTGCAAATTGAACTTTGGCTATGGTTGTTGCTTATTGAAAGGCTAGCAAAAACAGAATGCTTATGATATCATGAGGAATAACCTCAATTATGCATCGTAAACCTATTTACATGTACTTGGTTTAATGAAGACCCAAATGGGCTCATAGGATGGTGCACAAAATTACGGAGATTACGCATGTGTTAACAATATAAAGATAGACTATTACTTTGCTTTTCACAAAATGGTGTACAACAATAGGAGATCCCCCATAAGCTTAAGCTTTTAAAATCCATAAATAGTTTTCTATTATAGAAATTGCAGATGACCTGTATCCCAAACCAAACAAATTGTAGTGATTCAAGTAATTCTACTGCTTGTAAAGGTCCCCCCCTATTTTCAAGCCTGGCTGTTTTTCCATTACCTGCATGAGAAAAATTGCATGTCAAATGTGAAATCTCCAGATAAACAAAAAAAGTAACAATTTATGATTTCCAGCATATTTACAGTGACCAGCAATTCGTGGTTGTGAGTTGTGACTATGTGCAACTTCCAGCTATTCTAAGCTAACTAGTTCTGAGATAGATTTTGTTTCTGTTGTACTCAAAGCCTTTCAGTTTGAGAGATCCTAACCTTAAATCAGTGCTTCCTATGGTTAGATAAGAACCCAGCAAGAGACCACAGAAAAACCGTAGAATTAATGGGCAGGATCTCCTATCTACAAGAAATCTGGAGCAGCTTCCATCAACCTTTGGGGCAAGACATTAGTAGTATGGATCATTGAACCATAGTGCCCAAATGTATTCATTTGGGTGCCACAAAAATCTATATATTTTCAGCACCATGTCTTGTAATTCTTTGCATCTAAAGCAAGGAACTGATCAACAAAAAGAATCTGTCTCACTGATAAAGACTTTGGTTAAAAGCAATCTGATAGGATTTTTCTTTGTCTATAATTCCTGACAGCAAGTGCAAAGAATGTAGAATTCTCAGATATCCAGATGCCTTGTTTGATTGAGGAGAATTCTGTAAAGTGGTATTCCGTATGACAATTTTTCCATGTAGAATTCTCAGATATCCAGTTATTGGAATGCTAATCAGCCGTGGGCATTCTGGGATTCTACTATGGGGGACAAGCATTTGGAATTCTCAAATGTTCCAAACAACATATTCCCAAATGCTTGCAACCGAATAGGCCCAAGGGAGCCCATCATTTATACCATCTACCTACATGCTCATCAGTCATCACTCATCACAATGCCTCTTTCGTGTTGAAGACTAGTTCTCCATAAGATGCAATGGAGATACTAGCCATGCCATCAATTAAGTCCATTTTTCTTTTAGTTTCTAAAGAACAGAAGTCGAGTATACGTCGAAATAAGAACTGCAGAATGATCCTCCAAATCCAGCACACCACGACATCCCAAATTCTTCCTCACTGTGTCCATCTATTAATGTCAGGAAAAAAACAATGGAAAACAAGGTGTGTGCCAGAGATTTCTAATCATACAATTCTTAAACATGAAAAGAACCATTACTCTTACATTTATATATATAGTGGAATTCTCACTTGCAAGAGTCCTGCACGAGGGCCATGCGGGGTCCCTTTGTCCACGAAGCAGGACCTCCCTGAACTAAAGGCAGGGACTGAAAATCCTGCATGGTTTTTGTGCGGGACTCCCATAGGAAACCATGACTTTCACTTCATGCAATACATCCTCAGTTAACAAATATAAAGCTTATCCCAAACAGAACAATTAGTGCACTGGTTAATCATCTCTCTTCTGTAGAGCAGACTCAGATTCAACCTCTTGTCAGTGATATTAAATCTCCAAGCCCCAAAAACCAATAAAAACAAAATCAATAGCCACTTGCAGATATAATTAGTTTGGACGAAGTAGAGAGACTTACACAGATATAATTAGTTTGGACGAAGTAGAGAGACTTACATTAACATGCTGGGTCCAGTATAACAGGATCATCATTTTTTTTTTTTTTTTTTATCAGAGTTTACATTTCCACTCTATGAAGCAGGCATGATTCTACTACAACAACTTCATTTTCATCAGCCTTTGACCCATCGAATATGAAGATCCAGGCAGCAAACACTAACAACTCATCTAAACAAGAATATGACTAGTTAACATTCTGAAAGACATACAACAAATTCAAAAGTTGCAAATTCATGTTTTAGAACTGTCAGATAGGCCCTGTAAATTTGAGAATGTCAAGGCCTTCTGACCCAGTTCTAAGATTAATATAATTCTCTTAATGGGCTGTCAGTGACTCAGTGTCTTTACCCATCATAAATTTGTCAAGTAATAATTCTATGTATCAAAGAGTTACCAACTACCTTCTTCCATAAAACATGGGATGGTATTTAGTTGATGAGCACCTATGACAAGCACCCATGAGATGGCAGTGCTTGTTAAACATCATTACCTGTAATTGTCCACTTGTGAGAAACAAGTTAGGTGTTAAGGTCATCCTGGAGGGAAGAAATTGGCACATGAATATTCTCCAAGATGAAAAGCCACCAGATGAAACACTTCTTGAAACAGAGTTGTATATAGAGAACTACATTTCACAAAGTTGAAACATTGATAGAAATATAATTCACCTGCCAATAGTATTTTTAACATGAAAACCAAAGCCCTTATCAGACTTCCCAGCTTTGTGCATCGTTGCAAGATTCCTCCCTAGAACTTACTGTGTATGGACAACAGTTAATGGATGATTGATATCTCATTATTCATTTCACTAGATCGAGGAAGATATACCAACATCACCCTGATTGCCTCTGAAGGGGCCCAAGTGGTTATGGTCCAACCTACAGGACTTGAGAAAATTTATTGTCGTTTAGAAGACATGATAATAAGTTAATATCAAGATGCACATGGGTATTTCACTTTTTAAATAAGCAAGGGAACTACTAACCTTAAAATGCTTAGGCACACGAATCGATTTGGTAGCATGTAACATTGCATTTAACCCAAGGGCCTCTCCTTCGAATATTGAGGGTCCAATCTCCCACATCAAATTGAATCAACGTAGAAGAAAAACCTATCTTCAACCAGCAAAGGCTAGATAGTTGTACACCATGCTCAATGTCTTGACCAAGAGAAAGGAAAGAGCTATATACTATGATTTGGTGGAGTCATGTCCTTTCATGGTGTGGGGAAGAACAGATATATTGGTTCAGTAACATATCCTTTGGGCTGAGCACATGGTTAGGATACAATCAAAGCAATCAAATACCAAACTCTCTCCTATTCACAACTCATTACATATAATCATATCTTTAAAGTTTAACGTACATGATAAACATAAAACAACTGCTTCCCTCCTACATGTCATACTGAATCAAGGCTACCATCTAAAACATATGAGACTGCAATCTGCAGGACTATTCTTTCAATAATATTTATTCACACTACTGACATATGGCATAGAAGCGCCTCAATCCATACCATCACATGAGCCCACTTCTGATAGCATGCAAGATGCAACACAAAATCACATTAAATGATGCCATATGATCAAAGCCTTATCACATCATAAGTTCCTTAAAATAATAAAAAGGGGTAAAAAAAATCCCAGATTACAAAATCCACTTAATGATTTGAGTTACTCAGCCCCATCATAATTCAACCATTTGACAATCAGAACATTGGATGCACATGTTCGTTTTAACAAAGAAGGATCCTGCATCAGTGTCATATTGATTAGCAAGATTGATGGAACCACTCCCAACATAACTGATTCCATAACCTTTGTAGCCTTTTCCTTCGGTAAGAATTGATTCACAGATATAATCATTACTCAAAGCTGCCACTGACATTTAATACTAACATTAAAGAAAAAATATCAGCAAATTTACGAAAAGGCACTTCAATATGAAAATTTTCAAATAATAAGGGAACAAAGCCATGTAAATAGCTTTTCTTCTAATTTGTGACTACGATTGTCTCAGAGAGCACATTCATTACACATGCACGTGCACGTGCAAGCACATAATTACTTGAGTAATATCTCATTGCACTTCAGAATTCAGACTACAAGAAACTTTGCTTCTTTGTGCCCACAAGGAGAAAGAACTCACAAGATTATTCAAGTCATATCTCATTGCATTTTGGAGTTTATATTGAAAGAAAATTCGTTTCTTAGGTCCCACAAGGAGAATAAGGAAATCTCATTAACGTGAAAAATGGATTAAAACTCTAAATGCAAAAGTGCAATGAGATATGACCAGAGTTAACTACTCTGTGTACTAATTATGTACAAACCACAAACTAGCTCTTTTGAATAATTCATAATTGTTTTTTTCCTTCATTTTTCCTTCTTTTTTGTGAATGGTAAGATTCAAGCTTGTGAATTAGATCGAACTTGTTTGATTCCATCTGGGATTCGCATAATTCTACTTATGTTCATATTGATTATATTGAAAATGTAAATTAATCTTTATTATGCGCACTGTTAATGAATTGAATCTTACTGAAATAGAGCATCAAATTCATTCATCAAAGTAGGTGAATTCGAACTGGGTAACAATGGATATGACTACATTAATCCATACAACTTATCTGCAAACTACTTAAATGACAAGTTACACTTAACTAGAAGTTCGCAAAACTAGCAAAATGGACAAAATACAGTATGAATTACACAATTTCATTACCAAAACCCGAAAAGGAAAACTTCAAGACAAAGCAGACATGATCTGAACCATGAGATTAAGAGAAATTAGAAAAGTGGTTTCCTTAAATCGTGGCAAGGAGCGAACTTTTTAGAAACAGTTTTCCACAGTACTGTATTAATAGCATTTCTTCCAAAGATATGTGTAACATATGATTATGCAAATGATCACGAAAACCTCCAAAGATTAGAGAGAGAGAGAGAGAGAGAGAGAGAGAGAGAGAGAGAGAGCTGTAGTAACTCCAATACAAATTGCATCATAATTTGAATACCCAAATCCGCAGAAATCGAGATAAACACCTAATGATGTGAATTCACCCTATGAGTCATCATTTGCCACAACATCGAAAAAACCAAATTCCTTTTTCTAATTTATTACTGATCATCAGCAGCATGGAGTCCACAGTACATTGAAACTCATCTATTAAAATTTGCATCATATGCTACAAGCGTGTGGCAAACCCATATACTGCCTTCCAAGCTAGTTCACAATCCTTTTTCAATGGTGGCCAGTTTCTGCTTCTCTAGCAATTTCAGATTCCAAGTTCCTGGGTACAGATCCAAGATGCTCGTGGTTGTGTTCGCCGTGTGATGAACTTTCAGGGCTGCATAGCTGTTGAGAAGAATGGTCCCTCACAACGTCAGAAGTGTCCACTGTTTGCAGAGCCCCGCCAAAGGTAGGAGATGACATTGTACTTCTAGCTTCTGATAACCCAAGCAAGGACAAGCGGCAAATGGGACAGGTCGATTGCCTTTGAAGCCATATGTCTATGCAGGTGAGATGAAAATTGTGACCGCATGTGGGCAACATTCGCAATTTTTCTTTGTCTTTGTACTCCCCTAAACATATTGAACACCTGTAGGAGGGGAGAAAACGGTGTGGGATGAAAAATGTGATGTAAACAGACCACTGACAAAGCGTGCATAAAGTTGCTAGTACTAACCCTTCATGATAAACATATGGTTTAGATAGTTTTGTTATGCTTTTCTTGCAGAGGGGCATTTATATTAAGCAACCAACAATCATATTAGTTAAAATTACAAAAAGGAAAATTGGGGAGAAAAAAAGAAGAAGAAGAAAGTGTAAACTTACTAACTTAAAAGTTCAAGTGTACGTGTGTGTGGCAATTTTCTGCCAGAAGTACCTCTCACAGCTTGCATGAGGGGAACCATTTTAGCCCTTTGTGGGATATCATCAATCCAACCCCTTTACATTCACTATCACCTCGTGATGGGCCTTTCCATGAAATGGATTGTGGGCTACAAGTCTTCAGACCACTACACCAGTCCTTTATGAACAAATGCTATGGAAAGTTTCTGCCTTACTATCATTCAGGGATTGAAAAGGTGATTAATGTGCATGTACTTAAAATAAATACCATACATTTGGCCTATCCAAGGGGTCTTGGATGTGGAGAAAAAGAGAAGAAATTAAGAGCGGAGAACTGTGTAAACATTTTTTCCACACTCATTTCTCCTCTATTCACCCACACCCAAATGACCCTTAGGGCCAGTTCGTTTGCATGGAATGGACTCCATAGGAATTCATGGTCAAATGGCTGCCGATTATTAAAGAGATGTGAGGTGAAGGATACAAGGTGGAGACATAGAGGAGGCTTTGACTTTCCAACGATTTGAATTACAAGGGCAATGGCTGGGTATTCATTTCCCATCTCCTCTTGAGTTATTTTCCATTAATGGGGATATTATTTGATGATTATTTTGGATACGCACCTTCGTTTCTTCAATGTTAACCACTTCTAGAAATACAAGTCATAGAGTTTCTAGGAATTCAATTACATGAAACAGGCAGACCCTTGAGGATGATTCTGTCTTCTGTACCATAGACCTTGAAATATAGCAAGCCCAAATGTAAGGTTACAAGTTACAACATCAAGTTCAAAAGGTGTGAGCCTCAAGAAAGAATCTAAAGTTTAACTGCTCCAAGCATTTATCATTAAATGTCACATAACATGAGTTAAACTGAAAACAAAAACCAAAAAATACAAATTAAATCCAGGATAAGGAAAACTAAACTTACTGGGCTTGCTCTTTGGAACAGAATGCCTCATTGTCGAACTCTGTCACAGGAAGTGCATCAATAACAAATGGTTGGAGACCATTGATCGAACGCACTTGCTGCAAAGAGAATTTGAAGGAAAAACTAACACTCATTGTTTGTAAATCATAATAACTAAATAAATTGTGTAATGTTGGATTTGGCAATTCAAACTTCAAGAGTAGATCACCAGATTTTGTTCAGTTTATTTTTGCTGATAGAACTCAAAAAATAGTAGAAAGTATTAGCTGCTACCAATAAGCCAAGAAGCAGAATGTAGCCATAATATGAAGATAACATCAGCCAATAGTGGTAAACAGAGAGCACGAGTGGAAAGGAAAAGACAATACAACAAAGGATGCAAATGCAGGAACCTATTTAGTAAGAAAAATTACAACCCCTGAGAACTTATCCCTCCTATCTGCTGCTAGATTTGTGAATTAACTTTTTTAAAAAGTAGAACCTCTATTTGAAGGTTCACGAGTGTTTAGAACTTGCTGCTGAATTGATAATTTGAAGCAGCCCTTCACTTTACTTTTAATAAAATTAAAGGAAAACACAAATTATTAAATATTGTGACAATTCATTTGTATAGTTCACATTTCACAACATGAAACATTTAGAGCTAAATCTGTTGGAACTTCCTATGTTTGCCTTTTACGCGTGGGATAGGAAAATGAGTTTTACATATGTAAATGTTACATATGCAAATATTGCATGTGAAATGCATTACCATGTTTGTCAAAATCATCATTTTCATGAGTAAATGAGTACAACCAGCAGTTTTAGATGTGTTTGGATGTCTTGAACTTTTTTCATAAATTTCTCAATATTCTTTAAGGTTTAAGATATGAAAACTAAACTTCTTAATGCTTATCACTAATTTGAGAATATTGAACAGTTCGGATCATGAATTGGAGGCCCACAAAAGTGAAGAAAATTAGATCTATAGTTTGGGATTTTTTTAGTCATTTTCACAATTTTTTCAAAATCTATGAAAATTTTAAAGAACCAGCTTAAAGGCCTTGGGGTTTATTATTTCAATAAACAAACTAAACAGTTTGGACTTTGGATTCCTTATATGGAACCCACAGGAAAGAAAAGAAAAGGTGGTTGATGGGATTTGATCCCTTGACCAATTGCATAACCAAATGAAATCACCATGTGAGGACTTCTGCCAGTGCCATTTTGCAAGTGGGAGACCTGAAAGTGTCTCATACCTATTTAGGGGGTGAAAATTTTGGTGTGAAAATGGCCTTATTTACACACTATTTTTCATACCCCATTTATACATTACAATGCATAAAAGAGTGTAAACAAACATGATGATGCGTAACCATTACACATGTGAAACATTTATATGTGTAAATGAGCACAAACAAACGAACCCTAAAATAAGAAAGTGCAATATGAGAAGAAATTGACAGAGGAAAATAAACACATCACAAGTATATGATCTTTGGTGCATGACCGAAGGAAAGATCTACAAGTTTTTTCTAAGGAACGCCATTCTTAAGGATTCATGAGTATCGATGAGCATTTCGTGTAGGTGATATAAATCACAAAAGTAATTTTGCTAGCATATCAAGTGTTTTATACCGTGAGATAGAGAAAAGAGAGGTAATGAATTACATTTCTTACTAGGAGATTACCCACTCAAATTTTAGAAAAATTCAGACCCTACAGAACTTTCACTACTTGTGAGCAATTAGTCACCCCAAAAAAAGCTTTGCCCTTGGTGACTTCCGTTTACCTGTTGAGATGGTTATAGCCAAAATATGCATGTAGGTTTCTACCAAGTACTTAGGTGCATGCTTTTCTCATAAGAGTACGACAGCAAAATACACTTGGGTTTAGTTATTCTGGAAGTGTTTGTGCAGGTAACCTACAGTGGACTCCTACACATTAAGGCTTTTTATGTGAGTTAAAAAAAAAGGAAGGATGGGGTGTGGGTGTGTGTGTGTGTGTGTGTGTGGTGGGGGGGGGGGTGGTGGGGGTGGTGGGGGTGGGTTTTGCTTCTTTGTTGACATGGGGGATTCTCTACTCGTATTCTTTTCTTTTGATTAAAAGAAACTCCATCTCTCCTCACACTTAGATATAGCTCTCAGTGGTGAACCAGAAAATTTTATTTGTATCTTGTGCCTGTGTTTTTCTTTTTCTTTTCTTTTCTTTTACCTTAGTCATGCATTCTCCAGAGTCCACATCATAACAATATATGTGGAACTAGCATGGAATATCATCGTGGTCACATCCTTTTAGCCATATAAAATATGGAATCTCGAGAAATTAACAGCAAGGCACACCTCAATGGCGACTGTAATTTTGAAGTGCTACTGAGAATGAACAGATAGATCATAGGTGAATACAATTGACAGCGAGAGGGCAACGGGATCTTTCTGCTGTTTTTGTTCGGACTGGATTCATTCAAAGGCGGAAACATAGTTAAGGTCAAAGTTAGAATCAAATGGTAAACTCAATTTCACTAATCTAAAATCCATGGTAGTCAACCCAATCACTAGAAATAACCAGGATATCAACAATAACTTCAAGGGTCTCTGTTGAGCCATTTCATTAGCTGTTCTTCAATAGCTAATAGTCCTAGGAAGAACATTTTCTGGAACTTCTTTGTGCCAATGCTGACAGTTTTTTCTAGCAACTAACTTGAGAAAATAAAATGCATTTGAATGTCACTTGCAAAGCAGGGAGGATTAGTTTCTCTGACATAATCTGCACCTTTGAAAGTTCCAGGTAAGGTTTAAAAAAAAAAAAAAAAAAAACAGAGAGAGAGAGAGAGACCTGGTGTCCTGTCTGATGCTGTTCCTTTAAACACTGCCAACTGCACATGGCAGAGTCCAGTAAGCATCAGACTTGCTAGTGTATTAGTTCAAGTTTTGATTTGAAGTGCATGTAAACACATTTACTCAAGCATCAAATTCTTTATGAGATTAAATAAGTGTCAAAACAATTTTTAAGTGCATATTGGCATTTTCTCTCTTAACTTAGTACATTATTAACCAATAACAGTTTTATTTTCTTAAGACACTACCCAATCTGTTTTTATCGCTTTTCTAACCTTGATTCAGACATTTATGTTCAAATACAAAAAGAAGAGTTTTTCTTACAATAAAACAAAAACCCAGGATCACAAGCCATCAATGTACATGAGTGAGTCCATGCTATTTATCATCATCGTCATCATCATCATTGAAGAAGAAGAAGAAGAAGAAGCCACCTAATCCTACTAACTTTGTGCAATTGGTAAAGTTGTACTTTTCCACCCCACTCTATTTAAAGCAATGTTGTTTGTAACTCTAAGTTCCATCATGGGCCTCAGTATATGTCCCCAAGCTGACCAAACCAAAAACAATCACCACAGAAAAACAGGACTAATCTAATTCTGGGTTGGAGAAGTGGCACAGAGATCTAGATCATTGATCAGATGCCATAATCAATAGACCATGTTTCAAAAGGTAAGCCATATTGGAAATTCATAAATCCAAAACATGGCCTAATTTCCTTCTCTTTCCGCCGAATGTGGACTGTTGTTGTTTTCCTTTCACATCATCTATTTCTTGGGACATGATCCATAAACCATCAAGAACCCCATCAGATCAACAATCTGAATCATCAAACCACAGGCCTCAATCGCACATTCTCCAGGTCGCATGTCAATCACCCCATCAAAACAGACAGAAAAACTCAGTCTAAAAAATTTTTGAAAAAAAATAAATAAATATATATATATATATATATATATATATATATATCTGGGGATAGAAAGACATCAAAAACAAGCAGAACCCAAGAACCCATATTCCACAAATGAGATGAAAATCACCTCAGATATGGTCTGTGACTCAAAAACTGATCTGGGGTCGTTGCCACGGATCTTCCTACAAATGAACCTGGTGAAAACCAAGAAGATGAAGGTCGCACTCATTGCGAATCCGAACACAGTTGTAATCATGTTCATGTCTGCAACTGTTGTAGCAGGTATGGCATCTGGGAATCTGAATAATTTTTGGAGTAGGTTGTGTCTCTTGTCATGGACTAGAATCAGCCATCAATCCCTGAGGTCAGGGGCAGGTATGGTTTGGTTGAAGGTGACAAAGATTCTAAATATTTTGCAATTTCCAATCCAAATCACTTGGTGTCTATTGGATTTGGGGTGAGAGATGAGTCAGAGGCCAGGATTTAGTTTCTCTTGATTGCAATTTGCAATCCAAATCAGTGATGTCTATAAGATTTGGATTGGGGGTGAGTGAGAACTAAGAACCATCCACAGGGTTCTCATTCAAATGCATTTTATTTTTCACCAATATATGGTGTGGGCCCACTCAAGTAATACAGCAAGCATTTGTTTTTCATCTTCCCTTGACTTGATGTGTTCATGGGATTAGGAGGGATAGTGATTAGTGAGTGGGTACGGCTTGCCTCATTCGTTTCTTCAAGTTCATTGGAGGCATATTGCAATCCCAAATAGTAGCTCAATTGGCATAAAATCACGGTTCGCACTTGAAGGTTGTAAGTTCGAGCACCCCAAAATTGTAGGTTTGAAACTGTACTACCATATTGGGCTACATGAGTGTTTACCCAGCTTTCCTCTGGGCCCGGAGGGATTAGTCCAACCCAAAAGAATTGGAAACCCTTCAATAACCAAAAAAAAAAAAAAAATTGGAGGCATATTATAGATATTACTATATAAAAAGGTATATCCACTTGTGGGATGCATGTCGACCATTTCGAGAAATTGACTGGGAAGATTTGTGTGATGCAAAGGTCTTATAAAGTATTATATTTTTTAGAAAATAAAATAATTTTACTAAATTGGCTTATGGCAACATTGATACAAGGGCCTCAAAGTCTAATGATTTCGTAATTACAAATCATGGACTCCTATGAAGTAGAAACAATCAACTAAAACTATCTCAAGAAAATTGAGAAATTTAGAGGAAGAAAGAGAAGATTTGAGGAACAAGAAGAAGATTTCATTGATTTCTTTCTCTAATGATTACAGTAGAGAGGATCCATTATGTTTGTTGAGATCTAGGGCCTACGAGAAGAGATCGAACACGCACAAGAGAACACATAGATTTACGTGGTTCGGCTTTTGGCTTACGTTCACGGGAAAGATTTCATATCAAGGTGTGTTTACTAAAGTCATAATGAAAACAACACAGTACTTGAACCCACACACAGAAAGGATGGGCGCATATGACTCCAACAACACCATGTATGAGTCCCAATGGTGTAAAAAGAGCTAGTTTCAAATACAGAAAATGGTAATTTGGACCTTTTGCCAAGTCTGTAGTATTTATTTAGAAAAGGGAAGTGAAGGTGAACTAAGCAATGGAAGATCTTTGGCAAGTTTTTGAAAAACAGAAGAAGATGCTAGATTCCAGCTGAAGTGCCTGACACCAACCAAAGATTTGTAAGGAGAAGCAATTGAAAAGGAAGACACAGGAAATTAGTGTTATGTGTGGAGCCTGATTATACCGAAACGTGTAAGGGTATTTCCGTAATAATATTACCATGCGCCTTTACGTAATCCTAGCATAGCCGCCTAAGATCTGGTATCTTGTATTCTCATCTTCTGCCTTTGCGCATAGTAAAATCGGTGTGATCCGTGGACGTACCTCAATCTTGAGAGAACCACGTAAATCTGTGTCTTCTTTGTGTTGTTTGATTGCATCTTTATTCATACTTTCCTAACAACTGGTATAAACCATTTTTATACCGTCCTTGGAAAAGAATCTTCCCCAAGACTCGATCCTATATAAAGAAGTTATATTCAAATATAAAAATGCAATATTATTTGTGGCAAGTTTATGAACAGATAACAGATTGGGAGATATGGCAGGAACATGTAAAACTTGATTGAGTTTGAACGATGGAGAGAAGAAGAAAGACGAATGACCGAGGACCCTATGTTA
Source organism: Camphora micrantha (assembly GCA_003546025.1). Lineage (NCBI taxonomy): Eukaryota > Viridiplantae > Streptophyta > Magnoliopsida > Laurales > Lauraceae > Camphora > Camphora micrantha. Next base: position 19,603,992 of record QPKB01000006.1, on the reverse strand, counting down.
GCCATATTCAGACCTTGCCCATTACCGACTGAAACCTAATCTTTTCCTTGATATCCAACATTCACAGACAAATTGCTTAGGTCATTTGTAACGTGATTTATGACTCTAGAGTCAACGAACTGTGTATGTTCTAGTGCAAAGTTGAATAAGGCTTCCATGACTACTAGTTGAGCTAGTGGATGTCGTCCTTGAAAGGAGTAGCCCATGCATCTGTTCAACTAAACCGCTCATATAACTGTTATGACAATGGCAGTTAAAACTAACTAATACAATTACTTAACCAACATAAAACGGTTGCATTTGACAATTCTCAGCTAAGTGAGTCATCTGACTATAACTCCGTGATACTTAGTCGAGGTCGGTCAACAGTAATGCCTCCCTCCCACTAATGAATTGGCACTCACCCTAACATAACACCTTAAAACTAACTAATACAATTACTTAACCAACATAAGTCAGTTGCATTTGACAATTCTCAGCTAAGTGAGTCATCTGACTATAGCTCCGTGAGACTTAGTCGAGATTGGTCAACAGTAACTCCTCCCCTCCCACTAAAGAATTGGTACTCACCTTAACATAACACCCATCTTGAATTGTACTCATCAATTAGATTGTATCTCATAAACCTTAAAATTCTAGTTGAATATATTTTCTTACCCAAAACATAATTCACAATGAGACCTTTCTCATCACCTTAAACATCCATGATTGGCATGCATCTAAAAGGGTCTTACACGGAGCTTACATTTTTTCTTCTCATTGAATGGTAAGTACTTTTTTTGGTCATAAAATCATCAAAAATATGGTTTTATTTTGATGATGAGGCCCACTTCAAGCCATACCAATCATTCCACTTCAAGCCATACCAATCATAGGATGATATGAAATGAAAATATATTGTGAGACCTAGAGGTTTGCAAAATTTATCCCAATTACATCATCCTAAACCCTTGATATGTGGCCCTTGAGTTTAATGGTTTTAGAAGGTACTATTACTTGTTCATTTCAATTCAACAGTGAGTAATGATTGAATGAGTACCAAATTTGGGTTTCTGGCAATTCACAGGGGATAGTCCGTGTGTGGTGTGTGGTGTGTGTGTGTGTGTGTGTGTGTGTGTGTGTGTGTTTTTTTAGGTGGGGGGTGGTGTGACTCAGGAATACATTGGACTGCAAAAAGAAGTCATGCGGACAACTCTCCCTAAAATATATTTTGTATGTATGTATGTATGTATAACTCTCCCTAAAATATATTCTGTTTGTATGTATGTATGTATGTATGTATGTATATATGGGGGCAACTCTCATAAGCTAAAGCTTAGAATAAGGTAAGCTCAGATGTGTGGTGGGGCCCACCTGGGGACCCACATGGGGAATGAGGATTGGGGGATTTCAAGGACTCCCTGGGACCCTCTTTTTTACAAAAAACCAGCTCCAACCATGGTTTCTATCATCTCCAACTGTGCCCCAAAAGTTTAATGGTCAACAGTCCATTCGGATCGGTACACAGTCGATCCAACGGTCCAGTAAATTCAGTATGACCAAAAGTTTGTGGACATATGCAATTCAGGGAGCATGTGTTTGGTCCATTTGGACGGACTAAGAGTAAGCCCCACAAGCGTGAGCTTACGAAATTCCATCCTAAGTTTTAGCTTAAGAGAGCCTCTCCTTATAAAGGAAGCGGTCCTATAATGATCGTCTTCACAGTTTACGGTGCGTACTGCTTATTAGAGCCCACCGTGAGACCCTACTGGTCATGGGACAAAGGGGTATTAAAAGATCCAAGTGGGACTAACTTACACATCAAATTTAAAGTCAATCTAATACATCTAATCCATTCATTCATGGTCTACAAGCTTAATAGCTTTATATCAAAGAAGAAAAATTGACCATCAATCCAACAATCTAGTTCATCCGAATCCATGCAAATTCATGGGATTCAGTGCCTATAAGGGGGTTATGAATGAGTTGTCAATTTGGATTGGTCATAAGGTGAGCCTAGTGGACTTTCTGAACGATGTGGACCGTAAAGACTGTCCTTATGGTTGATGGTGCGGGCCGCCTATTGGGACCCACTGTGGGACCCTACTGGTCATGGGATAAAGGGGGATTGAAAATCCAAGTGAGGCCAACTTACATATCAAATTTGAAGTAAATCTAATACTTCTAACCCCTTCATCCATGGTCCACAAGTTTAATAGCTTCATATCAAAGAAGAAAAATTGACCCTCAATCTAACAGTCTAGTTCATTTGAATCCATGCAAATTCATGGGATTCAGTGCCTATAAGGGGGTCATGAAAGAGTTGTCAATTTGGATTGGTCATAAGGTGGGGCCCAGTGAGCATTCCGAACAGTGCAAACCATAAGGACAGTCCTTACAGGTCCGCGTCCCTTCCCTATATATATATATATATATATGGAGAATATTCATGTGCATCAATCCCTCACCATAGGGTGAGAGACACTTATATAATTGAAAATATTCATATGCAAAAGAGGAAAAGTCATGTTCATTTGCAAAGAGGAAAAGTCATGTAAGTGTCCCTCACCCTATGGTAAGGTATGGATGCACATGAATGTCCTCCTATATATAAATATATATGAGAAATTCTATATGCACCCCTATTTTTGCTGAGCACACCCACCTTTAAAAGGAAAAAAATTACACATGAAGAAGGAATGTGGGTGTACTCAGCAAAAAGGGTGGGTGCATATAGAATTTCCCTATATATATTTATATAGAAATGGGAATGAGATGGTGCAATATATGAGCACTACGATCCATCATTGACAACTACATTCAAAATCCATAACAACGTAATCGATAATGTTGGAAGGTATCTATAGGTGTCAGCCAGAAGAAGATAAACTTACATTTGGGGTATTTTTATATAGAGGGAAAGTCATTTAAAAATAGCCAGCAGAAGAGGAAACATGGTTTCCTTTTCCCGCGGCATTACACAACCAAGCGTGTTTGTGTAGTGAGTGGATTCCATATTCAGTCGATTTCGTTCTACAGAAGAGAGGAATCCTATTCTTTGACAGGAAATCAAAATCCTCTTTATTCTTTACGAAAATATAAAAATAATTAAAAAATCCTCTCTATAAAGTAAATTAATTCATTTTTTTCTCTATGAAAAAAGTGTCACACCAAATGAGGAGGGAGTGGGATGCACGAGATGGTTTTAATTATGAAGAGGGGATCTCCATGATAACATCCCTCTCACTGTATATAATAGAGAGAGAGAGAGAGAGAGAGAGAGAGAGAGACTCAGATAATATTTCTGATGAAAATGTTTAAAAACTCTCGTACTACAATCTAACAGCCCACCTTAATGTCTTCAAATATGTTGATATCCAGTGGCTGACTTAGGATTTTCGTTTGAGGGAGGTAGAGCCAAATAGATAGTTGGGTTTTGAGAAGAGGCTTTAAAGACTAACCTAGGATTTTCATATGGGTTTGGATCTGGTGGACGCATGATTTTCTTGTAGGTTGGGCGACAACCTCCAAATCAATATACGTAGGTCCACCCCTGCTCCTATCACACAAATGCCTTTACGCATACATTAACCAAAATTTTGGGTCAAGTAAAGATATATGAACTATTAACTTAATCATATCTGAAATTGTGAGCAATGTTCTCCTATGGCTAAACTCAGACTACATATATGCAGTCTAGCTCGTATGGCTCACTTAGATACCTCTTCTTATTAGTAATGAGTGAGGTACATAGAAGGGCCTCTTATTGATAAGGTTCAATAAAAATAAAAATAAAACTACCCCCCATATCATTCTAGTCCTTGATTTATCAGTTTTATTATTTAGTGGTTCTTTTTATTATAAATTTTTTTGAGATTCAATTTCACGGTGTTAAAAAAAAAAAAAAAAAAAATTTAATGAGAGTGAGTGAAAATGAGGTTGGTGCAGAATCATGGGGTTGAGAGCGTGAAAGTGCATGTAGTTATAATGGTTATAGCCATGTTTTTCTACACTTCCAACCAGAGGAGTAACGAGTGGCAGTTATGATCCGGCTGTCTAGATTTAGAAGCTTGATGGCATGTTTGTCACTTCACTCCAAGTGCAATGTTAATGACAATGCATTGACAGTTCCTTCTACACGTATGATTCCTTGACATATACGTCTCATCAAATCATGTGGGTCCACAGAGAATAATCTGGTGTTAGATCCCATCAAAGCATGTGATCATATTTTTCAAAAGGAGGTGGGCCATCAGATCCCACTAAAAAGCGTGAGCACAGATGTTCATGTCCCCCCATGGTTTTCTATGCGACTTGGTGAGGCGCACCGAGAAACCGTGTACTTCCAATCTCTTTCGAGCCAGCCCAGCCCAGTTAAATAAGAGGGCGGGGACCACAGCTCTACGGTGGGCGTCGTTATCACAACGAGGTTTTTTTAATTTCAGCACGTGGTATTAATTATCATCCCCACCGTAAGTCTCAGTCTCACGCCAGCACGGCATTGCCGACCGTCTAAAAATCGGAATGGTGGCCCCCACTTTTTTGGTTTTGTACTATCACCTGATGGATTAGATACGCGGATCACCTGATAGGTGACTGCTGGGTACTGATGGCAAAGGTCCAAACCCTAACATCAACATCATTTTTAGTGCACGTTGGTGACCTCTCCAACCTGGCCACTTGTCATCAACCCTAAAAATTCATGAGAGGATGATAATTTAAAGGTGAAAAAATGGGATGAGACTGACGGTCCGTTTGGAAAGATGAAGGGGAAGGGAGGAAAAATTTGAGGAGGAAGGAAAATGAAAGGAAGGAGAGGAGAGGGGAGGGAAAATTAATTTTACCTCCTTTTGTTTGGGAAGTCAAAAAGTAGGGGGAAAAAAAGTGGAAAAATAGGGTTTTGTTTGTAAGTGAGATAAAGAAAAAAATTACCCTTTTGCCCTTACTTTTATAAAAACTTTAAAATTCTCTTTTATATATAAAGAGCAATGTGGTAATTTTAGCACTTTTCCCCCCTCCTCTCCCCATTTTCCCCCATTTTCAAAAATTTTTTTTGGGGGGGGGGGGGGTTCCCAAACACCCTCCAAAACAATTTCTTCTCCCCCCCCCCCCCCCCCCCCCCCCCCCCCCCCAAACAGAGGGTGAGAGGTTTAAGGTGTCCAACTTCTTTGAGAATAAAATTCAAATGAAGGCCACATATGTACAACTTTGGAGGCCTTAAATCAATAGTTGAACTATATATATATATATATATATATATATATACCTTTTCTTTTTCATAAACTTATAGTTAAAGATGGACAGTGTGTCATTCATTTTACTTGGTGCCTGGCATTAGGGTTACAAATGGGTCTTAAATCATCATCAAAGCATTGAAATCTTTGGTTTTGAGGGAAGAGGATCGGATCCGGATCCATACATATAGGATCTAAAACATTCTAAACCAGCGTCCAATCCCTATTTGTTCTAACATGAGATTCCGGCTTTAAAATAATTATATTCACGTATTAAATATATATGGGTTTTTAGGGCCAACATAAGTTACTTCATACCCATATTTGAGAGTTTATTTAGCCAGACCATTTGATATCCCCATTTGTATAATTAAAGTATTTATTTTAAAGCTCATTTATTCAATTATACTAATGCATTCTACATCTTATTTTGGATCTATATCTTAATACAACTTATAGATTTTATGTTGAAATCAAATACAAAACGAATAAAGATTCATATACTAAGTAGATTTATCTCCCACTTCCTAAAAGCTTTCAGCTTTTGGGATGTATTGGCTTGTCAAACTTGACAAGGGGGGCTTAAGTCAAACACCATAAATCCTGATCTAAATCAACTATGGTTCCACCTCTGAATCAACCTGGTTAGATCCCTACTTGACATGCTACTTGCAGTCAACACAAATCAAGTTTATGGTCCATGAACCTGCATTTGCGTCCTTCCAGCAATTGAAAGTTTCTGTTGAAATTTGCTCATTTGCTCATACTTTGGAGGAGATAGCAGGCAGACATGTTACCAATTACCTCTTACTGGGAATTTGATGAAGGGTTGATGGCATGGGTAATCAAGGTGGTCCAATATTGTCGGCCATTCTTCTTCCGTCCTAGTCAACTTTCTCTCCTTATTCAAACTTTTCAGAATTGCGGCTTCTTAATTCCATTGCTCTCTCAATCTCAACCCGACCAACCTTCCTTTCCTTGCCTTTGCTGACACCTTTTTATCTCTCATTATATGAAGACTCTTGACTGCTATCAATGCCTTTCTTCTCTCATGGCCGACTCCACCGCTACCCCTTCCTTTTCCACTCACTCATCATTCACAAATGAAAAGGTAGAGTCCAGATCTTCTAGCTATTAGAATTTAAACGTATGGCTCAAAATAAATTCCCCGCTCTAGTATTTACGCTAGCCAGATCATTTCACTTTAGTAGGAATTGGGTTATCATTTGAATTTTTAAAAAACTCATATTAAAGTGGAAAAGTGTGAAGGATATATGACGGAGATGTTGATGGGATCCATATATGGGCGTGTAATTATTTCCTATAGACGCTTTGGGAGTCATCATTAGATTTCACTTTCTTTAATCTCAGCTAATTCCATTGCTTAGAATTTCCAAGGATACCCAATAAATTCATGGTAATGTGTTACAAGAAGGGTTATTTAAGAGGTGAGGGGTGAATAATATAAGGTGGAGATGTCGATAGTATCCCGGATTTTCCAAGATTTGATTTAGGGCCTTTTTTATTTTTTTGTATGAAGTCTTCAATTCCTAGAAATCCTAACAATGCGTTTGTGCATTGTAATTTCTGTAGGAAAGAAAAGGAAAACACGAAGATTTTCCACAAAATGCAGTGTTTTCAATGTTTGGTGGTATGCGCGTTTTCATAGCAAATAAGGTCAAAAAAGCGATCTTTTTCCGTGTCAATGACAATCTTTACTTCCAACCTATGAGGTACGACTGCAATATTGCTGTGCAAGAGGAGACACACGGCTTCTCACAAACAAGTCCTAAATAAAAGATTATTTCTACCATTTGTGGATATTCACCTTTTGTCTCTTTAGTTTTAGCCACTTTGATACAAATATATTGTTTAGAATTTCTATAATTTCAGGACCGAGCAAACAAATGCTATCTTTTTTGTATAGTAGCAACATCTCGTTGATGTAACAAATGGGATATTGAGGTTTCAATTCATGTTGTTGTGTGTGTGCGTGCATACATAAGCGCGAAACTTGCGATTGAATATTCATGCTGCACAAGAGAAAAAGACGAGGATTTACATTGTTCGGCAAAAATGCTTACGTCCACAACAAGAGAGCAACATTTACATTTTGACCCGTGACTCTTTTCAGAGTCTAGGGTTACAGATTATGTGGTATATATAATTTTTTATATTTTTAGTAAAAACGAAAAAGGCCCCAATACAATAATCAAAATACCATTGACCCTGAACTCGGCCCACTGGACTACTCCAGTCAATCCGTAATACGAGACATAAACCCAACACATGCTTCATTATCCATGTGTTGCTTTGAACCTTGCCTACATCTCTTGGAATTAAGTTCCATGCCGACATACGTTCCTAGAATCATTCAAATGGAGAAAATGAAAGGAGTGAAAGTATAGACAAAATTCTTATATTCAAACTTCAAATAACCATCATCCATTGTTATCCAACGGTCTAAATCCAATAGTCAGAGAGATACCTAAGCACATCAAAGAAGAAGAAGAGATGAGAGCAAGGAGAACATCAGGTGGGCACCACTGTGAACGTCCTCTAACCACATATTTAGTTGAGTCACACATGTGAGAAAAGAGACGTTTAGATAAATTGACTAATCTCATCATGGTACATATCCATTGTACCAATGGGCCACCTCAGATCTAGGGTCGATATATATGATTCAACCTGTGCAACGGTTAGATTTACATGCATGGGTTTCAGTTATACGGCTGTACATATTTGTCAGTTGAGAAGATCACAGAACAATGGACAGACCAGCACTACATAAGCACAAATAGCATAAGAGACCCCTAGAAATGGATAAACACTATTTACCGAGATGTTAGTTTCTAGAGTAGGATACAGTTTTCTTTTCTTCTTTCTATTTTCAAGAAATCTTGCAGATGGAAAGTACACTAAATTACACTAAGGATGTTGATTAAATAGCTCATACATCTGTTACATAAAGATGCTGATTAGCTCATCTCTTGAGCTCTTTTAAGATTAAGAAAAAAGACACAGGGATAGTGAAACCAAACCCCCACTTATGTCACACAAAATTTTTTTTTTTATATATATATATAGAAAAGATATCATTCAATTCATTCAAACAAAACAAACTAACACATCAAAAGAGGGATTTGGACATCCACCCTTGGAACTGCTCAGTACAAAAAATAACATCATCACACAGAGTAGCTAGCTTAGTAGCATTGAAAGAACACATTCCTTACATTGCCTTGTTCAGCTTTCATTTCAAATGAGGGAGGAGAATTAACTTCTCTCTCTAAAGCACACCTCTCATACAAAAAGAAAAAAAAATCACTTCTATTAGAGTGAAAACAATCGCGAGATTGATTCACATATTTTACATCTAATCAATCACGTGGGCTACTCTAATCAGAGTGACATTTGGACTCCTACCGGTTCATGGGACATATGATATAAGCAGGTTTAATTTATACTTGCTCTCTAAAACTCGCAAGTGTGGTTTTCACTTTCTTATGCTCTACTTGCTTCCTCCTCTTCTTTCTTCTTCCTCTTCTTCCTCTCTACTTCTATGTTTTTGTGTTTGTGAGTTTGGTAAGGGGAAGAGATTTGTCATTTAACCATAGCTCCATAGGTTTCCACCATCTGAATCTTCTGGCCAGTCGTCGGATTCCGGTGAACTCAACCTTGGCGGACTGAGGAGCATCCCCTCCGCCATGCTCACCAGCAACTCCGGCATTGCATAAAGCTCCTCCTCATCCAAAAACTCCTCCCTAAAGTACCCCATCGGAAGATGACTCCTCTCCCCATCATCATTTTCCGGCCGCCCGATAGCCGGCGCTTCGTCAGCCTCCCCACACCTCGCCTCCCTCAATGCTGCTGCGGCCGCCGCCGCCGCCCTTATGTCAGACGGGGAATTAGACGCCGGAACTGGGTTTGAATGAACGGAATCCGGGAAGTTTAGTATAGCATCCGCGCCTTTCAGTGCGAGCGCCGCCACGTCGTGGGCCGCTGCCGCCATCTCGGCGGTGGCGAAGGTGCCGAGCCATATACGCGAGCTCTTACGTGGCTCCCTGATCTCCGACACCCACTTCCCGCTCCGGCAACGGATGCCGTGATAGACGGGTTGTTTTCCGGCGGACGTCGCCGCCGCCTGCTTCGGCCGCGAGTTATGGAGTGAAGTGTTTTCGTGCATGTGCATCATTCGACCCACGTGAGTGGGTGGGCCATTCATCATGTGTGAAAAAGGGAATGGTTGATGGCACGTGCGATTCGAATAAAAAGGGCCATCTGGTGGGTCTGCATGGGCATGGAGCAGATTGGAGGGTGGGACCCTTGGGGGTTGGTATCCATGTGGCACGTGCGAGGTTTGGTAGTCCATTTGTGTATATGAAATTGGAGAGATGGAGAAACAAGGAATTCAAATTCCAGAGAGTATAGTGTGAGACAGAGTGTGTGTGTGTGTAGTGGGTGGGTTGGGAATGGGCATGTATATAAGAGAGAGGCAGAGGGAATGAAACCGTGGGGCTTTCGCGGATGGGGGATTGGGTGCCAGTTGTATGGATTGCACACGCATTGAGACTTTGAGAGTGCTTTGTGGTATCAATAGCTGGAGCCTGGTAAATACAATGGTTGTTGTTACATTAGGCTGGATAAAACAGTTTCAACCACTCTTCTACTAAGATCTTGACATTCCTGGACAATAAAAGAAGGTTAAAATGTTGAGAATAGAAAGAAATAGTGTGATATACAAGGGATGTTGCATGAACAGTTCTGCATAAGTATTTTATGTCTCAATCCTTGAGAGGACAAACGTTTAGATCTAGTGGTAGTAGTCATTTGGTCAAAATCCCTAGAATAAACTTTTTTCACTTGCCTGGCTTACCGTTCGCAACTCCTGTTATGTAATTCACAAAACGCATGTCACGTGATTCAAACACCCAATCACCCAATCTACGAGACTCGGATACCACTTGTAGGATCTTACACCCCCATTAAGTTACCACTTATCCTAAAATCAATTGATGATGAAAAACGGCACAACAATGGTTTTATGATGAGGGCGAGGGTTCGATCTCAATTATGGCCGTTCAAGAACGAGAGTGGACGTTGACCTCAACACCATGGACAGCATGCCGAGAGTGGGAGTCCTATCCGTATAGGCATCCATATAATCTTAGATGAAAGATGACTTAGGAATCTAGTGTCATACCAAAAGTTAAGTCCATTGATATCTATAATTTGTCCATTTAAATTATTAGAAAACTGGAAATATACAATTGACATGATTATTTTATATGGCTGATTTTTAAAATATTCTTATTTATATAATTGGCAATCTTCCCGCCCCGATGTGCACGGTGTAGGCAGGGGTGAACCTAAGTGTTGCTAGGGGGTGCACTCGTACCCGCGAGATTCGAAGAACTCCTTAATAATACATTAAAAAAAAAACTATATTTTCTTATTTGACTTATTAACTTGACCATTGCCCGTACCACCTAAATGAAAATCCTAATCCGCTATTGGGTGGAAGGGTCCACCTGTAGGCACTCGGATTATAAGACATATGGGGGATGGAAAGATCTATTCATGATGGACTTATATTTAAAAGTGGGGTCAGTATCATACCTCTAACCCTTTGATCTAGCCTACAAGCTTGATAGCTTTATATTAAAGAAAAAAACTGACTTTCAATCCAATTGTGTCCATTTAGTAGAGGCAAATCCACAATGAGTACAGGAAGGTTCCCATGCGTGTGAAAGGTGTGGATGAATCACAAGGTAGGTCCTCGGGCCCGTTTGACATTTTACTTTTAAAATAAATTATAAGTGGATTATGATGGTATTTTATTTTTAGTTGTTTGTCATGGAATAATTTTGACTTTTTTGTATGGGGAAATGGAGTTTTTTGTCTTTTTAGTGAATAAAGGTAGTTGCTTTATGATTTTTTTTTTTTTTTTTTTTAAGATGGAAGGAGTTTTGAATTAAAGTGCTTTTGGTTTGATGCTTACCTTTACTTCACTTGACTTTACTTGACAAGTAAAATTACCAAATGGGCTGCTCAAGGATGCTTTAAATCGCTCAAAATCATTACATTCGGTCAAATGGCTGTTAAAATCTAATAATGCTTCCCTATTTTTTTTTTTTAGGGAAAAAAGTAGTATACATATCTGTACTTTGGTCTTTTTGCAGAGTACCCCATGTATTTGGGTATTTTGGATTAAATCTACCTGTAGTTTTAGTTGACATGCAAAATGAACGGAATCTGTTAGTATTAACAGTGTAGGTCGTATAAAATGTGTCTGGTGCATACTGGCGCCAAATTACTAGCCCAAAAAGACTTATTTGCCCTTGAACCAGCCTATAAAAATGGAAAGGCATAAGAACAGCTCTCGGTCATTTTTTTTTCAGCCATATCAAATGGTTTCCTCTCAAAACTCCTGTACCCATTGTTCTCGTGGCCAAAACTCTCAACTTGATGGTAAAATTCGTTATCGTTATTGTGGACATAGGGCTGCTTTGAGAACTTCTCCAACACAGCGCAACATGGGGAGGAGGTTTCTTGGTTGTGCACTATATGAGGTTATGCTTTCAACCATCTGATTATTCTTCTTGATGTTTGGTCAACCATGCTCGTATAAATGTTTTTTTTTTTTTTTTTTCAAAATTTTTTTTTTCAGATGCAGCTAACGTGTGGATTTTTTGAATGGGTTGATGGAGAAATTGATCAAGTACAGAAGCTATTAGATAAGATTGATGTATTAGAGAAGAAACTGAAGACAGCTTCTCGAAGGAAAAAAATGTTACATATGTGTGTTTCTGTGGACTTGGGCTAGAATTGTATTTTTTTGTTCATGTGTTATCTACTTATGACTTGGTTCCCTATAGATGGGTTGGACTTACCATAATCATATGTATTAATTGGAATATTTTAATGAAAATAGGTTAGTGAAGTTTGCTTGTTAATGCATGCTTCGTTCACTATTTATTTTGCTCTGAACTTTAATTAACATGCAATAAGAAAATCATCATCCTCCAAACAGTCAATCCAAACAATAAAAAATGGCCATCTATGTTGCTCCAACCAGTCATCATCATCCAAACAGTCAATTCAAATAATAAAAAATGGTCATCTATGCTGCTCCAAACAGTCATCATCATCTAAACAGTTTTTTGAAACAATAAAAAACAAACTAATTCAAGTTTTCTTAAAACACCATCATCACCCAAATAGTCATCTATGCTGCTCCATAATCAAATTTACAACATCATCAAGACAGAAGTTTTTTAAAACAGAATCAACATAACATCTTACAACATCATCTAGATAAATGTTTTTTAAAATAGAATCAACATAACATCAAGCCGTTGAGCTGCCTTTTCCTGCTCCAATCCTTCCTCTACCTCTGGGTATTGATATAGACCTCACTGCTTGTAATTCCCCTCTACCACTGGTATTACTTGCTGATGAAAATGACTGTGAAGCTAGCATCGGCTGAGAAGAAACTTGTCTGACTCTCCCCTGATCAATCAAAATTCTCAATACATTAGTGAGTGAATGCATATAATCTAGTTAGAAGTATAAAACATGGGTGAAAACACCGTATCCTGTGCGCTGGTATGGGCTGTGATGCTGGCTGAGAAGGTGGCATGGGCTAAGAAGCTGCCATGGGCTGTGATGCTACCATGGGCTATAATGCTGGCTGGGAAGCAGCCATGGGCTGTGATGCAGAACGAAAGAGTCTTGAATTTGGATGTACTAGTCCCTTGCAACACTTGGCGTTATGGCCTGTTTTCAAGTATCTAGCATAAGTCATTCTTCTGTTTCTTTTGGAAACTCTACTGGAACTAAGTAACTTATCTGCTTCCCTCATCCTCTGCTGGTATTTAGCAACTATATAATTGGAAGTTACTAAGTAATTCTCAAACCTCATACCACATGCATGTTTGGGCTTGAATGTCTTAATTTGAAATGTCTTCTCATCCTACATGAGTGATGTATGAATCCTAAATCCACAATCAAATTTACTAACAACCGTGATTCTCTTATTCTCATTTTTTATATATTTAATGTCATAGCCTTGCCTTACAGTCCATTCAGCAAGTGCTTGTCTGAAAACTTGTGGACTTGAAAATATCATAACCAACTTAAGTAGAGGATTCTCCATATCAGTCGGCTCATTAAACTCAGGCCATTTAGACCTATTGTCTTCATCATATGAGCTGCACAAAGAGTGAAGATCATCCACATCCTCATCATCTGTAACCCAATTCTCATCAACTGGTATTTGTGATTTTCCCTTCTGCACTTCTTCCATACTCTTAGAAGATCCTCTGAAGATATTTTCATCTTCAGGCTTTTCAACATCCTCATGTAGCTCCGGAGGCTCATCAAGAGCTAATCTCTTCTCTTCACTTTCAACCTCATTGTCATCATCTAACTAATGCTGCTGGTTTTGATCATCCTCAACATCAGGATGATAATGAACATTAGAGTCATCATGACCAGCACTTATCTAATTTTGGCCAACATCATCACTGCCTTCATCAGCAGGAATTTCATTCTCAATATCAGGATGGTGATGAACATTAGAGTTATCATGATGACCATGTGTCTGATTTTGGTCATCATCACTGCCTTCATCAGCAAAAGTTTCATTCTCAACATCAGTAGCATAATCCTCCTCACAGTGAAGTTTCCTATTAGTTGATACTACTTCTGCTGTAGGTAAATGCTTTAAGGGACCTTTGGTGTGAACATTTTGCATCAAGATCTTCCCCTTAGGTGACACTACCATCAAAGGTTCATGTCCCCCTCTCTACATAAATAGTCAACACCTTATTGTCCTTATAATGTTTTAATAAAACAACTACATCTATGTCTGATTCAATCTGCCTCAGACCACCATTAAAATCCAATCCCGACACCTTAAAATACATTGAACTGTTTTCTGGGTACTCTAATTATATCACATAATCACTGAACTCAAAAAATGATGCTTTATCAATATCGAAATCCCTAATTTCATCTACCACACCTCCAATGTATACATTACTTGGTGGGTCTGTAAAATAATCACCATGGTGGAATTGAATTGTAACTTCATCAAACAACATCTGCATGTAAACGACAATTATTTGAGGCAAACTCATGTACAATAACAAAGAAAAATTCATCTGTGACAGGTACATATAATAACAGTGCAAACAGGTGTTACTGTGGTCCCCTCCATGTGTGGCTGCCACCGTGGATATCCTACAAAAGTAGCCGACACAGTGCAAACAGGTGGGGATTCAATTTCACCAACATTCAAACAAAAAAAAATAAAAATAAAAATAGATCTATCAAGAGGGGACCATTTTCAATAAACATCTCTTTGCTGAGAATGAAAGGTCCTACAGTTTTTAAAGCTTCTGAAAATTACAAAAAACTCATCCCTATTCACTATATGAGACAAAGAAAATGCCACTTTTCTAATTCAAACTTCATATAAATCATGGATGTCGGACAAACTCTCAAATAACTTTAAAATGCATGCACGTAGAGCTATGAAATTAGGATGTTTGTTCAAAATCCTAAATACTAAATGCTCGGCAAGGTTTAGAACCACCACATTCATCAAAATATACATGATTAAGGGTATGATATCATACCTCTGAAAGCGTTGATGGTCTTTCGTGCCAGAATCTATTGTTCTTAAAAGATCTGATGATCGTAGGGAAAAAGGGGCGGTTTGGACCAAAATTGCCAACGAAGATGAACCCTAGCCGCAAGCGAAAGAGGAGAAAATAAACAAAAATCGCAAAGAGATATCATATATATATGGAGGGGTAAATTCGCCATTTCCTATATTCCGTCACTACCGTTTATATTTACATATCAACTAAAACGATAGATAAGTTTAATCCAAAATACAAAACTACATGAGGTACTCCTTAAAAAGACCAAAATACAAATGGATATACTACTTTTTCCCCTTTTTTTTAATGGTAATGATTTTTCTATTAAACCTTCTTTCCAAAGCCCCCACCTTTATATGTCCTACAAAAAGTATACTTGACAAACTTTTTGGACAAAATTTTGGACAAATCCTTTGGACAAAATTTTGGACAAACCCTATGGTATGGTTTGAATATCCCTTATGATATTCACGTCATACCATAAGATTTATTCAAAATTCTGTCCAAAAAGTTTGTCCAAATAGCACTACTTTATCTCCTGTAAGACAATCTAGGCAGGAGCAGTAGGTCATTAATTGCCCTGAAGACAACCCACAGGACAATCCAATGAAAACCATGAAAAAGCATTTATCCCAAAAACAAAAAATAAAAATAAAAAAAATTGATGGGACCCACCACAACCGCTTATTCAAAATAACATGGTCCACACAAAAAAGTATCCACGTTTCAGTAAATCCAGAGAGATACTTGTCCGGCCAGGTTGGGTTTTATGGGACATGTAGGTGGATCTTGCCCGATTTCCCTAGGAGCAATCAAATCTGGCTTTAACTAAAGATGTACCTTTGGCCAGGCAGACCCATGCCCCCATGTCGCATTTGAACCTATGGTGTCACTAATTCATGCGTCATTCAGTCTCTTTCCAAGTACAAATGAGGCCCGCCCATTACTAATCATGAAAACCACCTGAAATGACAAAATTAGTTTGGTCCTATTTAGACAATATAATCACAGTGATTTCATGTTAAGTTGTGCGCTCATTGTTATACCAGTGTAGCTCTTTGACTTTTCCATCCATCCAATCCATCCATGTGAATGGGAGGGGCACAGTAGATTAAAGAATAACCATTTACCAGTACCACTTATGTTGCAAATCTGCACGGAGGTTGGTTCAACCATCCACCCATCTGTGTTGACCCACTTGATCTAGTGGGTCAAGTGAATATAGGTGAGAACAGTTTCACATAGTTGGGGTTTGATGTGTTAATTTAGTGACCCCATGTAACTGTGATCATTGGGTGGCATACGCAGAATGTCAGGTTTTTTTTTTGTGTCTACTGTGTCCCATGTAGATTGTGGATGGGTGGAAGCTAGTGGGGCCAACCTCCTAAAAATCCACTACTGGACTCTTCTATCGAGGACGATCCGTGCAGGAGCCCACAAAATTAGATTATCACAAGTGGGACACACCTATTTCTAAAATTCCATTATGGGCCCATCTGTTTTGGATCATTTACCATAGATCGATTTACAAAAGGTTCGGGTCCATCTAGTTAGGTGCCCCAACACAGCGGGACCCAACTCTATTGAGGATTATTCACCCTGGAGCACTTTTATATGCATATATCATGAGGGAAAATTTTCTCCTCCACACGCGCTCTTTTCCATGCATGCATCTTCTGGACCAACCCCAAAGCTGGGACCCCTTGAATTTCACCAGTCACACTGTGTTTGATCACACCAATATAAATTAGAGTTGTGAACGGGTTGGTTCCGGTCCGGGTCCATGGTGGACCCAGAACCGGAACAATTAAGGAAAAGGTGGAACCGAATATGGTCCCAGAACTGTTTCGGAACCGTTTTCTTGGCTCCGGCACCGAAACCAGTACCATATATGGGTCGGGTCTAGCTCTGGATCCGGGTCCGAGTTTAGGTAGAAAATGATCCAAACTGGACCCATTTACTTATCAAGGCCTAAATAAGGACCCAGACTCGGTTTTTAACAAGTCGAAACCTCTGGATAATCAAAGAATCTGGACCCATTTACATCCCTAATCTAAATGGACCGCAGAGCCTAGGAGCACAGGAGAAAATCAACCCTACCAAGAAAACTTGCAAGCTAGAATCTCTAAGACAAATGCTAGATCAAATGTGATTGAAATTAGCATAATACAGACTGAATATACGGAGTACAAATTTAGTAGATAGATTGAGTTTAATGCTCCTAATAGACTTCGGCATCTGCAAGCAATTAATGAGCAAAACTGAGGGAATAAGTTAGAAATAACAGATAGAATCAATAATAGGCAGACATGGTAGAGAGAAACAAAAGGATTAGTCATGCAATCTTCGGGGAAAAAAATGATTAAATGTCATCATTAGAAGGTGCATTAGATCTACAGTGGTAAATTAGATGTAGATAAATGTTGAGCAACGATGAAACAGGAAGTAAAACTAAATGCTGCATAGATGTGCATTAGAAGCTCATATGAGGAAACTTGCATATAGCTCCAAATGAGAGGAGAAACAGAAAATCAAAGAAATGCAACTTGGAATAGCATGGGTCTGCACACAAAAGGACGAGACATATGAAAGGCCTTAAACAAAGCTGTGGAGTAACTGAAAATATAGCTACAAATAGGGTTGACTAGAGAAAAAAAGTTAACAATTCACAAATCAACCTCGGATAAATAGATAAACATTTGATGATGACGATTTTCCACATCTTTCCTCTTATAGGCAAATCAGATTTAAGATTTTTTTTTTTTTTTACCTCCAGCAGATTACACGATTCTGCCTAGCCAATTATTTTGTAGCAAATTGAACTGGGACAGTGGTTGCTCACTGAAAGGCTAGCAAAAATAGATTGCTTATGATATCAAGAGGAATATCCTTGATTATGCATTAACCTATTTGTACCTGTACTTGATTTATGAAGGCCCAAATGGACCAGTGGGATGATACACAAAAGTACAAAGATTAGGCAAGAAGTGTACACAATGTAAATATAGACCAAAAAACTGTGCTTTTCACAAAAAAAAAAAAAGGTGTACAACAGTAGAAGGAAACCAGGGATCCCCTTAGGCTTAGGCTTTTAAAATCCGTAGATAGTTATCTATTATAGACATAGCAGATGACCTGTATCCCGAACCAAACAAATTGTAGTGATTCAAGTAATGGTACAGCATATAAAGATCCCTCCTATTCTCGAAGCCTGGCTGTTTTGGCATTACCTGCAAGAGAAAAATCATGCCAAGTAAGAATTTTCCAGATACACGAAACAAGTAATAATTTATGGTTTCCATCATATTTACAGTTTCTACAACTTCTTCTTTTCCTTTGGTAACAACACGAACCAGCTATTCGTGGTTGCACTAACGAGCAACTTCCAACTATCCTAAGACCACTAGTTCTGAACTAGATTTTGTTTCTATTATATGCAAAGCCCTTTAGATTTGAGTGCTTCCTACAGTTAAAAGAAGATTCAGCAACAGTCTGCAGAAAAGGCCATACACTTTAACAGCAAAAAGAAATTTGGAGCTGCCCCCATCGACCTTTGGGCCTAGACATTAGTAGTTTGGATCACCAAACAATGGTACCCAAATGTATGTGTATTTGGGTGCCACAAAAAACTACATATTTTAAGCACAGTGCCATATAATCCTGTGAACCTAAGGTAAGCAACTGATTAACATGTAGGATGTGTCTCACTGATAAAGACCAAGGCAGCCCATCAGTTAGACCACCTACCTACATGCATCAGCCATCACGTGTTAAAAAAGACTAGTTCCTTAACATGCAATGAAGATAGTAGCCATGCTGTCAATTGAGTCCTTTGTTTTTATTTTAGTTTCTAAAGATACCTCAAAATAAGAACTGTAGAATGATCCTCCAAATCCAGCACACCATGACATTCCAAATTCTGCCTCACTGTGCCCATCTACAGAAGGAGAAAACAATGGAAAACAAGGTGTGTTGTTACACATTGTTAATCATGCAAGTTTTTAGCATGAAAAAAACCATTACTTACGTATAGCCGAAATTTCACCTGTGAGGAGTCCCGCACAAGGGCAGTGCTGGATCCCCACTGTCCACAAAGTTTTACCACCCTTAATTAAAGGCAGGGACCGAAAATCCCATTTTGCAGGACTCCTGTAGGAAACTGAATACTGTGCACAGGCACATATGTCAGTGTGTGGGGCATGATTATGACTTCCATTTCATGGAATGCATCCTCAATCAACAAATATATAGCTCATGTATTGGTTAGTCATCTCTCCTCTGTAGAGCAGACTTGGATTCAACCTCATCAGTGATGTTAATTCTCCAAGCGCCAAAACCCAATAAAAACAAAATAAATAGCTTCAGCGCATATAATTAGTTTGGATAAAATAGAAATACTTACAGAAACATGCTGGGTCCAGTATAACAGGATCGCCATTTTTGTCAGAGCTTACATTCCCACTCCATAAGTCTCCATGAAGCAGGCATGGCTCTACTACAACATCTTCAAAAAGTGGTCTCAAACTTTTCATCAGCTTTTGACCTATCAAATATGAAGATCCAGGCAGCAAACACTAACAAAAAATTAACTAGCATTCTGACAAAGATAGCAAATTCTGGAGTTGAACATTCACATTTTAGAACTGTGTCCAGACTAGTAGATTTGATAATTTCAAGGCCTTCTGATACAGTTATAAAATTAACCAGATGCAATGGGTTGTCGATGTCTCTATGCATATCACATTTGAAATCATGGATTTGTCAAGAATTTTAGGCATCAAGAGTTACCAACTAGCTTTTTATATAAAACATGGGATGGTATTTGGTCGATGAACAACTTCGACAAGCATTACATTACCTTTTTCATAAATACTGAAATCTCCATATTGTTCCAATGCTAACTTCAACTGGTAACCCAATCTATGTTCAGCGAAAAACTCAACCCAATCGGATGTCCAAGTGTTTATCTGGGGAGTACTGCAACAGATAGGGCAACCAAGCACACAGCGTCAAGCTGAAGAAATCATCACAAAGCTATGAACAGAGTTTCAACCCTCTGGATTTCAAGCTGATGAATTGAAAAATGATCCTCACCAGTCACCATCCAAACGAGAAGTGCTCATTAAATATCATTACCTGTAATTGTCCATTGGTGGGAAACCCATTAGGTGGTAAGGTCATCCTGGAGGGAAGATATTAGCACGGCTTATCTCCAGGATGAAAAGCCACCAGATGAAAGGCTTCGATAGAAAGAGAGTTAGCTATAAAGAATTATGTTTTAAAAATTTGAACATTGATAGCAATATAATTCACCTGCCAATGGTATTGTTAACATCAAAACCAAAGCCCTTGTCAGACTTCCCAGCTTTGTGCATTTCAGCAAGCTTCCTCCCGAGTACTGACTGCAGATAGACAATATCATTCAGTCAATGGATGAATTTGTTCATTTCACTAGATCAAGGATGATATGCCAACATCACCTGATTGCCTCTGGATGGGCCAAATTCTATAAATTCCATAATGATATAGGAGCCACCACGTGGCAATGGTCCAACCTACAAGACTTGAAAACATTTCATGTCATCTAGAAGACACGATAATAAGCAAATATCAAGATGCATGCAGGTACTTAATATTAAATAAGCAAGGTAACTATTGACCTTAAAGGGCTTAGGCACACGTATCGATTTGGTAGCATACATTGCACTTAAACCTAGAGCCTCTCCTTCAAACATTGAGGGTCCAATACTCCTGTTTCACAGTTACAAAAGGAAATTAAATTTTCCTTCATATTATGCATCCTGCCCACATCAAATTGAATCAATTTAGAAGAAAAAACTACCTTCAACCAGCAAAGGCTACATAGTTGTACACTATGCTCAATGTCTCAACCAATAGAAAGCAAATAGCTACATACTATGTATTTGATAACACACCTGAAAGCAAGAAATAACCAAAGGAAAGAGAGCACAATGATTCATGGAATCGTGTCCTCTCATTGTGGGGGAAAAGAAAATACAGATACATTAACTCAGTAACAGATCGTTTGGGCTGATCACATGGTTAATCAAATCAATCAATTCCCAAACTCTCTCCTATTCACAAATCATTACATATAATCATATCTTTAAAGTCTACAATAAAAGATAAAACAACTGCTGCCCTCCTAAATGTCATACTAAGTGAAGGCAACCATCTAAAACATACGAGTCTGCCATCTGCAGGACCAGTCGTTTCATTAGTATTTACATTCACGCGCTACTGATACATGGCATACAAGCGCCTCAATCCATACCATCTCATGAGCCCACTTCTGGCAGCATGCAAGATGCAGCCTAAAATCACATTAATGATGCCCTATCATCGAAGCCTTATCACAACTGGGGCTGTCTGAGCGCAACTTTTCACACAGTAGAAGTGGTAACATGGTTTGATAAGCTTTTATACAAGACTACCAGTCTTAAGAAACTCTCATCCATTCTCCGGGCCTGTCAAGTTGATCTCCAAAAAGCATGCACATTGCTTGAATGGACTCAAACTGTCAACAGACTTAAAATGAATAGTCACTGCACCCAAAACTCAACAAATAATTGTCCATCGATCAGAGATTGTGATAGGTAATCCAACTTGATTCAGTGAACCATTGTGGTGCTTGGATATAGGAGACATTTTCAGAGTCTGCGTGCAGGCAATAGAAGGAAGGAGGCTCCCAGGAGGTCAGTTTTAGTCCTGCTTTCTTGCTTTCATGACAGAATATCAGTTAATTCAACTAATTAACTATATGAAAGGGATCTTGGCTTCTCGCATCATAGGAAGAATGAGTTATGTGGAACATTTATTTTTTTGGAAAGATAAGTGTGCATATATTTCCAAAGGCAAATGTAATGTATAAGAGAAGAATATAGGCAGCTCGCTTGCACTTGCTCTCCACAAATGGGAGAGACAACCATCTATCACCTTGTTTGAGCCAAGAGGTCATACACAAGGGCCCCTTCTATCACCTCGTATGGATGAGCAACCATCTATGAAGAGGCTGAAAAGTGGATGGATGGACCAAATTTACAAGAAATGTCCATTTTGGAGTCCATGATGGACGTATAGGATCAAATGATCAAGGTGAAAATAGGGGAAGTCCATAGATCTGGGATGAATGTTTCCTATTCAAGAGTCCAATTCAAAACTGGGCCAAATTTTCCCATATGAATGTTTTTACACCATAAATGATGTGGAAGTGGAACCTTGTTTTGAATGGGACCGTTCCACCACATCTAATCTTGTTTGTCAACTCAGCATTGACTCTGCTATTTTTCCATGTCAATCATTTCAAATCCAGTTTCCAATCAATATAGTGTCTTCCAATTCTTACCCTTCAAAAGATATCCTGTCATTGGAAGCAGCACTGACAGAGAACAGTTTTTGAAGGAACTAACTCAGTAACAGGATCCAAAAGATGAAAATTTTAGGTTCTTACGTTTCATATTCAAAAGTGCCTTTTCTTAATAAAAAGGAGAAAAATAATTCACCAGTTACAAAATTCGGTTTATGATTTGAGTTATTCAGCCCCATCATAATTCAACCATTTGACAATCAGAACATTGGATGCACCTGTTTGTCTTAACAAAGAAGGATCCTGCATCAGTGTCATATCGATTAGCAAGATTTATGCAACCACCCCCAATGGAACTGATTCCTGTAATCTTTGTAGCCTTTCCTTCTGAAAGAATCCATTCACGGACTGGATCATCACTTGAAGCTGCCACTGACAGTTAATACAAACATAAAGAATATAAGTAGTGTACCACTAAAGTAAAGGCACTTTGATATGAAAATTTTCAAATAATATAGAAATAAAAGGAATGTAAATAGCCTTTTCAAACTTAACTTCTAATTTGTGGCTAAGATAGTCTCAGAAGCGCATTCATCATGCAAAAAAAAAATAAAAAAAATGAAAGCACATGAATTACTCGAATGATATCTCACACACACTTCGGAATTTACATTAGAAGAAACTTTGCTTCTCTGTGCTCCCAAGGAGAAAGAACTCACAGGATTACTCAAGTGATATCTAAGATCTCATTGCACTTTGGAGTTTAAACCAAACCAAACCAAACCAAACCAAGCCTTTTCCCACTAAGTGGGGTCGGCTATATGGATTTGATTACGCCAATCAAATCTGTTTAGGGTCATGTCCTCCGTTAGATTCATATAGACAAGGTCATGTTTAATAGTTTCTTTCCAACTTCTCTTGGGTATTCCTCTCCCTCTCCTACTCCTGACAATCTCCATGCTTTCGCACCTTTTAATAGGTGCCTCCGTTGGACACATTCTAACATGACCGAACCATCTCAGTCGATTTTCTCTCATTTTATTTCCAATCGGTGCTATTCCTACTTTGCCCCTAATCTCCTCGTTCCTAATCCTATCTCTCCTTATGATCCTGCACATCCATCTTAGCATTCTCATCTCCGCAACTTCCATCTTCTTAACATGATTATGCTTTACTGCCCAACACTCTGATCCATATAACAACGCTGGGCGTACCGCCACCTTATAATATTTTCTTTTAACCTTGAGGGGGACTTTCCGATCACACAAGACGCCTGAAGCACTCCTCCATTTGGTCCACCCGACCTGAATCCTATGGCTTACATCAATATCAATCCCTCCATCATGTTGCACCATAGATCCAAGGTATCTAAAACTCTCTCTACAATCTTTTGTATGCCCAAACTTATTTCTCTGTTACCAGATGTCCTACTTTGACTAAACTTGCATTCCATATATACCGTCTTGCATCGATTTAGCTTAAACCCTTTAGTCTCTAAAGTTTTCCGCCACAATTCTAGCTTAACATTCACTCCTTCTCTCGTCTCATCCACTAAAACAATGTCATCTGCAAATAGCATACACCACGGCACCTCATCCTGGATATGTCTTGTAATCTCATCCATAACTAGGGCAAACAAGTACGGGCTTAACGCTGAGCCTTGGTGTAGACCGATCGTAATAGGAAACTCTTTAGTCTCTCCGCTAGTCGTTCTTATAGATGTCACGACTCTATCATACATATCCTTTATCGCCTCAATATATGCGACACACACTCTTTTCTTTTCCAATACTCTCCATAGAATCTCCCTAAGAACCCGGTCATAGGCCTTCTCAAAGTCAATGAACACCATCTGTAAATCTCTCTGACCTTCTCTATACTGTTCCATTAACCTTTTCAGGAGAAAAATAGCCTCCATGGTTGATCTCCCAGGCATAAAACCAAATTGATTCTCTGAAACGTTTGTTTTTCTTCTTAGTCTTCTCTCAATAACTCTCTCCCATAATTTCATCGTATGGCTCATCAAATTATGGGAGAGAGTTATTGAGAGAAGACTAAAAAGAACAACAAACGTTTCAGAGAATCAATTTGGAGTTTATATTGAAAAAAAACTTGCTTCTTAGTTCCCATTAGGAGAAGAAGGAACACATTAGCGCAAACTCTAAATGCAAAAGTGCAATGAGATACGACCATGGCTAACTAGTCTGTGTATTAATGATGCAGGACAGACCCATGGCCCCCATGGGTCGAGTCGCTAATGGGCCCATCCTATCCATCTGGACCAGTTCTTTGGGCCAAACCCACCTATCTTAATGGGTCGAGTCGCTAATGGGCCCATCCTATCCATCTGGACCAGTTCTTTGGGCCCAACCCACCTATCTTAGTCTATTTAGAGTTCTATTTACTTATTTATGTTTTAAATTGTATTTTGGGTGGATGTTTTAATCTTGGCCATCTGTGTATAGCTTTTGGGTTATGTTTTCTCATATTTGAGCATTGTAAAGCCTCCTAGGCTAGGCAGAGTTAATGATTAATGAAAAAAATTTGAGTGATATTGGGGTTCTCGAGTTCTCTCTTCTTCCTTTCCCCCAACAGGGAGTTTGGCGTGAGGCCAATTTTCATGCAAAAGCCTAACCTACCCTCTACCCATCTCGCACCTGATACCTTGCTCCGCATCAATTAAGTAGGTACAAATGTACAAACCACAAACTAGCTCTTTTGAATAATTGGTGGTTCTTTTTGCTCAGTATTTTGATAGGGTTAAGATCCAGATAGGGTCGAACTATTTCAGATCCAGATGTTACAAATGTACAAACCACAAACTAGTGAATTTCGTGGTTCTTTTTGCTCGTTGGTTTAGTGAATTAGGTCGAACTAGTTTGATTTCATTTGGGAGTCGCATAATTCTACTTATGTCCATAACAATTATATTGAAAATGTATATAATCATTATTACGTGCCCTATTCTAAAACACCTCTTTACAAGGGCTTGTTTTAAGACAAAATTATCAAAAGAGGTCATGTGATAACATCATATACTGTTTCTTTAGCATACAAACTTGAACAAGGTCATTTAGTGTATGATATACATTAGTAAATTAGTTGAATTGGACCCATGAATCATGCAAAATGAATTGAACCCCACTGAACTAGAATATCAAAATTCATTCGTCAAAGTTTGGTAAATTCGAATTACAAATTGGGCATACCAGAAAACAAAACACTGAATGAAATGAAGCCACAATTTGCAATGAACTGCAGACTGGGTTACTATAGATACCACTTCATTAATCCACACAACCTGCAAACAAATTGCTTAAATAGCAAGTGACACTTGACTAGAAATCCGCAAAACTGGGAGATTAGATAAACCCCCAGTATGGATTACACAATTCCATTGCCAAAACCCAAAGGGGAGAACTTCAAGTGAGATTAAGAGAGAGAGAGTAGAAAAGTGGTTTGTTTCCTTTAAAACAGGGAAAGGAGTGAACTTTGTAGAAACAATTTTCCATAGTGCTGTATAAACTCATTTCTTCCAAAGATATGTAATGTAACATATGATTATGCAAATGTTCTCAAAAACCTCCAAAGTTAGAGAGAGATAGAGAGAGAGAGAGAGAGAGAAATAGATTTTCTCTCCTGTTTTCTTGCTTACTTGCAAAAGTCTTGAAGAGAGCAGCTCCACGTTTGGGTTTCAGAAGAGACGGATTGAGACAACGAAGAAAGAGAGAAGACGAAGAAGAAGAAGAAGAAGAGATTGGAATAGGAGACAGAGCTCCCCCGTGCAACATGGTCTAATCTCTTTCTCTCCGGTCTAGATGTGTCTCTCATGTCTCATCAGCACACATATACGCTAAGCAGCTTTCCACGTGTGAGAAGAGTCACTTACCACTAACTGTGAATCATGACCATTGATTTATTAATGGACCACAACAGGGATGTGTTGATGCCCCCAATAGCTATGCATAGGGTTTAAAACGGGTTATTTCGTATCCGGGTCCATGTTGGATTCGGATCCGGAATCATCAAGGAGAAGGTGGAACCGGAATCGGATCCTGTTCCAAAATCATTTTGAAACAGTTTTTTGGCTTCGAAACCAAACCATAACTATATATGAGAAGAGTCTGTTCGGGTCTGGATCTAAGTAGAGAATGATATTAAAAAAAAAAAAAACATGATTTTTAAAAAATAATTTCAAAAATTAAGGTAATATGTTGGATTTCGAGTTCATAGGTCTGAACCAAGGTAGAACCGGACTTGAACCCGGACTCATTTGATTATCGGGGCCTAAATAAGGACTTAAAACCGGGTTGGAACCTCCGGATAATCAAAGAATCGGGGGCCTATTTACATTCCTTGCATAACCCTAGCTATGCAGTTGAGAAGTACACTCATGGATGGCGGTAACTTATGCAATTAATGGAAAAATTGTGCTCGTTTTTAAAACAAGTCAAATGTGATTTGTAGTCTAAAAATGGACCCACCTGCCAACAAGACGCATTTGGCACCCGTAGACTCACTTTGTTCCCTCCAAGTAGAATCATCCTCTATTTCAACCAAGGAAAGGCAGGGAGTACCTTTCCACAATGGGCCTTCCTATTTGAATACTCAAATAGCTTAAAATTAATCCCCTCCCCTTTGATTGGACTTCTCTAAATTTTACTTTAGCAGGACACGGTTTCACTATAAGATTAAGTATATGATTGATAATATAATTAGTAAATAAACTTCATAATATATGATATTGTGTCATTCTTGTGACACTCAAGAGGATCCATACTCCTCCATCTTTCTTTCGAACACAAATCTTCCCTCTTCGTCTTTCATACAAGTATAAATATTGATCCTTTAGACCGACTTTAGAAACATAGACTTCGTTGGCCCAACCCAACAAGGGCAAAAAAAAAAGTCAGGTCCAAACCTACCCATGTAGTCAATTGGTCCGGGTCGGGTCGGTCGAGCTTTCTACTAATTGTTTGAACAAAATATACTAAATTACAAGCACTCATTATACGGGCCGGGATTTGGGCTTTCCATCGCTTAATTCAAGATAGACCAAATAACTTAATGGGCCCAAATTATACACCTAAGCTTAGCCCTTTTATCATCATTATCTCAAGGCCCTACATTATTTGTATTAATATACATAGGAATTGAATACATACAGTGGTAAAAAATAAAATAAAATGTGAATTTTCAAAACACGAGCATCAAATAACATCTTCCTTTTATTCTATTTCCCAAAAAGAAAAAAAATGTTAATCGATATTCATTTTTTCAAATTCACCTTTAAAGCCTACTTGTTTACATTTAGAACACATGGGATTTAAATACATAAAGTGGTTAAAGTTAAAGATAAATGTAAATTTTTAAAAGTGAACATCAAATAACATTTTCTTTACAGGAAAAAAGAATCAAATGAACATATTATTTTTTTTTTAAATTCACTTTCAATGTTGATTTTTAACGCCACTACATATTCAATTTATATGCATTTTAATACAAACGAAGCTCCCTCGGTGTTCATTTTTAACCTACCTTATGTATGTCAATTCTCAAGTACTTTGGTGTTTACGAACGTGGTCTATCACTACAGCCTACGCAATACACACGGCCCGGCAAATCTGTAAATATTCATATGGAAGGTGGGCCCCACCACGGCTCTATATCCAGTAGGCCTGTAGGGAGTATACCAACTCATTCACCGCAGCTGAGCTAGCCTTTTGACCGACACGTGTCGATCTTTAATAGGAAAAAAATGTAATACGGCGCCAGTTTCCACATCTGCCTATATTTTAGGGTTTCTTCAGACGACAACAAATCCCTCTTTCTCTTTGTATTTCGAATTTTAGGGTTTCGATCCCCCCCTCGAATCTCGATTCGCCTTTGTTCGGATCTCGCGATTCACTCTCTCTTTCGGTAAGAACAATCCCCAAAATCTTCCTTGTTTGATCTTGCATTCAGTTAAACTTTTAGGTTTTCCAAAAGCATCTCCCAAATCAGTTCATTTCCGATCTTTCTAATCGATCTTTTCCTTCATACTTTCTTTCTTTGATTTCTGCCAACATCAGTTTCCTCTGGATTGATGCTACTACTTAAGCTTTTGATTTTTCTTGGTTTTGGATGACGAAATCGAAATGTAATGTTTTGATGAAGTTGTTTCGGAAGAGTACGGAAAAAGATCTGATCTTTGCCTTGAGCTGTAGCCCTAATTTCCAGATGCGGAAATGTTGTATTTTGCTGTAGAAACCAGTTACAGAGTTGATCTTTGTTGGTTTTTGTGGTTTTGATCTGAGCAAATCGTTGTTTTTGAGTTGTGAATCATGTTAATGTTTGCCTAGTACAGATTGAGTTCCTAGGAATGCACAGTGAAGAGGAAGGTTTATTAAATGAGTATAGAAAAAGAGATGAGGAGTGAAGGATCTAAGATGCCATCATCACTTTGATAGGATTTAATTTACTAGGGTGATGCGTGAGTATTCATTTTCTATCAATGGGGGAACCTTGTTGATGGCTCTTGTGGTCGCCTTCACTTTCAAGCCTTTGCCGGAAGGCATTGCTTAGAACCTTTTAGGAATTCACTAGTGTTTTCGTCGGTATTAAATTCCTAGGTTCTCTAACCTCTCTGGTCTGTCAAAGGGGAAAGTGAAATCCACAGATATCATCAAAAAATCGATAGGAAATAGGAAATGTTTACCCACTCATGGCCCTAAGAAATTAAATTCTAGGAAAGTGATGGTACCCACACCCCACTATCTGTCTTTATCTGCCTTGCTCTCTTCCCTCCTAACCTTTTAAATACTCCTTTCATTAAACCTTTTTTTACTATGAATTCCTAGGAATTCAATACAAATTAGGCAATCAGGCCCTTGAGGGCATGTTTGTGTGTGGAAGTCTCCACAACAAGATATTTTTGCATAATGATTTCATTTATTATTATTATTATTTTATTTTTTTTGTGGAAAATGAAAGATGAAGAGGGTTTCATTTCTATGGTGTTGTTTGATGTGGCAAAACATTTTTCTTCAGCGAAATGTGTTTCATGTCTCTTGTGTAAGATTGGAAGAAAAATGGTTTTCTAATTCTTTGGTCTGAATCTGCTTTCCACAAATATTGCGGAAAAATGATTTCACCTCAGAAAATAAAAGCCATTACACATGATGAAAGAAGATCATTCTCCTTCAGAAGCCATTTCATTTCCTGCGGAAAGTGCGCCACACTAACATTCCCTAAGGGTCTGTTTGTTTAACCAAGTATTGAATTACTAGGATTTCTATGCATTTTTGTAAAATTAAGTGGGTTAAGAGAAAAAGAATTAGAGGTTAATATGAAATATCCACAAGGGGCCATCAAATGATCTTTTATTCGATAGGAAATGATTATCCATAGCATCACTGCAATTTGCACCACAATGTGAAATGTCATTTGGAAAGCCTTGTCTTCTGATGAAATCAAACTAGAAAATGTGATTGGAAATTTGTCTCTGCAGATTCTTCGGTTTCAGATTATTGTCTAACCGTTGTTGTAGATATTCTGCTCTTGTTCTTGGTTTCAATTGCAGTCAATACTATTATGTAAGGGCCAAATATGATTGTTACACAATGAAGTTATGCACTCATATGTTTTTCCACTTCTATTTTTGTTTTTTGTTGACTGATTAATCATATCTGTTTTTATATTATTAATTTTCATTTTGACTACAAATACTGATTTTTCTTGCCCCAGTGCCTATTTACAACTCCTAGTAGTTTTTTTCTTTCTGATTCTGAGTTTCTGATATTGCTTGCTAGAAAACATCCCATTGTTTCTATCTACTATAGATCATTTACGGTTTGCCATTCTTGCGTTATGCTTTATGTGTGACAAACCTCAATTATGATGGACCTGTAAACTCCTTTTTTTTTTTTTTTTCCGTGTGTGTGTTAAATTAGGGATTTTTAAACTTGAAACATAGTTTCCCTCTCTCTCTTGCGTGTTTTCTGTTTTGTGGAAACGTTTTTTTCTCTAGTTTACATTCTTTCTGTTGGTATTACATGTGGAAGGGTCAGGATCAGGTTTGCTACACATTCAGCAAGATGAGACCCATTTACTGTGGAAACTTTGAGTATGATGCTCGGCAATCCGACCTGGAGCGACTTTTCAGCAGATATGGAAAAGTTGACAGAGTAGATATGAAGACAGGTGAGTATTTATATTTCATATATATATATATATTTAATTTCTTCTTTCATTTCTATATTTTACAATTTTGGATGCATCCATTTGTGTTTTTTTAAAGCTCCATTTCTGTATAAGGCCATCTCTTCCATTTCCTTTGACCACCTGCCTCCGGTGCGTGACCTCATTTTGATTACTATTTGGACCTGAAGTTATTCTTTTTAGAGGTAATATTAGTGAAGTGCCATCAAGCTACCACTGTTTCTGTATCATGTGTTTCTTCAGTTTTAAAGGAATTCTTAGCTGTGATACCGGATACCATTTGGGTACCTTATTAATTTTTTATGGCAATGTTTGTGGACACTATTGAAAACTGAACATGAGTTCAATAATGGTGGGTGCCCATTCTTATGTATCCGGACATCATGCACTCTCAGATGTTTTAATTGGATCGTTATGTTCATTTGGAGGCATCATGCTCATCGGCAAGTGGAGACTGGGGACTGAAACTCGAATTATTGATGCATATCCATATCTTAACTATCTTCTTTAGATGAAAGAGAGGTACATTAATAATTAAGTTCCAAACATAACATGTCGGCACATCCTACCAAGTCAAGCCATTTCTCATGCGGGGGAATCCTTCTTCCACAAAAAGAAAAAGGTGATGAAACTGCATTGATTGTTTGACTGCATGGCTCCAACGTTCTAAGGTACTTGTCACGACGATGGCTTTCCTCTCTTGTGGAATCAACAAGGGACCAGGATAAGTATAACAAAGAAGTTTGTTTTGAAGTGTAAGCCATCATACTCAGATATTTCTTTGGCGCAGGAATACCTTGGAGCATCCATGCTCTTCCTGGATGATGGCTCTTATGCATTACCTTTCCTGTCCGTGCTCGAGCTTCATCTTCTTATGTTTTACAGAAGAGCTGAGCTGATCCTCAAATGGCATCATCTTACATTTTCCCCCAGAGGTCACATTGCCTTCCATTCCTCATGACCTTCGCCCATCTTCCATTTCAGACATTTACCACATCTAGGAACCGTGCTGTTCATATCGTCAAGCAGGAGAATACATGGAGAAGGCACTTTCTGCTCGGTGACCTACCATGAGAAACCCTCTTTTGGATTATTGTTCCTTGACATCATTTAGTTCAACATACAAGGTCTGTTCCTGATTTTTCTGGTCAGTTGGTTTCTAGATTTCATAGAGATAGCGAGATGTTACCATCTAGAAAAACTTTTACCTTTCAGAAAAGGAGATAGTGAGATGTTGCGTTCACTTCTTGACCTAGCTTCTATATAAATTTTATTGGGGTTTCGAAGCCATCTCATATTGCAGGATCCTTTCGTTGCAAGGAATTAGCCTTTAATTCCAATAAAAAACTCTATGTTCTGATTCTTTATTTTTTTTTTTTATGTAAAGGATTTGCTTTTGTTTATATGGATGATGAACGAGATGCTGAGGATGCAATTCGAGGACTTGACAGAACAGAATTTGGCAGACATGGCCGTCGGCTCCGTGTTGAGTGGACAAAGGTAACCCCTTTATCTGGTTTTGTGCGATTGATTATTTAGCAGCTAAATACTAATTTAGTTTATTTGTAGATGCATCTCATTTGATTGTGCTTGACTTTTTTGTTGCAGCAGGAGCGTGGTATTAGAAGACCAGGAGGTTCAAGAAGATCTGAAAATTTGAGACCTGCAAAGACCTTGTTTGTTATAAATTTTGATCCAATTAATACTAGGACAAGGGACTTGGAGAGGCACTTCGACCCATATGGGAAAATTTCGAACATAAGGATAAGAAGAAATTTTGCATTTATTCAGTATGAGTCACAGGAGGATGCCACTAAAGCGTTGGAGGCAACCAACATGAGGTCTTTTCTCCCATTTGCTTGTGCATGTTTAACTAATCGGACCTAAAACCTTAAAACTTGAATTAGCCAGTGTTTTTGTATGATGTTTTCATTTCCCAGAAGAGGTTACTTCAAAATAATAAACTCTTTCTTAATTGTCTGTCTTAGACACCATTGGGTCATGAGTGTTCTGGCATATGCTAGACAGCTAATTGGAGCAACTGCTAGAAGCCTGGAAATGCATTCATAGCTTTTACTTAATATCAATGTAGCCCATTAGTGTAACAAGTGTTCAAGTAATCTTCTTTCCTTTCTGTCAACTATATAAATATATATTTTTTATGAGAGTGCTTATTTGAATTGCCATTGTTTTTCCTGCAGTTTAGCTCTTTTATATTATCATCATCATCATCAATCATCATCCGTTCCTATTTTATCAATCTTGGGTCGGCTAGATATTTTACCTTATTACATCTCATATTTTGAAACAAAGAAATCCAGAATTGGCTATCTCAGGTCCAGTATGCATGTCGCTCTTTGTAGCATGTTCTGCCCTTTATATTTTCCCTGGAAGAAGAAAAGTCCAAATATGTGTGTATCGAATTGATGGTTTTACTTGCTGTATTCACTTTGTGGCTTACAAAAGAAAAAAGTTGTTTTCATTTTGAATTTTAAACTGATAAGTGTCTTTATCATTAAGTGGAAATTATAAGAAACATCAAACCACTAAATAGTAAACATTGTTTGGTTGCCATGGTAGTGAGTTATGTTGATGACTTTCTGATGAATGTTCAGCAAATTGATGGATCGAGTTATCTCGGTGGAGTATGCCGTTCGCGATGATGATGATAGAAGAAACGGTTACAGTCCTGATCGTAGAGGCCGAGATAGGTCCCCAGCTAGGAGAAGTCGTGGGAGATCTCCAAGTCCTTATGGAAGAGCTGAGAGGGCCAGCCCTGATTATGGTCGTGGCCCTAGTCCCTACACAAAGCCTGAAAGAAGAGGCAGTCCAGATTATGGTCGTGGCCCCAGTCCCTACACCAAGCCTGACAGAAGAGGCAGTCCAGATTATGGTCGTGGCTCCAGTCCCTACACCAAGCCTGAAAGAAGAGGCAGTCCAGAACCAGATTATGGTCGCGACTCCAGTCCCTACACCAAGCCTGACAGAAGAAGCAGTCCAGATTATGGCAGAGCTGAAAGTCCTGCTTATGAGAGGCACCGCAGGTTAGTTCTCTTTAAGTTTGCCAGCCAGCGCATTGTCAGTCCTTATGTCTGTTTTTCTTTCATTTAAATTGCTACGGATGCATCCATGATATTCTTTTCTATACTAATGTTCTCAATGAATTTACATTTTTTCTGGTGATGCAGTCGTTCACCTGCGAGGGAGGAAAGAACCTGAAGCTGGCTTCTGTTAGATGATCTGTTTTCTCTTGTTACAAAGCTAAGGCACTTTCTAGTATTTGTAATCAGGAGTTAATATGGTGAATGGGGTAATTCCTCATTGGACCAAAGAAGTTTTCATGGTTCATGCACTTCTATTAACGTTGTTTTTATTGCACCAATCTCCATGTTTTTGCTGGTGTCAGGCAAAGGATCTTAATTTCTTTGAATCTCTTCTTCATTAGGTCCATGAATAGTGAAGCAGTACATAGACCAATTAACTTTGGCGTGTTTATCTTCCATTTGATTGTTGTACTTGTCATTTGAATGTTGGGAGCTTCAGAACACCAGTTACTATGTTAGATCACCTATTCAATTTTGCAGAGAGTATGCGGATCCTCCACTGATTTCTTGACAAAAACTTGTGAAATGGGATAGGCTACTTGAGGGTAATGTTTAGGAATTACTATTGAGACTAGTGTTCAAAGATATGGTGACCTATGGGCCTATCCATTATAAGGGTACATGTCTTGAATGATCTGAGGAAAAAAAAATCCCTGTTCAAGAATATTAGGAACTTTTTATGGAACCTCATCTCTTGAATGATCATGATCGGTGAGTATTGGTCGGTCTGTTGTTTGGGTAAAGATGGGAAAGTTTTGCCAGCTCCAAGTTATGGAATCTTGGTAGGGTCCATTGGCCCTACCAGATATGGATACTTAAGCAGGCTGTGGGGCCTGTTGGTTTCTATTATAAAAGGGACAAAAAAAAAAAAAAAAAAAAAAAAAAAACCCTCATTGGGCATTCCCAGTCGTTAGATAAGAGTAGGCAAAATTGATGGTTAAAAGTGAGAGCGAGCTGTTAATGCTACATCCCATATTTCTCTGAGCACAACTTAAGACCAATGTTCTCATTTGTGAAATTACTAAAATGGACATCATTCATACTTCAGCCAATTTCTCTATGCACTCACTTACCCCAGCCACCACCGTCCCCTCTCAGGGAGAGGGAGCGTGGGTGGCGGGAGGGAGGGGGAGAAGGAGAAGGAGAAGGAGAGGGACGGTGAGAGTGGAGGAAGAAGGGGAGTGTAGAGAGAAGGTGAGCGAGACGGGACGTGGTAATTTGGGAAAAGAGGGTGTGTAGAGAGAGATTTTGGTAATTTTTGACTTATTTGGGGTGTGCAAAGAGAAGGAATGTGCTTAGAGAAGTTTGGATTGTGGCATTAGCGGCTCTTAAACTGAAATCTTTTCCAATGCCCATTTTCGGAATTAATGGTGAAAAAAAAAAAAAAAAAAAGTCTTTTCCAATGCCCATTTGATTTCCTTAGATAAGAGGTCTAAAAATTAAGAGTTAAAACTCAGCCTTATTCCCATCCATAAGAAGAAAGTTTGACAAAATTGGTGACCGAACTGTAGTCTTTTGCACGGGCCCTCTGATTGCCATAAAATAGAATGCCTTCAAATTGGGCTACTTTTGGCATACAACCGTCTACTACTCTCTTGCGCGCTGGATGGTAGGATTCATATAAGATTGTTATAAATTGGGGTATTTTTGTTAAACAGCAAGTGGGCTATGCCCCCTGTGCATTTGTTGATGATAGGGTTGGCTAGCTAGTGAAAAATCAGCAAAGTAAAACGGGTATTGGAAATAGATAAAAATCAACTAGAGACGACTCCAGCATTGGGGATCGATTCTAGGTCCGTAGACCATCACCTTATGCATTGAGCCCTGTAGTCCGATTTCTGCTACTGGGTTTAGAGTCATATCAACATATTATTCGCAACCGGGTCGCAACCGGTTTCTCACCTGTATTGCGTTTTGGATGAGATATATGCAATGGCGGATTCGGGATTTTCATTTGGATGGTGCGGACAATAATCAAGTTAAGAACTGTGTGACAAACATGACTAAGTGATCTTATTATTATATGGAGGAAGTGTAAAGATTAGTGTGCTGTTAGCAGATAGATCAAATGTGGCCGTCATGAGCAGGTTGAAGGAGTTTTATGTTCATCTCTAACATAGTGTACCGAGTGAGTTTTGGTAGATAACTAATTTCAAATTATTTGTTTGACCTGTCCCAGCAACATGCTAACTACACCTTATTAAATGGTTCAAACCTGATCCACACTGCATAAATGTGGGCTAGGATTTTCTAACAATCTTGGACACATAAGCTATGGTTGGGATGCAGGTTAGTTTACGTTGGTCAGATAAGGGTTGGGTAAAGGTTTTGCCCTCTCTAGTGGCAAATGGGTCAGCTTGGAAGAGAAGTATGCAGGTTGAGATTGCACCCATCTGACCCATTTTTTATATGGATCAAACCTGACCTGATCTATATTTGGGGGATCAAGATCTCTTGACCCGCAGCCAACCCAAATAACCTGCGGGATGAGTTAACACTAGTTGGGTTGGTGGGTCAGGTCAGTAGCCGCCCCACCTTACCGAAGGAAGATCCATCTAACGAGGCAAATGGATGACCAAGAGATGTGTCATCTAGTTTTATCCTTCTGTGGATGGAGGTTGGGACAATGAAAGGTGTGGCAGTGAAGTAGTGTTGAGGCCCCACAACCAATCCAAGAGAATCCTTCCTTTCCTCACGCCCCATATCTCCTTACACTGTACTCTTATTATTATTGCAGATAACATGCATGTACTCATTTTCATTATTTTAGTTAACTCTCTCTTTGGCCATAGCAGGTGAAGGAGAGCATGAGAGGCTTCTTCTGAGAATCTAGTACAGTGATACTGTTGTCTTTGAGAGGTATATTCATTTCTTTCTTCATATTTTATTTTTGATACTATTGAAAGAATAAGAGGTTGTAGGAAATGAGGCCAGAATGGAATACCATTAGTTCTAAAGTATAACCAGTTTTATGTGATTACTTCATCTTGTGTCTCTCCTTTGAGCTGTTTGATATTGTTTTCATATTAATTTCATGTTAGTTAGTTTTGCCAAGTGGGGGTATATTTATCAGCCAGAACCTTATTCCTACTTCAATCAGAGCACACCCCAAGTAAGGTTCTGAGAAAATGTCATGAACAAAGGAGGGGTTTTTGCAAGGAGAAGAAGAAGAAGGGAACACAGGGTTGATGAGCTTTAAGCTATGAAGATTCTTACTGATGATGCGATGCGTCTCTATTTCACTGCAGTAAAATTTTAATGAGTTTCTAGTTATTGGTTCAAATAACTAAAGATTCATATTTGCTTATAAGCTTCCATATCTCTTCAACAACTTTGTACATTGCTGATTTTTTTTTTCCACCTTTATTGTAGCCCCTTTACAAGGTATCATTTTCTACTGATGTTATCATCTTCTTGATCATAGTTTGTGTCATTAACAATTGGAAAATACTGTACTGAGTACAGACTAAGCAAAAGTGCAACTAAGTTACTTATAAAAAAAAAGTGCAACTAGATAAATTTTTATTTTATATTGCTTGCTAAGCTTTTTTTCACATTTAAACTGGCTTTGTGATGGATGGAAAACCCTATTTTCATGAAAACAAGTGAAAGGTATTGTCACTAGTCCAATAACGTTGATTGCAGATGATGTTGCTAAAGATTGCCTTCACCATATGTTTCACTGAGTCTCTGATATTCAGATGTGCTTTGTTCTTGATTAAGCAGGTATTTTCAGGGTAAAAGATGAGTACTCTGGATGTAACCAGAGCAGAGCTTGAACTTCTGGTTTTGTATTTGAACAAAGCTGAGGCCAGAGATAAGATATGCAGGGCTATACAGTATGGTTCAAAATTCTTGAGCAATGGTGAGCCCGGTACAGCTCAAAATGTTGATAAATCTACTACCTTGGCGAGGAAAGTTTTTCGATTATTGAAGGTTAGATCTGTACTTTCTTGTGCTTCTATTCCAAGGACTGATGAGGTTCTTTTCTTTTTTTTTTATTATTTTTTTTTTTGTCCAGACTGGATTTGATTGGCCCCCACCTTGGATAGAGGGTAGTCCTCACAGATCGAAAGACAGCGCTTTTTAGATTTTTTTGATTTTTCTAGACTTTTTCTTTCTTTCTTCTTTCCCTTCTGTGTAGGAAGGCTAAGGCCACCTATCTAAGGGTTCGGAATATTCTGATTTTCTAGACTGTTGTTTCTCTTCTTTCCCTTCTGTGTAGGTATGCTAACCCTACCGATCAAAGGGTTAGGAAACATTCCAAATTTCTAAACTGTTTCAAATCATCCAAATCCATGGTGGATCATATCAGATCAATGGGCGCGACTGTTCATGATCTGTCACATGTTGCTACTTTTTCATTACATATTTGCCATTTTTTTTCACACTTTTTTAAAAACTTAACTTGCAGTTTGTGAATGATTTGCATCCTCTAATCAGTCCAGCTCCTCAAGGAACTCCTCTTCCACTCATCTTACTTGGAAAGGTACTAAACTGTTAGCTTTGGCTTGTAAGTTGTAACTGGATGGAATGCTAATTATGGTGTTGCTTTACTTGCCCTTTTTTCTCAAACATGATGTTGATTACAGTCCAAAAATGCATTACTGTCAACTTTCTTGCTTCTGGATCAAGTTGTCTGGGCGGGAAGATCAGGCATATACAAGGTAAGGAATTCACTCCTTTTCTTTACTTTTCCTAAATACTCTCCAGAAGAAACTAGAAATAACTTAATCAATTTTACTCTTTCTTGTAGAACAAAGAGCGCACAGAGCTAATTGGCAGGATCTCTCTTTTCTGTTGGATGGGCTCCTCAGCTTGTTCTACCTTGGTTGAGGTTTGGTTTTAGTGTTCCTCTTACTAGAAATAGCTTTTATGGTCTGGAAGAGACAGATTTATCTTGCATTCTTTTTTACATCAGTCCAATTAATTTTTCTGTTTTACCTTCGCGATGTTGTGAAAATAAAAAATCATAATTGATGAATTTTCTTTGAAGCTCCATACATGTTTCTATTGTTCTTCTTCTCTACTTCGGTAGGGTGCGAACTTCAGCTTAACCATTTAAGAAGTTAATATTTTTCCGACACTTGGAATTGATTGTTCTCT
The DNA here is from genome assembly GCA_003546025.1 of Camphora micrantha. Classification (NCBI taxonomy): domain Eukaryota; kingdom Viridiplantae; phylum Streptophyta; class Magnoliopsida; order Laurales; family Lauraceae; genus Camphora; species Camphora micrantha. The sequence goes on along the minus strand of QPKB01000006.1, from coordinate 19,565,369 downwards.
TTAGGTTACAAGGGTATGCTACTTCCCTCCTTCTTTTTCCTTCTATACCGATATCAGCGAAAGGTGCTGATTATGATTTGGGATGGAGAAAGAAGAAAAATAGCTTTCCACCAAAATTTTGGTGCCAAAATCTACACCATATAAATCAGGGGCGGAACATGTACACATTCTGCCAAAATGTTCAAATCACTTGTGGTTTTGGGGCACATCTAAGTGCACCATTGGCTTGTAATGCTCTTCAGTACTATCTAAGACAGACACATGATCTGTTCTCTCTTATTTCCTTTAGCTTGCAGAACTTGTAAGACTGTCTGGCGCGAAGAAAAAGCTGGAAAAGGATCTTAAGCAAACCGATAAATATCAAGTATGTTCAGCTTAATTCCAGAACAATGAGCAAGGGATTAACCATGTAATGCCTTCCCTTTCTGCTTTCTTATGAAAGTTCTGTTGTTTTATGGTAAATGCAGAATGAGCAGTACCTGAGAAAGATCAAACAGTCAAATGACAGTCTTTTAGCCCTGGTTAAAGCATCCATGGACATAGTGGTCGCCATTGGACTACTTCAATTGACACCAAGAAAAGTGACACCCCGTGTAACAGGAGCATTTGGATTCATCACCTCACTTATCTCTTGTTATCAGGTAATTTCCACTCTGTCCAATGTTGCTGTTTGTTTCAGCTTAATTTTCCGGGTTGTGAGTTCTAACTCTGGTTTCCAACCATAATGCAGTTGCTTCCTTCCTCGCCGAAGGCCAAGGTGCAGTGAAGGTTGAAGTTATATTTTTCCTCTCTTTGGAGCCTCCATGCTCTTAATAAGGGGATGGCTGTCTTGGTATATGCTTCTGCATTTGTTCTTGGATAAGCTCATTCAGCACTGTCTGAATAATGTACATGATGATACCATATTTGATGGAGAGATATAGCAGCCAGATGATAAGACTGGATGATTACCTTATTAAAGAAAAACATTAATGCTTGATCTATCTAAGATTAAAAAAAAATACAATATTCACAATATAATACAAACAATAATATCACTCTTATAGTCATGAAAGATTACAGCAATGTTGTTGAAGCTCATGAAAGATTACAGCAATGTTGTTGAAGCTTGTTTCTAAACATTGAAAGCTGACGTGAATCTTTGACTTTTATTTTTTCTATGTTGGAGACTTGAACACATGCACTCTGATGATATTAAAGGAAAAGAAGGGATTTGCTATGCCTTTTCATTAACAATAACGATCCAAAGGTCGCGCATGGCAATCAAATCCTCAGGGATTACTCTTTGGTTTTCCACATGGCAATGAAAAATCCATGTTCAGCAATTGTAAATCCCCTACGATTTGGACCAGTAGAAATCCTCACTTTTGAGAAACTACGCACTGATGCCAATTTTCCTCAGCTTAATGCACTGATATCTGCGGATTCCTTCTTGTTACTGAACATGTCAAAGTCTTCTAATTTCATCAAGGAATCTTGGCTTTCAAGAGGAAACCTCATGCCTACAACCTTAACCTATATTCCTTATGGAGTCCAAGCCTAGACACGGAGAGAGAGAGAGAGAGAGAGAGAGCCAAACTTTGTGTGCGTATGGGTGTAGTCACGTGGGTCCGCATAGTTGTGGGGTCAACATCTAACACATTCATCTCTGTATGTAGACTCAACAATATATGTCTGCATTCATACAGCTACATAGACACATCTATGTAATTTTACTACATAGATAGATAGATGGGGAATATTCATACGCATTCATCTCTCTCACTATATTACGGTAAGGGACAACATAGTGGAGCCGACTTTATGATACATCCTAATCATCTACACACATGGGACCTCCTTTAAAGTACACTAGATCCATCGAGAGTTGTGGATAAAGACTCTAATAAATTGGGTCTAGGAGGTATTGCACTCTAGTGTGATGATCAGGTTCTAGTACATTCTTCAAAACTGAAGTAGGGGGAATTCTTCTCTTCTAGCTGAATCCTTATAGTAAAAAAGGCCATGGAATTGACTCTTCATTGTGGATGAAGGAAAGTTAGTCAATTAACTCAAATGCGAAATTCAAGGCAATCCGCAGAAATGATAATGTTAAGGGAAATTCTATATGCACCTCTTATATGTGCTGAGCACACCCCACATCCCATTGTGAACAGTGATCTGTTTACAATGGGATGTGGGTGTGCTCAGCACATATAAGGGGTGCATATAGAATTTCCCTTATGTTAAAGCTCATGCTCTAGCAAAAAAAAACAGGTTTAATTTTAAATTGTGATGGTTTGACTATCCTATATGATGTAGAATGTAATAATCCATCTTGAATAAAACAACTATGTTTCCAGCCAAAAAAGGGATAAGATACAAGAGAGAGAAGTTAGGGATAAAGATCTTTGAGAAAAAGAGAAGTTAGGGATAGGATCTTGAAGAAAGAGATGTTAGGAATATATATTGTATTGATAATATGGGTATTCTATTTTTGTAGAAAGAGAGAGGAGAGGGAAAACGGCCCAACCGACCCAATTGACTAAATGGGCAGGCCCAAGCCTCAAATGTCAGAAGTGGGCCATTGTGTGTCTCTAGATGGGCTGGGCCTGGGCCTGGACATGCTTCAGCCTAGCCCAACCAGGCCCAAGAACACCCCTACATTTCAGTTTTTTAGATACTCAGGTTGATGATGCAAGTTTTGATAATGCAAGTTTGGCACTCATTTGGCTTCAGTTAATAGGTAGGTTTTAGACAATTTTGATAGCCTAAAAATTATGCCTACTGTAGTAACATCTACCATTATTAACTTGCTTAGATATAGGTTATAGGGAGACATTTCAAATCCCCTACCCAATTATAATTGTCAAGTTTCTATAAAATCAGCTTCATTCAATCATCCTAACACTATCATCCGTGGCCAACAAGTCCAATCAATTCACATAGATGCACAATCGATCCAATTGTCCAATTCATTTGATGGGTGCAAACCCAAGGGGGAAGTGAGACTTTTTTTCTTTTTCATGGGATTTGGGAGTGTGACCCATATGGGTGGGCACAATGCACATGGGATAATTCTCCAAGGGAGGTGTGTATTGTTCATTAGTGCAGTTGAATAGACCTTAAAAATAATTAAATAAGCAATGATGAGCCGAGCCGACAACCCGTTAACTGCTTCAATATGTAAAACGGCTGGGCTCCGGTGGTAGCACAACGCAGTCCAGATCCTCTAAGGATTGCCCCCATGGTGACAGTGAGTGGATCAATCAAGGTCCACCACGTCACCGCGGACAGCCTGTCATACATTTATATCTGAATAGGGGTTGCCCATGGTTATGTGGCGGACCGTAATTGATCCATTCATTATCACCGTGGAAAAATTCTCATATGATCCCGATTAGATAATATGGAACAGTTGCTGCCTCATCCAAGGACATTGTTCCACCTCACTATCACAATAGGTGAACTCAAACTATCTTTTCACTATTACTGTTTTGCTGGCATCACAGTTAAAGAACATTCATTTATTCCTAAAATACCCTTCTCATGGTTTCTCTTACCATCTCATCCCTCTTGAAGAGACCCTATCGTCACTGGCTGGATTAAGCAAGGGCCCACTATTCCCCATTTAATCAGTCTCATGGGCCATACACAATCCTACAAATAAATTTAATAAAGCTTGAGGTGATGTCCTATTTCTTCCATTTTAATCACTTGAGAATTTATTTAAAATATCAATATACTTTTTATCATTTAATAGCTTGATTTTTCCTTTACATTGTGCAACATATGTTTTTATTATTTAACAAATTAATTATTAATTTAAAGTTTCATCATTTGGTTTTTGCAATTTACAAGAATCTTCAAAGATAAAAGAGAACAAGAAATCCAAATTTTAATATGATAGATCCTAACATGGAAATATATATGTTTTGTAACACCATGGGGCCTATGTTACGTCTTATTGATCTTATGTCAAATGCGAGCCATGATAAAAATAAATAAATAAGACCCTGTTCCATTATATATGCCTCATACAGAACTTCCGTGCGAGGTAGTTTGATGGGGCCCACCTAAGGGTCCCATTAATGATTGGACAAGGAGGATGGAATGATCTTTTTGAGATTGCCCAAATATCAAATTTAGGGTCAATTACATGCCTCCAACCTCTACATCTGCGGCCCATAAGTATAATGACTTCATATAATAAAATTTGACCCCATCATCCAACGGTACTCTAATCCATTCGAATTGGTGGTAATCCATTCAAATTGGTGCAAACCCAACAAATCCGGTGTAAATGTGGGGAAGGGTTTTGATGGTTCATTTTGAATCAATATTCAGTTGGGCCCCACGTGCTACCTCGGATGTATTCCTATATGTAAGGTGTGTACCCAAATATCAACCAAAAAATGAATATGTTTTTTTTAACACCATAAAGGTCAAGCCTTTTTTTTTTTTTTTTTGGTAAAAGTCAAGCCATAAAGGTGAAGCCTTTTGAGCTAATATGAATAGTTTATCAGTTTGTGTTAGCCTTCTTTGTTTTGTAGTGCTAAAAGTTTGTAAGAAAAAATGTAATGAAACAATAAAATATAATTTATAATTTCTTAATTATTTTTGAATTATGCTACACACAAACATGGAAAGTGGCAAGGATACAGTTCTAAAGGATTTTAAGTTTCAACCCAAAACTTGGAAGTCATAGGGATCATGGCTAAAACCTTTGCATTTTATTTCAATCAAGCTCTAAATTTATGTCATGGAATTGAGAAACAACTTGATCATAGCAAGTGTAATAACCATTACCACTTTTGTTTAGAATCACTTTATTGATTAGAAAATCTTTTGAAAATCAGATGACATAATGATGGCCATCCCCTTTTCCTGAGGTGGGAGATATGTAAAAGCACTTCGTCATTTTATTAACTTTTACAATTAGGTACATTATTACATAAAAATAGAAAAAGAGTATGTAAATTTGTTGGTGGGTCTCACCTCCAAGTGTTGTGACTTCGAGCTATTCAGATATTAATTTAGGTTCCATTGGACTTAATAAGGCTAGGAGGAAGATCCTATAAACACTACATCTAGATACAAGTTTTTATATTATGTTGATAGAGAGAATGAAAAAAAAAAATTAAGCTATTAAATAATAAAAAATATGTTGCACATTTTTAAACAAATAATTATATGATTAAATGACACAAATATGGTATTATAGGATTTTAAAAATATTTTAAAAAATTAATTACTAAAAGGATGTGATGTCACTTTAAGATTTATTCGGTTGATTTAGTAGATTTTGTATGGCCCACGAAAAAAACATTCAAGCATATGACAGCCGGGACCCTGTTCAATCCAGCCAGTGACAATAGGGGCTCTACAGGAGAGATAATATGGTAAGAGAATCTATGAGAGGGATATTTCAGAAATAAATGAATGTTCTTTAAAGGGCAGCAAAAGAGTGGGTGCAGAGAACGTTTGAGTTCTCCTATAATAGGCAGATACGAGGCAGAGAACGTTTGAGTTCTCCTATAATAGGGAGATACGAGGGAGATACTTTTTCATCCAATCTATATTCGTCAGTTATGTACAATCTCATCTTTAATTTGTTTTTATTCCAAGAAAGCAATTGAGATGGTGCATTAGCCGGCATAAGATTTTACACAGTTGGCAAATGTGGATCGGATGAAACAGAATCCACATTCGCCAGTTGTGTAAGATTTCCTCTTTAATTTTTTTTCATTCCAAGAAAGCAATTGAAAGGGTGCAGTAGCCGGTATAAGATTTTACATAGTTGGCGAATGTGGTTAGGATAAAACAGAATCCACATTCGCTAGTTGTGTAAGATTTCCTTTATAATTTTTTTCATTCCAAGAAAGCAGTTGAGAGGTTGCAATAGCTGGCATAAGATTTTACACAATTGGCTAATGTGGATTGGATGAAACAGAATCTACATTCGCCAGCTGTGTAAGATTTCAGAATCTACATTCGCCAGCTGTGTAAGATTTCCTCTTTAATTTTTTCCATTCCAAGAAAGCAATTGAGAGATTGCAATAGCTGGCATAAGATTTTACACAGTTGGCAAATGTGGATTGGATGAAACAGAATCCACATTCGCCAGTTGTGTAAAATCTCTTTTTTAATTTTTTCCATTCCAAAAAAGCAATTAAGAGGCTGCATTAGCTAGCATAAGATTTTACACAGCCAGCAAATGTGGAATCTTTTTTTTTTTTTTCATTACAAGAAAGAAATCGAGAGGGTGCAATAGCCAGCATAAGATTTTACAAAGTCGGCGAATGTGGATTTGATGAAATAGAATCCACATTTGCCAGCTATGTAAAATTTCCTTTTTAATTTTTCCATTCAAAGAAAGCAATTGAGAGGGCTTATTAGATGGCATAAGAGTTTACAAAGTTGGCGAATGTGGATTGGATGAAACATAATCCACATTCGCTAGCTACATAGAATCTTCTCTTTAATTTTTTTCATTCCAAGAAAGCAATTGAGAGGGTGCACAACTATATAAAATATCCTCTTTAATTTTTTCATTTCAAGAAAGCAATTGAGAAGTGCATTAACTGACGCTAGATTTGTCATAGTTGGTGAATGTGGATTGAATGAAACAGTATTTTCATGTTCAACGAAACAGAGGATGCATTATATAGCATAAGATTTTACACATTTGGTGAATTTGGACGGAATGAAACAGTAGTAGGAGATCTGGACTCGTTATAGTGTAGCGTTGCTACACCGAGCCGAGCCGGGCCCATATGGAAAATCAGGGAACACAAATAAAAAGAGGGTGAAAAAAAAGCAATTAGAGAGATTGAGCATAGTAGACCTTAGCTCATTGAAGCATAGCTTTTCTGTTCCCAAGATAAGAAGAAACTCGATTGAAAAGACAGCTTCTGAATCTCATCAAAATCCAACTTACAATAACATTTCTATCCATCCATCCAATGCCAATAAAATAAAATAAAAAAAAAAACCACCAGAGCCTGGACAAACTTGAGAAATTCTACACAAACCTCAGACATTTTATAAAAATATACATAAATATATATCGCTTTTATGGACAAATGCTCCATGGGGAGCCAAAAAAAAACACCCCAAATGCACTTGGTATGCCTTTAAGAGCAACCCCACCAATATTTACATAGAGAGACTAAATAAAAAAAAAAAAACCACAACTGCAAGTCAAAAGAGCTTCTCTTTCTCCCTCAATCCACTTGGATATATCACCACGGAATCAACACAGAGACCCCCTTTGGTATGGGTGCAATCGATTTGTTTCATCGAGAATTTGACCTTCGTCCAGGCATCAGAGTTCTCAACAACAAAATCCCCTGCGTGGTAATGGATCCAGCTCCCAGGCTCTTCCAAATAACAATGGGTTTCAACATGCTGACCATCAGAAGTTGATACCCGAAAGCAAACAGGCTTTATATCCCACCCATGAACATGTTCAGTACAACAGACCCGACGACCTAGTCTCTTGGACGCCCTCCCCAGCTGAAGCCTAAAGAAGAGGCTGTAACTCCCTGCTGGAAAGCGGAATCCGACCTCTCCATCAACCTCAAACCACCAAGTTTGCTGAAGATATGCAACAGTACGGAATCTACAAACAATGCATAAGTTAGAACTGTTGCCATATTAAAAAAAAAAACAATCTAACTAATGTATCAAAGATATATCTCAGAGAAATATATCAACAAAGCATGCTTAAAAGAACATTTAGAATGGGTGGGTTCTGCGAGTTAGGAGCTTAGGACAGGTGTAACAAAGGCTTCCTTGTAAGGGCAAATAGCCTGACTTGTGGGAAGCATCAATCTACATCTATTATGATGCACGGATACTTCATAATAGACAACATATCATGTCGTATCGTATCCAATACTAGACTTTTTATGTGTAAAATCAGTGTCCCAATCATGTCCATGTTGTGTCCTTACTGTATCTGGGCACCATAGATCTAGATCATTTTTTCACTAAGAATGATATTATCTTATGATAACAATTCCTAGGCTTGGAGAACATGTACATTTGCATCAGTCTTCATAATAACAGTTTGTTGTCGGTTTCATGTTTAATTAGCTACCAAATGTTCAGGTCCTATAAACTACTGTTACCTTCAATAACCTGTCATAATCTCCAAACTTATATCCACAAGATACACAATTGTCTATCCAAGGTTCTCAGTCAAATGAGTGGACGTAAAACCGCCACCACTCTTGAAACTAATTTCCAGTGATGGTGATCTTAAAAGGACATCAACTATATTATAAACTTATTTACCAAAAAAAATACTATATTATAAACTTTCTTGTTTGATAAAAATACAACAATTGACTTTTCCTTCTTTCAAGTGGGTTTGCGTTAAGAAAGAGTGGAAAGCTGAATCTCAAGTCACAATTTCAATGAAAAAAAAGGTACATCAGTTTTGTCTTATAGTAGGGAAGGAATTTATCTTCTTATTTAGTGTAAAGGCTTCATCTCCCGTCTGATGTAAACAAAGCTAAAAGTCAGATGTTTTATAATTAGGGCTTCTGGCTGGCTGGCTGGCTGGCAGGCAGGCAGCAGAACTACCTAGAATGAGCACCTGGATTTAGACCAAAACCAACTACTAAGGAAATCACTCATTCCAGAGCTGGAAAGAAGCTGTTCCTGTGAGAGGCACACAAGCACCATCTGGTGGGCCTACACTGGTACTGATGCACGACATGTGGTCAAACAGGTTATATGCTCTTTTTTTTTTTTTTTTTTTTTAAAGTAAAATGCAATCCATTTCAGCACTCCTGAATTGGCCGGTAAATGGAAAAAAATACCACTTTATCATTAGTCGGTAGATTTTCATCATGTTATCGTTTATTTAAACTCACCTAATTACAAGGGGGGAAACAGCTAAGTTTAAAATTCAGGCCAAGTTTTTAGGCCTTTAAGAAAAAAGGTGAACTACTGACTAATATAGCTTGGACCTCATTAAACCCAAGAAACACTGGAAGTTTCCTATTCCACAAGGGCACACTAAACTTCTAGTGAAGTAGAGAAAAAGTGATAGGACGCTCTTTCCAGGCGAATTTCCAGTGCAGCCAAAGTCCAATGGGGATTTGATGTATCTTAAAAACAGATTTTCTTATCTTATTGGTGGGAATGAAACAACACATAGTGATGAGGATTTAAAACCAAACTAGTTTCTAGGACTGACAATTTCCAGGAAAAAAACCATGTAAAGACAGCCACTTGTTAAGGGAGATTCAATCAATGGTATTTCATAAGCTGCCTTGTAATGAAACCTGGGGAATCAAATCTTAGCTTGCACCACAATGATAAATCTTGTGTCTGTAGGAGCTTGGTCTTCTATCTCACGATGGTAATAATTGAGCAAAATTGTACTGTGAAAAAAAAAAAGTTACTAGAGCATCACTGTGGAGCAATCTCTGATCATAATTTATATAGAAGCAAGAATAAAAAACCATTAAATGCAATCTTTCCATCCCATCTCAAGTTGGTGGATGCTCTCTCTCTCTCTCTCTCTCTCTCTCTCTCTCTCTCTCTCTGAATTGATAACTGAAAAAAACAAAGGATATTACATATCTCTATTCACTATACCATCTTCTAATGTTCTACTGCACATCAAAGATTAAGTTTTTCTAGGGAAAAAAAAACAGAGATTAATATACTTTATGCATTAGCATCTAATATTGATTTTGGGGTGGGTGGAATATGTGCTCTCTAAATCCAAAATTTGAGTCCATGTGGAGAATAACGTATGATCCAAAACAAATTCAGCTTGTAGGAATCGTTAGCCTTTCTTTTCTTTTCTTTTCTTTTTTTTTTTTCTAGAGGGCCTGAATATGATAAAAATTCAAGCATGTCTAAAACTATCTGAAACTACAACGCTGGAGGCAATGTTGTGAAGTAGACCAAGAACCAAATAAACGAAGTTGTAGACCAAAATTCTAATATTGTAAGCCCGTGGAGAAACCTCATATAACCATAAATAAAAACAATGCTCTACTTTCTTGATTCAAACCCATATATTAAACTTGAGGCCCAAATTTGAAATTTATGGTTGTTAAAAAAAAGTTATGAAACCAATAGATCAAATATCTCATCCCAGATAAGATATATCAAGGTACCAACCGGGGTTTAATTTCAGTGTACTCCAAATTGTGCTTGGTTTTCGAATTATATGTGGCAGAATGCATTTATCTGCTCCACTTCACAATTAGGGCAGTACAGAAATCAGGATGGTTACATATACATCCCGAAATGAATATCCGCAAGTGGTGCCGATGATCATTTAAAGGCCAGAAAAAAATAAAAAAGAATCACACCACCAACTGCAGGTTCTGGTTTATGCGGCGCCCAAATGCAAAGCAAAAGCAAAAGCAAAAAAAAAAAAAAAAAAAAAAAAAAAAAAAAAAAAGTTCTGCCAAAATATTTAAAACTGTTATCCTGATTTGGAGGTTGCACTGCACCCACAGTAAACAAATCAAGCATTCAAGTCCCAAGATCTTCCTCTTGGTCTTGGAGGGGCTGACAAAAAAAAAAAGAACAAAAAAGATAAAACACAAGACCAATATAATTCTCAATGGCGTATGAGATAACAGCTTCAAATATATGAACTTGCAGGGAAAAGCCAGTAAAGACAATTTCCATGTCCATGGACCAACCCACTTGAACAAAAGACACCCAAACAAAAGAAGAAAAAAAAAATCAAACTTTTCCATAAACAAAAGCAAAAGAAATGTAAAGAAGACATAAAATTCACCATCCCCAATTTCCATATCCCTATACACCATCCCAATTGAAAATTAAAATGAACACTTTCCCAAAAATAAAAGCAAATAAAGAAAAGCAAAATAGAGAAGTAAAAACCCAACTTCGATATTCACAGGCCATCCCTTTGAAACTTAAAAGAAAAAAAGGGATATTAGTAAGAAGCAACATATAAAAGAATGTAAAGAGAGGGGGGAAATTCACCTAGATTCCTCAGTTGGAATGTAATTCCAGTATCTCCTGTCATCAATCCCAGTTATTCCCATTGCCTTTGAAGAAATGGACATGCAAATCCCACCTGTTCTCTTCTCCAACCAAATCTCCTACATAAAATTTAAACAACAAAAATCACAAAAACAAAGAAAACAAAGGAAAACCCAGATTAAGGTGGTCTTCAATACAACACCTTCTTCCCGCCGTCAATGGGATTGCGCCTTGACAGCCGCGCGAAGATCTCCTTCTTGGTGAAATTCTCAGGACTTTCGTCCAACAGCTCCTCGACTAGGTACCGGTAATTCTCCGGGAGCTTCGATTCCCAGACGAAATCCGCAGACGCAGCGCCGTGAAAGGCCCGATTCAGCCTCGCCAACTTGCAGATCTCCGGCGGGCTCAGGTACATAAGGACCGACGCCGCGCAACTCTCGGGGATGTCGCCGAGTCCGGGCTTCAGACGCGAGGCGCCACCGTCTTCTTCTCCAGATGCAAAGCTAGAAATACCACCGCCCATCAAAGGAAGAAAATACCACTAACACCCAAACCCTAATCTTGCAGAGATGAGAACGATTGGATAACAGAAAGAAAACCCAATTCTAACCCTAATTTCGTAGATTCGAGAGCAGTTGGGAGTGAAAACCCCCAAATGTAACCCTGACCCCAATTTCCACAGAGACGAGATCAAAACCAGACCCTAATCCTAATTTTTAAGATTCAAGAGTGATTGAGATACAAAACCCTATCCCTACCCTAACCCTACCCCTAGCCCTAATTCTGCAGGAATAAGAGCGATTGAAAGAGAAAACCCTAGCTCCAACCTAATTTTGCAGATTTTGCAGAGATGAGAGCGATTGAGCAATTGAGATGGAGAAAAAAAAACCCTAACCCTAACCCCTAATTTACGTAGAAATGAGAGCAATTGAGGAGAGAATGAGCACACAGCCCTGACCCTGATATTTGCAGAGATGAGAGCGATCGATGAGAGGGAAAAACCCTAACCCTAATTTTCCACAGATGAGAGCGATTGAGGAGAGAAACAAAAACCCTAATTAGAGCCCTGATTTCTTAGAGATGAGTGCAACTGAAGAGAGAAATAAAACCCTAAAAACTAACGCCAGATCTCACAGAGATGAGAGAGATTGGAGGGGTTTAGATTGGGAATTTATGCTGTTTGGAGTGGGGAAATGGAAATCCAAGGAAAGTGAAAGAGTAAGAGTAAGAGGAGGAGTGGATATGGTTGTATCTGCAACTGCTGCCTCTTGGAAACGGTTGCAGAAACCATTTGCAAGCTGTCTTGGCTTCCCTCACGCGGGAAAGAGAGAGAAAGGACGGCACTTTTTTAATATGGCAAGGACGTGGAATCTACGTCATCTACATATCCAAACAAGAAAAGTGAAAATTTCAAATATATCCTTTAAGTTTTAACCTTATTTAAAAAAAGAATATAAGTTTTGAACCTTCTCAAATTAATCCATAAGCTTTTCAGTAAATTCTCAATTAAGGACATTCGGCCATTTAAATGTATTTTCTTGTGACTTTTTTTTTCAATATTTTAAAAATACTGAAATTACCCTTCATTTAAAGCCATGATATAATTTCGGCAGTCATTTCATGCTGTCAATAGCTGTGGGAATACTTGGTGTCCTTGTTTACCGTGAGGACACCGACGAGGAAAATGAAGAGGATATAGAGGAAGTGAAGGAGAGTTTTATTATAATGAATGGTAATTTGGGTATTTAAAAAAATAGAAAAAAAGTTGTCGAAAAATAACTTTTAAATAGATGGATGTTTTTAATTGAAAATTTCCTATAAAATTTAGGGATTAATTTAAAAAGTTTTAAAACTTGTGTTTTGTTTTTTTTTTTAAAAGCCAAAACTTTAAGACTTTTTTGAAAATTCTTTCAATCATAAATAAGTGGGTTTTCACTTTTCAGGTAGAACCTGGCCCGTTTTTTTTCTTTTTTTTCTGATTTTTGTCTGATCGTTTGAAAGCCAGTAGCAAATAGTTTTTCCGGATAAGCATGGTCTTCTGGACTTTTGTTAAATGCATTTTATTTGAAGACTTATCATGAATGTTGGTCAAACTTCTCCTACCAAATCATGGTTTTGTAATAACTCGTCTAAAACGAATTTAGATGTCACTCCAGGGGCGGAAACGGGGGCGTTCAGTAACATTTTATATTTGTTTACACATTTGGTCCCCCCATGAATATTTTATTACATTATGCCGCAAGGAAGATTTTCTATTTGGACATGTCATGAGTCAGGTCAACCTTCTCGGCATGCCTCTACCTGGCACCAGAAGGCTATACCATGTTTCTTTGCGACAGTTTATTAAATTTCTGCATTCCGCGGGGGGGGGGGGGGGGGTTGCTGATATTAGAGGGAGGCTGCAGCTAAGGAGAGCAGCAGCCATATATATATATATATATATATATATGCTTCTTTCATACTTTTTTTTCTAATAAAATGTTTATTTGTACTTGAGCATCCAAAAATTCCATCAAAAAGTACGGAAGCTAAAATTCTAAAAGTTATTTAAGATCTTTAGGTGGCTAAAATTTGAAACTCTCCTTAGGAAACATAATATTTGCAAATGACATTTGTTAAGGAGTCATATTATTTCCAAAATACCTGCGTGGTGCGATAAGGTTAGGGTGAAACATTATATCACCAATGCAAAAGTGCCCCTTCGTTGAAAATGCCAAAAAAAGATTTATGCTCCTGTGACATCTCATTCCAGCTTCTGGTGCTACATCTTTGATAATATATATATATATATATATATAAAATGTGAGGGCCTCATACAATCTCTCATTTAAGGTGAGAGATATCTCTCATAGGAGCATCTCCTATATATATATACCAGGAGTGATTCTTCCAACTTAAAAATCCTTGGGCATGCTTGAGATACAAAGGTGCAAGCACCACTTAACCCTGAGTATGTTAACTATGAGATTTCAATTATATGGAAGAAGATATTTTACGAATTTAAAAATCTATATTAAAAAAATTATAATTTTCGTGTGAAAAAAAGCATAAGCTCAAACTCAAAGAAGAGTGCTCTTCAATGCAAAGCTTAAAATAAACGGATGCTATTTGCCTATTATTATATATGGAGCGAAGTGGATTCGATTTCCAATTTCACTATTAATTTCAAATTTGATTTTGACTTTTCTCATGTTGACCTCATATTAATATCACTTATTAATCCTCCTACTAATGTTACCCATATTGATAACGTTCTTTTTACTAATCCAATGTTACAGAAACTCTTTCATCTTCTCTATGTATTTCTAGTCATGTCTCTACATTTCACACCTTTGAACGCCACAAGTCTTTCCTCTTCTCCATCCTTTCTAATAAATAACTCATTGATTTTTTTTACTAGGATTACACTCTAAACTATTTCTATCGATTTTTTATTTTAAACCTTTACATTATAACTACCACTAATTTTATTGCGGGCTTTCACTAGTTTAATTGATGACAGATCAGAATTCAGAAGACTTAGAAAAGCACGATTCTGGCTTGTCACTTTCTTTTATATTCCAAAGGACGCTATCATAAATCTAAATAGAACACTTCACTCCATTGGCTACTAAAGGTAAGATATTTTAGCCAGAAAACCTGTTGTTACTTTTGAAATTGAAACAAGAAGTAGTAGTAGTGCTGCCATGTAGCTTTCACTTCATAAATTGAAGTTTTGTTCAAGGTTGAAAAACTAGGGAGTTGGATTCAGACTCATCCAGCTCAAAGTGAGAGTTAACTTGATCATTTAGGAGAGATTTTTTTTCCCCATTTAAAGTATTTTAAAATGAACTAAATGATTGTAAAGTCATAAATATATATTATTCAGTCGCATTCATAATAGTTAATAAATTTACATACTAAAAAATAATAAAATAAGAAGAAAATAAGATAAGAGTAAATATTTTTGTCCTATATATATTGAGTCTCTCCTTGATGAACCCAGGATTTTCATTTGGGTGGTACTGTATATGGTCAAATAAAGATATTAAATAATAAAGTCAAAATTTTAAAGATACTATATAAGGGGATTCTCGAATCACGTGGGTCCTATCGCACCCGTGCGACAACACTTTGGTTCGCCCCTGGACGTGGCCCTTGTACAAAATGAGATTCTCAGCAACTCATGACTTGGTGAGTTTTCAAACCATGTTTAGTTACGAGCTTTGATCGTTTTCAAAAGGGGAACGGTACCTTATCATTGCCCTATTAGAAAGTTTATGCAAGTGGATGATTGGATATTTGTATGAGAAACTCAGTGTTGATTATAATTGTTTTATTTTTAATTCCATTATAGTCATAACCATTAGGTCAAAAGCATAAAAACCAAAAGGTTGCATCAAAATGTTATATCCATTTATGTTTGAAGGCCACTTATAAGATATGATTATCATCATCATCATCATCAAATGAAAAACAAAATATCAATAAAGCCACATGAATCATTAATCCAAAACCTTTTAAAATGGTCCCCAAAGGAAGACTGCTGTAATCCAACTGGTTTAACTTGGACAATGCTTCTTGATTTAAATATTATAAGACCTAAAGTGGTCCAGACTCTCCTCTCTAGCTTGACCTTTTATTATCACTTTTGTTATTGTTCTCTAGTCTTCCTTGGTGTCGACGTTGTGCTTCAGTTAAAAGCAAGGATTAAAAAGGGGGATTAACCAAATGGTCATCAACATCAACCAGCCTTTAGACATTAGAAAAGTAACAGGTTGCATTCTTTCCTACCAAAAATTATTCTTTTATGTCTTCTCACATTGTTGTAATCCATATCTTCTCCAAGAATTATATAGAATACTTACAAATGTAGTTGTCCTAATTAGCTCGGCCACAGTTTTATCAGGAAGTGTGCCTGTCTTTCTGAGGTAGATAGATGGTATTTGGGACTTTTTGATTAGAGGTGGGCCAAATAGTGCTTTCATTAGGTAAATCGTAATTCTTGATTTTTAATGCTTCAACATTTAGGGCCCATTTGTTTTGCTTGGAGTGAATTCTTAGAAATGAATAGTAAAGTGGGTCACAACAAAGGTTACTGAAGAGATGAGATCATGTGAAGGATAAATGGTGGAGTACGTAGTAGATTGTGATTATTTTTTCAGGATTTGATTTACTAGGATAATGACTCAAATTCATTTTCCATCTCCCTTTAAATCATTTTTTCATTAAAGGAGACGTCATTTGATTGTGATTTATAGAGCTTCACGTTTGCTTCTTCAATTTTAGCCACTCTATGTAGAAATTATTTCCGTACGAGCACTACCAAGTGTAGTCCAGCACCTTTCATCAATGCAGCCCCTTTGATACTATTTTCATCCCATAACCTGCAATCACGCCCAACTTTACACTCATTGAACCTTTGCTCATTGTTGGATCAAATATAAAAATAAACCAATGGTAAGATGTCATTGAGCTTTAAGGCTATAAAATCAAGGACTATGCTAATTAGGCGTGGCTGAGTTTTTGAATCTCCCTTGTCCATGAGGAGACTTTTTCATTTGCCATCTTCCCTTTGATAAATTTAAAATGTAGTGTGCTTGTAGGAGAACATTGCCCCTTTTATGAATGCATTTATTTGACTTCCTAAAAATTCATTTTGAAACAAAGAAATGCTTATGATCTCAAAGTCAGGTGAATGCTAGTTCCTAGAGATATAAAAGTACAAAAATACTTGTAATTTTCAAAGATGGTCTTCATTTGAAAAAATTAGGACCTTAAAAAAACGGTGGGCTTGAAATAGAACCGCTTCCATGAATGAATATATGTATATATGTAGAAATACGTATCATCTACCTAAATACCTAGTGGGGCTCACCTGGTGACCCATCCGAGTGGCTATAAAGTAGGGACCCCCGATAGTCACTGACCACAGGTTTGACACTCATTCAAACTAACTAGACCATTAGATCGACAATGTACTCATTTTGGACAGTAAACACTAATTAACCATCGATCAAGTAGTTGGGATGATGATTCTAACGCGCGCACACACACAAAATTAACTTTACATAAACAAGTGAGGAATGTTCTCACCTAAATATAATCAAAAAAAAAAAAAAAAAAAAAACTATGAAAGAAATCCACGTCATAATACATGGATCAATATAAAATACCATCCAAATTCCAAACACTCTGGCAGAGGATTAGATAAGGGATTTTATTAATAATTAATAAGATTACAGGGTTTCCTCATTGGTACTGGCTTCTGCAGGTTTGTTTACTTGTAGAAAGATAAAGTATAATAATCCCTGCATTGCCCACAGAGAAATCTGGTCAAAAGGAAAAGGGCCAATTACAAAATATGCCTGAGGATCACATATTCTATAATAAATTAGAGGAAGATTCAAGTCAAGGGGTTCATGGTCTGTTGCCTAGCCATTAACAGTCCAATGAATACATATATTTATTAGAAGAAAAAACTAGACAGGTTCCTTCTGCATTACACACTAGGAAGAGAAAACTTTTATATTTACCCTTTAGAAAAGAAAAAAGAATACGGGTATGCATAAAGTAGTAAGATTCTATGTATGTTAGAAATAGAGAAAGATTAGAATTCATAAATAGGAAAAGTATATTAGTAAAAATTGGAGGGAGAATATGTTAGTAGTTGTAAAATTTAAAGGCAACTTCAGTCAAAATATAAATCAAAATATAAACAACAGTCAAAATTGGATCAAAACCTTCTAACTTAATATGTAATAATGCTAATATAACTATATATTGAAAAAAAAAATAATCTCTTGTGTTTGCATCTTAGAAACAAAATCAAAGCAGCAGAAACAAATTGGTAATTATTAATAATTATCAGTGATTAGAGAGGATAGGGTGGCAACAAGCACAAGGTGATGACACAGTAAACCTTCTACAACTGACCTATCAAAAGCAAAGTTGGTGATGACTCTAATTTCAAAGGGACACCTTTCCAATAGGCACAAAATATCCAATACCATCAATCTCTAGGGGCTTGTTTGGTAAAAAGAGCATCTCTCTCTCTCTCTCTCTCTCTGGACTTTGGTGTTCACACAATATCACACCGTTGGAGTCCACAAGCACAAAGGAACATGAAGTGATAATTCATGACTTAGTCCTAGTCATAGTATTTGTGTCCCCCAAAGGCCAGGTTTTAGTGGAGTCAGTGGGGTCTTGACATGACAGTGCTTGGAAATAACTATCAGGAAATGGGATCTTTGCATCTTAATCATGGGGTGATCCATCTTTTTTATTTCATTCCCATTGGCACCCTATGCCAGGGAAATCTTGGATGTCTTCATACCTCACAAAATACTCATATTTCTCTATCACATTCATTGGCATAATAGTACTAAAAGTCAGTCACCCAAAGTGTGACCCACAAGGGTTTTTTAGTCAAATTATTAGGCAACATTGACTGAGTTTTTAGAAGACTCGGTACTCATTTTGACTCATGCCCTCAAAGCTGGGTCGAATCAATCGTGTCAGGGCAAGTTCAGTCAAGTTTCTTGAACTGTGCTTTAAAGCATAGTGTGCCAAAGCCCACTAGCAATCCGATGAGTACAGGTATGTTATTGCCGGTAAATGGGTGCAGCCATCACTGTTGGTGATTTTCTCTTTCTATGTTTAACTTTTGGGCTTGGTGAGGTCCAGGCCCTTTACCCGATTTGGCCCGGCCCATTGATTTATAGCCGTTATGGAGTTTTGAGACTAGCCGTTGTAAAGTTACGAAAGCGTAACTACTCTCATTAATGATATGTTACCATTACCTCCAACGGCTATAAACATTAGTGATATTTTACCGTTGCCATCAACAACTATTAATACTTATAATGTGCATTTAAAATTGTTACCGTTGATACTCCTCTATATAAGAAGGTATGTGGGTAAGGGCTCAACATAACACATCTGACACAACTCTCCTCTCTTTCCTATTTTGCTACTGCAAGCAAGTTTGATATAGTGGTCTACTAAAGTTCGAGTGTTTCATCTATTCAAGTGCACAAATGGTGGAGATATTCGATCAAAAAGTCATTATGTCCTGGGGCATGCAAACGTCCACTAGTCCACTGCACAATTGTGAGGGCAAAACTTGTTTAAAGAAAGCGTCTCCGTAACGTGCTTCAACTGCCAAATGTTTGGGTCCCTTCTTTCCCTTTTTTTTTTAATTTTAATATTAGATTAGTTAATTTAATATTTTCAACAATCACACTCTAACCCATATTACTTTTATGTTGTTTATTACTTTATAAGAATATATACAACGAATTGAGTAATTGACCAAACCATTTATATGCTAAACTACATATGTTTTGTATAGTAATTTTTAATTTTAATGACTTTCTAAGTGACCTCATTTATTTAAATTCAACCTTAGATAATGGTCAAATGACTGTAAAAATTAGGTGAATGCCAATTAACTGGAACATGATTTTAGGTGAATGCCTCGGCACGGCCCATTTGACATCTTTAATAGTAAACATTGTCTTCTTCATCAAGCTATTTTGTTATGAATTGTAATTTTGGGTCATTTCCCCTATTATATCTCTTGCTCTCGTTAATAAAGACATCCTTTTCAAAGAAAAACAAAAAACAAAATTTAGGGTCTATAGTTGGGAAACAAATTAACAGGTTGGGCCTCATAAAAATGGGTTGATAAGTGTTACCTATAGATTCGATGTCCAATCTGCATCTCACCCATTCTTAACACACGTTAAGTAATTTGAACCCGCCAACCTGTATGATCCGCATTGAATTAAATAAATTTAGATATGTGGGTTGATTGTAACTCAACCCATTCAAATAGGTTAGGTGCGTTGAGCAGGTTGACCCTAACCCCACTCGTTTAAATCTAGTTTAGGTTTTCTTGTAAATATCACCGGTGAAGTTATGTAGGTCAAATGCAGGTTCGGTTTGATTCGAGTTAGTAGGTTGGATCAGTTTTTGCAACACCTAGTTGATAAAGAAGTCAATGTAGATTTATATGAATATAAAGGTTAATAGCATAAATTATAGATATAGTAAATATGAACTAATTTGCATGCTAAGAGTGGTTACATGAGGTTAACCCTATCAAAGGTCCAAGTTAAGGGAGCTCAAGTCTCAAGATATAGTACTGCACTTTGGGCTCTCCTTCTGTAGATCTGAACAATTCGAAAGATGGGGTTACACCCATGTAAACAAATATGGGTCCGAGAGTTCAAGTTCTACCCTCTCCTTTAGACGTGCAGTTCGTAGAAAAGGCCCGCAACATGTGAGTTTCTTTTAAAGATTCATATCTTTAGCATGAAAGAGGATCCCTTTAATGGATTTTGTACATCCAAACTCTTCATTCAAACTTTCATCTATTGTTTAGATGCCCAAAATTAAGCTTGTTTATTTACATTAGAAAACATAGGAATTAAAAAACAACTCCTTACCTTAGTAGTAAGGAGCGTCAGCTCTTCGCTTACTACCCGGGGTTCGAACTCCAAGTACGTTACATCTTCATGCTCTTGCAGGCTTCTTTCCTACTTGTATAGCTTTTCTTTCCGCTTGTGCGGGCTTCTTTTTCACTTGAGTGTGTGTGTGTGGGGGCGGGGGGGGAGGGGGGGGGCGCTCTTGGGTCCCAGCCCCCTTAGCTGTATTACCAAAAAAAAAAAAAGAATACATAGGAATTGAATACTTAGGGTAGTTAAAAATGAAGATTAAAGGTGAATTTTTTAACATGAATGTCAAATTAATAATATTTGCTTTTAGGGAGATAGTTACAAAAGAAGATGCTATTTGATGTTCATTCTTGGGAATTGACTCCTTTGATCTTCATTTTTAACAGTCCTATGTATTCAAATCATGTATTTGATGTCCCTTATGGATTTTGTACATCCAAGCTCTTCATTGAAACCTTCATCTATTGTTTACGTAGGAATTGAACACTTAGGGTAGTTAAAAATGAATATTACAAAGGTGAATATTCAAAATGAATATCAAATTAATGACATTTTCTTTTAGAGAGATAGTTACTAAAGAAGATGCTATTTGATGTTCATTTTTGAAAATTCGCTTTTGATCTTCATTTTTAAAGACTATATATATTCAAATCATTGTTGATCTTCATTCAAACTTTCATCTATTAATTACGTTGGAATTGAATACTTACGGTAGTGTATTACTCAAATCATGGGAGATAGTTACAAAAGAAGATGCTATTTGATGTTCGCTCTAAAATTCACTTTGCTTCATTTTTTATCATCATGTATTTGATGTCCCTTATAGCTTTTGTACATCTAAACTCTTCATTCAAACTTTCATCTATTGTTTGGATGCCCAAAATCTCAGGACTGTCTGTTTGCATTAGAATAAATAAGAATTGAATACTTAGGGTGGTTAAAAATGAAGATTAAAGGTGGATTCTCTAAATGGGAGAATATTCATGTGCAAAAGAAGGAAATGCAAAAAAAAAATGTTTATGTGCAAAGAGGGAAAGCCATGTAGGTATCCCTCACGCATCCCTCACCGTATGGTGAAGGATGGACGCACATGAATGTCCCCCCTCAAAATGAACATAAAATTAATAACATTTTATTTTAGGGGGATAGTTACAAAAGAAGATGTTGTTTGATGTTCGTTCTTGCAAATTCTCCTTTTATTTTCATTTTTAACAACCATATGTATTCAAATCATGTATTTGATGTCCCTTTTATGGCTTTTGTACATTCAAACTTTCATCTTTTGTTTGGATGTCCAAAATTAGGCATGTTTGTTTGCATTAGAATATATAAGAATTGAATACTAACGATAGTAAAAAATGAAGATTAAAATGGATTTTCAAAATGAACATCAAATTAATAACATTTTCTTTTAGGGAGATAGTTACAAAAGAAGATGCTAATATTTGATATTCGTTCTTGGAAACTCGCCTTCGATTTTCATTTTTAACAGCCCTATGTATTCAAATTGAGTCTGAATGTGGTGAGGCCCACGGTGATCGTGGGTGGACCAATCACGGTCCAGCCCATGGTGACATGGCAGACCATGATTGGTCCACCCATGGCCATCACGGGTCAAATTCCTCAAAGGATCCCGATTCATTCAAATCATATATTTGATGTCCCTTGAACATCAAAACTCTTCATTCAAACTTTCATCTATTGTTTGGATGTCCAAAACTAGGTTTGTTTGTTTGCAGTAGAATACATAGAAATTGAATACTTAGGGTAGTTAAAAATGAAGATTAAAAGTAAGTTCTCAAGAACGAACATCAAATAATTTTCAAAATGAACATCAAATTAATAACATTTTCTTTTAGGGAGATAGTTACAACAGAAGATGTTATTTGATGTTTGTTCTTGAAAACTCGCCTTGGATCTTTATTTTTAACAACCCTCTGTATTTATATAATGTATTTTAATACAAATAAAGAGAAAAATTTTAACCCCAAGGGATTGGCCGAGTGGTTAGGACCACGGTTCTTCTCTCTTCCGGAGCTAGAGGTCCTAGTATTGATCCCCGGTTCCCCCTCTAGATGGAACTTTACTCGGTGATGACTAAGCCAATGTCTCATCAAACAAAAAGTTTACATCCCTGAAAAATCGGTCGTCCTGTATGTAAAACAGTACTGATTTACTAAAAAGGTTATTAATTAATAAATTATCACATTTTTTTCTTAATTTAATGGTGCATATCATCCCAGTGAAAGCAAATCATTGGGTCTGAGAAACAAAAAATGGCTTAAAACATCATGTGGATATGGTTTAGTTCTTTGAAAGGTGACCTCACATACACAAATTTAATTTGAGCTCGTTAGACCTTTTCGAACTTTATATAATCAATACTGTTGATATTTTAATGATATTATTATATTTGTGTGCTTAATTACTCTTAAGATATTTAACATTTCCTTAAAATAAAGATATTTCTAATCTTTTTTTATTTCAAGAACTTTTCTAGAAAACAATTGAAAAATGGTCCAAGCTAGCTATTGCTTAGCTGGTTGGTGAGTGAGTCTGAGTTCTTCATGTACCAAAAAAAAGGTAAAAATATAAATAAAACCTTTTTTTTTAAAAAAAAAGGACAAATTAGGGCATGTTTGACAATAAATGTTTGAAATAGAGCAAAATCAAATAGAGCTGTTCTAGGCAGACGTTTTTAGAAATTGACTCAATTTAGAAAAACCTAACATATCATGCTGAAAAAATAATATGGGTAAAATTGCCTTACAGTCAAAAGTAGTACATGACAATTTAATATAAAATAAGTTTTAGCCATTATATGAGCTGTAAAGCATAATTATTTCCTCGAACTATATGTACCATAAATTAAGTTTTTTTCTGGTAAAGATGTGCCATAAAGTAAGTAATTGTGTGCATATGCAAGAGAGAGAAACTTAGGGCCTTTTTTTTTTTCTTTTTCTTTTTTTTTGAGTTCATCCAGCTAAGAGGGCTAGGACTCAAGAAAGAGCCCGCACACTCTGAAAGACAGCCCAAGGAGAAGAAGGATCATATAAGTAGGAAAGAAGCCCTCATAAGTAGAAGAAAGCCCACATAAGTGGAAAAAAAGTGACATACACAGGGTCCGAACCTTGAGCAGCCAGGTGATAACTGTCACCACTTAGTAGTGAGGTAACCATTTTCGAAGCCTGTTTATTTGAGAGCATTTCTCACCGAACTTCTCGATAGAAATTGGTGGTTGTTGGAAAATTTGAACTCTCTGATTAATTGAGGCTTCTTGTGAGAACCGATTAAGCGATCCATATGAAATGTCACTTTTGGCCAATAGTATTTCAAAATTTTTTACTTCAAAATGCAATATCAGCCTTAGGGCCTGTTTTTTTACGAGAATTTATGACAAGAATTTGGGATATTGAGGTTTTTTTTTTTTTTTTTTCATGATGTGATGGCTTGTTCTCTTGTATTTGAAATGTCATGTTTCTTTTATCGAAACTTCTATTTTCAGCCACCTAAAAGGTCTCGAATGGCCTCTTGGAATTCCTGAAATTCCACTCTTGTAACATTTTAAATTCCAGCATTCTCAAATCCCCAAATTCCATCAGATATAAATTCTCTAAATGCTTGCAACCAACCAGATACTCGGCATTTTTAGAATTCTACTTTAGAGAATGACATTTGAATATCTCCCTATGCACCAGACAAGTATCTCCAAATGCTTACCACCAATAACATCCTAAACATTCTACCAAAAGAAAAAAAAAATCCAAAACAAGTAAAACCAATCTCTCTCTATGTATAGCATAGCATGGTACTGGCAGGGGCATTGATTCTCACAAAGAGCATCAGGATTCAAGCCCGGCTTGCCAGCATAACAAGGATGTGTAAATACTTAAATTTGTCATTTAGATGGGCCCCACCACAAGAACTAGAGAAAAAGGGCGCGCCCCCCGCCCCCGCCCCCGCCCCCCCCCACCCCACTCTCTCAAGTTTAAGTGGGACCACAAAACTGCCTTTAATTTGGTGTCTGGTGTATTGAGCGACGCATTGACAAATTCCAATGGAAAAATGACAAGACCTACACTCTGTGTAATGAAAGACATCTAGATTTGGACTTTTGACAAGTCATAAAACCTCATTAGCCCTTTAATCCATTTCTAAATGACAGAATCATTTGCATCTAATCCGTTTGAGGACTTTTATTATAGCACTTTCCCACTTTATAAGACTACATATGATCCACTGACACAATATTATTTTGTGGTCCTAACATTTGCATTACCATAAGATATTGGGCTTTGATCATTTCCACATCTTACCAATTCCACCAACCATTAAATGACATTTCACATGCAGTTAAATAAAAACTTGGCCGAGTCAACTTGGATTACGTATGTAAATTTTATTTTAAAACAATTTATATGTGAAATTAAGCATTCAACTTCCATGCTAAAAGCGACTGACCATCCTACATAACATGCATGTGGCTTACCCCTGACAGGATGCGCTTATATAATAAGAAGCCATCCATGGAAATAGTCCAAATCTCCTGACCCCAATTATAGTTGCATACACTATTAGATTGATCACGTGTAAAGAACATGGCTATTCACATGAAAAGGGATATGTTTCATCTATGTTAAAAAGATATAAAAAGGGCTATATTTATTGGACATTGATAATCATGCCATTTAATAAATGGCAAGTATGACTTTAATTTGTCAAGTTTGGGATCCATGGTGTTCTTAGCCTGAAGCCAATCATTAATAAAGGCACAATGAAATTGGTATTCATTTGATGGGCTCAATTGGACCCAAATCAATCACTTACTTAGTCAATGTTAATTATATGCTTAAATTATATATTATTATGCATTATAGGATATACAATGCATGTTTTATGTATAAAAACTTGATATAGATTGTCATATCTTTTAATTTACTGAAAATAGCATAGCATAGATTATTATTATATTATTATTATATATATATATATATATAATGAGCTATTTTCCGTAGGTGTCAGGCCATCCTTATTCCTTAGCATGAAATGGCTTGGGTGTTCAGCTCACTTGAAAGCATGAGAATCATGGTGAAATAGGGTGTCTCAAACGTCTCCATGGTTAGGTACTGGTTTCAGCTTCAAAGTTGTTGGAATGAATGAGTATTACATTTAGATAAGTGCCACCGGAGGAGGATAGTAAGTGTGAGGAGTTCGGATTGATCATTGGGTCTGCCAAGTGAGCCCACCCTCTATGAAATTCCGTATTTAGAGAATAGATAAAACCCCTGTATTAAGGGAATAGATAAAACCCCCGCAGTCCTTGGAGATTTTGAATATTTAATATTACATTATTTTTGGTTTATACAAATAAATAGGTAAAGGGGGCATCTGGATATGGTGTATGCTAGGCCTAGGGCGTGCAGATATGGTATATGCTAGGTAGGATGGAAAAGAAAAAGAAAAATCTTCACCTGCAATTCCCTGCAATTCCAGTAGTTCATGGGGCCCATTTGGACTCATTTTTATCATTCAGAGGGTAGGATAGATGGAAATGTCTCTTTACGGACAAAGGTCAACTCCATCACATTTTTCTAAACCTTGATTTCTATTTTCTTGCCAACAGGGTTGTCTCCCCTCTTCAAGAACCAACTAAATAATCTTTTAATTTTAGATTTTTTTTTTTAAAAATCCAATCAAACAATGAGTAAAAGTTTCAAAGAACTTAAAATCGAGCATGATTACATCAGAAGGGATTAAGAGTGTGAAAGGAGCTATATTAATGAAAGGTCAGCCTAAGTCCCACAAACCTGGACTGTATATGATATTACTTAAATTTAATAATTTTTTAATTATAGAGTTTTAAAAAAAAAAAATTCAATCAAACAATGAGTAAAACTTTAAAGGAACATAAAATCGAGCCTGATGATACATCACGAAAGATTAAGAGCATAAAAGGAGCTGCACATATGAAAGGTAAGCACGACTTGAGTTGTACATGCAGTCAACTCCAACGAGAAAATTCTTTGATATTACAGTTCTACTTTCAATTTGGGCCACTAGAAATGAACACAGGCTAGATAAATTAAAGATAGGGTTTGAGATTGAGCCCATACATGTTACTACGTACCTATAATGGTCCCAAAATAGATAGAGAGAGAGAGAGAGAGAGAGGGAGAAAGCAATAGTGGTCAACACAACCCAACCCAACCTGAACCTAGCCTTCCACCCTATGAGTTAGTCAGTCTCAGAATATGATCAAAGTGTATTTAAGGGCTTAGATTTATCAATAGTGTGCACCAATCTCGGCCCCAGTTGATATATCAAGACCCAAACAATGATGACGCACCAAACTTACATTATAGAAATGTTGAGATGAAAGGCAGTTTTAATTTTCAATCTATAAGAACAAAGTTCTCAATTAAAAACACAGGAGGTGACTTCACTCACCTTTTCAATTTTCAGCCATTAGAGCTCCAACTTTTTTTTTTTTTTACAAGGTTGAGTGGGATAAGTCGACACTGAATGCGTAGTGGAGAGGAATAAAGGTACCTCTGAAGGAGACACAACTAGAGTTCTCAAGTCATGTGTAACAACAGTTCAAGAGTAGTGCATTGAACCAAACCTCTCTAGAGATAAAGGGGGTATCACCATTTGAAAGCCTGAGTCCTGACTCTATGGGTGGACCATTTGGAGGGCCAGGAATGAAGCCCTTTTTAAAGGTTCAAAATTGTGCCCAATCAAGACTAATTTAGGAGCCCAAAAGATGAAGTTTTGTCCTAAATCCGACTCCGGGGTGATTCTCTGTGCTTGTAAGAAAGCCAAAGAAAAAGGCTTGTTCAAATCTCAGGTATTTTCAGATGCCCCTGGGAATGGAAAAGTGGATTGATCTATAAATTCTTTACTTTGATTGTGTTGGTTTTAGTCGTATCCCCAGAATTCTGAATGGTGCAGCCCATATGGCTGCCAAGATAGGGAAAAGTAGTGTTGGCGATTTTGTTTGGAATGACATTGTTCTAGGTTGATTGGTTGGGTCCTCTTTTATATGGGGATTGCTTCCATGTTCAAAAAAGTTATTGTAATACTTGAACATAGGATTTTAGTGATTTTTAATTGCTATTGAACTTTGGATGTGCCATGTATGTCACGATGATATCACCCTTCATCATCTGCCATAGCTTTTTTCTATTAAGAGTCGGTTTGATTGTGATTTTTTTTTTTTTTTTTTGTTTGGGGCTGACACTTGTCATGAGATTTCAATATGAATTGAGTTCAAAAAAAAATAGTTAAGGATTTTGGCTACAATGACCTATGCTACCCGGATATTTATACAAGCCCAACGTAGTATCGGACCGATGCGACACTTTCGTTCGTACCAAATACTACACTGATACTTTTAGATTACAAGTTTAACATATCATACTTACCATGTCCTTTATTTCATAGTTATTTTATTTTTGTTACTGCTCAACAGAGAAAATGCTAGAAAAAGAATGTAAACAATGATGAATTCATTGATTCAAAAGTGATTTAAAGAAAAAACTAGAGCACGTGTATCCGCATACATGTCCTATATTCTCAAAAGTAAGGAGTCGTGTCTCCGATCCTCATAATATCCATTATATATATATATATATACGAAGCGAACTGGTTTCAAATTGAAATCGATTCAATTCGCTTCAATTGATTTTGACTCATCCAATTTAATTTAGTTTGACCCTAACAAATGGGTCGGGTCGGGGTAAATCAGGTCGAGCTAGAGGTAAAGCACACTTTTTGGACCACCGACACGTGACCGACCTGCATCTGAAACAAGGTTGCAAACCTACCTGCAACCCACACACCCGACTCGACCCGTGTATTTTTAATGACGTGGTAAAAAATTAATCATGGTATGTGCCAAGACTCAAACTCATGATAATTTGGATTTCAAAGGGGCAACATCGCCACTACACCACAAAGCATCTTTTTGCTAATAATTATCAACAAAAACTTAAAATTAGTTAATGAGGAAGGGACCTCAGCCCCACTTTAGAATATTGATCAGGAGTTGGAATTTATCTACAAGATATGTAGAAAAGTAACTACATTTTTATGTGGCTTTAACTTTTATAAATCATGATGTAAAAGGAGTGGAACACTATAATAGACTCCATCTATTAAAAATCACAATCATTAAGACAAATATCCTTTCTATTTATGGGATATCCCCAATTTTTATCTCAATTTGGGTTATTTCCACAGTCATATTGATTCTCTGATAAAAAAATACAAAATATTGGAGTTTTCTAAATAAAGTTTTTTCAGTGATTTGGACTATCCATCATGTCTTTTGTCTATTAAGAAACTCTCAATATTATCCTATTTCTATAAAGGCATTAGCATTTAAGTGTTAATGGGTCCTAGTGTCCAAGTGCCACTAATATAAAGAATTTCAAGTATTTTTGTTTGTTCAGACTATATGAATTTTATTATTTTTTAGAATGTAAAATGCTGAGTTCTGGGTTGTCTGGTTTATTTAATTCTTAGCCGTTTTTATTTAATCCACTCTCAATTCTGGGTTGTCGGGTTTCTTTTTTATTCATTGATTTTTATTGTACACTTTTTTTTTAATACGGAACTAATGGTAAAAAGAATCTCCAATAATATTGGTCCATCTAATTAAAGAATTAAGCTCATTCTTATTATCATCAATTTCTACTTTCTCCAATATAATTCCATTTCTCTATGTCGACAAGTGAACTTTCATTTTTTCCATTCATTTACTTTTGAGTTCATTGTATTTGATTATAGCAAGTTCAATATTTCTTTTGTTTCTTTGTGTCTCTTTTTAGTACCATCTCATGTCTCATTTGCATGCTTAGTTTAGATTAGTGTTCAACCTATTTTAAAACGTGAGCATCTTGAAAGAATTTGTGTAATTATTAAACGTTTCAATTTGAGAGGTAAACCTTCTTTAATTCATTTACTTTTGAGTTCATCATTTTTATTTGAGAAATTTTAATTATGACATATTTAATATAATTTATACAAAAGAATAACCATTTTTAAAATTTTTATAGATTTGCAATATTTTTATGGTTTTTTATTTGTATGGTTTTCATAGATTATGAGTTTCTCTTTCTTTTTCCCCTTTTTTGTTTCAACTTTTGGATATTCAGTTCTCCTTGATTTTTTTTTCTTTTAAATCACTTTTTATCATGAGATTTTCTGTGAATTCTCATTTTTATGTTGTATTTTTTTTCTTTTGTAATTGCTTATCATTATGAGTTAATTATTTATTTATTTCTTTTGTGGCTTCAGATTTTTCATTTTTGAGTATTAGATTATCATAAGTTGGTTTGGTTCTTCTAAGTTTCTTTTATCATTGTATTGTCTATGGATCTTTATTTATATATATTTTTATAGCCTTCTTAATAAAAAATTTCATTTTATTTTGTATTTCTTTTATCATTATTATTTCTCACTTGTGATGGGTTTTTAGTGTTTTTTTTTTTTTTTTTTTTTTTATGATAGTTTTTCATGAATTTGTGGGTTCTTTTGTCTTTGCCCTTTTGTGCTCCGTTTTTTAGTTTTTTTTTTTTCCCATGGGTGTTTGATTCTTTTAAATTGCTTATGTTATTGAGTTGATTATGGATTTTCATTTCTATATTTTATTTTTATGTGTCTTTTAAATTTTATTTGATTTTATTAATAGCTTATATTATTTGTTTGTTTTGATTTTATTTTTTAGTTTTCTTGGTTATTAATCTACAATTTTCATGGGCTTGTGTTTTTTTTTTTTTTTTTTTTTTTTTTTTTTTTTTTCAATTATATGGTATTGAGTATTGAATTCTTATGGACTTCTTCTTTTTTTTTTTCCTCTCTCAGACTATAACCTTTTGTATTTAATTTTAAAGAAACTTGATCATAAAGTTTTTTTTTATAAATTTTAATATCATAATTATATTCATGGGCATGTTTTTCTAGTTTGTAATGAGGCGAATGATGGGGAGCATGTCATAAATGGAGTAGGACAATTTGAGCCAGTCCTAGTTAAGTGCTACTTTCATAGAAAGTTTAAACATAAAATTTTGTACAACGCCAATTCTCAATAGGTGAGTTAAATGGGCAGCCTGCCCCAACCTGCCCTGAAGTAGTTTTTCCAGGATTGAGCATGTTTAGGTTGAGCGTTCATAGATTTTAATTCAAGTTGGGTTCGGGGCACGTTTGGGTTTTTGGTGTCCTAACTCACTCTCTATGATATCCAGATACTTGCCCAAGCTCAATGTATCCGTATCATATCGATACGATATTTGTATTGGTACTTGATACGGCACCGATACGTCAAGGACTAAGTTAACGTATCCTACTTATAAAATCCTATATTTCATATAGTTTTTTTAATATTTTTACTATTCACCACAAAAAATGCTAAAACCCTTTATACGGGCCTTACCATCAGTTGGGCCTTTATACAGATTTCAAGCCAATTCCAACCCATTTCGTACTCAGGCCTTCCAGCCCGGGCCAAAGATCTCAGCCCAAATTGAGCATCAAGTGACCTGGACACTTGCAATTCTTCACCCAATTTCATCAAAACCTCAGATTTCTCACAATCCTATGCTAGAGCAAAGTTAAGCTAACCGAGATAACCAAAGAACTACTCTAATTCAATCTGGGATCTTAATGTATTGTTATTATCCTATGATGTATCTCAATCCCTACCTATCCTAGCAAGCTGAAACAGGGAGCAGTTTACAGCCTAGTACCATCAAGTTAGTCTTAGGCTGTCTTCTAACTTGCTTATGGATGGGAACTTGATTGTCCACAAAATTCTCATTTCAGCGTCATCTCATACTCATAGCCACCACAAATGTTTTGTCTCGTTGATTTGAAATACAGTACGCATGAGATGGTGATGTAGTACTGTAGTAGGAACCACCTATGTTTCATGTTTCAAATCAATCTCTCTGGTGACCAAAAAGGGTTACTCTGTTGGCAAACCCCTCCCCACCCAACACACAAAATGGATCACCTGGCGCCCCCCAACCCCCCCCCCCCCCCCCCCCCACACCCCACACAAATGGATCAATCTCTGGGCTACTCTGGTGACGAATCACTCTGTTGGCAAACCTCCCCACCCCACCCCAACACCCCCTCCAAATGGATCAATCTCTGGATACTATAAAGAATCATTTGGACCTTATTTTCTAAAACTCAACATCGGATAAGATGGAAAATAAAATGTCATTTATTTTCATTTATTTATGTTTCTTTGTGTAACTCTATTGAGTTGATTTGGAAGGGCATGAGCTTGGACTTGGAGTTATATGAATCATTAAGGAGCCCTATCAGACACCAATCTGGTGTGGGGGATTTATTGTCTTAAGGAAAACGTAACCCGCAACTCAGGCGATCCATGTCAACTATAATTTATTATTATTTTTTCAAACAATCTTAAAAGACAATAAATCTCCTTTTGGATTTGAGAAAGATTTTGCCTTAGTCCAATCCATAATGTTGGTTCTTCAAATTTTTGGATGGTCCGGAAAAATATGAGTTAAAAAACTGCAAGGATCGTGATCCTTATGATCCAGTCAATGATGACAAGCGAGAAATGTTGGAAATTTTCAAAATAGTAAAAAACCATTTGGACCTTATTTCTAGAATTCCACATCTGATGTAATGGAAAATAAAATATCAATTATTTATGCTTCTTAGTATAACTCTATTGAGTTGATTTATTGGTAGGGCATGGGCTTGGACTTGGAGCTATATGAATCATTAAGGAGCTCTATCTTTTGCCATTTATCAGCCTAACTTGGGTTGAGTCGATATCCATTTCAGTTGGGCTGATTTGGGCCTAACTTGGGTTGACCCAGATCCAATTTGGCTTGGGTTGACTTGCTTTTGGGTTAATAATGGATAATGGGTCAGGTTAGCTTGCCAATGTGGGCTTGGGAGTAGGCATGGTTGTTTTTATCTTTAACGACGATAGTAGTTATTGTCTTTAGACCACCATGGTAGTTATGCCCAATGCCCAAATTAAAGGTCATTTCAAATCTCCAACAGTTATATCCCTACAATTGCATCCAATTGATTTCTATATAGAGAGATGATTAATCATTTGGTATTCAGTGGGGAAGTGTGTGTACGTTGCCTCTTATAGAGGCAACACTGAGCACCTAAAAGTTACCTAGTCTTTTAGGTTATATTTACTGGGTTTAGTCTCTTCTCTATGTCTGCAAAACAAAATAAGTCCAACATCGGTGGGAAAGTGTGTGTGTTGTGACTTATAGAGGCTCCACTGAGCACCTAGAAGTTACCTAAGCTTTCGGGTTGTATTCAGCGAGTTTAGTCTCTTCTCTAGATTTGCAAAACAAAACAAGCCCCACATCGATGGAGAAGTGTGTGTGTTGTGATTTATGGAGGCTCCACTGAGCACCTAAAAGTTATCTAGGCTTTCGGGTTGTATTCTGGGTTTAGTCTCTTCTCTAGGTTTGTAGGAAAAAAAAAAAAAAAAAATTAATCATTTGGTAATGAATTACATGTTTTGGGTGGGACCATTGGTGTTTACGGGTTGGTGTGGGTACCGCCCACCTCAGTCAGTAACCCGATTGCGGACACCAATTAGTAATCCATCCCCACTATATTTTATTATTATATTTTCTAACACTTTTTTCATTGTTGTGCCTCCATCGGCTGGCATTCATCTATGAGATTGTATCCTTACACTGGAAATGTGTAACGGCACACGATGCACACGATGCATCCAGATTCCAGAACATCCCAACCTGCCTCTGCATACATGAGATGAAAGGTCTAAAGCAAGTTGCACACTGCACAGGAGAATATTTTTCTACCTATAATAATTAGAAAAAAAAAATAAGTTTTTTTTTTTCTCATGTTGATGTGAAATTATTTCTTAATGTAAATAATTAGTAGTAGTAGAATAGTAATACAAAAGTTCTTACTTACCCTTTATTTACTGTATTGATGTTATCATTTATCTAATATAATAGTTCTCCTTCTTAGTGAAATAATAATAATGATAATGATAATGATATACAATAAGTCTTGTATATGGTGAGAAAGCCATCTCTTGGCTTTTGATGTTTTTTTAATGATTCTTTTTGTTTAGTATATCAATGCCTCTATTGCACCTCTCTTCCCACAAATCTTACAATGACCCCCAACCAAAAAGATTAAAAAAAGAATCCAATTTTACATAGTGGCCCCTCCAACGCAAAAATCATTGGTTGGGTTTTTTATTTTGTAATTTTTGCTTACTTGTCTTTATGGTCAAGTTGGAGAGGAGTAAACCCACCCACCAGGAATCGATCCCTGGTAGGTGAGATGGGAGTGAGATTCTTTACCACTAAGTCATCCTTAAGTTCTTGGTTTTGTCCCTAATTGGTTGCATGACAAGCTAGCTAGCTATATTGATTATGTGTGAGATGTATTGTTTTCCTACACAATCAATCCAACAATGTTTAACGCTCTATTTATAACAAAATTTGAGCCGGCTTTTATGTGGAGTGACCCATTCCATATATATGTGCTCATGAAAAGGTGGGGCCTAAACAAGAAAATAAAATATAAATAGCTAAGTCACCATCATTATGTTTTCTAATTTTGTTTGACTTTTATCATTATTTTTTTTTCATAATACATCCATTCCTCGACCATAGGCATCTCCCCTTTCCACAAAGGTGACCAAGGAGTCAAGGATCAATCTTTGCATCTTTGGTCCCTCTTTGCATGAAATTCCGACCATAGCCAAAGCCCTTTATATACAAAATGATACTTTTTATTTTCTATTTGGCTATGCTAGCTACTGGTTTAGAAGTGTTATTTTTACTTGAAGACCCATTAATCGATCCCTGTGCATTTGCATGATACTAAAGTGCGTACATCACTCTGCTATGTATATGCTGTTGGTAACACTGGCGGACCTACTCGCCCCAGGTCAAAATTGAAATCTATATGGATTTCAATGGTATTTTGGTGAAGGGGCAAGCAATTTGGGGCACGATCTAGGGTAGTCGCCCCACGTCAAAATTAAAAACACCATAGAGTTGAATGGGGCCTTGGAGCATGCCCCACATGTTTAAACTTGTCACATATGTCTAAAGATAGCCCTACAAATGTAAAGCTTCATTGGTTAAAAAAAAAAAAAAAAAAAAAAAAAAAAGAAGGAAAGAAAAGAAGACATGTTGCGGCAATACATCGCTCTCCCTCTTCTTCCACCTCTTCTTTTGAAACCTCTTTACGCCAATTGTCGATCGAGCTTCTCGTCGCCGGTCCCTATGTACTTTGTAGATTACTACATTTTTATCTACCAAACATATATAGTATAATCCTTCATAATCACTCTATACCTAAATCAAAACACTTAATCTCCAAATCCTAATTTCAAAAATTAAACTTCAAAATCCTAATCCATACCCTAAGCCTTAAACCACCAAATCTAAGCATATCTACAAAAACCCAAATATAACCAAATTCATTTATTTTATCATGTCTTCTTACCCCACTATGATCCAAAGATATAATTTCACTCCCATTATCCAAAGATTTGAGGCTTTGAGAAAGTAAAAAGGGAAATGATGGGTGTCCTCAAAATGTTCTTATATTCAGTTTTTCTCATACACCTGCTCACCTTGAATTTGCAGTGACCTCCATTGGGCATTGATTTTTACATATAAATTTAGTGAAACATGATAATGTGAGTTTGAGTATCTGAGATTAGGTTAGAATTATTTTTTATCCATCTAATACTTTTTGGTACTTCTAATTAATAACCTCTTCATTGCCTAATCTTCACTAACTTGATGCATCTATTTGAGTTTCATGAGTTACACATTTTCTAAAGAAAAACGTACGAGTGCTATTTGGTAATATAAAAAAAAGCCGCGCAAAAATCAAGAAAAAATGTATTTTTTTTTTCAAATGTGAAGTCTAGCAAAATTTTAGCCCCACCTAAATAAAAATCTTGGGTCCGCCACTGGTTGGTAAAGTGATTCTAGTTTCATCTCAATATATAGGAGTGATAATCTGATATGCATTGATCATGTGGAAGATGTATTATACATTTGCATCACAGCAATAAAGAAAATCCAACGGCGATGTGATCTCATGGAAAGGTGGACCCCACACAAGGATAAATGAGGTAAATAGCTGAAGTCACCGCTAGTCACATTCTTGCATGGCCTAATTTTGGTCCACCTCAAACGTTGCCAAAAACATAATTTCAGCAGCCGTTTTAACTTAAAAACACCACACCTTCAAAGAAGACTACCAGATCATGGGGCCCACCTAGCATGTATATTGTTAGTAGTAGTGAGAAAAAAGAAGGGGCAAATTAGCAAGAAATCCCTCAGTGACAAGTTATAAAGTCTCTAGTACTAACTTACCCTTTTTTTCTTCACTAATTTATAAA
Source organism: Camphora micrantha (assembly GCA_003546025.1). NCBI lineage: Eukaryota > Viridiplantae > Streptophyta > Magnoliopsida > Laurales > Lauraceae > Camphora > Camphora micrantha. Next base: position 19,529,537 of record QPKB01000006.1, on the reverse strand, counting down.
GTCTCTAGTACCATCTATTTAAGGGTTTCAGAATTTAACGATTATGCATGTATGCACTCAAAAATCAAATTCTGAGATCATATCAAATCATTTTTAAGATTGTAAAGATATTGGGTAAATTAGCGAGATATCATCCCTCAATAACATGTTATAAAGTCTCTAGTACTAACTTATAAAGGCTCTCACTAATTTACCCTTTTTTTTCCTCACTATTACTCACTTCTTTCTTTTTTTTCCAGTAATACTGTGTATTATAGACTTTATAGCACGTTACCGAGGGATATCTTTACAATCTTAAAATGATTTGTTATGTTCTCATAATATGATTTTTAAGTGCATACATGCATAATCATTAAATTCTAAAACCCTTAAATAGATGGTCTCATTAATCAGATAACCAGGCTTTACTGATATTTAGGCCACCCCTCATCTACATAAATACTTTCCAATTTTAACTTAGGAATACAATAGAGATGCAATGAAGTTGCCCCCCTGGCGACGACTCCATTGATAAATTTAGGCAATATACAGATTTTGCTAGACTGTAATCTGCATGCAGTATTTAGTGCAGTATCTACTAAATATGTGTGGTGCAATATAACTATTTTGAGTTTGAGTGTTCCACTGAATATGTGGAGAGGTGCATTGTCTCCATCTGTCCATTCATTACAGCCCATTCAACAAAGGCCAAATTATATAAAATACAAAGAACCGTAGAATGTTCTAATCACCCCCATCTCATTTAATTTATTGTACCCATAAGCAATTCATTGATGCCTTTCAGATTAAAAAAAATAAAAAAAATAAAAAAAAAAACATCAAACCAAAGGGCACCAATTAGATGGATATAATCCATCTTTATGAGTTTTCAACAGTGTAGAAGAAGTTTCTATTGTATTGACAAAATGATATGTTTTTCCACATACAAATACATCCATAGAAATCATATTTGATTGATGAGCATTGCGGATACAATGGTTTGTACATAGATGCAACTAATACTGTTAATTTATTTTATTCTTTTTTACTATCAGATATTTCCAACTCTTTGGATTGGATTAATCCTTCCGAGTCTAGAAAAAAGCCGGATAAACTACTCTATAGCTCCAATGTGGTAGTACAATTTAAGACCTACAACCTCCGAGTGCATACCGTGGTTCTAGGCCAACTGATACTGTAAAATTATACAATATTATGCAGACAATAACCATATAATTTTTTTTAAGTTTAAAGTAAAATTATACAAAATATGTCTGATATATCAATTAATATGAGGTCTGATGCCAATATTTATTGATACTTGAAACTATGATCAATCACCAGTGGGTCCTACTACTTCCACAAAGAGAGACAACTAGCTACCAAAACTGACAAAACATCTCTGTGCTCATTTATCCGTGATCTACAAGTTTAACGGCTTTATATAAAATAACAAAATTGACCTTCAATCCAATGGTTCACACCCTTTAAATCTATCAAAATCTAGTGAGGCCTGTGTAAAGAGGAAGAGTGGGTTTGAAGTATCCACTTGGAAGAAATAATAGGTGGCCTCAATAGATGCCTTATATCATAGAATGATAAGGAAAGTTTGTGGAGGAGCATTACTATTTGTATAATTAAGCAAGATTTTACCAAGTGCCGTATGAAATTAGCTGATGTATCTTGAATATTTCATATTCTTACTTCAATGCTCCTTGGATTTGATGAGTTGTTGCCAAAATACGTTTCGGACTTTCTAACATGAATCCCTATTTCATGATCTCCTTCTGCATTTCCTTTTTTTTATTCTCCGTAAAATCTTCTCTCTGTATGTTTCTTAAAATAACACCAACCCTTCTCTCTCTCTCTACCTCTCCCTCTCTCCCACCCTTCACATGAAACACAACACCCCCACTCTCAGTCTTCCCCACCCATTCAATATTCCTCTCTCTTCTAAACTCCTCCAACTCTTCATTCTCTTTTGACCCACAAACCAGAACTAAAAACTTCTTCCAACTCTTCCTTCTCTTTTGAAGGAAAGAAAACATATATATATATAGAGAGAGTTGAGAGAAGGAAATAAGGAGAGAGAGAGAGAGAGAGAGAGACTGAGTAGATGGCAAGCGTTCATACACTAAACTCTGGTGTATACAACTTGAAGAGAAAGAACCTCTTCACGATCGCTCTTGTAACCATCCTCTGCTCTCTCTTCTACTTTCTCGGCCTTTTACAACACGCCCCAACACACCCCAACACCTCCTTCCTCTTCTCCGCCGCCATCCCATGCTCGGCGGGCCCCACGACCACCACTACCACCACCACCCTCGACTTCTCCTCCCACCACCATGGCACAGTCGACGCCAACGTCGAGACGGCACCGGCAGTCCCCCGGACGTACCCCCCCTGCGGGGCGAGCTACAGCGAGTACACGCCGTGCGAGGACCGCGACCGGTCGCTGAAATACGCCAGGGAGAGATTGGTGTATAGAGAGAGGCACTGCCCGGAGAAGCGCGAGCTACTGAAGTGCCTCGTGCCCGCGCCGTACGGGTACAAGAACCCGTTTGCGTGGCCCGCGAGCAGGGAGTTCGCATGGTTCCCGAACGTGCCTCACGAGGAGCTCGCGGTGGAGAAGGCCGTACAGAACTGGATACGGGTGGAGGGAAAGAGGTTCCGGTTCCCGGGAGGGGGGACCATGTTTCCGCGTGGTGCCGATGCGTATATCGATGATATGGAGAAGCTTATTCCGTTGAGAGACGGGTCGGTCAGGACAGCTGTGGATACGGGCTGCGGGGTAAGTGTATTCAATGGTCTCTCGGCTGGTTCAAAATTTTATTTTATTATTTTTAAATTTTTGTGTGCCTTTCTATTTTGACTATGAATTTTAGTTTGTTTTAGTAACAACTTAGATTTTCTTAGTTAGATAATTGTGAGGTTTTAGATACATAGAATCTCCTCTTATGAGATTTGACAGCCTTAAAATTTAATGGCATTTTAATTGTAGGTTTTTTTTTTTAAGATTCGATATCATATAAAATTGGGTCTTGTTGCTGGATCATGGGATGATAAGAATATTAGAGTTGTTGAATCGACCAAAGGTCGGCCTAAGTACGCCCCGTAGAGCTGATTGCACATATAGTCAACTCATAGGAGAAGATTTTATTTTATTTTTGCTAATATTTGAGAACATTTTCCACTAAAAATATAGTTATTATTGGAAAAAAGTAGAGAGAAGTGTCCTCCTACCGACAATTGTGTATCAGTTCAACTCATTGGAGCCCACTTGAGCCCACCTTTCAATATGCAATCGGTTTTATACTCTCACCTCCCCTCACCAAGGCACGAAGTCTAATTAATTTCATTCTCATCAAACCTTTATCCACCACTCAATTGATAGTTAAAATACTATTAAATCACGGAGTAGCATGTTGGAGTGGGCTTATTTCTTTATTGACCTTTATCCATGAGGACCTTTTGATGAACCCAATTCCTAATTTTAAGTAGGCATCTAAATGGACTCCACGTGCAACACTGCATATGAAAAGTATTTAGTATTTTCAAACTAATGAGACATCTAACATAAATTATCAAATTACTTACTTTGTTTTTTCTCTGAAATTTCGATAATTTCATGGATACGTAAAAAATGTGATTTGGCCTTTAAATAAGATCAACATTTGTTTACTATATGTAAAACGTCTAATCTGCAGAGCTCACGTGGCCCACCCCAATGATCAATGTAAATTTATGCCACTTATCAATTGAATGAGGATTGACCATATATAATTGATACTGCTTCAAATTTTAGTGGCCCATCAAATTTTATCTAATGGGACCTTTCCTATATGAATTTATATGGCTCCACAAGACTGTTTCTAATCATTCTTGAAAATGACTCCTTTTTTAAAATATATATATATATATATTCACGCACCTATTAAAAATCATCATTAAAAGTCACTAACCATTCTTTCTTTCACTCAAATACAAAATTTAAATGTTTCCAAGCATTGGAAGTGATGCTGAATTTATAATATTTCTTTTACCAAGAGATGTAATCGTGAATACTAAGACATTCATTTAGCAACCATCTAAATAAAAAAAGGAGAGTTCTTGTACTTATAATATTTCTTTTACCAAGAGATGTAAGGTCAATACTAAACATAAATCTAGCAACCATCTAAATAAATAAATAAAAAATGTTCAAAGTTCAAGAAGTTCATAATCTTCCATATAAAAATCTGGTTGATTACCAAACATAATATTTTAGCAGAAAAAAAATTCCCATGTGAATTTGAATCCGAAAGTTCAATATCCATTGGTCTGATTTCAAAGTCAAGTCCTCTAAGATGATAAATTTTAGGGGACTTGGGCTTACATAATTTTGTATTGTAATCGCTTCATACCTTTGCTTTTCATCCATCCATCCACAATGGGGCTCACAATCAGGATGGTTCCTGGATTGGCTTACTACTATGTACGCCGGGGGCGGCAAATGGGTTGGGTCGATATAGATGGGTCATCGGTTTGGATCCCAACCCGTATCTGACTCGGTTTTTAGAAGGGGTCGGGTTTTCCCAACCCGCACTGACCTGCATTTTCCAACAACTTGAACTTAATTCCATTGAGCTCAAGATAAGTTTAAATTTAAGTGGCTAGTTAGCTAAGATGATTATGCGTTGAAGTGGCAGATAAATTCCATAGTGTGCATTTAAGTGTTTAGTTGGTTCCAATAACAACATGCAGATTCCAAGAACTTGCATTTGGTTAAAGAAAAATTACATTGCAAATTGCAATGGTTGGTGACCGGGTCAGACGGGTCAACCATAACCCGACCCATTTTCTGCGGGATTGGTCTATCTAACCCATGTTCGACCCTTATTCGGCTTATGCAGGTCATATTCAGTTCGGATATGGGTCAGGTCGGGTCATATTGTGCCGCATGCATGTCTAGCGCTGATCAACACAAAGTGTATGCTATGTGATTGCAAATAGGCCACACTGGTTCAAGCTAAAGCATGATGGTCGGCCAATTTAATCAGGCCCATTATCAACTCTCTATGTTTCATTCTCTTAGTCATTTTTATGCTATAGTGATAAATATCTTTTATTCTGTAGTGACTGATCTCTGGGTACATGAGTCCCTAACAAGAGGGCGATTGGGACTACAGAATTTATTCTAATAGGGAGAAGAGAAAACTCGATAGAAGTTTAAATGTTTTTAGAGACGTAGGTATATTATCGAACCATATAAATTTTGTTGTATTCTTTTCATTTTGGTTAATTATTTCTTGTGTTACTATCGGTGACACTTACGAGTCTGTCCAATTTCTTTAAATTATGATCTGCTCATCAATTGATTAAGCACAAAGATACTGTGTTCTATTAAAGAGATGGGATACATTTACAGTGATTTAGAGTAAAATTGAGGTTGCAGTAGACACCTTCTTGTTCTTTTTGTGATAGGTAGCAAGCTGGGGAGCTTACCTTCTGTCGCGAAACATCACCACCATGTCATTTGCACCCAGGGACACCCATGAGGCCCAAGTCCAATTTGCACTCGAACGAGGAGTTCCTGCGATGATCGGAGTTCTCGCTTCCAACCGACTTCCATACCCGTCTCGAGCTTTCGACATGGCGCATTGCTCCCGTTGTCTGATTCCATGGCACCTATATGGTACTTAAATTTGTTTATAGATTCATAAAGACCTAACTTTCATCTTACATAGGATTAGATTGGTAAGTCGATCTTGGTCATAACATGTTCAGGGTCTCAGACTACAGCTTTTTTAGCCGACCCAGATTGATAAAGAGACTCTACTTTCTTGTTCCATACTTTGATAGGAATTTTGGTCTTGTCCTACTTAGGATTTCATAATAAAACTATCAAAGTTGACTCCAGATTGATCGAATAAGACTTCGGTCAAAACCTGTTTGGAATTATAGAAAAGGACTCTCTAAGTTGACCCCAGATTAATTGGATTAGGCTCTAATAATGATCTCATTATCATGTCAGTCTTACTTATGCTGGCAACCTTGGATGGCTGTGGCTCTGGTGGTGTTACATGTATAGGTGGAGTAGAATAGGTAGGAAAAGTTGTGGAAGTAGACCAGAAATGTTTGTAGCTCATGTCAAGATCTTTTGGTGTTTGTAAACAGATGGGCTTTACCTGATTGAAGTGGACCGGATTCTACGACCTGGAGGGTACTGGGTTCTATCTGGGCCACCCATTAATTGGAAAACCCAATGGAAAGGCTGGGAGAGAACAGAGGAAGATCTCCAGGGAGAGCAATCTGCGATCGAGGCGGTAGCAAGGAGCCTCTGCTGGAAGAAATTGAAGGAGAAAGGCGATATCGCAGTCTGGCAAAAGCCCACCAACCACATTCACTGCAAGCTCAACAAAAAAGTCGAGAAGTCGCCGCCCTTCTGCCCTGCGACTCAAGATTCAGACGAGGCGTGGTGAGTATATATACTTGAAATTATCTCACCCAGTAGAAAGTTCCTCCAAATTTTGTTGTCTGACGTATTATTGCATGGATCCAGATCCATGTCTTGTTCTCATCTTGATAGAAAAACAGGCATTGGGCTTAATATCGGTTTAGGTCTGTCCATGATTTGGGTCCATTTAAACAAACTAGCATGTGCATATATTCATGTGGCTGGAATCCGAAAATGTTAGCGAAAAAACATGGAATTCAGAAATTCTAGGAGACAGCATGTTACATTATGTTCAGGAATTCCTGAACATGGTGAATTCTTGGCAGAAATTCCACTAAAAAAATATGGTCATAGTGTCTACAGGCTGGGCAGATATACGTACGTTTAGGGTCTGAAGACCCTAGTGGCCTAGATCCGGGCCTATAATCTCAGTCCACTTTAAATAGGTGGACTTTAGCCTGCCTATTTTCAATTGATTTGACTCGAATCCAGGCCATAAATCCATATCAGACCCAGGCCAAAACTCTATCCAAAATTTTTTTTTTTCTGGTATTGGAGCATTTGGATATTCCCATAATTCTGATAATTGGATGACCCATTGACATTCCAAACCTCAGGTACACAAAAATGGAGACCTGCATAACTCCCTTGCCTGAAGTGGCCACAGTTCGAGAGATGGCCGGCGGGGAACTGAAGAAATGGCCGGAAAGATTGACTGCGGTGCCGCCAAGGATCAGCAGTGGAAGCCTAGAAGGAATTACGGCGAATATGTTCTTAGAAGACACAGAGCTGTGGAAGAAGAGAGTGAGTCATTACAAGACCCTGAACGCTCAGCTGGCCCAGAAGGGAAGATACCGCAACTTGTTGGACATGAATGCTAACTTTGGAGGATTTGCAGCAGCTCTGGTAGATGATCCAGTCTGGGTAATGAACATGGTCCCCTCAGAGGCCCAGATCAACACTCTGGGAGTCATCTATGAAAGAGGGTTGATTGGAACTTACCAAAGCTGGTAAAATTTTCACAGCATGCTGTTTCTGTTTTGTAGAGCTTCTCATGGGATGGGCCCAAACATCTCAGAGCCAAGTCCAACCCCAAATTTAGCTGGTGTTTGCCTATTAGGTTGTCCTCTTAGATCTATGGACTGGTCATATACTTTTCTAGCTCAATACTTAGTAGGCTTAAAGGCCTGGACTGGTCCAGCCTGACATATTTAGTACTAGGGACTATATAATTAATAGGAGATGCTCTTGTGAGAGTAACTCTCACGGTGCTGTGAGAGTAAGGATGAGGGGCCCCCACATCCAATCTCATCCAATGCTGATGGGAGCCATCACATTTAGGTTGTTGGCATTGGATGTGTGTGGGAGGGGCACCCTTACTCTCACAATACCGTGATGGTTACTCTCACATAAGCATATCCCATTTTTAACAAATGGCATGGACCTCAACCTGATTTCTAGGTCCATGGTCTAGATCTGGACCTTAGTCTTAGGCCTTATAAATTAATGGACCGTGTGTGGACAAGCTCCATCTTGGTCCTGTGATTTTATTGTGCTTTTTTGAGGCCTAATTCTGGCCAAACTCAAAAATAAGCACAAACCAAATTTCACTTTTGATATGGTGCATGGTGAAAATCCATATGACCAATACTCCACTCTTATAATTAAACAATGGGATTTTTCATCACTCACTTGGATTGTTTCATCGCAGGTGCGAGGCCATGTCTACATATCCGAGAACATATGATCTTATACATGCAGATTCAATATTTAGCCTCTACCAAAACAGGTGATTAATTAATCAATACCTTTCCCTCTTTGCATGCCATTCTTTGACTTTCTTCAACCATGAATATTTTTGGTCTTCTAGAAAAAAACTTCATTAGATCGGAGTGGTACCATTGTTTTTCTCTATTAACACTAGTAATTCATTGATTAACTTTAATGGAATAAATCACGCCGATCAGTGTTTCCCTCAAATTAGAGTAATTTTTTGATGAGTCATTTCATCAGATGGGGGAAGGCATTTGGGCATGTGGGATGAGCAGATTGGATTTATCATATATGAGTTCATCTTCCAGATTTTAAAATTTTATAGTAAATGCTAAAAATGGCTTTCCCTCTCTCAAATAAAGTTGTTATTAGTGGAAAAGTCGACCCCAAATAGAAAGATTATACTGCGATAAGAGTCTCATGCACCCAAGATAATTTAAATGTTGTGCTTGTATTTTTAGGTGTGAGATGGAAGACATTCTGCTGGAGATGGATAGGATATTGAGGCCTGAAGGAACTGTGATATTTAGAGATGATATTGATGTGCTGGTGAGAATCAAGAGCACAACAGATGGAATGAGATGGGACAGCCAGTTGATGAACCATGAAGATGGGCCTTTTGTGAGGGAGAAGATCTTACTAGCTGTCAAGTCCTATTGGACTGCACCTGCCAACTCCAAGAAGAATCACACAGCATTCAGAAAGCAGAGCTGACTGTGTTTTATTTCCTTTTCATCAATGCGATTCTTTCAATTATGCAAAGTTTCATATAGAGAAGAAAGAACTAGTAACTCAGTGAGGAATGCTTTATTTACCCTTCTTTTTTTTTTTTTTTTTTTTTGGATGGAATTAGTCAATACAAAAGGTGGGGCAAATATACAAGAAGATACTGCTGGGTTTTGGTTATGTATTTTGACTATTGAATTCTTCAAAATGCATTTTCATTCCTTCATCAGGTTTAGCAATTTTCTTTTCCTCTGACTTGGGCATGTTCCATAGTTTTGTTGGGATGTGCTCTGATGGGGATGTCTGTCTCTCATCCTAGGGATTACCTCATGGAGCCCAGCCAACCAAGGGAAAGGTGGGGGTCAAGATTTGGATGATTCCTACAATTGTGCAAAATTTCAACTCAATTAAATCAACCTTGCCCCTCAATCTATGTTCCTCAAGTTGAATATATTTCTTTTAGGATTTAAATCCAACTGTGAGCATTGGTGGAACCAAAGGGGGGCTGGGCATGGCCATGGCTACCAAAAAATGCATTCCCCGCCCCCCTTTTCTTTTTACACCAGGAATATTTCCCGAGTTCTCCCCTAACTGTGAGTAGTGGTTGGATGAGTGTCAAATATGAGCTTATGCCGATTCACGAGGAATCTTGAATGTCAAAGATGCATTTCATCCATGTCCATATTTCATACTAATTGTGCGATGCGCATGGCTAGCTGGAAAGATCTCTAGGTGGACCCTACTTGTATTAATTGACCATTTTAGAAGGCCCACAATGTTACATCATCTGGGTGGCCTTAGCACATTTACATTGCTAGTTTGGTCATTTGGGTTGTACCTCAGTTAACTTTTTTTTCTTTTTAATTCAGTTTTCTTCAAAAACAAAAAAACTTTCTTTTTTAAAAAAACTATAAATAAATAAGCCTTAGGGCATTTTGATCTTTACAAATTACATGCCAAAGTTTGCTTAAAATCAGTCAAAAAATGTCCGATTAGAAGTCAAAAGGCTTTTCAAACATTTCATCAGAAGGAAGGGAGTTCTTATAATTACCAACTAGCTATAGTGTGAGAAGCCACTGCCCAACATGGGCCAAAAATGAAAAAAAGATAATGTAATTTATTGTTTTTAATATTAAAAAAAAGATAGATATAAAAGAAGCAAATATATCATCTAACAGTAGGAGTAAAAAATCTAAAATAGTTTAAATTGAATAATTAAGATTACAAATAAATTATCAAGAGACCAACAAACCATATAAATATCAGAAAAAGAGAAAAAATATTGTTAGGTACATCATCCACAAAATAAGTATGTCCCAACTCATGATCATATCCACCAATAAATTAGATGATCATAGCCACCAAAAACTCATGTAAATATGTTTTCATTTTTATAATGTTTGTATGATCTAAAAAATCAAAGGGGGTGTTATACCCATGAAAAAAGGTCTGTGCAAAGCTCAGGCAAAAAAAAAAAAAAAAAAAACTATATTTTCAGTTTTAGTTTATTTTTTTATATATAAATGTGAGGAAGAGAAATCTAAAATAAAAAATTATAAAAAGGAGAAATATTTACTAAAATTACATAAATTATGGTATAAAGTTGAAATTATAAAATCTCACTTATTTTAACTTTTTATACAATTTATAGGTAACACAAAAAGAAAAAATACAATTTCTCAATTAACCATTGCCCTAAACAAAATGAGTAATCCAAAATCTACATTAGAGATCAACTACCTTATTACTATCATTCACAACTTGAACAGTTTGAAACTGATTTACTGAATGTCTACAAAAGAATACTCAGATTAATACACAATCATTTTTTAATAAGAAACAAACTAGCAAATATATTTTAATGAAATTACAAATTGCAGCATATTAACAACACTAAGTAATTATTTTACAAATATATTTAATATCTATAAATTAAGAAGTGATCGTAATGTGATATACATTGTATCAATATTAATAATTTGTAACTCACTCTACAGGTTAATAACTTGTTGAACTTTTGAAGTTGAATTTCAGATTTTATTTGACGCATAGAAAATTGAATGTAGAAAAATAAAACGTATTATTATTTATCTTTTGTATTCAAGCTACTAGAAATCTTGTAGTAGCGAATAATGGTTCATCTGTTGAACAACTTTTCCTCCAAAGGGAGGAAATATTGAAAGATCAAGCATATTATAGAGTTATATGATGGACAACTTTTCCTCCTTTTAGAGCGGAGAAAACCTTTCAAAATAAAGCATATATCACTGATAATTTTTCCTTCCTTTAGACCGGAAGATCATGTATGATGCAAACGTTATATGGCAGAAACTGGTTTACTATAATGCTAGCAAAGAGCCCCAATTTCACATATAATTAGGCCACATATATGAAATCAATGCAAACCATGAGTAATACTAATTTGGACGCACCTAGTATGGCGAACACAACAATTAGGGTCACTGCAAGGCACTAATCACTTGGATATTGATATATGATCAATAATAATGAAAATCACTGGTAATTCAATAGAAGGTACTTCACAACAATAAAAATTACAATAATGATAATCGTCAAATTATAATCACCATGATGATGTCAATATATGATGAATGCAAGAGTTGCATGCCATCATCTTATCATTAATAAATACAAAAAAGTCCATATAGTTGGATTATAATAATCTTACTAGTAATATGAGTTGGGATCCTCACAATGAACTACCAAAACCTTCCAAATCTTAGCATTTGTGCACCCCCAACTCCCCAAGGCAAATCAAAGCCCTTCATAAAAAAACTAGAGATCATTAGAATTGCTACACCCAAATCACACAAGGGTGATTCTAAGTGCACCCCTATGAAGTGCTGAAGGCACCCACCTCCCTTTATGAACAATGATTAATCACTGTTCATAAAGGGAGGTGGGTGTCTTCAACAAAAGGGGTGGGTGCATTTAGAACCACCCATCACACAAATTCGACCTCGAAAAGCATGCTATCAAGCCCCACATACCTAGCCCTTTACTGATGGTTAGACCCATGCCACCATCTCCCTCCACCTCATCACTTTCTAGTTTCTACCATCCTTTCTCTTGTCACTCATCTCAGCCCCTTCTTTGTCTTAAAATCCAAGTACTCTACATCTTAGCCGTCTGATGAGAGACCCAGTGTGCTGCAAATCCATTAGGCCCCTAAAACATTAACTATATATCCATTGGATTGCATGCATATAGCACAATCCAAACCATTTCTTTCACTCCTTTCCATTAATCCTGTCTATTGAAAAAGCTCTATAAACAGTGCCCACTCTCCTTGTTCCAAAGGGAGGCCTCTCAAAATATTCATTCTGTCGTTTTGCTTCTATATGCCTTCTATTGTAAAAATATTGATACAATACATCTAAAATAGAGAGAAAATTTAAAAAGAAAGAGAGAATAAATGCTTGAGAATTATCGCTATGGTCAAGTAATCCTAACCCTTGATCTCAAAGGTTAAAACTTTAAGTACAATTATTTAATTTTTAGTTATTATTATATTTATCATTATTTATGTGTTTGTGTGTGATTAAATTAATCTAATGGTGGTGAACATCCAAATCAATTTCTAATTGTGGTAGGTCCAATTCATGGAGGTGGTGAAGTTGAATGGAGTGGATTAGTCAAAAGGGGCTCCATTGTACAAAATAGACAATGACCTTAACTAGAAAAAAGGCTTGACTTTTATAAAAGCCCCACTTACATACAAGGAGTAGTTGCATCGTGCACATGGGAATATAGAGCCGATTTTGAAATTACAATATGTTATGACCTAGGCCATGAGATAAAGCAGCTAGTAACCCTTTGGCCATCATCATATAGATCTCAGACAGTAGCTAGCATGGATCTTAAGAAGATCGAACAGGTTGGTGGCCATCACATAGATCGTAGAGTACTTGGCTTAGATCTTGGGAAATCTAACAGGTTGGTGAAGCCCAAGAATTCAAGTATTATAAGATGCTTTGAAGATCGTTCTTGATTTCATATTGTTTAATTAAATGTACATTCTCAAATCCAAGGAGCATTTCATGATGTGATATTCTTTAGATTATCTCAACTCTCAAATCTAAGAGCCCCTTAAAAGACTAAAGTGACAACCTTTGCCACCTCATGCTTCTATGGTTCTCTCTAGCTACACGATAGGAACTTTGAATGAAGGGAGAGAATGGGCCAGGAAGCCTCCCCAAACTAGTGGGCTCAGCTTGACCTTGGGCTAATTTATCTATTGGACTTCTTTAGCCTATAAAACAATTGTTTTCGTCCTCAATTAAATAATGGAACCATTGGATTATAACTTTGGATTTCAAATGGGTCTTCTTGGCTAATCCTTTTGAACTTTGGCAACTTAGGGTTTCCTAATGGAAACATAGGTATAAATCCTGTTTGTTTTATGTAATTGAGTTCCTAGGATTTTGTTACTTTTATTCCTGGCCGCCCCGGGGGGGGGGGGGGGGGGGTTTTTAAAAGTAACAAGTTAGACTCCAAAATAACAAATAAAAAGAAAAGGCCTCATGAAATAGGTCTTCTGAAATGAGTGAAAACTGTAGAAATTTGCATACTGGATTGTTGATTGGGCTTGAGCGTGTGGGAATGAACTGTCATGAATCATGACGAAGGTAAGGTCCAGACCGCCTTGTTGCCCCTATATCAGGCTGGTTTCACACACTCTGGCCTTGCCCAAGCCCACCAATTGCTCTCTAAAGTCTTACATTGTACATTTGACATGGATCAGTACCATTCAAGACAGATACGCTGGATGGCTAATAAATAAAGGATTTAGGAAACATCATCATGCCTTCATGGTTGGCTTAGTAAGCCTCCCACATTAGAGTAAGAAGGCGTTGACAAGATATCATCAGTGGTATGGAAGAAAAATATTCTATTGGTTTTTATTCTTATCTGATACCCCTCCTAGTAGAGCTTTATCAGCAACCGTATACACGAAAGCAAAGAAGACAACTTTCCTTTGAAAAAAAAAAAAAAAAAAGAAGAAGCTCACATTGATGATTTGTATGCTACATATATGCCTGTGTCTATTTAAGTAGCACTTCACTCAACGTCTTAATCACCTTCTCAATTCTCGGTTTCGATTCCATACCTCTTTTGAGTTTCTTCTTCTCTTAGAAATTCATTTCTTTCCTTACGGATATATGTACACATTTGTCAGTTTACATACAAGGTTTACATATTGGATAATGTGGCATGTTGCTTTATGCATGGTATCCCTCATTGTCATTTTTATCACTCATTGGGTTTGTAGATGGAGACATCCTAAATGCAGTGGCAGGCTCCCTCCAGGTTCCATGGGATTGCCTCTTCTTGGAGAGACCCTTCAGTTCTTCTCCCGCAACACCTCAACAGATGTTCCTCCTTTCATTAAACAAAGGATGGAAAGGTAAAGACATTACTGTGTCTATTTTGATCATTTGAATAGTAGTACAATGATCCATCTATCCTTTTTTTTTTTTTTTTTTTTTTTCATATTAGAAAAATGATTTTGGGTCTATATGGAACTATCCTAAATCACAAGACGTTTGAATATTTTAATCAGATGAACAGTAAATCATTCCACTGTGCGTTTGGAGCTATTTGAAAATGAAAATTCACATTTAGGGCCCATTTGCTTAAAGGTTTTTTATTTTATTTTTTGCTGGAAATTTGCTTGAAGGTATTGAATTGCTAGGATTTTTAAGCAATGCATTTCAATCTGACGATAAAAAATGACTATGCACTAGGGACAACTATATGATCTTCCCTTGATAGGAAATGATTACAATACCCATCGCCCCAGTAAATTAAATCCCTACCAAAGTAATTGTCATCTACATCTCCACCTTGGACCTACTTCTCACCTCTTTATAAATACCCCTCCAATAAAACACTCTTTACTAATAAGTCCTAACAATTCAGCACCAAGTAGGCAGCAAACAAGTCAGTTATGATTTCAAAACCCACCCAAATGCACAGCAGAACAGATTACCATAATTTACCTACCTAAGTGTTAGCGGGTGGGGTACTTGAGGGGCGCATGAACACTTTGAATCTAGACCTGCTTGTTATAACTATACTGTCAATGTACAGATATGGGCCTGTATTTAGTTTAGGACCAGTTTGGTGGGGCGTCCTGTAATAGTATCTACAGACCCAGAACTCAACCATTTCATATTCCAACAAGAAGGAAGGTTCTTCCAGAGCTGGTATCCAGACACCTTCACTGAGATCTTCGGACGACAAAATGTCGGTTCATTGCATGGGTTCCTGTACAAGTATCTGAAGAACATGGTCTTGAATCTCTTTGGCCCTGAGAGCCTGAAAGAAAGACTGCTTCTTCAAGTTGAAGAGGCAGCTTGCGAAAATCTTAGGTTGTGGTCTAGCCAGCCCAGTGTGGAATTGAAAGAAGCAACTGCAGAGGTGAGTTCAGCTATAAACACCTTCACTACAGTTTCATATAGTGTTTTCTTACCTTGAGTTTGGTTCTATACTTTCTATGTTTTCTACGGATGATATTCGATCTAACTGCAAATAATCTGATCAATTATGATCCAACAAAGTCCACAGAGAATTTGAGGGAGAATTTTGTAGCTTTCATACAGGGTCTCATCTCCTTTCCCATTAACATCCCCGGTACTGCTTACCATAAATGTCTACAGGTACTTACATCTTTATAACCTTACAATATTTCATTTTTCAGCCGTCGTTTTACCAATGAGAAAATGATTAGTGGAGAATACTCACTTCGTGGAGAAATGAGGAGAAATATAGAAATAGAGAATTTTCTAGTTCAGATTCTCTCCTGTGTTTGGATTTGAGAAATTTATGTAGAAACAAAAAATCTGTTTTAAACCTTTGTTTAAGCACATAGAATGAATAAATGTCACTTTTGATAGTTAAAAAGGTTCATGGCCACAGGAGAAAAGGGTGTTCTCTTCTCCACTTCTTTAGCCAAAAAAAAAAATCTCCAATGGTTAAGATAAGAATCACTATTCTTCTCTAGTGAAATATGTTTTCCTACAGTTGCATCTGCCTTTAGGGAGAAAAGAACTCTCCTCTTAACTAACTTTTGCAAAAGATAGGGGCAAAGATTTTCTCCCAAAGGGGTGGAGAAAACTCCCCTTCTCTAGAGAAATTGAATATTTTTATTTTTAAAGTTTCACATTAAACTATTTAGTGGTTATTCCTCTTTTATATATTCCCTACCCCTAGTTTTCTCCACCCTGTTGAAAATTTTCACTTTTTAAATATATATATATATATACAAAGAAAGAAAAAAAAAATAGAGAACATAAAAAAAAATAGAGAACATTATTTTTCCTCCTTACTTTTCTCCTCATTCAAACGGGCCCTGAAGAATTAATTTCAGTTCAAAAATGCACGCGATTTGACTGAGATGAATTGGCTCAGTTTTAATGGGGAGTTTCAGTCCCCAATTCTGTTCTCACTATGTTTGCTCAGGGACGGAAAAAAGCGATGAAGATGTTGAAGAACATGCTGCAGGAGAGACTTGCTTCACCTGAGAAGCAATACAGAGATTTCTTTGATCGTGTTGTGGAAGAGTTGAAGAAAGAAAAACCAATTCTCACCGAAGCAATTGCACTTGATCTGATGTTTGTGTTACTCTTTGCAAGCTTCGAGACAACTTCTCTGGCTATAACCTTAGCAATCAAGTTTCTAACAGACCACCCATCAGTGCTTGTGAAATTAACAGTTAGTAATTCTACATTTCCAGAGATAGTATTTTATCCTGTTATTCTCCAATGGTCCACAAGCCACAACACCGTCCCTCTATCAGGAGGAACATGAGACAATTCTTAGAAGCAGGGATCCTATACATTCTGGGATCACATGGAAAGAACACAAATCAATGACATTTACATCTCTGTTGAGTCAAATGAGTTACTCTCTTCCTAAAGCTAGTTCCCATTGGCTAATTACAATGATACAAGTGAATTATTTTAGAATTTACTAACTTGAAACCTGGTGACTCGCCCTGCTGATGCAATTAAATATCAGGTTATAAATGAAACAGTTAGCCTTGCAAATATTGTTCCAGGGATTTTCTGAAAGGCATTGCAAGATGTCCAGATAAATGGTACGTTTGCTTTTTTTTCTTTCTTTTTGATAATGTGGGTATCTCTGAGGTCTTTGGCTCAATAGGACTAATCCCCCCCACCGGCAGCACCCACTAAACCCTGTACATTTGCATTCAATGAAGCAGTTTTGAGTCTAAGATGATAGTGTACTTACATTGCTAACACTCACTTCACTTGAATTGGGATGAAAGCATTGAAGGATATATGATTCCAAAGGGCTGGGCTGTGATGGTCTGTCCTCCTGCTGTACACCTGAATCCAGAAATATATCAAGATCCACTTGCTTTTAATCCATCTGGATGGGAGGTGGGTACTATTGCTGAGTACTTTTTTTTCCCTCTCTTTTTTCAACAGCTCTTTTTTTTAATGAAAAGTAGGATTACTGAACAGGGGGTGGAATCAAATGGAGGGTCTAAACATTTCATGGCTTTTGGTGGGGGCATGAGACTTTGTGTTGGAACAGATTTCACCAAGCTGCAGATGGCCATATTCCTCCATTGTTTGGTCTCTAAGTACAGGTATAAAGTGCTGCATACATACACATTGCAAATCAGGCTGGCTATCCCTGACCCAACCCACCAAACCAATGGGAACCGAGTAGAGTAATTATAAGGTTCAGGCTGACCCTTTCTATTTTTATGTTGAGTCCGGATTTGGCACTAGTATTTTCAGTTTGGATTTGGGCTGGTATTTCTGACATGATTAATAAATGGAGAGTGTTCAAGTTGAGTCTACACCTACTAACCAATCCACCAGCCAACTCAAAACTGACTTGCAATATGACCCACTAATCAAACTCTCTCCCAACTTGTTGATTAAAAGCTCAGGTTGAACCCTTTTATTTTTATTTTTTTTGGAAAGTTTTCTTCTTTATTTTTCTTTGCTCATGCTTGCTCGACTTGTTCTTCAAGGTGATGTAACAATTATTGATACAGACATAGGATCAGGCCCAGGTCTAGCTTATGGAGGAACTTGACCCACCCAAATGTCTGATATAGTGGAATCTGTCTAGCCATCAATCCTATATGGTTTCTCAGATAGATATTTTTGTTTATTATATCATTATTTTAAACTTCTACAAATTTCTGATATTTTCATAATATAAATAAAAAATTAACATGACTCCCCACATTAACTGCACTCTCCAATTTTTGACTTTCTGAGTCAACTTCAAGTCAAAAGTCAGCAAGCAATGGTAACAGCCTCATCTCTGAGCCCCAACCTTCATTTTCACCTGGACTTTAGTACATGCAACTATTACATTTACTTTTCTTCTCCTGGTCCTTCATTTTATTTTTCCTCCTTCAATATTAAATTCATTTATACATTATTTTTGCTATATTTCATTTTTATAACATAAATTTTATTTTTTATTTTAATGGGATAACGTTTGACAAAAACACCAAATTTGAAATTGTTCCAATAAAGATATTTGCAACATTGATATTTAGGTCCATGAAACTCAAATTGAAAATGGGCCCAAAGATTAGGCACATATCCAATATTTTCAATTTGGGTCTTTCAAGTGTTTCCTGGATTAATTTAATCCATCAGAGAGACTGACTCATTTATTTAAATGTGGATTGGTCAGGTGGACTGAAATCAGAGGAGGAAACATTGTGCGAACCCCAGGCTTATCATTTCCAAACGGTTATCACATTCAACTCTTTGAAAAGCCTCCCTGAAGTTGCTACCCCTGCAATACAACATTTTACATCTGTGCTTTTTAATAAACCATATGTGTGTGTGTGTTTGTGTGTTTATCTCTTATTGGATTTGTATGTCTTGTGATTTTATGTGGACGGTTGTCACTAACTCTTGATCTTCCATGCATTCTGGGAAATAGAATAAAATTACAAAATCCTTGGGTGAGCACGGAGTGATTGTTTGGGTGAAGTGTCAGTACTGTTTAGCTTCAATAATCTAGATTAAGCTGACACTTTGGGGCCCACTTGAGATCAAACCAGTATATGTGGACAGTAATGGTTATAAAATATAAGTTGATAATCTCTCAAATTATTTTCAAGAAATCGATATAGACTATCAAAATGACATGCCATTTTGTCCTGTATTGCTGATATAGACAATGTGTATATATTAAGACCAACAGTATCTGAGACCCAACTTCTCAAAATTATGCTCTTATCTTTTATTGGCATTGGGCCAAATTTCAATCCAAACAGGGTAAGAACTGCTTTTACGTGCAGAAGAACACATGATTTATAGTTGCTTCACTGCCTATGATAGTACAGGTTTTCACTTAAAAGAGTTGAGAATTACATGGCTCTCACTCTTCCAAACTGTAGAGTTGGTGTGACCTACCTATGAATATCCCCAAGAATGCAAGATCCTACCATTGTTAATGCATGCCTTTTAAACGAAAAAGAACACTAAAGACTGAGTTATAACTCCTCCAGTTGGGTTGATGGTTGAGTTCTAACAGATTCATTTTTAATTTTTTTACATAAGCAGTCAAATATAACATTTTGGGATGATGCCATTGATCTGAATCTCCCTCCTATCCAAGTAACATTTACATTTGTAGTTAAGGGTACTGATCTCATGGGTGATTCGGATAGAGATGATTATTTCAATTAAGAATAAAATATTAATTCAATTGCTTTATTATATGCAAGTCAATGGTCCCACAGTATATATACTGCTCACCTAAATAGGTGAAACTGTCAAGCCACTTACAGATGGTGGTGAGTCCCCATGTATCATGGGGTTACTTGGAGCTGGTTTGAATTTACTAGAGTGAGATACACTAATGTGGCTATTTTGACTCCTACCATTAATTCCCATATCTTAATGCAGGTGTATTAATTAAACATTGCACATCTTCATAAGCTAAATAGGCTAGACATATAGAAAATGTTTATTTAATTTGATCAAATAGAAATACATACAAGACAAAGTACTTAACTTCTAACAACAACAACAACAACAACCAAAAAAAAAAAGATGAAGTACTTTATAATAACCATTAATTATTCTCAGTTTTTATGCTAACACCCGCTTAATTCCATCTACCACCTTTTATTCATTCATCATCATCTAGCTGATCCAAGCAAAGCTCCATCGCTTTCTTCTCCAATTACTTCAAGGAACGCTGCAAAAATTCCAAAAACCCAATTAATAAATCTAATCTTTTTTTTTTTTTTGGAAAAGAAAATCCTTTGGGTCCATTTATTTGGATGTGGATTAAATAGGC
This sequence comes from Camphora micrantha, assembly GCA_003546025.1. Classification (NCBI taxonomy): domain Eukaryota; kingdom Viridiplantae; phylum Streptophyta; class Magnoliopsida; order Laurales; family Lauraceae; genus Camphora; species Camphora micrantha. The sequence continues at coordinate 19,509,286 of QPKB01000006.1, read as the reverse complement.
AAAGACTGTGCAAAAGTTAACTATTAGACAGTTTTCTCCACCTTCATTTTCTCCTCATCCAAATCGACCTTCAAAGACTAGAAAATAAGCGCATGTAAAAATAGTTTAACTGGTGATTGAGAAAGGGAAGTGTACCTGTTGCAATCCAAGTTAGGCTGTGCAGAGAAGCCAAGATAGACACCACATAGAGCAGGCAAGCGTGCTACTGCTGAGGCATTTGGATTGTATGTTGCCATGAGTGACACCAAGCACCTGCACACTTCCTTCCGGTCATTCGTCGTGGCCGCCATGCTATTCAGGCTATACATTGCCTTGCAGCAAGGTGATCCTAGCATTGGTTCAGGTGCACCAAAGTTGAGGAAGCCGGAGCAGACCGCCATGAGCGATCCCACCGGGCTGCATTCTATGGAACCACTCACTACTGTGGAGCAGTACCCTATCAACAGTAGCATCCCAATTGCCAATCCCTTGCAACCCATTTCGTGCAATTCTCTGAACAAAGTCACTTCAAGTCTAGGGAGAGGGAGGACCTGTGGTATTTTGAACAGAAGGGCTCATGCATTTATACTGGTGGGTTCATTAGATGGTTTGGGGTTGGTTGGTCACAATGGGTGCATGGTTCATGAGAGCTGGATGAGTTTTGGGACCCCTGTAACTGTTAGCAACCTTGTTAAGCATGTCCAGAGCCTACACCATGCCACATTCATGGGACTTGGGAGTTTCCATCTTTCTTTGAGTAAATTGTGTTTGAGAAGCCTCAATATTAAGTACTAATTAGTGCATTATTAGTAATGGCTTGGATATTGTAATAGTTCAGACCTGAATTACATTGAAATAATTGTCATCATAATGATCATTCAATTTAATTTATGAAGTGGCTAAATTTTTAGAAGTGAATTTGAGATTGGATTCTAATACTTTTTCCCCTTTTTATGATGATGACTGCCTTTTTTATTTTACATTATGAACCAGGGGCAAAGAAAAAACCAAAGCACAAACCACTTTTTTTTTACTGCCTACTCTTGGCTCATAGGGGCTGCACCTTGTTTTGGAACCAAGCCATGCACCATGCATCCTCCTCGCATGTAATGACAGACCAGAAAATTCCATATTGTTGGGATCGATCGATGGTGTATGAAAGCAAGAATTTGAGAGTTCAAGTCAATATTCAATTTCAAAATTTTTTTTCTTTTTAATGCTTGTACATTGCTCTAAGTGGGTTGAAACTTGCTGAATGCCAAGTCATATTACCAAGCATGCAAAATTAATAGGTTCAATAAAGCAGGGCTCTACATGTGCAGAAGTAGCTAAAGATTGTTTCTCACGCCCCTGAGATTAGGTCGGGTTTTTACCTGATCAGCAGAACGCAAGAATCGAGGCCGCTTAAAAAAATTTCTTCTAATTACATTTGTGACCCCAATTCCAGGTGGATTAAAGTCTGAGGTAGGAGTGTGAATCGGGCCCTACCTGGGTCGCACTGTACCGTGCCGGCTTGTGAAAATTCACATGATTGAACATGTGGATTATCAAACAATATGAAGGGAGCATTGCATCTCTCACTTCTGCTTTGAAGTGTCTCTCCATCTCTCACCACATAAACCTCCTCACACAGCCATGGTTTTAGGTCTCGAATTGCATATGAATTGCATATGACTCCCCAAACACAACATAAAAGGTCATAACAATCACTAGAAGTCTCTTCATCTCCTTCTAATCCTAAAACAAATAGTTGTTTTGTTGATGGTACACTCAACTACACCACCATCTACTTCTTTTAATCATTCACCATGAAAAATAAGTAATGATATGGTTCAATCATGATTATCTACACAGACGAGAAGGAGGAAAATGGTAGGACTAACTGATGGGTTGATCTATTGCAAAAAAACACGTGTAGGTGAATTTTAGAATGCGATATCGGAAAGAAGTTGAAGGTAATGGAACGAAGATAAAGAAATCCACACAAATCATCATTTTGAAAAACAAACAATGGAGAAATGATAAGAAGAATACCTCCACGTAATAAGATGATCGAATCTATGATGCTTCAATAGAAAAGAGGTTGGAAAATTACCTTTGGGACCACATTGCAGACTGCTGAAGAAGAAGGAGGCAAAGAAATTGGCAAACAGGGGATAAAGATGGGGAGGAAGAAAGGGGAAATATGATTTCGGGGATTTTGTAAGATTTAAACGAGCGATGACGTTGTCCTTTAATGAAAATTTTAATAAAAAAACGACCACTTTCGTATCATATTAACTACTTGGGCCTTTTTTGTTTAGTCTCCATCTATAATGATTTTTTAGTTAAATTCCTGTAGAATAAATGAGCGGGGATATATATTTTTGCTCATACAGGTTAGTTGCAATATCGCAGCTTAGCAAAAAAAAAAAACAAGCGGGGTATTCCCATTTAGGGGCTTTTTGGTCGATATTGAAGTTTAAGGACTTTTTTGTCTCCGCTAAATCTAAAGAGGATTTTTCCAATAAAATCTTCTAAAATTTTGTATCCAATACAAAAGGAAACACACATTCAATCACAAGTCCAAAAAGAAAAACACTTGAAATAAAAGAGCAAAAGGAATAGTTCGCTATGTGCTCGCCACACGGCTGCGGAACAAAAGGAGCAGTGGGTAATGCTAAATAATTCCTCGAGGATACTGAAGTTCTCCTATGGCAAGGCCTCGCCTCAATGGCTATTGATTAGTAGGGCCTTTGAACTTTAACTTTCCATTGTTATCCTAGAGAGAGAGAGAGATAACATTACACCTAGATCAAGCATCCAAATTAACATATAATATAAGTTAAAAGAGAAAAAAATAAATATTGTTGATCTTAAAAAAGCAATATACCTCATTGGATATTATTTTTTTTTTAACACTTAAAATTCATTATTGCAAAGTCTTATAAAATTTCCAAAAAATATAGTATCATATATGAGCTTTGCAGGAATTTAAAAGACAATTTAGCATCAACTGGTCTTAAATTATTATGCTACAAAGAAAAAAAAAATTCGCCTACAAAATAAAACTTTAAACCACACTGATGCAAAAATCCTCTGCCATATATTAGGTATATTTTCAAACTTAATGCAAAAACCTCTGTTATGTAAGTTGTTATGTTTCTTTGCTCAACTAAAGGAAAAAATAAAAAAATATAAGATAAGAAAATATATATCTAGATGCAAACAATCAGTTTTGTAGAGAATCATCATGTCCATGGTTCAAATAAAGGTTAGTGTGCCGGGCCAAGGTGCATGTCCCGTCTTTTGAAACCACGGTTCGAACTTAGGCCTCTCCCCTCCTTGCATATATGAGTTGTTATTGCCTCACATATGTGAGTTATGTCTTTTGGCATGTGTGAGGTCCCATCACCTTACAACGGATTTTATTATAATTATTATAATTTCTTTCAACACTTCTGAAGGGATAATAAATCAGACCTTATGCAGGTTCATGTCTTAGATTTCTTTCAACAATCTTCTACATTGGACTGGAGCATTGTGGATCCAGAAACACTGTTCATCCGCCTTTTTTTTTTTTGTCTCTACTTTCCAGATGTATCTAAAATTGAGCTATGGAAAAAAGGGGCATTGCCTCTACTTCTTTACGCTTAACAGAGGCTAAAACACACTCCAAATGCCTTTTTTCTCAAAAATTTTACTCATTTTAGAGATTTAGAGAATTAGAGACCAAAGCAGTGATGCCAAACCGAAGCTAAATGTAAGGGCTTGAAATTTAACCATTAAAGACTAAAGGCCCTAATTTGGAAGGGCTTGAAATTTTCAAAAGTGGCCCCCACTGTGGAGTTCAACTCCTTTGCACAGGAAAGACACTCAAGCCTTATTTAACAAACAACATTCTCATTCTTTATTTCTCCTTATCTTAAATAAAGAGTAGTGCTATTTGGACAAACTTTTTAACAGAATTTTGAATAAATCCTATGGTATGCCTCAAATGGAGATATTCAAAGCATACCATAGAATTTATCCAAAATTCTAGCATATTCAAAAATACCATAGAGTTTATCTAAAATTCTGTAAAAATAAATTGTCCAATTAGGATTTTTGGTAAATAAATGCCATTCAAACACATGAAGCGCTCGCTCAGTCTTGTCCTTTCACGCTCTCTTCTTCTTCGATTCACTGATATCGCTTCCTAATTCCATATCCTTCTTACACACGACAGGGAGAGAGAGAGAAAACGATACGAGCCGAAACCCTAAATCTCCCAACAAGATCTGATCAGAGTACTTCTCATCAGATCTGTTCCGATCCAATCCGAAATGCCGCACCGTTACGTCCTCGATCTCCTACGACCATCGAAGAGAATCTGATCCGTTCCTTCCGATCCGATCCGGAATGTCGAATCGGAACGCCTGGCAGTGTAAGATCTTCGGTCTTGTACCGGCGCTGATCTGAATCCGATCCGACTCCGTCCGATCAGATTTGTTTTCAATCCGAAATGTCTAAGCGTAACGCCAGGCGGTGGAGGTTCATCGATCTTGTCTCCGCCGGCTTCTTCATTGCCTTCCTCGTCTTCTTCGTCGTCTTCTTCAAACCCGCCGGCGAAGCCCTCACCGAAGGGCAGGCGGCGGCGTTCCCTCCGCCGGCGGATCCGCAGCGGAGGGAGAAGCTGCTGGCTCTAGCCGACGGCGGGAAGAGGCCGCCGATAGACGCGTGCCCTGCCGGAGCCGTCGATTACATGCCGTGCGAGGATCCGAAGAGGAACAGTCAGCTCAGCAGGGAGATGAACTTCTACCGCGAGCGGCACTGCCCGGCGCCGGAGGAGTCCCCGGTCTGCTTGATTCCGCCGCCGGTCGGATATAAGATCCCCGTCCAATGGCCAGAGAGCTTGCACAAGGTACATGGAATTGGTAACTCGCATCTTCGTATTTTGTTTTCTTTGATCCTTGAGCTTCTTTGGTTCTATGTCTTCTTGGATTGAATTTAAAAATTGCATCGGCATGCTGAAAAAGTGGAATTGAAAATGTTTGGTAAAGTGCATGTTTGGATCTTCATATGAAGTGTGAGAATCTGAATGCTTTTAATAATACTTGAACCTTAAAACAGGCATTTGATTAGTGCTACTCTTTTAATATTCACTTTTGTTCTTCAATTTTGACCACTTTTAGAAATACAGTTTTAGAAATCTTAGGGTTTCAATTACATGAAACAAACACGTGCTTTATGCTCGAACTAAAATCTAACCGGAAGAGTGTATGAGATAGAGTTGAAGCCCGGCAATCGGCATCACAAAAATTTATGTCACTGAAGCTTAGGAAAGTATGCGTCTGGTGGACTTTTGATCTGGTGTGAGTTTTGAGGACCAAAATCATTGAGTTAGAATGATTTGATATGGCTGATTTTTTGTACAGAGGTATATGTCATTGAGGTCTTTCCTGCATTTTTCATCCCCATGATTCCCAATCATCCAAGTGGGTCCACACTCCACACGCAAGTGTGAACTGTGAGCAACAAATCATTTGCTGTGTCTCGTGTGTTTAATGAAATTTAATGTTTCAAAATCCTAATCTGACTTGCCACCTGCTGGTATTTATCTCGCGTGTGCTTATATATATATAGGTAGTGACCTAGTGCATGAGTCATGCACCGGATCAGTGTTCCCGCCTCTACGTGGGGCCCCACCAAGGACTGGGACCTGGCGGGATCAAAAAATCTCCTTAGGCCCTTCATCTCCGCAAAAAAATCAGCCCCATTCCTAAATCCTATCATCTCCATCCGGGCCCACACAAGTTTAAAGGTGCACAAAATCCATTTAGATGGGTGTGCTGTGGAATCCAAGAGTCCAGTTCGTTCAAATGGGTGCAAACCCGAGGGGGCATGTGAAATTCAAAGAGCGAGGGGGGTGTGGTCCAGTCGGATGGACCATCAGGTGGGATTTTATTCTGTCTTTGGACAAAAAAAAAAAAAAAAACACTCTGCACTAAGCGGCTACAATCATAATCATTGCGTGTCATCTGTATGTTCTGTTAAGATGTTGCTGCAGTCCTATTTATGTGGATTGCTCTGGAAATGAACTCGGGGATTTTCACTGGCAAACGACCTGTATTCTTTTAATGCATTGCTGAAAGCCCTGTGCATATTAATTGCTTGTTTATGCTTAGAATTGTCTCAAATAATTATTCTATTTCTGGTCATATTGGCTGTCTGTATCTGGTAATCAGTCTTTGCTTATTTTATGGTTAATCCAAAAAATGGGAAAAACCAAGATTTGATGCATTTTAAATACAGTAATACACCACCTTGCTGCGCAGCAAGGTATGATACATATGTTTTGCTTACATCACAAATGCTCCTTTTATTTGCAGATATGGCATAGCAATATGCCACATAACAAAATTGCTGAGAGGAAAGGCCATCAAGGCTGGATGAAAAAAGAAGGCTCATACTTCATTTTCCCAGGCGGTGGGACCATGTTCCCTGATGGAGCTACAGAATATATTGAGAAACTTGGGAAGTACATTCCTATTAGTGGAGGGATTTTGAGGACAGCTTTGGATATGGGTTGTGGGGTAGGAGCTCTATCCCTTCACTTGCAGTGCAAATTTATATGTATTTTCCTTGTATTGAGTCTTCAAGGTTACATAGAGAATCCCTTTTGCAGGTTGCCAGTTTTGGTGGATTCTTGCTCAAGGAAGACATTTTAACCCTTTCTTTTGCTCCAAGAGATTCTCATAAAGCACAGATACAATTTGCATTAGAAAGGGGCATACCAGCATTTGTTGCCATGCTTGGTACTCATCGGCTACCATTTCCTGCATTCTCATTTGACCTTGTGCACTGCTCCCGATGTTTGATCCCCTTTACTGCATATAGTGAGTTCTGTATCTATCACATGTTGTCTCCCTTCACTGTATTCTCCAATTTTGTTTGCACTTTTTTATATCCTGACCAAGATGGAGATCTGGCATTGCAGACGGAACATATTTTATTGAAGTGGATCGGTTGCTTCGACCAGGAGGATATCTTGTGATCTCCGGACCACCTGTTCAATGGCCTAAACAAGATGAGGACTGGGCAGATCTCCAAGTTGTGGCACGATCCCTTTGTTATGAGCTGATTGTTGTGGATGAACATACTGTCATATGGAAAAAACCTTCAGGAGATTCATGCCTTTTAAACCAAAATGAAGCTGGTTTTGAACCATGTAATGCACATGAAAATCCCAGTGAAGGATGGTAAGTATTTTTTATTGTTCTTCTTTATTTTATCTCACCAATAATCCAGATTTTTTTATCAGTCAGGCAGTCACTAATGATTTAGATTCATTCCCCAATGTTGTATAATTGCTAAGCTCTAATGATGGGGAAAAATAAGCTTTTCTATTTTTGTCCTCTCATACAATTATTCCCACATATTATAGTGTGACTTTCATCTATTTTACAGGTACTTTACATTGAAGAAATGTATCAGCAAGTTACCATCTGTCGATGGAGACATTGCTGTAGGGTTCATTCCAAATTGGCCTGATAGGCTAAAAGATCCTCCAGCAAGGGTCACAGTCATCAAAAATGGGATGGATGTGTTCGATGCTGACACATGGCTTTGGGCCAGACGGGTAGCATACTACAAGAAACTTCTTAAAATAAAACTAGGAACTTCAATCATACGCAATGTTATGGACATGAATGCATTTTTTGGAGGCTTTGCTGCAGCTCTTTCATCTGATCCAGTCTGGGTCATGAACGTGGTTCCTGCTCACGGACCATCAACACTTGATGTGATTTATGATAGAGGTCTAATTGGGGTCTATCACGATTGGTAAGTTCTTTCTCATGAGACCGAGAGAATGGTGCTGACAAATAAATTGAAGTACTTGATCCTGCCTCAGGAATTCATTCATTGTCTTAGATTACAACTCACTTGATATTGAAAAAAAAAAAAAAAAAACAGAATAATAATAAAGAAAAAAAATGGAAAGAAAAGAATAGGAAAATCTTATCGTGCAAGAGCTGCCTACGTGGCTAAAAAAAAAATAGGTTTTGCCATTGCAACTAAGTGAGCACAACTTTTGATTTCTAACGTTTAATCATGCTTGATTCAACATTTCAATTTGCCCTCTCTGCAGTTCCACAAGCGTTTCAAATTTTGTTACCTCAAGGTACATCTAAATTTCTTGAACCTTGGTTATTGTGTGTGCAGATGTCCTCTGAAAGGATTCCTTTCCCATCAATAGTCACTTTGTTTAAAGAATCAATGATGCCTGTTGGTTCCTGGCTGCTTATTTGGGTTTCCACTATCTACAGCCCCAATAACTGAATCATGCAAATGCATCCTGAGATATTACTGGGATCCAGGCTTCTGTTTCACTTATTTGAAAGATAAATCACTATTTCATCATCAAAGCCTAGTCCCAACAATATTGGGGTTAGCTGCATGAATTCCGCCCCCATTCCAATTTAATCCTAGGTCAAATTCTCAGTTAGGCTGCACTTCTTCAGGTCTATCCTTACTATTTCCGTCCATGTCCTCCCCTTTCCCTCGAGGGACCATCAACTTGCATAGAAAAACTTTTCCTCACCAGCGTTATTTTTTACCTGCCTTGGACATAAGAGAGAAAGCACTACTTAAATGGCATAAATCTTTTTTTTTTAAAAAAAACAAGCAGTTGTAAATAAAGGGAATGAACCATTATTTGTACTTACCTCTATTATGGCTGTTCCATTATGTAAAAAAAGATGAAGTATTCGTGCCCTTTTATGTAACTCAAGAGGTGATCACCATAGTGGCTACTTAGATTGCTAATGGGTATTTAGTTGATGTTCACAGGTGTGAGGCTTTCTCAACATATCCTCGAACATATGATTTCATCCATGCTGTCGGCATTGAATCCTTGATAAGAGATCATAATTCAAGCAAAAGCAGGTATTTCCTCCTTTTTCCTTCGCGTTTTTTTTTTTTTTTTCTCAAAATATAATTAAGTGTTTGGTGTGTTAGTGCTTTAGTTGAAAATTTATGTTAGCCACTTCCTATTATTTTTCTATTTGCACATGAGTCAACCTCTCTGAAACAATATATAAAACCTCCCTATTGCTTTTTTTTTTTTTTTTATTAATATTCAGCGCCTAGTGCATTTTATAATCAATAGCCTTTTGATAAAGGGTAGCAGAACTTTCAAAGGCTCTTTTATTTTATTTTATTTTATTATTAATTTTTGTTTGCTACATTGGGATTTGAACTCACACACTCTACTTACTCACCCATTAGTGACTTCTGAACTCACGCACTCTACTTACTCACCCATTAGTGCCCTCTGAACTCACGCACTCTGCTTACTCACCCATTGTCCCTAACTAGCTGAGGGACAACTTTGGTAGCCTTCTAATAAAGGGTAATGAAGCTACTTTTTTCTTTGCACTAATGAATGTAGTAAAAATGGGTTTGACTTTGGATCATCGTGCAGACATGCACACATACCCATTCTTCTGGTCATAGACTTCATGTCCCTGCCAGCAGTGGATCTCATCCCTTGATAATGTAGTCTCTTCCTATGGGTATCCTTGCGATAAGAAGCAAATTTTATGCTGCTGCAAAAAAATTCTTATTGCAACCGCCACCAATGTCTTCAACTTCCAATGAAAGTATAGAACTTTCCATCAAAGAGTAGTTACTATTGTTGTTATGATTTGTTCTTCTTTATTTATGAATTTTTTTAAAGAATCATTTTTGATGTTGTTGGTTGCTGTCATAGTGGCAGTTTTATAATCTTGGTTAGCTGCTGGTTGATGATGGTAAAGGGCCCATTTGCTTGCATGGAATTTAAGTCCTAGGAATTCTAAGACTCAAATTTCTGAAAGTGTTCCAAAATGAAGAAACACAGGTTAATATCCAATAATGACTGTCAAATGATCTCCACTTAAATAGAGAAATGAATCCTGTGGAGATGGTCAATTGATACCCAGTCAACATCACCCTTGTAATTCGAATCCCAGGGAAAGTCAAGGTCTCATCTATATCTCCACCTTATATCCTTCACCCCTTACCTCTTTAACAGTCCTTTGTTGGCCACTTTACCATGAGTTTCTTATGTATTCAACTCCATGCAAACAAGCAACACGGAAATGTTGATTGGAAGCTTATGTACTCAGAATCATCTAGATTTAAACTAAGTTGGTGGAACACATCATCATTGTGCTGATTAGCTGATACATAGTTTCTTACTTTTTATTACCCCTCCAGTTTGGGTCGCAGATGCCATCTTCTTGATTTGATGATTGAGATGGATCGCATGTTGCGTCCAAGTGGAACAGTTGTGCTTCGAGATTCCTCTGAAGTCCTTCATAAGGTGGGCCTAATTGCTCGAGCCATTAGGTGGAGGGTGACAGTGTATGATACTGAGCCAGAATCAAATGAGAAAGAGAAAGTTCTGGTCGCAACCAAGAGATTTTGGAAGTCATATTCTGCCTCCCATTAAAACACTCCTTTTCTCTGTAGTTAGTGTTTTCACTATTATTAGTCTGCTTATTCTTTTTAATTCTTTCATTCATTATTTTCATGTAGAGATTATTTAAAATCTCTGTCTTTAATTAACCTATAGGCCAAGCAGATGTACCTTAAAAAGGCAACAAATTTTATTCTAAATGGTTGCATCCTGGGGTGAACCATACACTAGTATCACTATCACTATCACTATCACTGTCACTGTCACTACTATCACCCTTGTTGAACGATCATAATAGTTAGTTTGATGGCAGCTTCAACTTGGCGATCTACCAATAATGTTTCATTAAGCACTAATGCGATTCAATCAATTACCGCGGTGGTTTGCTATTTGTTATTTTAAGCATTTATTTAGTCATCTTAAATAGAGTAGCTAAGAATGATCAAAGAGACTAAATTTTAGTATAGATCTAATCCAAAAGGTCACATTCACATCTATATGAGATGTGCCATGGGTTTTGCTAACAATCAACATCCCACCTAGTTGGGGATCTCCATTCACTGTCTTGGATTCTCCAAATCCAAATGTTTAGCTTGGGAGTGGCTTTTTATTGGGTCATCAGAACAATGACGGTGTCACGTTGAAAACCATGTCTATTGACGGACATTAATTATGATTTTAAGGTCAAAATTTTACTTGATGATAATTCAAGGTGCAAAGTGTTTTGTTGCAGTTTGGAGAATCTCTAAGCAATCCAAGCTCAAGTCTTCTTGGATTTAAGGTCAATTTGATGATGATCACGTAGAAAACACATGTGATCGGTCATTTGGTAAGATTCAATCACATGTATTTTATACTTAGATCACTTGTGTCTTATATATTTGATTAGTTAGAAAACCTCGGCCAAGCTGCACCTAATGGGCCCACCTTATGATCCGTCCGAGTAGACCATCAAATAGGGAAAACACCCCACCTTGGTAGTCACCAATCCTAGAGTAAAACCCCATCCCCAAGTGGGGCCCACAAGGGCCAGTCCTTAGACCAATCCAACCCCTTCATGTTTACTATCCCCTGTGAACTGGCACTCCATCTTTGATACGCATCTAATTGTTACTAACCCTTGGAGTAAAATCCTAGAGAAATATGGTGTCTTTTAAAACAGTTAAACTCAAACGGCATCGATCAAGTGATTGAGGATAGTCTAATGGAGATATAGGTCTCACTAAGATCAGTCTATCCCCACCTTCCCCATTAATTGAAATTGGCCAAAAGTAGGCCCCACAAGGGTGCGCAAAAGACGGACCTTGCCTAACTTTTCTTGGAATGAAATATGGAAGAGAACAGTGAGAGTTGACTTTTCAGATATCAGATCTATGTCACCAAAAATTCGAGAATACCGGTGGCCTAATGGATAAGGGGTCTGACTTCTAATAGGCGATTGTGGGTTCGAGTCCCACCGGGTATGATAATTTTATATTATTTTTCATAAATTTTTATTTTTATTTTTTTTTCTTTCTGTTTTCTCTATGAAAGTAAGAATTTACATTCCACTTAATTAAGATATTTCCATGAAATGCAATTATAATATATTAAGCTGGAAAGTTTTGGATCTAATTTTGACTTTTCTTAATAATTTTCAACCAAAATTTATTTTCGATTTCTACAATCGCCAACAGGTTATTTTTGGTTTTTCCAAGTGCTAAAATACTCTCCCTTCACTTTTTTAAATATAATCCATTTTTTTTTCATTTTTCTCTGTTTGATTGAGAAAAAAGATACAATCTTCTTTTATATACAAAATGTTCATTTTTTATGTTTCTCTTAATTGTGTTTAGTTTCATAGAATACAATCTTCTTTCATATGAAAGTAAATGAAAATACAATCTATCTCTATTGAATTGCATTATCTTTCCCATTTATTCCTTTCACATAAGGCAATGCTTCCCTGTGGTTTACAACAAGGTTTAGTACTTTCTGGGATTGCAATTTATCTCATCAGAACCAAGCACTAACCTATCTTACACTCCTACTAGGTTACCTGTGTTTGTGGAACGCACCCCAATTCAAAAGTGTACTTTCTGGGAACTGCAATTCATCTCACCAGAACCAAGCTCTAACCAATCTTACACTCCTACAAGGTCACCTGTGCTTGTGAAACACACCCTAAGTCAAAGGTATTTGGGGCATTTAAAATCTATGCAGGTCAAATAGATGCTTTATGCAGGTCAAATAGATGCTTTCTTTGGGGTCCCATTTTCAGGATTCACAGGCTGCTCAAGAGCATCAAAAGAATTCTCTCAAACCATGAAGGCTAAGAAATTTCCCTAACTTACCAACTCAGCATAAAAAATAATAAAATAAAATAAAAACGATTCTATAAGCTTTATAAAGGGATTTAGACACTACTCAAAAAAGAAAATCCACAATCACAGAACCCAAAATCATGAACCCATAATGCAACCAGCTGAAATCAAATCTCCATAGCTGTTACTGCTGCTTCATAATCCTCTCTATTAGCTTTCTCATCTACTGTTTAGCAAGTTTGCAGCTTCTTCGAATCACCTTTCGAGTCTCTGATGCTTGATTTCACATCTTATAGCAAATCAGCTCAGTGAGAATTAGACAACATACGAGTTAACAATCCAGACAATGCAAATTTACTTAAGTGAAAATGCAGACCACTCATCATAGGCCATCAACATTCTCTCAGCTCTATTGAAATTGAGGGCATAACATGTAATCCTTTCTAGCAAAATACCTTGTAACGATTTAACAAACGGAAATTTCACTGTAACTCTAAACTCTGGTGTGTTTGTGCCCATTTCAATTAAACAGAATGTTTCAATCTATTTCACAGAAATTGATACAAAATCATTCTGTTGAAAAGCCTTCGAAATTGGCCTGTCAAGACATCTAACTTTACAGTGAAATGGTTGCCAAACAGTGTATATTTCCCATTTCAAAAAAAAAAAAAAAAGAAGTTTACTACAGTTTGCTAAAAATCCAATCAAGTAGCCCATAGAAATATTATAACTAAATTTGCCCCCAGACTAGCAAGCCATTAACTTAAGTACTACAAACAGAAAGTCCACACAAACAGCAATGTATTTGCTATTATTGAAAGAAAAAGAAAAGGGGGGAAATTTCAAGCATAGTTAGGGATAACAAGCTAAAACCTACATTGCCCAGACAAAAAAGGTTGAAAGTAACATTTCTCTCATCTACCCCCTGGAGAGTAACAAATGTAAAGAAATTTGAACTCAACGCTTTCCACCACCACCTCCAAGTTTTGGGCCTTTCGGAGCTGCACCCTTGGGCACGCCTTTGGTCTGAGACTTCTGAGTCTTGGCCGTCACCTCCGCTTTCTTTGCCTTCTTCTCATCCTTGGTTTTCTTGATTCTCTCTTTAATTTCACTGCAGCATCAAACATCCAATGAATACAATGACAATGTGTTCTGGGCAGAAAAATGAGGGACTGCTTGAGTGTTTCAAACGCAGCATCTGCTTATAATTTGTTTTTCCCCCAAGGAAGCTTCAATCACGATACAAGATGGGGAAAAAATTTAAGGGCTAACAAACATACCGAAGAGCAGCTTCCCTTGCTGCATCTCGGACTTCTGCCTTTTCAGTCCGTCTCTTCTGGATCACCTCCAAGGTAGCACCAACTATTGACCTAGAATAAGGCTTCTTGGCAGTACGGCGCCTCTTCTTTGCAGCTTCAGCATGAATGTCCTGTAAAAAGTGTGGAATAAATAATCAACCACAATAATCAGCCTAATTGAGAAATTCTGTAAATAAGGAGGAAGCAGAAAATGTGCAAAAATATATAATAATAATAAAAAAAAAAAGGGAAACATATGTTTTCTGTGGCAAAATCCAGTAGTAGAACAGAGGAAAATCACCTTCTTATGCTGTTTTCTGTACATGGCAGTCCAGGTAAGTTTTGATGGCTTCAAACGATTATGGAAGTATCTCTTACATTTTGAGTTGGCAAACAGGAAGACCTGCAATGACGAGAAGATGGTTCTGACTAAACAAAAGGTCAAGATTGAAGAAAATATATGGATGTTGAGTGGCTGATTGCCTGATTCAATGTCAGCAGATCTTCACTTAAAGATCTGGGGCCAAACTACAAACTTACCTGTGAATCAGCACGTACAAATCTGATACCCTTACCGGGATAGATTTTGGCACCGCTAAAACGGCAAAGTTCCGTCCTGAAAAGTCATCAAGAAAGCAAGCATACATGAAGACTGTGGATACTGCATCAAAAAGAGATTTGACATTGCACAGCATGACCAAATATGGTAGGATTGCAAATGCAGAGAACCAGGAACCAGTTCCACCACTCAAGGTTTTGAGGCATGATCCTTGCAAGAAAATCTATTTGAAAATAAAAATGCCCTTTCTTTGAACAATTGGCACAATTTTTTTTTTTTCTCAGTGCAAGTTCTTGTTCCTCTTGAATTTCCATTGCAAAAACTGAATAAATAGTTGCCTTTAGGAAGCAAATAAGTGTAAATTATTGGAGGTGGTGCATTTTTGTGAGTGTGTGAAGGATTTGCTTAACTAATACTCCATTGATAAAAACCAACACCAGAAACATGTCAAGTTGGATGTAATTAAGCAACCACTCCAGAAAGAGGAAAAAACAGTCCAGAAGTTGAATATAATACATTGGACTACATTACTCCAACTCTAAAAATGGAGGGGTTTGGCATCAGACATAGATTGATGCATTCTACAATCCAGATCTATGACTCTCATGTGTTTAAGAAAGATGGAGCCATTTTTCTTTCTTAATTTTTTTTTTACGTGCTTACATATATGGTCTTGACTCAATTTTAATTAGAGTGTCTTACTGTCTTTAGGTTGAAGAATTTATTTAACAAGGGTTCCCTGAATTCAATGAACCATGTTACTAGAATAAAATTTGTCGAAGTCCTCTCTTAGAGAAACTTACTAAAGGTCCTGGACCTTAGAGTGTGAGCTTTGCAGAGGTTCTACAAAAGCTCGAGGCCCTAAGGGCTTTTGTTTGTATAATGCAGCGAAAGAGGCAGAAATACAGGTCTTACGGGGAGGTCAGACTAATGTTTTTTTTATCTCAAGTAGAAACAGATATAGGGATTGATTTCACACTGAAAGAAGAAACAGGCCCTAGCTCTCTGTTTCTTTCTTCTGGGCTGTAAGACCTTCCTAAGATTTTGAAAGAACCTTGATGCCGCTCAATAGATAGGCAAGAATCTTATTCTTCCTAAGTCATGGTCGGCCATAAATCTCACTAGAACCAAATTTTATTGACTACTTTTGAATGAAAGATTAACTTGAAAGACCCCAAAATTGCTGGGGAAAAAAAAAGGTTACAGCTGATATGATCGACTAATGTATTCCTATAAAGTCAATGAGAACAGAACCCAGGATTGGGAACAACAGAAATTGATAAAATGCAGCAGGAAAGGTCTTATTTGGTAAATTTGGGGGCACCCCAGATCGAAATAAGCTTGAATAGTGGGTTAGACCCAACGCAGAAAGTGGAAATCACACTGAAAGGGTGTAGAATGCGATATCTGCTTCGGTGTACATCCAAACACGCCACTTGCATAATTTTATCAATGGAATAGAAAACATCCTACCAAACCCTAAATCCAACCGAATCGGATTCAAAGAGATTACAGATAACAAGAGAAAGATCAAATTTTGTGAACGTCAAATGTAAAGATTAGAGAGAGGGGGACATACTTCAGAACCATGGCTGCCGCTCTGCTTATCTCAAAGTTCTTCTATCTGAAAACCCTAAAACGACGAAACCCTAAATATGTGAAAGCTGTGGGAACGAGTGATAGAAAAGGGCACCGGTTTCAAAGAAAACTACCAAAACACCCTTGTGGAGAGAATCGAATGAACCTCGGCTTGTGGGCTGTGGCTAGGGATTTAAATATTACAGATCCTCCGATTACTCCGGATGTTTCAACTCATTAAAAAACGGGTCTGACCCTGGATCTGGGTATTTATTTAGGATCCGATAAGTAAATGGGTCCGGGTCTGATTTCACCTTGGTTCGAACCCGTGGATCCAAGACTCGACATATTACCTCAATTTTCAAAAATTTCTCTTAAAATCATATTTTTTAATATTATTTTCTATCCAGACCTGGATCCAAACTCGTCCCATATATGGTTCCCGTTTCCGAAGCCAAGAAATATGTTCCAAAACGGTTCTGGTTCCTATTCCATCATGGACCCGGACTGAAACCGACCCGATTACAATCCTAGGTGTGGCCAGTTCTGTTCTGGGACTAGATTTGGTGGGTCAAATCCATAGGACTGCAGTCCCTATTATGGGACTTTTTGGCTCAATTGGGTTTGGATGGCCCTGATTTAGTGGTCTGATAGGATCATTGAGGATTTGGCTTGGACCCACAAAAATTTCAGCACTTTTGTTATTAAATTTAGGGCGTGTTTGAAGCCCATCTCAACTATCCAGATCATGATAATTTGGGGCTCTTTTTCTTGGTTGAGCCCTGATTAGGATGGATTAAAAATCCTTATGATTAATCAAAATGACCCTTATAATTGAGGGGTTAATCAATCACATGATCCATTGGATCTAGGCCATATGCTGCGGTGTCAGAATCTGAACCTTCATCCAAGCCCAACCTGCACTGTTAGATTTGGATTGTGTTTCCAGGCTGAGGGTCAGAAGCCAGCCTATTTTATTTTCCCCAACTAAAACACCCAGGTGTGGGACTAAGCAGGATTAAGGCCTACCCAATCTGACATATTTTGGAAATGGGCTTTGTGTGGGGCAATTCTTAAGACACTCGGATTATGCTGACTCCGGCATTTCGGCTCGGATGTTAATGTGCTAGCCGAAACGAGTATTATCACCTTGGTTGAGTCTGACCTAAGCCCGCTATAATTTCGGCAGCGTGCCCCGGCCTCAGTCGCGTATCTCGGCCGCAGCCATATGACGAACTGCTAACTGAAACAAGCACCAACGGCTATCTCCCACCTCCGAACACCTGGCAGGGTACGAGCACGCGTTAATGGGACAGATGCATCATTCCACCCGTCCAAAATCCTCATCAAATCTCTGACAAAACGGCATCCAGTGGCTACAGCCACATCAGAGTGAGGCCCAAGGAAAGGTCCAATGGGATCCTCTGCCGCCAATAAGTCAGGACAAGATCAGGCCCAATGTGACTAACATTAAATGCAATATGGGCTGATCAGACCATCATTTAAGGCATTGATGAATCATCATTTATTACTTTGTGGGCTGATGAGACCTTAGCAGTCAAATCATCAGGCCCACTGCCAAATATCTAGAGACTCTCCTCTTATATAGAATGGACCTGCTCCAACTAAGGTACGTAAGCATAAACCCATACATACACTCTCTCTTCTTCTTCAACCTCAGTTCAGTCACTGCACTAACTTGAGCATCGAGATGCGAGAGCCCTGTGCTGCCCCACAGCCAGGGTCCTTTGACAGTTCTTTCTTCCATTTCAGGTCCTTGAAGCGGCTAGCTTTCTACAGTCATTTGGATAAGTCGTGTAAGACTCCCCTTAATCTTGTGAGTTATATTTTCTGCACTTACAGGCTTCATCTATACCTGACTGCATGATGAATTCAATCAAAATATTACTTACTTCAATGACTATGTGGACCAACTTCAATGACTATGTGGACCAGGCTTGTGCATGAAGCCCCTTCCAGAAAGTGAATGGGTTGTGCTTGGACTAGCTCCACCCCGGCGCTGGCTATGTACACCCTAAACAGTCCTGGACATCTGATTTAATTCATGTCACCCTTACAATTGTCACCAAGTCAAGTCCTTGCACTCCATCTTTGTTTGAAACCCAATTACATATTCCATAATGTCCAAAGCTGCACTGCATTATTATTACAATAACACCTTAGATGGTAAGCAATATTTAAATGGACCCAATCATTGTGTTTTTCCAAATCTCACTTGTGTAGGTAGGAAGAAAAAGGGATGACTCACCTTTTGATTGGAGATTTTGGTGGTCACATGGTTTTAAACAAGTCACTATAATTGGATGAATGGGACCCCACTCCCATATGAGCCAGGGTCCAACCTTTTCCTCATAAGTAAGATGGGCAGTTCCTAATCCTATTTACTAGTTTGTAAAGCTTGGTGTATTAGTATATATTGCTTAAATAATGCAGGCTAATAGGTGTTGTCCATGTGCCCTAACATGTTGACTTCTCATTTCTTTTGGGCTCTTGTGTTGGATGCAATGTACATATGGAACATGTGAATTTAATATAACCATTAACCACTATAATATTTTGATATATTTTTTCAGTTGCCTTCACCTAGAAAATCTGGACAACTATAGGTGTATGCAATAAAATTTTTAATGTCACCTTTATGTAATGCAGACAAATATCAGCTAGCCTTTTTTCACCCAAATACATCTGGCATTTTAAACTTCTCTTTATTTTACTAGATATTAGAATAATCCAAGGAGCTAAAATATTAGTAGGTTTGAAATTACATGCACTAGTGATAAATTACAATTTTTGGTTAGATTTTCATTAATGTATAGATGAAATAGTATGTATGTATGTATGTATATATATATATATATATATATAGGGCCATTTATGTGCATCCATCTCTCACTGAAGAGTGAGAGGCACTTACATAGCTTTCCCTCTTTGCACGAGAAAACTCATTTTTTTGTACATGAATATTTTCAATCAAGCAAGTGTTTCTCACCACACCCTATAGCGATGGATGGATGGATACACATGAATATTCATCGTGTGTATATATATACACACACACATATAACTTCTCCCCTTCAATACAAAAAAAAAAAAAAAAAAAAAAATGGTTTTAGTAACGAGCAATGAATTCACAGATTTGAGGATTTCCTGTCGAAGATTTACGTAGTTAAGACTTCCACATTGTATCACGTAAAACTCCCACGGGGAAAGTAGGATTTGTGAATCCTAAAAAAACAGAAATTTTGACTTATCCAAATCCTTGAAGGATTTACAATTTCAAAATATGGATTTTCCAAATCTTCGGAAAACAAATCGACGAGCAATTCCCAAGAATTCGATTGTCAAACATAATGTTAATACACCCTACCAAGGCTCGAATGAGATATATTATAGCAGTCTAATCGCATTCACTTAATATTTTAGAAAACTCCCCAAATAAAAATACCTGCACTCCCTGTTAATAAATAATTAATCCAATTAATCCTTTGTTAAGAAGAAATAGCCTCATTAATCACAGATTTCCCACGTAATCAATCCGACATAATTAGAGGGAAATCCATCGTCTGTGTCACCATTCCAAATCTGACCCCGCACCGGCAGACAGACAAACAACAGCTTGACCCAAGACAAACCCATTTCACCAGCACCCACAAATACCATATATACTATTGTAAACAAACAAAAATCTGGAATCCTCCGATTCAAAGTCCACAATTCCAACGAAAACCCAGCAGAGGACTTTAGGAATTGCTTACTGACAAAGGGAAAGTTGAAAGTCGTCTTCTCGCTTTCTCTGTCTCTATCTCTCAAAAATCATCCAACTGTGATGGTGTGAGTGAGAGCGAAGAATCATCGATTCCTCACAATCAATCTCTCTCACAAAACACTCAAGTATTCCCGTACACAAAAACAAAATCATCTCCAAGCAATCCAACTTTCATACTCCTCCATTCACATCGATGCATTCCTTCCAACAACAGCAACAATACAACTACCTTTCTCTTTCTCTATCTAAAACCCTAGCGAAGAAGTGAAGAACCGATTTCACTTCACTTCAAGATCTGATCTTTCTTAGATTTCTCTCTCTCTCTTTGGTGTTTGGTTTTGGACGTGATCGGAGGTGGTGGTTAGGGTTTTTTTTTTTTTTTTTTTAGATGGGGAATTCGTTTGGATGCTCGGCGTCCGGGGAGCGTTTGATATCTGCAGCGAGGGATGGGGATTTGGTGGAAGCTCGGATGCTGCTTCAATTCAATCCTTGCCTCGCCAGGTATTCGACATTTGGTGGTCTCAATTCGCCTTTACATTTCGCTGCTGCGAAAGGACACAATGAGGTATTTTGGATCTTTCGTTGTTGTTTTCTTTCCGGGGTTTTTAGATTTTTGTTCTTATGGTGGTTGTATTTTGTAGATTGTTATGTTGTTGCTTGAACATGGTGCGGATGTGAATTCGAGGAACTATTGTGGTCAGGTATGGAAATGTGTGTTTTTATTGATGATTGTATTTGATCAAGTATTCGAATTTGGTTTTCTTTGAATTTGGCTTCTTTTTTGTTTTTTTGACTTCTGATGATAGAATCAATGAGAACTGGAATCTTTTTTTTTTTTTACATTAAGGGATGCTTTCCATTGTCAACAGTCATGGTCTAGAAAATGGTATTTTGATGCCCACCATATTCTGGAGTCCAATGCCACAATACATGGCAGAATGTTTTGTGTGAATGATATTCATCAAGGCATGATTAAAACTATAAACCACTATGTCTTACTTGTGGTGCATCCAAAGACACATTAAGCTTACAAGAATGAATTAGTTTTGTTGGGTGCTTTTGGTGCAGTTAAGAATTTTGACACTTTTCGTTCTCCTCGAACGATCTAATTACATGGTTCTCTTTTGCATTGAAGACTGCTTTGATGCATGCATGCCGGTATGGGCACTGGGAAGTCGTGCAGACCCTTCTTCTATTCAGAAGCAATGTAAGCCATCTTTTGTCAAGATTTTTGAGTGTATTGTTTGTGGTTCCTCAGCGGTAGTGGGGGATCATTGGAGTTGGCCTCATATTTTATATTGCTAATGCCATGTTTCCTTTCCAGGTTACAAGAGCAGACTACCTCAGTGGTAAGACAGCGCTGCATTTTGCAGCATTTAATGGACATGTTAGATGCATAAGGCTAGTAGTTGCTGACTTTGTCCCAAGTGCACCATATGAGACAATCACATCTATGAGTGATGGTGATAAAAACAGTAGTTCTTTGAGGTATGTATACGACCAATCCTACAGAAATGCTGTGGTTTTTATTGTTTTAATGTCAAGCCATATCCATTGTGGCTTCAGTGAAATAGTTTCTATGAAGTATTTGCTTTGAACCGAACGGCATATTGTTGATGCAGTTCCCTCTCCAAGTTTGTAAATAAGGCAGCCGATGGGGGTATAACAGCTCTTCATATGGCTGCATTGAATGGTTACTTCGATTGTGTACAGTTGCTGCTTGATCTTCACGCAAATTTATCGGCTGTAACATTCCATTATGGCACATCAATGGATTTGATAGGTGTGTTTTCTTTTAAGTAGAGTATGCTCACATGCCAACTGAACAACACATTACATTAGTTGTCATTGGTTCTACCACATTGTAAACACTTTTTGTAACAGGAGCTGGAAGTACTCCTTTGCATTATGCTGCTTGTGGAGGGAACCTTAAGTGTTGTCAGGTAACTATTTTAACTATGTTTTCTTTTATCTATTAAGCTTTTTGTTAACAGTTTTCATAGTTCTCTTTTGAGTTCTGAAAGCTTTTGTTAATTTCGTTCTGCAGATCATTCTAGCAAGAGGAGCTAGTCGGATGACATTGAATTGCAATGGGTATCTTGTCCTCACTTGTTCTCTTTATTTCAGTTTCATTTCAAAATGTTTGACCTTCTGTTACCTGGTATTGATTCTACTCATGTATGAAAAGTTTAACATGCTTACATATACTTTTTTCAGGTGGCTGCCACTTGATGTTGCTAGGATATGGGGACGCCATTGGCTGGAACCATGGCTGGAACCAAATTCAGAGCTAGCATTGCCAACATTTCCTCTGTCCAAGTTCTTGTCACTGCCCCTTATGAGCATACTTAATATAGCAAGGTATTTTCTTGATCATTTTTTACTTTTTTTTATATCATTTATTATTTAAAAAATGTAAAAGACTCTTGATGAAAGTTGGTTCATGTGTGTTAATACACACACTCACAAAACACTATCCAAACTCTAGTTATAGTTTTAGTAGATCAGGTTGGCATTTTCCCTTTGGATTGCTTGATTGTACTTTTACAATCAAAGTAGTCCTGTGTAACATTAAAGAACTTGTATTGGTAGTTCCTGTTCACTTCAGTTTGAGATAAATTATCATGTATAAATTGGCCACAATGAGCAAAGGATCAATCGATAGATGGTCGTGTAGAACTGTTTAAATAGATACTTCTTATAATTGTTAACAACGAAAGAAGATGCGCATTTCCCTTAAAACTGAAATACAACTAAGTGTTTTACCCTATGATATCCGGATACTTGTACAAGCTGTATCAGACCGACACAGCAATTGTATTGGTACCTGATACTGCACCAAAACTTCTAGGGAACAAGTTTGACATATCCTAATTATAAAGTCCTTTATTTCATTTAGTTCTTTTAATATTTTTACTTCTCACCATAAAAAAATGCTAGAAAGGGATGAAAGCAACGATAATTTCATTGATTCAAAAGTGATATAAAGAAAAAATTAGGACACCTGTATCCGCGCTCTAGATTTTCAAAAGTGAGGAGTCGTATCTCCAACCCCCATATCAGTGTCTGTATCTGTGAGAACTCGGTCCGGGCAGCACCCTTAACCATGGAGCATTGCATGTCAACCACGAGATTCAAACGGTGAGCCTCCATTAGGTCCGCATCGGAAATATCCAAGTTGTCAAACCTCATATTAACTCCGCATGAGGCTTTTTAAAACCGTGAGGCAAGATTGGGTTGGACTCTTATGAGCCAAAGCGGACAATATCATGTGGACGGCGGGCCCGGGTCGTTACAGATGGTATCAGAGCCTATGACGGCTCTATTTCCGGTGGGGGAGAGTGAGACCTCAATCTGCCTGGGTAATCCCTTGAGGTAAGACCAGGTCAACTGCTCTTGTGAGCCAAGAAATTGGACTCTGTAGGGGTAAGGGTGGAGTGCTTCAGTAAGTACCGTGTGGTTTTGTCCAAGTCCCACATCGGAAATATCCATGTCCTGACCCTAGGCTTGTAATGTGCGACTTGACCTTAAATCTGCATGAGGCCTTTTAAAACCGTGCAGCATTGGAAACCGTAAGAACTTTGGAGTTAAGAGTGCCCGGTCGGGAGTAGTACTAGGACGGGTGACCTCCTTGGAAGGCCTCGCACGCGCACGTAGGCCAAAGCGGACAATTTCATGCTGAGTTGGGTGGGGTTGTGACAATTGGTGTCAGAGCCGAGGACGGCTCTATTTCCTGTGGGGGAGTGTGAGAACTTGGTCCAGGTGGCACCCTTAATCACAAGGCGTAGCGTGTCAACCACGGGCTTCAAACGGTGAGTCTCCATTAGGCCTGCATCGGAAATATCCAAGTATAACCCTGGGCTTTTAAGTCAAACCCCGTATTAACTCCGTATGAGGCCTTTTAAAACCATGAGGCAAGTTTGGGTTGGACTCCCATGAGTCAAAGCGGACAATATCATGTGGATGGTGGGTCTGGGTCGTTACGGTATCCATATACATATCTGGGCATCATAGGTTTTACCCTTGCTAGCACCCACTTTGCCAAATGCTAATGTGGGATAATTTATTTTTACATGGAATGGGCAGCTCATGGAATTCTTCTTCTCGAAATGCAACTGTGATAGCGCCATTAAAAAAAATTACAAGAAACAACAACACACTACGGAAGCCGTTTCTTGAGCCAGACATCAACCCCCGGAGAAGGAAACAAAAGTATGTTCAAAGGATTATCCACATCAAAATTGGCCTCTTTCAGCATGTTTGAAAGCAACAACATGGTAGGACTGCTGGAAAAAAAAATCACAATATAAGCAGAAATTTTCTTTTGTCCGCAAGAGTGGTCCCTCCCAAATCAACAAATGATTGGACTGACGCTTAAAGGGCTGACGTGACACCATGGAACAACTTAGTGTTCTTCTTTTAGCCATTTGTTTATATATCTTTTCTTCCATTAGACTTCTCCCGCATATATCTTGTGCTTGAAGAACTCCCAAAGCTTAAACTCTTGATCTTATAACCTTAAAGAGTTAGTTCATCTCTTCAAAACAGTCAATGCTCTCAATCTCTGCTTTTGAACTACTTCAGCTTCTCCAAGAACTGAAAACCTGCCCAATCTTCAACCGATTGATTCATTTAAAGCCATGCAAGTTAAAATTTAAACGAATAAATTACAAATTTACGAAGAAATACCCTCATGAATTACAAATTTTCTCATGAAAAGCTGTATTCAATGCAATGTTTGTTGGACGAGTTTGTTTTTCTATACAAGAAAAGATAAGTGTTGCTTCATGTTGATAGAAAAGATGAGTGCCGATCCATCATTTGTGCTAGGTACCATGAAAACGCTCCTAAGTCCTACCGCTGTTACAGAACAGGTTGCACAACAAACTTACCATCTAGTTCATTTTTCTTTTGTTTACTTTGTGAGCGAAGAGATTTCTGGCCAAACTTTTGGAGCATGCTTGGAAACAAGCAAGGAATCCATAGATCTGATGATTCTTCACAGCCATTGGAACAGGGATTCCTTGTTGGGAATTTGTATAGTTGAGGATTTCATATTGATATTGGTGTGTATCGATGCATGTAGATGAGAAAAATAGGGTTCGGTGTGCAAATCCACTAAAGTGAGAATTTTCAAATCTTACAGGGGGTGTCGGATATGAAAATCCTAACAAATGAGATGTCAATTCGTCTAAATCCTCAGGAATTTATAATTGCCAAACATGGATTTACTACAACTTTAGGGAAACAAAAAATCTTTTCCCTGAATATTTGGTTGCCAAACGTGACCTTGTTGTTATAACATATTCCCACTTGGCTAGCAAGTGATATTAAGTCATAAAATCATCAACTATCTAATGCATGGTTTTAGAAATCAGCTGAGTATGTGGCGATCCTCCCTTAAAAAGGGGCAAATTTAGTATATATATATTTTTTTTCCTTTTCATGTTGCACTGATTTTGGAAGATCAAAAGCACTTTTTTTTCAAAGAATTTTTTAGATCGGATGTATGGATCTACTATAAAATCGACTCAGTGAAAAACAAATTCGGACACTTATTATTACTTAAATTCATTTAATTGTTAAAACACATTCTTAAATTCATATATTGGTTAAAATACATGTTTTAAAATTTTAAGATTCATGGGATGCAAACTTCTACTTTTAACGATTTTTAAGTATTTTTAACAAAGGTTTTAAGGGTTCTTAGGCTTCACGGTGCAACTCGGTCTGACTGGGCAAAGTCCCGTGCGATTTGTGAGCTGGATCGACTCAAGGACTGGTTCCACCCCCGAGTCCAAGTTTTCTAATGTCACCAGTGGGAAGCTAGTTAGTCTTATGATTGGATATGGATACACTTCTAAAATAAATGTTCATAATGACAATATCGTTCTTGCTCCGGAAATCATTGGGAAAAATGAAGTGATCCACTCAATTCTGCTTATTGTTCCAGAGACAATAGTATCTGTTTACCAAGTTTCATTATGTTGGAAGCAAACTTTTTTAAAGCAAAGCAACAGATTGTACTTTAATGTAAGTTTTGAAACATACATTGAGAATGTTAACTGCATCTCTGCAGAGAATGTGGGTTGCAATCATCTACCGCATCCTTTGATGATAGTGATACTTGTGCTGTCTGTCTAGAGAAAGCTTGTACTGTTGCTGCTGAAGGTTTGCTCTCTTTATCGTTTGTTTGTATGTATGTATGTATGGCGCCACCCGCTCCCAAGCACCTCTCATACACACCATTTGTGAGTACCCCCACTTGTTGGGGCCCACCGGCGGCATGCCAATCTGGGGAAGTTGTGGCATTCGAAAGATCTTAATGAGATTCAGGGATATCCAAAATATCAACCCCATTAGATCATGAGATTCAAAGATATCCAAAATATCAACCCCACTAGATCATTTTAACCTGTTGATCTATGGCCCTCAAGTTTAATTGATCACAGGGAGTCATACGTGCTGGTAAAAAACAGGTGCTCACAAGATGGTGTTCATTTGAGGATATCCACATATATGATGACTGTATGATGATAATTGTGCTGCACTGCTTCCCTGTGTGACTAGTTTATTGGATTGCCTAAAATTAATCTTGATCCGATCAGGGTCATGATGCAACTAGTGAGAAGGGCCTTGTGTGACTGACTGGTCTACTGGATGACCTTAACATTATCTTGATCAGATCACAATAATGCTGCAAGTGAGTGAGGAGGGCCCATGTGAAGCCTAGCTTGATACCTATGAATTTAAGAGAAATCCGACGAGAGAGTTTTCACAAGTATATTCTTGTGCATATCCTCTCCCACGGAAGTCTCCTTAGTCCTCCAGTAAATTCCTATGATGTCTTGTGGTTTAATGCACATGCTGGTTTTGAAGTTTGATTTAACACAATTTATGCATTCAGTGCACATCATTTCAAAAAAAAAAAAAAAAGCATTTAGTGCACATCTAAACTGGAGTAGCATTCAAGGTTGATTGAAGAGGAATTGTAGGATCCTGCTTGACATCACTGTGTAGTTTGCTTTGCCACTTCTATTCCACGCATATGGGTCCCTGGTTTGGTGATCCTATTGATATGTTGGGTCCACAGCAAATGATGACAAAGAATTCCCCAAATGGGTCGATCCTAGTTATTCACTCTGGTGTTTTTCTGGATCATTTCTATTATTAACCATCGATTGTGTGTTACATTAATGAATCCTTAGTCATCCAATCTAAGAAGGTTTTTAGCCATAATCCACTTTGTGGCAAATCACATTAATGGCTTGGATTAACAAAGCATCAGTCCCACATTTACAAAGAAGGAAACAAAGCAAAGAGTTCGGTTAAAGAAATTTGCATTTGCTGTAGAGCAGGGCACGATGATTCCTCGCTGAATTCTTTTGGGCTCTTTTTTTTTTTTTTTAATCCTTTGGAATAAAGGTGGGAAATATGCAGATACTTTTACTATGGTTAAATTGTTCTCCTGGAGTCTTGGAAATTCAGTCTTGCTGATTTTAGCATAATCAGGAGTTGAGAAACCAAAATGACACTATTGCTTCCTTGTTTTTTTCCAGGTTGTGCACATGAACTCTGCGTCAAATGTGCACTCTATCTTTGCTCGACTAGCAACATCACATCTGAAATGATAGGCCCACCAGGGTCTATTCCATGTCCTCTCTGTCGACATGGCATAATCTCTTTTGTCAAATTGCCTGGGTCTCCTGCTAAGGAGCTTAAGCTAAACCTAGCCCTTGGCCTGTGCACCCCATGCATGCTTCAAACATGTGATCCTAACCCACCGACAGCATCTTCTCGATCTGATTTCCGCAAGACGCGTATCCCTTCAGTTCCTTCAGATCTTTTATGTCCCGTCTCTTGTAGCCCATTCCCTTCTGTTGCAATACCCTCCTGCACATGCAATGATGACCCATGCCCATCTCTTGAAACACCAGATGGAGAAACTCAAGACCAACAATCTCCTCGGCACTCACAAGGTGTTTCAGATGAGCAGGATAAAATGGAAGGGCCAAGGATTGAGAAAACAACTTGCTCAAGTATGTTTTGGAACAGAAGAAGCTGTCACAGAGAGCACCAATGCAAATCAGAAATAAACGCTTGAAATTTTTTGTACTTGTGAATAATCATAGTTGCAAATCGTGTTTGGATAAACCACAAATCACTAAAGTTTAAATGTCTTGGCATAATAGTTTTTTTTTATTTTATTTTATCCATTTGCTCTTTGGAGGATGTATAAATCAGAAATCACACTACAAATTCTGGAATGCTTACATTGCCTCTTTACCAGATGCTGTTTCAAATTTCGATGTTGGTTTCCGATTCCACACCACTCCAAATTCTTATAGTGGGTTGTTGTCTTTTATGCCAGGATATTCAAATTGCGTGATTTGGAATTAATCCAAGCATGCTCTTTTTTTTTTTTTTTTTTTACCTCTTTCTTTTTCCCTTGAGAAACTGATAGACAGTATCTAGTTTCTCAAGTGACCACCTAGTTCTAGAAGTGATAGGTAGTGGTTTTCAGGTTTTGTCTTGTTTTTGTTTTCTGTTTGGTGGGCAACTTTTTTCATAATGGAGATGGAATCTGGGAGTGGTTTGACACTTCACCACGCTCGTATTATTTAACAGGTAGAGAGGGATTTATTTGGGGTACGTTGTTTGCACAGACTAATTGCAATTAAATGTTCTTATTGAACAAAGAGTGATCAGATTTAGAGCTTTTTGGTTTCTTCTTATTGGTATTGGTCTTAAATCCAAGGAATTTCTGGGGCTGCAAGTTGCAGAGCCTGGTCGCCTGCAGGGCCACCTAGATTCATGGTAGGGTGGGTGTGGAAGGTTTGAACAGGGCCACCCATTCAACCTGTCCTGTTGCCATCTTATGAGTGTGGGTTAACATAGAGGATTTTACGTTTCCACTGTACATTGCAAAGGGCTGTATCATTTCCAAGAAGACTGATCCTATGCGTCTTGAGCCTGCATTGTAGTTTTCCTCTCTACCTTATAAAGGGGCTATGTTTTTCCGACTCTTATCAACCAATGCAAAATTTTCTTAAAATTGTATCATTGCAGGGCACTGAGATTTAAATGTTATGTGACACTGGTGCGATTCATTTGCTTCTTTAGCAATTTGCAGTAGCATGAAGAGACATGAAGCTTCAAATCAAGAGAGAATAAAATATGAGTGGGTCGGTCTAATCATAATGTGTTTTTTTGTCGGTAGTGGCTTGATAAGGAATCCTTTTTTACTTTTTGTATGAAAAGCAGATGACTTTTTATCATTTAGTGGCCTAAGAGAGTTGCCTCTTATTTATTTATTTATTTAATGGGGGATTTTGAATATTTATACTTTTGATATGACCTTCTCATCTTTTACGAGCCTTTTAATTTACTCATTATGAGTTAAAGACTCCGATCTGAATGAGGGTGCATGTGGTATCGAGTGTTCAAGAAATCAATATGTATTGGCCTCACATGAATATGAGCCCACTATCCATATGATATATTTGGAAATGTGTTATGTGGGTTAAGGCGTGCTGCACATACATATAAACCCAGAATCAGGTCTCGGATATATGGTATTGAGTGCTAACTATATTTTAGAATGTGTTATGTGGGTTAGTGCTAACTATTTTTTTTTATTTAATTCTCAACATTGTGGGCTTCTAAATCAAGATTTGAACCGTTAATCCTTTTTGTAAAAATGCCAAAACTGAATATGCTGTTAACTTTCAGCTGTTGATTTATCATGAATTTTTGAGAAATTTATTAAAACACCAAACATGAGATATACATTTGGACTTCGTGTACCCCTAATTCATGATATGAACAATTCATCTTCTTTAAAAGGAAAAAAAAAGGGCTAGGGGTGTGGAAATTCACATCTTGATTCATCGTGGATCTTGAAAAATGCATGAAAAATAGTGAATTGTTGGATGTACACTAGTCAAACTGATGAGATTAAGACGTCCTTTGCGCCCATTCTTTTTTCTTTCTCTTTTTTTTTTTTTTCTCTCTTTTGCCATTCTTATGTGCCCCTAAAATCACAACTTCAATTGTTCATCCTCACTAGAAGGCAAAAAAAAAAAAAAAAAAACTAGGAATTAAATTTTAGTCGTTAATACATCATGAATTTGGAGAAATTTACAAAGAAATAATAATTCTAGACCATACTTATCCCCCTAGCTGACGATTTAAGCTATTCATCTTCTTTAGAAGCCAGGAAATGGTTAGGAGTCAAACTTCGTGCCTTGATTTATCATAAATTTTAAAAAAATTATGCAAACTAGGGAACCATTGAAAATACTTAGTTTCAAATGTGAAGAGATGTGAAGATGAAAAAAAAAAAAAAAAAGGTATTTCACATGTGACTCACTTACTTGGGTAAACCCCAGTAAACTATTTTCCTATTGCATGTGAATCGGAGTGATAAACTATTTTTCTAGTACATGTGAATCGGAGTGACTTGTTGAGCAAGAGAAATTTTACTTTATATTTTAACCCAACCGAGGGGGCTGAGACCCAAAAGAGAGCCTCCACAAGTGGGAAGAAGGCCCGTATAAGTGAGAATAAAGCTCACATAAATCGGGGTGTTTATGGCTGGGCCGGGCTTTTTATTGGGGGCAGATTAGTGAGGTAACTAATCGTTTTCGGAGAAATTATATTTTTTTATTTTTATTTTTTTTGATAACATATGGTTTTTAATTATTTTCGCCAGAATAATTTCTATGGACCTAGGAAAAAAAGCTAAATAAAATTCTTTCGTGATTTTGGCACAGCATGCAGCTTCTAACCTAAAAACTTTAGGTGCATAGTATGATCGTACGTCAACTTGGGGTTACAGTGGAGTCAAAGAAAAGCCAGAAAAAGACTATTTCGCCGAGTGTTATAACGGTGGGTCGAGTAACCGTAACGTCGTCAGTTGAAGGAACCGTAACTTATACGCCTTTTGTAATCTCGAGAAAACAGAGCGCTCATCGGTAGCTGCGATCATCTCATCATCATCATATATACCTCCAAGAGCCGCCGCGAAAACTTCAATGTCTTATCTTCATTTCGCGCCTTTCGCCCTCGATTCAGACACTGCAGGCGCGAATGCCTGCCAAAATCTACATAATTCATTCCTTTCTTCGCTTTATGATATGAGTGAATCCGAGGTTTCCTTCTCTTCCTCACTGGCATTTCCTCAGTAACCTTGCAAACCATCCGAGGTTAAAACCCCACGAAACCCTAACAGAATCCAACTACGTCGTTTGATACCCAAAACCACATACAGAAATGAATAGAAATCTCTCGAAAGCAGAAAGATCAAGAGCGAATTCGCCTCTCCATCTTCTTATCTGCTGATGCTGAGGTAGCAGGTTTTTTTTCTTTTTAGTATGCGGATTTGGTGATTCTCTGTGCAGATGGAGAACGACTTTCTTCTCCATAAGCATCGGTCTGATCGCCGTAAGCTTCTCGAATTCATCATCTCTGCTGGTTTGGTTGGAGAAGTACGAACTCCTCCTGGCGCTGTTGAGTGGCGCGATGTGGATTTGGATACTGTGAGCATTGATTATGTGCTGGAATGCGTGAAACATGGTATATTTGTTCAGCTTTTCAAACCCCTACCTTTCGATTTTTTATTTGATTTGGGCTTATATTGTAGCGGTTTGTGAAGCTGATTTTTACTATGTCATTCTAGGTGGAGTGTTGGATCTTTCTGAGGGCACTAAAAGATACTTCTACGAACGCGATTTTCCGATTGTGGTAATATAACATATTGAATTCATAGCCATGAAGGATTAGCATCACATGTAGCTACTTAATTTTCTTTTGATTGTATGGTTTTTGGTATAGTTAATTCATAATAACCGGCATCAAATTACAAACTGGTTCTTTTGAAGAATTCACAAATTGATTCTTTCAGTATATATCCACATCAATTTTGTCTAGTCGTCAAACTTGTTCGGTATCATTTGTAACTCATGTGAGTCCAGTTATTATTTATATCAATTGTATTGAATGTGCATTTTATTGTTTACAATAATATTCAAAGGAAATCTCTATTTGAAAATAAATTATCAAAGCGGTCGTATGAGTAATTGTTTAGTCCATCACATGTTATTAACTTTTATAGGGGAATTTGGGGCTTTGATATATTTGATTAGAAGATGACGTCATGAGTAATGATATTGTGCCTATGAATTAGTTGAACTGGATTAAGAACCATGAAAGTTGGATCATACTATGTTGTACTGGATAATTGAATTGGTTTAGTCCGTAAGTGGAATGGAACAACAAATTTTTTTTGAAAGATAACTATGGCTGGTTTCAAATGTGGTAATGAAATGTCTTTAGAATGGTTTTGACTGCTAGATGCTTATTTTCTCCTCCCTCCTGTAGGATGCTAGATGCATGTTTTTCCTTCACAAGTCCACTTTGCTTGCTGCAGTTTGTTGGTTACTTAAAAAACTGCAAGCGATTACACACAAGATTGTTTTTATGCCATGTAGACAATCTATTAGGGTTAAAGCTGTTAAACAAGGTTGGAAAATTTCTCTTTGTGAACATCTCGCCTTAGCATTTGTTTTCTATGTGAACATCTCCTTTGAATTTCAAAATGAAAAATTTCTCATTTGGCAAATGAAACTTGGGAATTTCTCAAACCAAATTGACGCAGTCCTGATTCGCTAATTAGACTGTTGACGATGCCCAAAAGGCCACAAACCAGGATTTACAGACATTTCAAAATTGAAAGAAAACAATGGAACTGGAATATGCATTAATCTGATTTGATTAGGGAGAACCTTTCTAGATACATGGAGAAAATACTAGAATCCAGTGGAGAGAATGCAAAAGAAAATCACTTTATCAAACATGCTGAAATTCTGAACTAGTCGTCTTCATTCGACCCTTACATTCTTCTATATGTGGAGACTCCAAAAAGAAACCCTGTTGGAGCAACCCTAAACAGTCCCACTAAACTCCTACCAACTTTCTTGATATTCAAGACTCCTAATGTGGGGACGTCTGCCTGGAACAACTCAACCTGAATAAAAGAAATGTAACTTCCTGATTTGGCCGGGTTTCTGGAACCAGCTGGACTATTCTGCCTGTGGGTCCTATATGGTCCATTGTTTTGATAAATGGGCCCCATCGGCTTCTAGGAAACCCTTGGGCGACCCTGGTATTAATTGGGTTTCTTTGGTGTTGGGCCCATTAAAGCCCATTTAAGTCAGGCCCAATACACAGCACTTGTGCTGAAATTTCGTAACTGTTCACATACTGTTCATGTTATCTGGAATGTTACTTGGGCTCTATCCTCAACCTGAACCGTTCATGGCCTGATCTAGCCCTTGTGAGCTTTTTTCTGTGCTTTCATAGCTCTCTAAAGCTCTTCGGCCATGAAAATTATTTGACCATCATCCCATTCACCATTGCAAGCGATCCTTCATTTGTGGTTTAACTTGTAAGTGTCAAGTCTGACATTACAATATGTAAACTTGGTGTTCTTGTGGGCATATGAGCTGCTGAATGGGCTTAAAGTTGAGAGTCCTCGTCATATTTGGCTATGTCTATATCATCAATGCTTTTGCTGGGATCCGTTTTTATATGATGATGTGTTATTTCCTTTATGCAGATAAATTCTCAATCTGGAAGCTCCTACTTTCTTCTTTCAGAGGCAGAGTTGTCTGGTTCACCTCCTCTTCGTGTGGCTCCTCAGGTTTTTTCCAAGCCAATTCCCAAGTATTCTTCATGCTCATCAACTCAGCTGGATCCTTCAGTTGTGGAAGAATTTACGATTTCTGGGGATGAAGATGTGGTGGGATGTTCTATTCCGACAGTCACACCTTGTGGAATTATGAAAGATGCAGATACTCTCTCATTAGGTTTACCCATCTTGTCTACAGGTAAATGGTTGTCATTTATCTTCCTTCATATGGTTGTAGTATGAATGACAATTGGGTCTCTCTTACTAGATATGGCTATTTCATCTAAAGCTGGTTTCTTATTTTCTCCTCTACCCTTTTTTTTTCTCTCCTTTTCTTTCAGTCAATTCTAGCTGTCACATTTATTTGCAAAGCTACTTTAGTGTTTCTTGTAAACTGTTTAATAGTTTTAGGGCCTTTGAAGGACTATCTGATGATGATTTGCGAGAAACAGCCTATGAAGTATTAGTTGCTTCTGTGGCATTTTCTGGGTAAGCGCTCTCTCTCTCTCTCTCTCTCTCTCTCTCTCTCTCTCTCTCTCTCTAACTTTGAAGTAACATTTATATGTTGTGAATGGTTGGGATGGTCATTGATCCCCACCGCTGCACAATTAGAGGTCAAATTCTTGCGGTAGAAGGCAAGAAGAAGGAGAAGAAGACTAAATTTCTTACACGGTTGCGGAGTAAAAGGGAGAATTTACAGCCACAGCCTCAGTCTCAGTCAGCTGACAGCCGTGCTGAGCTGCTCGATATTATCCGCCTTCAAATGGAGGTAAGTTGTAATTTCCCTTTAAATTATGGAGTTCCCACCCTTGGTTTTTCTGCTAATTGCACTCTCTAATCATTGCCAAAAGACCACTGTTTTGTTCGCTGTGAAAAAGAAAAAAAATCCTTTTCTGCTTTGACCTTTGGGAGCAACTCATGCCTCCATAAAATTTATAATTTCTTTTTGGGAAGTAGTTGTAATTGTTGGCATTGATATTACAATGGTTCGTGCATAATTTATTGTACTATGCTTTCATTTGTAGACATTTGGGCTTGAAAGAAACGCATTGACGATTTTATTTTTTGGATAATTAATGGCACCAAGGTCTTGGGCTGGCAAGAGAAATCAAAGTTCTCCAGAGGAGGACAAAATGAGTACGGGGTAGCTAGGTTTTAGCCCCTGCTGGAGTAGTAATGTATCGGGGTAGCTAGGTTTTAGCCCCTGCTGGAGTAGTAATGTATCTGTCAGCATTGCCTTAAGAAAAAATATGTTACATACTTAGAAGGGTTGATCTGGAATAAGAAAAAGGCACCGTGAATGTTTTGGTAACTTTTAACTCTTGGAAGGGTAGTTCAGGATTTTCCTTAAAAGGTTAGTTTGGGCCCGTTTGGCATTGTTTGGCATTGTTCCATGTGACCATTTCCGCATTCCCATGGAATGAAGAATAAAGAAATGTGTTTGGCTTGAAATAAGTTTACTTTTCTTTTGGAACATTTCAATGGAATGACCACCATTGAGAATGAGACTTGAGAAACGATCTACAATCGTTTTTCGACACGGATCGAGGTGGACATTGAAACCTGACCCTTCCTTCCCTCGAGTGTTCCCTTCCATCCGTTGTCTCTCCTGCATGTCTCGCTGCCCTTCTCTGACTCACCCTCTCTACTGTCTCTTTGTATTTCTCTCTCCATCTCTCTGGCTCCCTTTCTCTGTGCATGAACCTATCCCTCACTCTCGCTTCCTCTGTCTTTCCATATGTATTTTTCTTGCTGCGCCTTGATCCCTCTCTCTGACACGCTCTCCCTCTCATTCTATCACGTCTCTCACTCTCTTGTCAGCCATTCTCTCCTTCACTCTCAACTATTTGTTTCTAACCATCCATCACACCATTATAGGTGCAGACAACACTAAAAAAAAAAAAAAAAAAAAAAAAAAAAAAAAAAAGAAGGAGGATGATTGAAAGATCATACCAATTTCTGGGAATTATGTTTCTTTTAGGAATTATATTTGTAGAAGATGTACATGTTTGGTTGTGATTATTGTGACCATTTAGGGATTATGTCTCTATATTTTTTTCATTATAGATCTTTTAGGAATCTGCTTTTCTATAGATTCTTCTAAATAAACTTAATATTTGAAATTAATTTGATGTTTTTGTTTTTAACTATATAACATGGATGTATGAATGTTTTACGATAATTAAATTTAAAAAAAATTGTCAAACATGATTTAGTTGAGTTTATTTATTGGGAACAATTTTGATAGAATGTTGCCAAATGAGTTCGACCCAATGTGTTTCCATAATAGAATCATTCTCAGCATCATCCATTTTCATAATAAGATTATTTTGAGCACAAGAATGATGCCAAATGGGCCCTTTGTGAACTTGCTTTAGGAGAAAGTCAAATTGCACATGGTCACTTCAAGGGTCAGCTTGCCTAAATTTACATTAGCTTCAGTGGTTCACTCGCTATCGCCATCGCCATCACCATCACCATCATCTTCATTTTTTGATTTCATGGTGATTTAAGCCTTATCCCATAAATCTATTAAACTCTAAAACAAAGCTGTGTCCAAAATTTTTGTATATAAAACATGAAAGTGCATTGTGCGTGGATGAGCGCATGAGAGTTGATGATGACATTAAGAGAAATGCATACGCAAAACTGTTATTCTGAATGGGGTCCTAACCCATGCATGAGGAGTTTTTCTGAATTTAGGAACTCAAAACAGTCCCAAAACTGTTCAATTTACATCATTCAGGGGCTGTTTTAGCAATTCAGGACACGATGAGGGAGTAACTTGTAATTCAGTTTAGAAAAAAAAGACTAAACAGAGCAGTCATCACTATCTTTTGTGCTGGGGTTAATGGGTTCTAATGGGCCCAAACTTACTGGGGTCCATGACCCCCTGGGTCACCCAGAGGTTTACTTTTAGTGGGCAAGGCCAATCAGGTGGGCCATGTGGACCCCATTGCCTCCAACATACAAAGGTGTCTGGATGTTCCAGTTTCTTTAAATTGCATGTTTGAGTGGATTTCTCTTTCTTTTTGCTACCTAAATTAGTTCAGTTAGAGATCTCAGAGGATGGGAGGTATTGTAATAATATTGGATCGACAATTGTGAGTGATTTCTCTATAGGAATCCTTTGAAATATAGTGCTGAACAGTCGACTGTGGCTGGTAGCACAGTCGAGAGTCACCAAAATAGAAAGAAGAGAGATTTTCTTTTATAGATTTTTCTGTCGAATCCTACCATTTAGGGTCCTAGAATGGGAATAATCTAATTTTAAGTAGAATGATTGCTGTAATTAATTTTTTATTCTAGTTGGGTTCTATAGATTTGTAGTAGTCAACTGTGACAGGCAGTGCAGAGTTTGACAGATTTAGAATTGAATAAAAGATTCATTTTGTCTCTTTCCCCTCCACAGTAGTTTCTCTCCTTCCAATCACTATAGTGTGTATGGTATTCATGCATATATGGGCACTTGAGGAATCGGTTTCAACCTTTTCTTGCCTGACTTCACAGCAAGCCCAGTATACAGCAGTCCACCTGTATACTGCTGTGCAGTAGCTGTATTTGACACATTTAAAATAATGTTTATGGGTTCAGTTTACATCCTTGACTGGGTCAAGAATTCATGTAGCTGACCCCAACATAATTGGGACCAGGCTTTGATGATGATGACCTGTGATAGTCAAATACCATCGTAGATATGAATTTGAAGAATTTGCTTTCTCCTTTCTACATTTCCCTTTTTTCCTTCAATTGTTTGGTTGTGACTGTTTCGAACTATCTAACCTTTTGCTCACCAGATTTCAGAAGCAATGGATGCATGTATTAGGCAAGGCTTGATACAATTTGGGTCAAGGTCAATGAGCGGACAAATTGGTATTCCTGAAATCTCATTGGAACTTTTAAGTGCCACCTGCAAGTCTGATTTTTCCAATGAAAGGTCTTATATGCAATGGCATAAGAGAAAGGTAATGACCAATCTTTTAGAGTCTTGTTTGTGATTCTTTCCAGGTTTCTAATTCTTATTCATTCCATCTTAACTATATCAGGTAAAAGTTCTTGAAGAAATACTCTACAATTCCGCTATTGTTATTCCAGATGGACAGATAAAGCTCAGATGCTATCTTTCAAAGCTAAAAAATATCGAGGTAACAGTTGATTCTGTCGAATATTGAAATTTGATTGCTCATTGAAGTTCCCTAGGTTTGAAGTTTGAACAGTTATCCTCACAGTCCTGATCAAATCAGTGCTTTCAAATTTACCAGTTTACTACTTCCTCTTTAAATGCCCGACATCTATATTCAAGAGACTAGAGAGACTACAACAAGAATTCTTATGGTACGGTAATAGCACCCGGAAGAAGTTACACCTGGTGGACTGGGATTCTATTTGTAAAACCAAGGAAGGAGGAGGTTTGGGAATTAGACCCTTTAAATGGATGAATCAAGCCCTATTGGGAAAATGGCTGTGGAGGATAGGAGATTGAACAGATGGGCTTTGGCGACAGGTGTTGGATAGAAAATACGGCCTTTTGAGATGCGTGTGGGACGTTCAGGATGCCACAATTAATTTGTCTACAATATCGAAAGGAATTCTTTCCGTAAAAAGGCTCTTCATGGAGAATACAAAATTCCAAATCGGAGAAGGAAAGATGATTTTCTTCCGGAAAGATTGTTGGGCTGGTGATGGGACTCTAGGGACTCAATTCCCAGATCCGTTTAATTGTTTGAAGGATTAGGAAGCATTGGTCAATTCATATATAGCAAGAATTGGTGGTCAGGTGGTCTGGAGTCCTACCTTAAGAAGGAACCCGAAGGATAATGAAGTGCCTCAATTCATTCATCTACTTAGCCTTCTGAATGGTATGTTCATCCCGGATAGGGGAGGATGCTAGGGTCTGGACAGCTTCAAAAGATGTGACCTTCTCTATCTCTTCTTTCTTTTCGGCAATATCTAATAGATCGAGGGAGAGGAGTGTGGTGCAAAGCATATGGAAATTGAAGGCCCCCCCAAGAGTGGTGATCTTTGGTTGGTCGATTCTCAGAAAAAGAATTCCTTCTATGAATAACCTAAAGAGAAGGGGAATGACAGTTGTTAATTGCTGTCCCTTGTGCTTAAGGGATGAGGAATCAGTGGACCATCTTCTGCTAAATTGCAAAGTAGCTTAGACTTTATGGAGGGCGGTGGTTGGGTGGTTTGATTGTTGTTGGGTCTTCCCCAAGTCTCTCATAGAGCTCTTCCAGGCTTGGAAGGAGCCAATTGGGGTCCCCAGAGGGAAGAAACTGTGGAGATTTACATTTCCAGCGGTGATATGGATAATATGGAAGAAAAGGAACTCAAGATGCTTTGAAGGGAAAGAATCCAGCATCAGCAGCTTGGTGGAGAGAATTAAGTTTTTAGTTGCTTTTTGAGTGTCCATTAGTCCGTTTTTAGAGGATACTCAATAGATCAAATTATGTTACGTTGGAAGGAGTTAGCCTTTTCTTATGTAACGCCTTAGGTGTTCTGTTATAGGGCTTTGCCCTCTCTCTTTCTGCGTTCCAGTTTTCCGGTTTTCCTGTTTTAGCTTGTCGGTACTTAACTCTTGTACTGCCTGCTTTCATTAATGAAAGTAGCCATTAAAAAAAAAAAGACAGTCTTTGAGTTTTAATAATTACTCTACTTTCGTAATGAATAAAAATCTTGGGGGAATTATGATTCTTTGGCTTAGGATATCCACAATATACTTGAGTTGTGTATCTATAAGTAGTACATTGGTTGAAAAATCCAGGTTGTCCATCTTTTGGATCCCATCATGGATAGACAATGCACCAAAACCTTCCCTGATAGGAACTCCTAATCTTTTAATTAATGGCTTGCAAATGGACAGGTAAACAAGGAATAGAGAAATGGCCAAAGATGCCAATTATTGGATATCTATGATCTTCAAATCTGTATTCTTCATCTTGTTGTTAAAAGGGCCTATAAGTTGGAGGTCTGAATCCTCAAACCAGTTCCACCAGTAAAAATGCCTGAATACTATGCATTTCCTGAGGTTGAAGATCATATGGTTCATCTTATCTCTTGATATTATTGTCAAAGACGGCTAACTAGTATAAAGTGTGGATGATGAAC
Source organism: Camphora micrantha (assembly GCA_003546025.1). NCBI lineage: Eukaryota > Viridiplantae > Streptophyta > Magnoliopsida > Laurales > Lauraceae > Camphora > Camphora micrantha. The sequence goes on along the minus strand of QPKB01000006.1, from coordinate 19,469,558 downwards.
CTTCTTGGTTTGTGGTAGGAATGGGTGGCGAGAATGACCCCTTCTGAATGTGCTGAGGTGCTGAAATCTATTAGAAAACTTTCTATGAAGGTATCTTCTATGCCTTCAAAGTTCGGTATTCCTGGTGAAACCTATTTTTGGACAGCTTGCTATAGTTTGAATGTTAAGCTCTATGAGAAGTTGCTCTTTAGTGTTTTTGACATCCTTGAAGAAGGTCAGCTTGTGGAGGTATGTTTGCTTTTATTCCTTGATTGAGGGTTTTCTTTGATAATTGAAAAATGTATAAATAATTTTTCCTTGGCGCTCAGCAGTTAGCACCTCATTTGCTTTTGGTACTTCTGATAGGAAGCAGAGGAAATTTTAAGAATTCTCAAGTCAACCTGGTTTATTTTGGGCATTACTCAGAAGATGCATGACACATTATATGGTTGGGTGCTTTTTCGACAGGTATACTTTTGCTAGTAATTATCCAATCTGTTCTGGGTCAGCTTGCAACGATACAATAAAAATCGGTCAACAGTTCAGTGTCGCATTTCTCTAGGGAATGATATCTATCTTTTCTTTTTTATTCTCTAACTTCCAGGCTATTTTTCTTAGTTTGTTGGGACAGGTGAGACTACTCTATTAGAACATGCAATCCTTGAGATACAGAAGGCTGCATTAAGTGAAGATTTTGATGGAAATGAAGGAGCATATATGAATAGCCTTGTCTGCTCAGTCGGAGCAAAAGAGGATAATATGAAATCAAGCTTGATAGATGCTGTTTTCTTGTCAATGAAAAGCTGGTGTGACTATCAACTACAGGACTATCATCTGCACTTCACCAAGGTTATTAATTGTTTCCCTGAAGTTTTCTTATTGTTTTTTCTTTCAAACATTCCCAAACATAAAGTTTAGAAATTTCATAATGATGTGGCTTACGTTAGATACCTTTTTACCAGTAAAGAAAGATCAAATAATTTCTAGGTTATTTTTTTTTTCGATGTGTTGATACTTGATAATATATAACCCTCTGTTTGTTTTTGTTCCCTTTTCCTCCTTTCTTTCCAAAGGATCTTCTTTAAGATCGTGACTTTGCAGTGTGGGACTCTGGTATTTGTTTTGTCTTCTTTCTATCGATATATATATATATATATATGTATGTATGTATGTATGTATGTATGATGTATATAGGTTTTCTTATTATTTCGGTGATTTCAAAATTTGTATGGCAAGGGTTATTTACTAGCAAATATTATTGATGAACCGGTTGGAATATTTTTATTGGTCTCGTCTTGTCCCTAGTATTTGGACTAACCCAACGGGTCTTAATTTTTTCTATTTTTTCCTATTGTTTGAAATATTTTGAATAATCAACCATTCAAAAAATTAAAATTAATCCATATCAACTATTTTTTATGTTAATCTATAATTATTGACTTGGCAATGGTTGAGTTAGGAATATTGACATATTTTTCTTTTTTTCTTTTTTGGTAGAAGACATTTTTCTGTTAATCAAGCCAAATTGATGGTACTTTGTGTGCATGTGACCTTGTAATTGCTTTACTAGTTTCACGACGACATGACATATTTTTCAATTGAGTGGCTGGTTCCCAATTGGAATTGGAATGCACAAAGGATCCTCTGTTTAAACCTCGATTTATTTGCCCTGGTTATTTTCAAATTGACGACATATATCCAGTATAATGTTCCTTGTTTGAGATGGAATGAAGACACAGTACATGTCGCAAAGATGCGTTTGCTAAGATGGTGTAACAAAAAAAATATAATTAGGAATTAGTATATCAGAGAAATTCTATGGTTAGCTCTAATGAAAGAACAATCAGAAACATGAAAATTGCAGTCATTGTAGTTGACTCTTTGGGGGAAGAAGGTAAGTTTTCCATCTCTTCATTTTTTGGGTAATTTTTTGTGGGGAAATCATTGTGAAAGCAGTCAAAATCTATTATACAGATGTAATCATGCAACATTGAAGCATGCATGGCTCTGTGTTTTAGTGTATTCTCTCTTCTCTCTATATCTCTTAATTTATCACCTATTGATTCTATCCCTAAATGCTCCTGAAAGCGTTCTCTTCGCCGGTTTTTACTACCAGTCCCAAGCTTGGATAAAGAGGGAGGGTTGTGTTAGGTAGGTTGACAACCAATGTAAAACTTTTGTCACAACCCAAACATTAATTCTGAGAACTGAAATACTGAACACTAATTTATATTTTACAATTATAAGAGTTTAATTGCAATGCAATCGTGATATGTGTGTAGACTAAACAGATCCTAACTCTGTTGTTTTCCTTTCTCAGGATTCTATAAGCTTTGGAAAGGTTTTGACTTTAGTAGTACTTGCCAGAAGGCATACTGCTGATCAATGTGGTGAAACTGAGGTTAGTTACACATTTTCTGCTACAAGTTAGTCAAAATTTCTACAGGGTATTGTTTCTTTCTTTGTTGTTCTCAGATTTTTTTGAGCATGGTATATGCTTATGTTTTGCTAATATGGACTCTGCCAATTTTTGTACTGACAACATGCACCATTTGATACTTGCAGTTGAATAAACATATGGGTGGGGCTAAAATGGATTCAGAGCACATCAAGGGCTATGTTGTAAGATCTATGAAGGCTGTGTATAAGAGGGTGGGCCATTTTAACTATTGGTGACTTTCTCCATGATATAAATTTTCCAGGTTGTACCTGGACAACTATTGATTAAGTTTGAGGATATGCTCTTCCTTAATAATCTCAGGTCTTGGATATTTTGGATGTCAAATCTGAAGTAGAAAAGAGACATCCTTTGGCCGTGTTAGCTGATGAAGTGAAATTGATAGTTCAGAGAGAATCCACCATATTTAGCCCTGAGTTGTGTCATTGGTGTCCTGAAGCTGGAATTCTCCCCTTCATGCTCTTACATCGATATTATGGGGAAAGACTGGTACAGCCATCATCTTTATTGATGACAAATGTTTTATTTATTTATTTGTTTTTGTTATAGTTTTTTTCGAAGTTTTCATCATGATGTATCATTGCTCAGAAAAAAAAACTTCTATTATATATCTGATGTGGTTGGTATTTTGATGTGCTTGGTCCCTAGAAACCATTTCTTAAGGAGGTTACCCATCTTTCAGCAGATGTGAGATCAGTGCTACCTGCAGCTGATACTCTAGACTATGAGCTTACTCAGCTGTTACATTCCATGTCTGGTGAAGATACTGTCAGCGAAAATTTGCATTCATATCAAGTTAAGTTCGTTTTTTGGAAGTTTTGGCTATGTTGGATGTCATTGCTTGTATCTGCCTTGAATGTGCTTTTTTTGGGGAACAACATCTTTAATTTCTATAAGTCCGCTTGTGATCCATTTTTTCCCAATGTTTCTGGAAATTACATATTTTATATGTAAAATCAAGGTTCTTTTGCAGTTTTTTTTTTTTTTTCTGCAGAAACTCAACAATTTGCATCCGAAAAATGCTTAAAATGCAATGAAAACCCAGGGAAGATGGCTCTCATGCATCAATTAATAATAGAAATCCTGTGTCTTGGATCCAAACTCATGAAAACTTCTCTTGCCAAAGCAAGGGCTGTATTCAAGCTCTGCAAAAAGTCATCCAGTCCTAGAATGACTGCTGATGGTTTCTTCATTGGATACATATATGGACAACATGAGTTTAAAACCCTCAAACAATCTAAACTCTTGATTAAATAAATTTTTTTTTAAAGAAATAAAAAGAATAAAAGATGGTAAATCTGTGCCTTAGTATTGGGCTTAGTCGGCAGCCCTAATGGGGTCTTTGGGCTGTGTCAGAAGCTGGCTTCAGACCTGCAGAAAGGCCTGTAGGGATTCGCACATATGCTGTACCAGCATGGGCCTAATTCTGGCCTTCTTTAGGGCCCACAGTCCACTGGAAATTACATTGTGGTCCAATAGAGGACAGTTTTTTTCTGAAACAGTCCATGACATTGCCTCTTTGAGGGATTGCTTTGAGCTCAACTGGATCCTAACCCTTTAAACATAAAACATGCGTTGGGTTCCAACATGCATGGTCACAAGACCCCAAATGTATCAATGTTAACCCAGTACTTGGTCTAGTCTGTAGTCTTCATATCAATGAATGTTGATTGATCTGCATCAACATGCCTCTTTGTGGGGCATCTCCATGCTCATTATAAGACTGTAGAGGGATTTGATTTTCATCTGATCTTCTTTCCATGAAAAGATGTACTATGTTGTGGTATAATATATCGTTGGTTTTTTTTTATAATCATTTTTAATATAAAGCTAAGTTGCTCTTTTTTTTTAGTTTTCTTCCCTAAAATTCTGTGTAATTTTGAATGATTTGCCACTTGCTCACATTATGGATTACTGTTAGATATTTTAAAATAAGAATAGTAATTCTCATATTGAGGAGAATCGATTTGAAACACAACACCACCACCACCATCACCACCACCACCACATATATCTGTAAGACAAAAATGCAGCAAGTTAATGAATAAATCATGCAGAGAAAGTAGCATGTTCATAAATATATAGTGTATTTGAAACAATATACTAGACCAATGAACTAATAGGAAACCATAAATTGGCCTGCTGATTTTTGAAAGAAGGACGTATCATTGTCGTATTTATTTCAAGCTTCCTTTGTCAACTTGTGCTGCTGCTTATTGCGATTTTATGAGATGCTGCTTTCTTTGGCTGTGTATCTTGGAGTCTACTTTTGCTCATTCCAATGATGTATTAAATATTATTTGACAATCTCAATCCTGATATTTTGCTTTTGGCATCTTTATTCTTCCCATAGTCCAGGTTATCTTCATGGTTGATGTGGTACTGATTGGGTCTGGATATCTGTTTGTGGTACAATACGAGTATTCATTTCTGGTGCATCGTTTTCCTTGAATGATAGCTTTTGCGACTTTCCATTTTTACTTCTAACACTTGGCTTGAAACCTTTATGGATTTCTAATCAGTTGATGCTAAGGCATTCATTAGTAACCACTCAAATTCCCAAACTTTTGTTGCTGGGGGACCTGTTTCCCCTTGAAAATACCTCAGTTTCACTTCCTGTTTCCTGCATCAGCATACAGTTCTATCAGTGTCAGCATTTCCTCCTTGTGTATCAATCTGGCTTCCTTAGTCTGTCATCCTATACCATCCCCATCTTGTTTCCATTTCATCTTCCTCCTGTCATTATTACTATTATTATTGGGTGCTTTCTTAGACCTGTCAATCGATCTGGTTTTAAATTGCATTGATTTTGTTGAGGAAGTAGTCTTCATTCTTTTATAGTGGTTAACGGTCAACCATTTCTAAAATGGAACCTTGATTATGGTCTTTGTTATTTACATTATGCTTTCAATGCGGCAATATTTTGTGGAAAAAGACCCTCTCTTGCAAGTATGGGTTGGATAGTGGCAGTTGGTGTGTGCCTAGTCTAACTTATAATGTTTCTAGCATTTGAAAGTCTATTCTTTCTGTTAAGAAAGGGTTTGATATGTGGATTCGTTACATGGTTCATGATGGTAGTCGGGTGAGGTTTTGCCATGATGAATGGTGTGGGCAATCTAGCCTCCATAGTTAGTTTCCTTCTTTGTAATATTTGGATTTGAGGCAGCATGCTCTAGTAGCATATTATTTTTGTTCAATGGAGAAGGGAGTTGTTTGGGACTTTTCTTTTCGAAGAAATTTGACAGATACTGAAATTGCTGATTTTGTTCGATTACTTGGTTCTCTTGATAAGTATTATTTGTCAAGTGGCAAATCTAATGTTAGGCTTTGGAAACCAAATGTTAGAGGGTTTTTTTTTTTTTTTCAATTAAATATTTTTACAAGGTTTTGTCTGCATTAGATGTAAGAATGGAAGGTTGGCACAACTTTTGGGTTTCCTATATTCCACCTAGAGTTTTGACTTTTTGTTGGGTCGCCAAGCAGCAAAAAATCCTAACTATTGATAATTTGCGAAAAAGGAATCATGTTATAATTAATGGTTGTCCTTTATGTTTGAGAGATGAAGAATCGGTGCATCATTTGATGATCAATTGTCCTTTTGCTTACAGAGTTTGGATTGTTCTTATCAATCTGTTTGATTTGGATTGGGTAATGCCAAAGACAGTTGAAGATTTGTTTCTTCAGTGGCGCTTAGGTACCAAGTTTGTTCGTGGAAAGCTTTTACGGAAGGCAGTTCTTTATGCTACTTGTTGGAAGCTTTGAAGGGAAAGGAATAACAGAGTCTTCTGCAATCAAAGTAAATCGGTTAAGGAGATTACTCAATCTATTATTTGGACGGTGTTTGAATGGGTTAGTAAGCGTAAGGAGTTTGTTGGCGTCTCTCTTGATGATCTTAATAGATCTTGGGATCCTTTCATGAAGGGACGTTGGCATGATAAAGTAGTGCGAAAAGTTCTTTGGTTGAGTCCCCCTACTGGTGTCTTTAAGCTGAATTTTGATGGTAGTTATTTTCATGATATTCGACAAGGCGGAATTGGTGGAGTAATTCAGGACTATGAGGGTAAGGTAATTAAAAACTATTCTGGGCATGTGACTCTTTGAATGCTAATGCAGCTGAAGTCTATGCTTTGTTGATTGGTTGTTGTGAGTTGCTTAGCTTGGGTGGTTACAATATAATTATTGAAGGTGATTCTTTTTCAGCTATTCAGTGGGGTTCTGGAAAGGTTTCTCATCCTTGGAGATTGAAATATTTGGTGGAGGAAGTGCAGGATATTGCTAAAGAGCTTGGAGCATCATTTCATCATGTTCACAGGGAGGCAAATGTCACGGCAGATGCTCTTGTTAAGGAGGGATTTTTATGCTCTTCTATTCTGTTTGATGTCTAGTTTCCTTTTCTTCGTTTTCTCTTTTCGTTTGAGTTTTGTCTAAGTTTCGTTGGCTTCTTTGCTGCTTGTATTCTTTGTTGTTCTTTCTTGTGGAAATAAAATTTACTGTTAATTTTTTTTATTATCCAGAATATGAGTTAAATATTTAATGCTGGGCCCATTTCACTTTTCATTATTAAACTGATTGGTTACATAACCTTGATGCCTTATTATTATTATTATTATTATTATTATTTGTACAGGTTGGAGAAATTTCTGCTCCTGTCATTCTTCAATGGGCGAATGCTCAACATGACAAGATTTTGGAGTGGACAGAACGTGCTTTCCATCTTGAGGTCAGTAAGTTTTTTTTTTTTTTTTTGCTACATCAGAGATTCGAGTTCGTGTCCAGCTGAACTACAGCTGAGGGATTTCAGTTGCCTTGAAGTTTCTTTTTTATTTTTGAATGGTTACTTTCATTAAAAGGAGCAAACAGAAACAATACAAGAGAAAAGTACCGAAAGCAAAAGAACACAGCACAGGACAAACTAAGGCCCTATCATAGGAAAGGCTACCTCTTTCGAATGATACACAATTTGATCTAAAGAGTATCCCTTAAAAGAAGGGAGAGTAGACACCCAAAAAGCTACTAAAAATTTCGATTTCTCCACCAAAATGCTTTCACTAACTACAATTCCTTCAAAACATCTTGAATTTCTTTCCTTCCAAATCGTCCAGATCATCGCTAGGAACGAGAACCGCCACATCATTTTGCCTCTATGGTCCCCAATTGGAACCTTCCAAGCTTGGAAAAGCTCGGGGAGAGAAGGAGGAAGAGCTCAGCAGCAACCAAACCCTCCTATTAAAGCCATCCATATAGTCTAAGCTGATTTACAATTTAGCAAGAGATGGTCTACGGATTCTTCGTCCTTCAAGCACATCGGGCATCCATTCACTATCGTCATCCCGCTCCTCCTCAAAAGGTCCATAGTAGGGATCCTTTTCCTAAGAGCAAGCCACCCAAATACAAGCACCCTAGGAGGAGCTTTCATCTTCCAAATGCCATACACCCCGCTTGTATCTCCGGGATTGTTTAGGATTGTCTTAAAGAAAGAAGACACTGCAAAGGAACTATTCTTAGAGGCAATCCACACCCTATCATCTGCTCTGCTGTCTTGAATGGTAAAACTGTTCAGGGAATTAAGGAGATCAAAGAATTGGGATTCTTTGTTGTCCTTCAAGTTCCCTTGAAGTTACTCAGCACACTTGATTTAAAATCTGTCCATTTGATTAGGTTGGTTTGATATTTTGAGGTTGTCGGTATCTTCTGCAAGTTTAACTTGATTACAACTCTGCAGCAATCATTTTTCTAACAGAACTTCTTGAGCATACCATTTTCATGTGTTCAGATTCATATTTGATTCCAATGATTCCGAAATGTTATTATTATTAGTGGAATATCATGGTTGAAAAAGGTTTTCCTAGAATTACTTCGTCTCAAGTTGCCAACCAATACACCCAAAATGCCTAGCGTTAAAGGTGCAAAAAACTAACTACTTAACACCCACCATCGGGCAGTGTCCTGCCTGAACTCAAGGCATATGCCCGCACAAGACGTGGCATGGGGCCTTTTTGCCCTGCGCGGATTCAAATCCAGGATGTGTTGGCTCTGATACCATTTCAAGTTGCTAACCAATACACCCAAAATGCCCAGGCGTTAAAGGTGCGGAAAACTACTTACTTAACACTTCATTCCTTGTGGAAATAGGACCCTCCAATATGCCTTAAATAACCAAAATGAACATGATAAACAATTGCAGGAATGGGACACCAAAGGTTTATTTGAAGTCACCATTCAAAAAAAAAAAAAAAAAAGGATTTAGTGGAAGTCAGGTAGATGTTTATAAGGTTAACATGGAAAGGAGAATTTACCTTACCATTCACAAAGGTATGGGGCCATTGTGTGCCGTCTGGGTTGGAGCATTTTATTGGAGCAAGGTGGTGGATAAGATTCTCACCCTGGATCATTTAAAGTGCAGGAGCTTAAATTCCTGAGCTTGCGTGCTATGTGCAAAGCGAAGAATGAAACTATCAACTGTTCAAAAAAAAAAGGGATGAAACTATCAATTGTCTCACAGTTCAATGCAAGTTTGCGTCTGTAGTGTCATGGGTGAAGTGTGCTCCAACTGTTCACTACTGGGCAGGTGTTCCAAAATAATCTCTTGTGGAGGTGGATGGATGGATAGCTTGTCCTTTTAAAGGAAGGGGAAAAATCCCTTGGTCCCTTCTACGCTGGTGGTAAAACAGTCATCATGTAATGGGTTCAGTAGTGATCGATAATGATTTGATAATGTGTTGTGAATGTGTAGTTCTATACCAAGATGTTATACACTAAGGTTTTATTTACATCTAAAACACCAAAACTCCTTGAAAAGGAGACATTTGTTTATTTTGGGAGTTTTTTTTTCTAAAATTCAAATAGTAGGGATTGCAGTAAATTGATACAACAGTTTGGACTCTTATATCATCAGTTACGTAATCATTTCACTTCTTTCTATTCATCATCATCATCAAAGCCTTGTCCCAATTATGTTTGGACAGCTACATGAATTCTGTTATGAGACCCAAAACCATGTTAAAATTATGGGTAAAATGGAAGATACGCAAGGAAGATATTTTTTTTGAGAAGACAAATCATATAGGTATTATGGTGGAATGAAATGTTATCATTGTACAATTCCCTTTCTATTAACAAATGCTCTATTAATGACTAGGGAAAAAAAATTACTTCAGTCGTTAGGTTTGTTTTAGAGTAGAAAACCATTTTTTTTTTTTTGTTACAGTTACTGTTCATAATTAATATTTTTCTGGAATTACTTTGATCAAATTTTTGCTGCTTTAGAAGCTTGACTTCTCATATTGATATAGAAGTTGTTGAAACCCCATCTGTGCTGTAGTGTTCTCTTTTGAAAAAAATGGTTAATGCTTTCTGAACAAATAATGCAGTTTGAAAGTCCATTTTTTCTTTTGATCTTCTGCTCTCTCTTCTTTTAATTTGAAAATCCATATAAGATTTGTCCACAAGCTATGATCATGTCTCTGGGAAGAAATATAAGTTACATTACGCTTCCTTTATTATAAGTATTTGAAGTCGTTGAAGGTGTTTTATTTATGGGTAGCGCTATATATTCTCAGTTCTTTTTATTATCACAAAGTAGGAGCAATTTCAGTTTTTCATATGTTTTTATTTAACCTCCACCTTGGTAAAATTCTTGTTTTAATTTGTTAAATGTGCTCGAGTCTTGTTTCCATGCCTTCTTTGTTGTATATTTATTTATTATTTGTGTACGGGCTTGTAGGATTGGGAGCCTTTGTCATCTCAACAAAGACAAGCAGCATCCATAATTGAAGTCTTTCGAATTATTGAAGAGGTTTGTTACACCGAGACAATTAATTGCTTGGGTACATTATTCTGCGTCTGTCAGAATTTGGAACTTTATCTGGAGATTTCATATTTATGTTTCATTGTTATTGGTATCACTTTAGAGAAAAAGTTATTAAATGAAAGAATAATAATAAAGAAGTTTATTGAGGGGAAGTTATTTCTTTTTCATGATTGGTTTGATGCTTTTTTGAAATATTGACACTAAGTCATTCATTTCCGTGCTTTGTTGGATTTCATTGTTTACATGTAATTAGGAAAAAAGGTAAAATGGAAGGCAAGTTGAGTTCATTAATACTTGTTGTGAATTGTGATATATATTGTTATGCCGTTCTCTATCAGCTTTGGCTTTTATAGTAAGTGGTTGTCAACATGGTATCAGAGCGGGAGGTCGGGTGTTTGAGCACATATGGTTTCTACATCCTCATCATCTACTTCATCATGGGTTATCGATTTAGGCACCACTACTCATGTAACAAGTATGCGGTCTAAGTTCACCTCTTATACATCCTGTTCATCTCCTGGGACAGTCAGAGTTACCAATGGTAATCATACTAAAGTACTAGGGCGTTGGTTTCTGTTGAAAAGGTTGAGGAAAAAAATCTTTAAGTTGGTGAAATCTGGGGGATTTCTGTCATTAAGAAGGAAATTATCTGAAAAATACTTAAAACAAATCATTTCAGAGAATGAGAAATCTGAATGGACTAACGATGTTCCTCTTTTAATTGATAATGAGGAGGAGGATTGTGTGGTATGAGGGGCTGACTTGAATAACAATTGAGGACTAAGCTGTGTGGTGATACTGAAAGTCAAGATTGATTTGACAATTCTTCTAAATGTTATCTATGCTGATAATGGAAGAATGGTAGAAATGATGAATGTCGGCCAAGGAGTTGGTGTTCCTTTTGGTTAAAAAGATAAATGATATATGAGGTTTTGTAAAGTGACTTCTGGATACGGACTGTGGGTTAGAAAACTAAAAGAATTCCAAAGGGAAAGGAAAGAAAGAGTTACAAAATTCGGAACAGATACACACATACCAAACATGTTTTCCACAGCCTTATCTTGTAGGAACATGGGTGCATCTGAATGGCACAATGCTAAACGCACCCTGAGTTGTTGCCATCAATGGAAGAGAATTTAAGATTAAAAACTCCATTAAGACATAAAGAAATTTGGGATCTCCAAAAGTCCAACGCTGAACAGTTCTCTCTACCTGTGTGACTACAATCCAGCTGTGAAGATATGTTGAAGAAGAGCTCAAGGAAGAAGACGATTGCATTGAAGATTTACAGACGCAGATTCCAGCGAGAAGACGAAGCCCTTCCTCGCTTCTGCATTCGTCGATTCCAAGTATGCCCATTTTCTCTCTTTTTCACCCCCTCCTTTCTCCCTCCTCTCATTTCGTCCGTCCACCATCGTTCCATTCAAGGACGGACCCAGGTACATGGGTTAGGGGCTGAAGCCCCCACCTAGGGATGTCAACCCGTCAGTCAACGGCCCGTGCCATGGGCCGAGGGAACTGGCACGACCGGTCCGTTTTGGCACGACACGCTACAGGCCGACCCATCCATAACAGTCGTCCAAGAGGGAGGTCCAGCCAAGAGGGAGGTGGGAGAAACAAATAGATCAGGAGCCTAAAAATCTGAATCCTTGTTCAAATCCATGGTTCATGGTCAAATCAGGAATCCTTGCACTTTTAGGGTTGTAGCAAATCTGAATCCTTGGTCAAATCAGGAAGCCTGAAAATCCATGGTTCATGGTCCAGAGACCTTTTTCTAATTTTAGTGTACTTGAATATACAAAAGAAGAACAATTGAGTGTCCGGGCTTCAGCAGCTTTGGAAACTCTAGTTAATAAGGGCTAAAAATAAAGGCCTACAAATTAATAAGGGCTAGTTAGATTAAGGCCCAAAAATAATAGCTCTAGATTTTTTTTTAATTTCTATTATAGAATTAGTGTATTTGGTAAAAAAAATAGTTAAAAAATATTATTTCATGAGGTTATTGGGGCCCACCTGGAATTGTGGTAATTAGGTCCGCCTTTCAAAATTATAGTAGAGAAGCCACCATTTTACATCATTTTGAAAATTTATAAAGTTATTTCATCTGAAATACTTGCAAATTTTGCATTGTCTACCTTAATCCACTTTAGATAAAAAAACACTTAAAAAAGAGCCCCTCTTAGATTTTTCTTAGAGGCAAAAACTATGGTTTATAAAAAATACTTTAAGGTTAGAAAATAAAATTTTTATTCTTTAATTCTTAAAGATTATAAGGTTTAAAAGGTAATTCTATTTACAAACCTTCAAGAAGTTAAGATCCAAATGTTTCTCTCCTCAGTGGAGTAGGTTGAGTTTGACCGAACCACTTAAATATCTTTGTCATTCTCCGTGCTTGTGTTCTAATTTTTAATTTTAATCTTAATACCGATAAGGTGAAAAAAATTAATCGGAAAACAAAATTAAAGAAGCACACCCGGCATGGAGGCATGGCATGGGCCGGCCCGCTCCAGGCACGTCTTGCTTGACATGCCTATCCCCACCCATATCAGAAAAAAGTTGATTTTTTTTTTTTTATAAAATCCCCTTGCATATTCTAAAAATTAATGTGTTTTTTTTTTTTTTTTACATTTGCCCCTTCCTTCAATATTTCTTTTACATAGAGACCGACCGCCCAATTGAATTTCCTGGGTCCACCCTATAGAAGATAAGGTGGCCTAGGCCCACTAGGCCCAGCCCAGCCCATCAAAGTATATATGTAAGATCCCACACATGGGATTTTACATATATACTTTGATGGGATCTTTCTTATATACTTTGATGGGTTGGGCTGGGCCTAGTGGGCCTAGGCCACCTTATCTTCTACACACCCTTGGTTCCATTTCATGCCCTCATCTTTTCTTTTTCCGCCATCCATCAGTGGGGCCTGCACGTGCAATCCAAACCTGTTGATGGGCCTCACAAATGGAATTAAGCTCACAGATGTTGTCTTTTTCATCCATTGGTGGATCCCACCTGTGAGCAATTTGTTTTATTTATCCTTAATTTTGAAATGGATTTTACAGGTGGGCCCCACAGAAGGATGCACCTGTTCTTTTCTGATTTCACATGTGGGCTTATTCATGCATTTTATATTTTATTTCTTCTCTCCCATTTCAAATTTTTTTTCTCCATACACTTGTTATGGCCTTAGGCCAGTGGGGCTGACTGACAGATACATCTGTTCTTTTCTGATTTCACATGTTGCCTCTTTCATGCATCTTTATATTTTTATTGTCAATTTATATCTTCCATTTCAGCAATTTTCTTTCCAGACATCTGTTATAGCTTGAGGCCAGTTTCATTTATCATTTTCATCAATTAGCAACAGCCCCACAAATGGATAGAGCTGCTCTTTTATTTCACATGTTGGGCCCCATGCATGTTGATATTTTTATTGTCATTTTATCCCTTCAACTTACAGCATTTTTTCCGGACATGTTATAGCCTGAGGCCATTTTTCATTTCTCAGTTTCATCATTCAGCAGCAGGCCTGACAGATGGATACAGCTGTTATTTTGTTCATTGTCATTTTTTTCTTCACCCACTGGTTGATCCCATGGTCCCACCTGATAGCAGGTAGGATTTTTTTTATCCAGAATGTTTAGCAGCCGGATTTCACAGGTGGGCCCCACTAATGAAAGAAATTTCTCAGCTGTCACTTATCACTTTCATTTGAGTATTTTCTTTTCCAGACTCTTGTCATGGCCTCCCTCTTTTATTTTCATGAATCAATTAGTATTCCACTCTTGGGCCTTACTGATTGATCAACATTTTTAAATTCATCTGATTCAAGCCTTTTCAATTCTACATCCTAATCATGTTCAACAATTCAGACAGTAGTATTACATTTTATGGTAAAGTTTTTATTTTTTTGGTAAAGGACAGTAGTATGTTAAGACACTAATACTTGTCATGTATTGATGTTAGAATCAATGGAAAATAGATAGATTATGAACATACAAATTTTCCTCTTTTAAATATTTTTTAGTATTTTTTCATCTATATTTAGAAAAATAGAAAATATCCTACGATTCGTGATTCCATTCAATTCAACCCCTTGAATGATTCACTATGCAATTCACGATTTTACAACCATGTGTGATCCTACGAAATGTGTGCAAGGTGCAAATTTTTTTTTATTACAATTGGGTCTATTACTTTGCTTTCATGGAAGGCTAATGGCTAAGTTCATGCTGTGGATCAATGCTCAAATATCATGCCCAATCACTTTTTGGCTTAGTTTGGTCAAGCCTCGGCTCATCAACATCTTGCAAACATTGTCTTTTGAATGGATATTGTTAAAAGTTGTTGTTGTTATTATTATTATTATTATTATTATTATAATTTACTCTTTTTTTTGGCACAATCCAAACAATGGTTCTGAGTGTGAGAACTATATGTGGAGAGACATGTGAGTTCCCTTTGGAGAGAGGTTTGCATTAGGGATCAACCCTAAGCTCTTATCTATTTGCACTGATTATGGATAAATGAGTTAACTGCCTATGAGAACTACCTGTGGAGAGACAGGTGAATTCCTAGTGACCATAGGTTTTCATTAGGGGTCAAACCTCAGCCTTTATCTCTTTGGAGTTTGCACTGATTATGGATGAGTTCATAGTTACCTAATTCGCAGGTCGATCTATTTGAATTTCAAAGACCACATCGCAAATTTTGTTGTTTATTTTTATTTATTGAACATTATTATTGGATTCGATAGTCTTTTAAATAAAGGTTCAGATTTTAGGCAAAAACCTGGTTATTATGCGTGTCTAATTTGATTTATGTGTTGGTTATGCTACTTGTTGTTACGGTGCGGAATCCAATAGGGCCCTGTATTCTGGGTTGTGACAAAGTGGTATCAGAGCCAAGGACGGCTTTGTTTTTTCGTTTGGGGAGTATGTCACGCCTGTGGCCCCCCTTTAGAAGGGCATTGGTTTCGGCAAGCATCTCGCCTAGAGAGAGAGGGCGGGGGAAACTCTAAAGGACAGGGTATGCAGTGGTGCATACTTCCCATATCGGAAACATGTTAGTCCTAATTTTGGGTATATATGTGTGTGATCTGACCTTAACTCCACTTGAGGCCTTTTAAAACGGTGAGACAAGATTGAGTTGAAATCCTATGAGCCAAAACGGACAATATCATGTGAACAACGGGCCTGCGTTGTTATAGTTCGACACTTGATTCAATTCGAAAATTTGATGGGGTAGCCCCATTTAATTCGTTTTTCTATTTGCTTAATTCGAAATTCAAATTTGACGAATTTGCTACAATATTTTGAATATGTAATTTAATACAATTGGCGAATTCATAGATTTGATTCTACTTACATAGAGATATTTGGATTAGAATCATGATTTGTTGGTCACCCATCCCACCTATGATCAAGTTACCACGTTCACACACTACCCACACTTTGAATTGCCACAAGCACAAATTTAACACTTATCCAACCATTACTCACCGTTGGATTGAAATTAGAAAAAAAAAAAATGACGCTTTCTAAAATCATTAAACTTGAGGTCCATAGATGAAGGGTTTAGGATGATCTAACGAGGTTTATATTTTCTAAAACCATTAGAATCCATTTATTTTTTACTCACGTATTTATGCATAATCAATCTCATGGTGGGCTCCAATTTGAGTGAATTTGGCTCATAGAAAAAAGCAAAGATATCCCTAGTCAACTGTTTGCCGTATTGAAGTATCCCACCATCATCTCAATAGTGAAAACTTCTTCCATACATACCTTGCCAATAGAAAATCACTTGTGTAGTGAGATGGTGGACAAGTGGATTGACGAGTGGCTCAATGGTCTAGTCATACAAAAGGGATCTTGATGGATTAGCAATACATAAAAGATAGGCCTCATCAGACATTTTTTGCCATTTAATTAAATGCAACAATTTTCAACCATTCATGCTGTGGCATTTACCATTCATTTTCATTTCTTTTGATCGGATGGCTGGAAATGTTTGTTTTGATTCATTTTTTACTGATTGTTAGTCTAACATACCCTCATTACTGTGATGGGACCATTGTGCCATTCTCTAGTCTAGGTGAAATGTTCTCCATCATTACACAGTTAACACAAGTTATCTCTCATATTTTTGCTCTTTCCTTTCCCATTCATTTTTACCAAAGCACGTCATCTTCCTCCTACTAAACTAAAATGAACTGCATAATTTCGAACTTTTGGATTGCAGCAAACTAAAATACGAATTGTTGGAATCGAACTATTCATGATTCGACATCCATAGCAGCGAATATGGTAACTAAGGACGAGAAAACTGCTTATATTCAAGAGGAGGTGTCCTGGTGTATGTTGTTTGCAGATGATATAGTGTTGCTGGATCAATCAAGAGATGGTGTGATTACAAAACTCGAGAGATGGTGGGAAGCTTTATAATCCAATGGCTTTAAATAAGCTGTACAAAACAAAATTTATGGATTGCAACTAAAGTGGGCATATACAAAGAGCTGAAATTACTATGAGAATTGAAACCTAGGAGATACCAAAAAGTGATTCTTTTTGTTACCTGGCTCGATAATTAATAAGGATTAGGAGATTGATGAAGATGTCGAATATAGGATAAAAACGAGATGGTGGAGTGGAGATTTATTTCTAGAGTGCTTTGTGACCGACGAATGCCAACATGATTGAAGGAAAAATTTTGCAGGACAACGATTAGACTAGCTATGACCTAAGGAGCAATGTTGGCAAATGAAGAAGCAACATCTGCACAAAATGGATGAAGCAAAGATGAGAATGTTGAGGTGGATGTGTGGAAACACTAGGATGGATAAAAATTAGAAATGAGCGCTTTCGAGAGCATTTAGGGGTAGTATCAATAAGGGATAAAATTAGAGAAGCCCCTTTGAAATTGTTTGGGCATATCCAATGCAGGTCAGCAACGGCGCCGGTAAGTAAAAGTTTGGTTATGTAGGTTGATGGCCCATGAAGGGGAAGGAGTAGGCCGAAGATGACATAGATGGAGGTAGTAAGAACAGATACGAAGAAGTGCAGCTTATTTGTGGATTTGGCTCAGGATACATCGGAATGGAGAAGCGGAATTCATGTAGCTGAGCCCATCATAGTTGGGACACAACTTTGTTGATGATGACGTCGACGACGACTCTTTGTTTGGTCAACAAGAAGGCAAAATGAGTAGCACACAATAAATTTCCAATAAATTTCTGGTAAAATCAATGTCTAATAGGAAAATAGCGTACGATAAAATCTTGAGGTTTTTTTTTTTTTTTTGGGTTCATTAAGACAGACAATAGATTGAGGTTATTAAAGGTGTCTCACTTGCCCATTTCGTGTAAAAAGATATTATGTGACTTGATTCCCTTTGTTGGTCTTTGGAAATGTCGAAAGAAAGAAAAATTAGAATTTTGAGGGATTTCCGAGAAGTGAGCATAAATTCTTTTCTTGGATAGAGGAGGAAAATTTAACTGAAAAAAGATGATTACAAAAATGACCAACAAAAGATGGGCATAGAAGACTACATTGGAAAATGAATGATTTTAACAGAGAAATTCCTCTGTTTGGATGGTCTGGATCCTCTGTGTAAAGTGATTTCAGCCTTCAGGCTTTTCATTAACAGTGCATTCTTCTAAATGAATGATTCAAATCTCATGCATGAGCATATGCTTATGGTGTTAGGTTTAGTTACCAGAAGCCGAAGATCAATAAACAAAGTGTGCAGCACTTCTATCTGTTTATTTTTTTGTTGGGTAGATTTATCTGTTTATTTTGTGGTCAGGTAGAAAGCCATGAGTGTCCTGTAGTAATCTAACCATGGACTCAAAAGAAACAAAAAATAACATAATCTAATACATCCATCTGCTTCTTTGATTTGACATGTAAATCACATGTTAGGTTTCTTTCATTTGGAGAGGGGATCATAATCTTGTTCCGTGCAGTGGCTCTCATGTTCCAAGCTTTATGCCCCTTGGTGCTTATTTTTGCAGTTTAGCTTTCAGATCTGACTTCAGAAATTACTTCAGACAGTTGATTGGTTCTTCAACTTTATCCTTTCAATGGATGTTATACTGTGATTTCACATGTTGACTGTGTGATAGGCTTTCTTCCATTTGGAGATGAGATTACTATCTTGTTCCATGTTTAGGCTGTTATGTTCTGATCTTTATACATGTTACTTCATAGTTCATACTGATTCTTCCATCTTTAGCTTTCAATCTGAGCACACAAATTCCTGCAGACAGTTGAGCAGTTCTTCAACTTGAACCTACCAATGGATGTTATACACTTGCAGTCACTATTGCTTGGAATTTATCAGGGCTTGGAAGCTTACTTGCTAAAACTAGTTGATCAGCTAGGTATTATAGTATCCCATCTTAATCTTTAAATTTGTGTTGCTAATTGAGTTTTAATCTTATTCATGCGAGTTGCCCTGTTAATTTCATTTTGATGCTTATGCTTTAATTTTGTATTTGAACTCCATATCGATATAATATTAGTTGATTGTACAAACCTATATGATTTCTTTTGTTTTCCTGGATGGGTGAAGGCTGGTGGCGCTTTCATCTCATGTTGAAGTGGTAATCTTGTTGTTTTCCTTGAAGATTGACTAGATGATTTATATACTTGGTCAAAAATTAAAGTTGGTTATGTTTTTTGCATGTACTAAGGAGTTGTTTGTTTGCGGCCATTTACATATGTAAATGGTTCACATGTGTAATGGTCATGGTTATGCATGATTATGTTTGTTTGGGCTGATTTATGCATGAGATGTGTAAAATACTTGTGAAAATGGCGTGAAAAAGGGCTGGTTATAAGCCCAGAATTTCCACACCGTATCTATTACAAAATCACAATCTATTCCTCACTAACAGAATCCATTGGCCCCAATTCCTCAACCTATGCTACCAATCAGGTTGATAGTGGCAGCCCCTTGTAAACCCAACTATACCCTATTCCGCCAACCAATAATCCACCTGTCTCTTGAGTAGCCACTCCAATGATCACGAATATCATGCGGCCATTAATGTTTTCCTCAATGATCAATCAGCAATCAGCATCACGTCATTCTTCAATAACACATGTAATCTAAGTAATTAAGACTCTAACCACATCAATTCAGGATGAAACCCTAAAACTCTATCAAGTCATCACACCATCACTTTACTATCCCAACAACCAATCAACCTCTTAAGGGCCCGTTTGGGAATTTACTAATAAAGTAAAAGTAATGTAAAGCTCCATTTTTCAAACTAGGGGTCACATCAAAAGTACACAGTTTCAAAATTTCCTCCTCTTTTTTCTTTTTGAATGGTTAATTTCATTAAAAACAAACATTACAAGAGAATTGTACTGAAGAAGAGAACAACAACAGGACCCTTAAAATAGGGCCGAAGAAGACCGGCCCTACCCCCTGGGGCCCCTATGAGCTAAACAAAAGAACAGGCAGCCCCTAACCAGAACTACATGATAGCCACTTCCTTCCAATTGTACATGATTTTGTCTGCAGAAATATCTCTGAAGATGGGGTTTATTAACACCCATTGAGCCACCGAAAATTCCCTCCTTTTTCAAAAACAAAGTAAAGAAGCAACCTCCTTTCTCCACTAAATGACAAAAAAACCCCACTTTTTACACAA
The DNA here is from genome assembly GCA_003546025.1 of Camphora micrantha. Classification (NCBI taxonomy): domain Eukaryota; kingdom Viridiplantae; phylum Streptophyta; class Magnoliopsida; order Laurales; family Lauraceae; genus Camphora; species Camphora micrantha. Next base: position 19,449,647 of record QPKB01000006.1, on the reverse strand, counting down.
AAAGTAAAAAAATATTCCCTACCAATCCACTAAAGACAGCATACCATCATAACCCCCTTATATTTTATTCTCTATTGATTTGATGCTTTACTTTACATTTATTTTATGAGAAAATTACCAAACGGGTCCTAAAGAGTTTCCATCAAATTCTCCTTCGGCCAACATAGGATCATCATAGCCTAGTTGACCTTTCTATAATTTCAATTACACCATTTGGCCAGCATGCAAGCCATCATTATCATCATATAGTTCCACCCTTTATCACAATTAATGAATTTATAACGAATTAGGGTTCTAAACATACCAAATTTAAGAAGAAAAACCTTATTATACTCATGGAGAATTAGATTTTTACTCACCTTGTGTAAACTATTGAGGCCTGGTTTGCTTGAGGAAAGATGTAAGGCATCCTCTAAGCTCCTACATTGGTGGTCCTCTCTTTCTCCTTCAAGTCTTCTCCAATCCTCTTTAATTCTAATATACAGTTAGGGTTTTCTAGAGAAAAGTTTTACCGATGAGTGAAATATGAGAAAAATAAGAGGGTAAAGGGTTTATAAAGAGTTGGCAAGTGCTCTGGTTAACCTAGGAACACCGCCGCACAAGAATCCTTCTTGGGATTAGAGTGCACAAGTCCTTGCACTAGTGGTGGAGCCAGATTTTCTTTTAGGGGGCGAAGACTATCGTCCAATAATCCTTGTAAACTCACTTATGAAAAATCTAAACCATTCAATAAATGTCCCTTCCCTAGACTCTTCATAAGATTTTACTTGAATAATCGCAGTCAGAATGATAACTTTTAAGATGCTTAAATAAATATTATTTTTTGGTAGAATGCTTAGATAAAATATTATAAATATATAAATATTTTGCAGAGATTGACTAGAGTAGGCCTACATTGTATTGGAGTGAATTTTCTCATAGAAAAGGAGCAACCTTTTTTGTGGTCCAATAATTATTTCAAGGCCCCCAATAATATCGACTTAATAGAGACAATAAAAAAAGAAGAGAAACCAGTGAGTCACGGAAGAGTTCCACAATAGTGGGATGAAACATAAAAATTATTGATAAAACGGCGGCCCCATGTAGTGTATAGCCCCATCAAATTTCAATCAAGTGACACCTTCAATGATATATTTTAAAATACTAAAATAATATATTATAGATAATTCAAATCAATTGACGTTGGGCTTTGATCATATTGAGTCAAAGTATTCGTAGAGAATAAGGCATTTCTTTTGTAAGGTTTAGACTCTTTTAAATGGACCCCACTCAGGAGATCAGCCTGAGGATTTGCCTTTGGGTCTATTTTCATTTTTCTCAAGCGGGCCCCATTCAAGAATATCATAAAATTCTATTGCAAGAAGTCATGTGTGGGATGCCTACTTTTAAGGATGCAAGGAGAATAAAAAGAAAAAACTTTCCTCCAAGAAAAGGGGATTTGATAAATTTATTCCTTCTACATCTTTCATAAGAAACAGAAGGACAAGTATACCCTTACTGTAGGTAAAATTCTCTTTTCTTTGGAAAGAAAACAAAAATTGAGGAGGTGCAAAAGGCCATAAAATAAAAATGTCAATAACAACCCCTAAAATCTCTCTTCTTTGTTCCATGTGAAGAGAAAATTGAGGAGGGGCAATTCCCCCTCCCTCTGCCACTGCCTTGCACAAGTCCTTATGGGACTAGGGGTGTTGTCACACCACTTGGTATCCCACATATGGGTCCCATCTATTCTCTTATAATATAGCGTCATTATTTAAGTCATGTGGGCCCTGTAAGAAACCATGTACCAATCCAAAAGCTTAAGTTGATAAGTGGAAGGCCGATACAAGTATATTAAGACATGTCAAGCCTATTACTTAGGCGATGTTGGATATGGGACTTCCTAACAGGCCCTACCAATGGGTTAGTAATACTCAAAAGACCTAGGACCCACCCTACATTATTCAAATAATCATTAGAGGAGAGCATTAGTCACACAATATTTATAAAAACAAGAGTTTCTTCTAAGAAATATGAAAGTTTAATAAATTGAAAAAATCCAGACCCCTAATTGGACTTAGGGATATTATAGGGAGAATAGTGATTAATGGATGCCCCATATGCCTCTGGGAAGAGGAATTGGACCTGTTGTTAAACTGCAAGATGGCTCAGATATTATGGAGATCTCTGATGGATTGGTTTGGCTGCTGCTGGGTCTTTTCAAAGTGTATCCTTGATCTTTTCCATGCTTGAAAGTGCCCATTAGGATCTTGTATAGGAAAGGAAATGCAGAGCCTGTCATTTCTTGTGGTTATTTGGATTATTTGGAAGGAAAGAAACTCGAGATGTTTTGAGGGGGTGGCTGTAGATGGGAACATTTTGACGGAAATAATTAAATTTGTTTTGGCCTCTTGGGTTCTGGTTAACAGCTCTTTTAAACAATACTCTTTGGATCAGATTATGAGGAATTGGAAGGAATTTAAGTGTACTCAACATCCATTGTCAACTAATTTTCCAATTGAAATCAAATAAGTAGATTAAGTTGGGAACAAATAAACATTGGATAGAGTAACATTTTGGTGTTGTGGGGGTGGTAATGGTTATGGAGCCAATACTGGAAATGGACAAATTTTGACCTTTCATAACCATAATTTGTTCAGTTTTGGTATAAGGTTGGGGTGAACTAAGATTAGTTTCAATAGATGTCATTTGAATGGAAGCCCGTGAGTTTATATACCATGAAGAGGGAGAAGTGGGATGATCCTGACCATTGATACCCATTGAAGTAAAGGCAGATGCGACTGAGGCATTGATTAATTCCTGAATTTGCTCTGGAGTCATGAGTACAACTTGTGAAGACGAGGCTTCAAGCGAGGGAGCTTGGGACTAAGCTTGAAGAGCAGCCACATTCTGAGTAGGATTCGGACGGAGCTGAGAACCTTTATTCCTCTTCTGGGGATGTCTTTGCATTTAGAAATAACCTGACCATTCCATAATGTTTCTCCTTACATTTCCTTCACATGCCCAAGCTCTTTTGCACTCGTAGCGTTGGATTGGTTTCCCTCTTGTAGAGAGAAAAGCCTTTTCATTAGATAAGGGAGCACTAAATGCTTTGCGTTCCTCTATCAAGGGATGTCGGGTGGGATTGAGGCCGGAGTTCCTCTCGAAGAACCTCCTGCACATGTGTCCAAGTCTGAAGAGGTTTATTTATGCATCAAAGTTGCCCAGACTAATTCAAATTCTAGCCTAAAGTTCATCAAGAATTGGCTGATATGGGATTCCTCTGGAAGTTTGATTGCTTCGGGAAGCATGACAATGGATATAGTTTTTTAGATCATAGAGTCCTTTTCATGCCATAGGATGAGGGACCCATAATAATATTCATGCACTGATTGATTCCCTTTGCAGTATTTTGCTACTGCAGTGTCAAGGTAGTATTTCTAGGCTTTACTAGTGTGATGATAGATTTTCTTAAAATGTGACCACCTATCATAGCCTATGATGCATGGATACTTCAAAATGGGCAACGTATCGTGTCGTATTGTATCTGATACTTCACTTTTTATGTGTAAAATCTGTATCATTGTCGTGTCTATGGCGTGTCCTTGTCGTATATGTGCATCATAAATCATAGGGTTTTTTGTACAAGATTGATGCAATCGTTGGTACGATCGCAAGTGCTGGGGCACAATCAGGGTTCCCGCTCTCCAACTATAATCCCTCACAGGAAATTCTATTAATCTCAAAAATCTAATTTGAGATCATTGATCTCTACAGTGCTCTATTTATAAAAATATGTACTTACCGTAAAAACAATCATAATCAAACTAGGTAACACACTAAAAATTAGAAACTAATCCTAATTATACTCTTGCTAAAAATAAAACTAATAATAATTAAAATTAGAATTTCATGGGTACCACATGTGGCCCACGAGTCTTTTTGTAATGACGTGGTATTGCTGCTGCATCATTCTCCCCAGGTTGGAAAAGAGTTTGACCTCGAACTCGGTTCTTCTTCTTGATGTTGCTTTTGTAGATAGTGTGCACGTGAAGCGCTTCCTTGGTGAGACGAGAACTTGACCCTTGCTTTAGTAGTTCCGGCTTCATAGGATGGAGTGTGACTTGCCTGGTACCATGCATGAATGTGTAGATCTGCTCTCCATGATCACGCTAGCGAAAACGGATCGGAAATCTGACGGCAGATGGGCCTGATGGCGCAAAAATAAATTGTAGCCGTTGATCTGGTCAAGCCGTCGTTTGACTGCTCCTGTGATGTTCTGCTTGTCTGTTCTGCTTGTGTGCCTCGTCAATGGGTCGGATCCACCTGAACTGGCCCGAATTAGAACTCAGGCCCAACACTTAAGTCCTTGCGGCACGTGTCACAGAGGGTCTTTGGGTTTGCTGCACGAAAGAAAAAAATGGTTTCCCAGCCCTGTTTCGTGTTGCTAGTCTTAGAAGAGGGAAGAGATGGGTCGTGGCGGCTGGCACTGGGCGAGATGGGCAATCGTGAGCGGGCAGACGGCATCGGCCGGTAGGCGGTGTAAGCAGAGTTCGACGACGACGGAGATGCAGCGCGGCGGGGCTCGAGTGCTAGGTATGTTTCTCGTCCTCTGCTCCTTCTGCTCTCTTCTTTTTTCTTCTATCCTTAATTTTTTTTTTTTCCATCTTTGGGTTGGAAGGAGGGTGGGAGGAAAGGAAAGGGGCAGAAAAGGAAGGTGCGGCTGGGAGGGGTGCTGAAACGTTAGAATTGGTTGTTGTTGGCTGATCGGGTATGGACGTGGGCCGTGAATGGCTTCTTTTGCTGAACAGGGGGGTGCGGGGTGGTTTGGTTTGGATTCAGTTGGCAGATGGTCGTCTATTACAGAGGTTGGGTTTCTGGAAGAGGGCGGGAGTTGGGATAGCGGAAGATGGACGATGATGGCTGTGATTGAGAATGAACGGTTTGGTCGTGGGATGATGAATGGAAAAAGGGATAGGGGTAATCATGCCGACGATCAGGGATCGTTCGTCTCTGATACCAATTGATGCAATCGTTGGTACGATCTCAAGTGCTGAGGCACAATCAGGGTTCCTAGGGAACAATCTCACGTAGAAGACACTCTCCAACTATAAACCCTCACAGAGAATTCTATTAATCTCAAAAATCTAATCTGAGATCATTGATCTCTACAATGCTCTATTTATAAAAATATACTTACCATAAAAGCAATCATAATCAAACTAGGAAACACAATAAAAATTAGAAACTAATCCTAATTATAGTCTTGCTAAAACTAAAATTAATAACAATTAAAATTAGAATTTCATTGGTCCCACATGTGGCCCACGAGTCTTTTTGTAATGACGTGGTATTGCTGCTGCATTAAAGACTGCAGGGATAATGTGATGGAGGGATCAATAGAACTAAGGATCCAAGCAACTGCCTTGGAGCTATTTTGGTACCAAGTGGCCTAAGCCTTTTCCTCAGTAGGGTCATTAGATGAGCTGTCCAAAAACCCTGCCAGACCCTTTCCTTGGCCATAATGTGTGACGTGAAATGACCATCCAACATAATTTTTACCAGTCATTTTAACTAGAACAATCTCCATCTTGTCCATAGAAGATTCTCAAAAAATTGGCTAGGGGAAAATTTTTAAGAAAAAATGGATTCAGCAACCCTTACATTCAGCAGTAGAATTGAATTAATCCTATCCCAGAAAAATCAGATCTCTAAAATGGAATTAAGCCTAGCCCAGAAAAATCCATTATCTAAACTATGCCTCAAATAATGTCTATATCCAATTTGTACACTTGAATGTGAAAAATCAGAGAGATTGAACTACTTGATGTCAAGATATATCACTATGATGAAAACTGTTGCATGAAAGTGTCGACACAGCATGATTGAAACTCACCTTAATGTGGCTGTAAAATTCAGAAAAAAAACAAGAACCATAGAATAGTTGGGCGACCCTAGCTGTGAAGTCCAGAGTGGAGCTGATCATCGGAGGTGGACCCATAAAATTGAGTGGCCCTCCTATATGATTATGGATGGTCAATATCTGGACAGACCGAAGCCCAAATAGCCCTCGATGAGCTGCTGTCGTCCAGCAATGAGTTCTCTTCAATGGTGAGAGTTCTATTTGATGATGTTGACGATGAAGAGGTATGAGATCTACATAGAATCTACACAGTGGTGTGCAAGACAAAACATTAGAAACTGAGGTGATCTGCCGATGGTCTGAAATCCAAAGAGATCCAAGAGCGAAGCTCAACCAATCTCTCTACAAGGAAGGAAGAGATCAACTCAGATGATTTGAACTCAAAATCCTTGCACTCAGGGGATGAAGGATATAGATTGACTAAGTTTCCGAATCTCAATCGACTCTTTGAAAAGGTATGACGTAAAAAAAAAAAAAAAAAACCTTAAGGGGCTTGTTTGGTAATTTACTTGCATAGTGAAGTGAAGGGTCAAATCAAGAGAGAGAGAGAAAAAAAAAGAAGAGGAGGTCAAAAGTAAAAGTACTAAGTGACAGTCAAAAAGCACCTCCTCTTCTTCTTCTTCTTTATTTATTTATTTATAAAAAAGACAAAAAGCTACTCTCAAAAGGCTATAACTTGGGGAAGAGTAGCTTTTTGTCATTTAACACTTATACTATTAAAAAGACAAAAAGCTACTCATCCCCAAGTTATAGCCTTTTGTCATTTAGTGCCATGAGAGAGTAGCTTTTTGTCTTAAAAAAGAAAGAAAAAAAGTAGAGGTGCTTTTTGTCACTTAGTACTTTTACTTTTTACCTCCTCTCTTTTCTTCTCTCTTGATTTGACTCTTCACTTCATTATACAACTAATTTTACCAAACAGAACCTAAGAAATTCAGGGCTCTGATACCATATTAGTTAGAGCATTTTAGAATAAGCCAAAACATTTCTGTGAATTCAGTCCCGTTTCCCCCGTTGGTGATAATCTCAATACATACAATTATACTTGCCGACTGGAGGCTACAATCATGGTAATTACAGTGTAATAAATCAAGGAAATCTTCAGATCTTCTTAAGGCTAAAAGTAGAGATGTTGTACCGTGCGTATCTGTGTTCCTATGTGGAGAAGATATCACCATCTCATGGGCCTAATTGAATTATGGGCATGAAGGATGACCTTGGTCAGTTGAACCTGGGTTAGTTGGCTTATGTTTACATATACATATATGAAACAATTGCACTCAAAATATTGTGTGGTTGGTGAATTCAGTGCCATATAGACTTTGGTTTATTGATCAGAAGTTTGATTCTCTCTGAGGTAATTATATTTGATCATACCATTTATCTGAAATGCTATATGCTGGAGCATGAGATCTTGATTAAATTTCCTTGAATTTGCAGCTGACAAGAACCATTTGTATCCTAGTGCTCCTGCATTGACCCGTTACAAGGAGTCGGGGAATCTTTTTATCAAGAAAAAGCCAATTGACTGTACGTTTCTGGAGGATAATGTACTCAACCAGCTGAATGAATTGACAACTTCTAAATTATGTGTTAGACTTAACACTCTTCATGTAAGTTTCTTTTTTCTACAATATTTAATGAATCAATTTGATTATAGTAGTTTTCATGCATAGTGTGTTTTTGAGTTAGAATAATAAAGATATATATGTGTATTATTTTTTAAGATCTTCCTCTTTCATACCATAGAATCACATTCTGCCATGCTGCATTGTTGAATGGGTAGTTAACTTAGTAGTTTCATCTGGACCCACTAACAATCATGCATGTGAGACTGGAAGGTTCCACCATTGATTATAGATGGCCTACAAGAGCCTTATTTGTTAGGTATTAATATCAGGTCCTGTGCTTTGATAAATTCAACTATTTAAGGGTTTGCTTTATGTTTTTCCCCCACTCAACCCTATTTGCAGATATATTTTCAGTGACTCTATTTTACATTATCTCTTTCCTCATTACTTTTATTGTCTTAATTGGTTTCTCCTCTTTCCTAGGTTCCTTAAGCATGTGACCTTGAATACTTTATAGGAGTTAATTCTAGTCTTTTGTGTGCACACGCCCATACCATTTTGAATGACATTCCTTGATTTTCTCTTTTATTGGAGCTATCTGTAAGTTTCTTCTTATGTGCTCATTCTTGATTTTGTCATTTCTTTTTAACTCGCATTCAGACCATCACATAACAATTCACTCACTCGTCTCCATTTTGCCCAGCCAACACTGATGCTACTTGTTATGTCCAACATAAAGCCTCCATCTTGCTCAATAGTTTCTCCTAGCTAACAAAACTATCACACTCAGCAATTATTTTCATTTTTTACCAACTTACATTCCCTATTCTCAAATCCTGTAAACTTGCACTCCATATATTCCTGTACTTATGTTCGAGTAGTTTTGTTGATTATTCTTTGATCCTACAAATCACAGTTAGTTTCACTTGTATAGTCTGCATTTTCCCCATCTATCCTTAAACCTCGTCTCTTTTTCCCATTTCCTTCTATCCTTACTCAACCTCGTCTCTTTTGACCTGATCCTTCTGCTTTTCATTTTTAATGTTCCTTAGAAGATTGAGGTCTCTGGTTTTCTTTTCTTTGATCTTTTCAAGCTAATAGATAACCCTTCTCCGCTTCTTTAGTTCGCAACTGAACATACAGACTTTCATATTTTTTATAGTTGGCTACTTGGCTTTACTTTTGGCTTTCTTAACCCCCACTTATTTCTTAACTTTTCTAGGTCTTTTAGACTTCTGGTCTTCCATGCCTTTATGAATGTATACACACAACTTCAATGGAGCACCCTTTAGGAGAATGGCTAGCCCACGAATGGACATGACCCTAGCCACCCTTTCTATTTTATTTTTCTTTTCTTTTGAATTAAGTAATTGCATTGTAATAAGGCCTCTATTTTAGTATTTTCTTTTTATTGCTTGAACTTTATGAATGGCTAGGATTAGAAGTAGATTTAGGGTTTATTTTAATGACAAACATTATAAAAGCATAATGTTTTCAATGTCCAACCCTAGGTTGGCTTTTATTCATATTTATCAATATTATTTCCATGGTTTGCAAATTATCTCTTCTGTTGGAATGAGACTGTTTTCTCCCAAGGATTAAAGACTATTCAAGTGGTGGACTATGCATGTGCCTGGGGTAATCTTTCTACTATTCTCCTTGTGATTATTTGAGTTTCTGTAGATTTAGGTAGGGAATTGGAATTGGTTTTCCAATCAATGGGGCTCATGTAATGTGGTTACATCACTAGGTATCAGAGCAATTCGATCCATTTAATTTGATTGTTTAATTTCATTTCCCAAGACTCCCCAAGGTCGTAGGCAGTTGGTTGAGAGTGAGTGAGTGAATGAACCTGACCGACCCTTGAAACCTTAAAATTCAGAACTTAGGACAAGCATCATTGACTCTATGGTGGAATGAGTCGTACCCTGACACCTGTCTCTTAATGAAAGTTGAGATGATTATTCGGATTATGGTGATGGGTCGTATGATGGTGATTGTAATGATGATCAAGGATCCGATTTACAATGATGACTTGGATGAAGATTGTGATGTAGCAACTGTTTTATTAGTTGGTGATCATGGATCTTATCAAAGACTGAATTTTGGTATGAGCAGTGAATCTGAATATAATGTGATTATTGAATAGTTATATTCTCTTATTTGTGATTGTTTGATCGTCATTGTGTACCAAGGTAGTGATGTTGTTGATAGTCCGATCTACGACAAATATCAAGATGTGGATAACCCACTGAGATTTGATATCTATGAAGATTGTGATGTCATCATTGATCAGATCTTTGACACGCATTCAAATAAAGTTGTCAATGATGCAATCAATTTTGTGTGTATCAAGGTTATTAAGAAGAGATCTGATTTTCAATGACTACGCGCATGTAGAAATTGAAGATTCTAACACACATGGAGAGCATCCGAATGAAAACTTTGATGAATACCTGGATAATGAGCGGATTGAGACATTGGACGATTTGGATATATCTGATGACACTTTGAAGGGTGCAGAATGGGCAGCCGATGATTTGAATGGCGTGGATATGATAGACTTTTGCATGTGATAGAGTGTGATCTACAAATGCTACAATTTCTAATATCAAAGTATGTTGACGTTATGGGCGGAACCAGACGGGGGGCTGGTAGGCATGGCCCCCCGTCCCCCCAAAATTTCAAAAAAACCCTTTACCTTTCAAATTCTTTTTATAATTTTCTACTTATGGCCCCAAAAAAATTTCAGAAAAAGCCCCTATATATTTTAAAAGCTACATTCATTTTTAATATGTGGCCCTCCCAATGAATAATTTATGGGTCCGCCCGTGGTTGATGTCATGATAGATCTCCACACATTCAAGTGCCGCTAGAGGATCCAGGCCGAAGTGGAAAGGCGAAAGTGACAGAAAAGACAGCAAGCACCATCAGGACCGATCTAACCCTCTCACAATCACCCACCTTATCCAATTTTTACTATGATATCATTGGGCTGCATGCAACTTTGATTAGCTCATGTGGTTAAATTGTTTTTTTTTCCTCCATTTGTCCTATACAAGAGGACGTGGGTAGAGGTAGTAAAAGTAGCTCTGAAGAAGTACAACTTATGTAAGGATTCGACTCAAGATAGATCGGAATGTAGAAACATAATTCATGCAGCCGACCCCAGCATAGTTGGGACAAGGCTTTGATGATGATGATGATAATGATGTCTTTTACAATTATAAATATCACTTTGATCTGAGTGATTCTTGGACGTGACAATTATGGGAGATCTATTTAATTAATTGATTTAGATTAGTGAAAGTAAATTGTTGTGAACTGAAATTACAAATGGAAAAAAATAGGGGCATATGTATATGACTCAGTAATATATAAACTAAAATCCAGTGAGATGAAACGATGGTGCAACGACTTCCTTGGAGCCCACTCAGGTGTGTGTCAGTTAATGGGCGGGACTGGGATGTCTAGGGACCAAAATCAGTATGAGTTGGGTGAAGTTTCACTTAATCCAATCATTGCAGGGGCTATGGTATGGGAAACTAGGAACTTGAGTTGGCCCGATCTCACAGCCCTAGGATGATTGTTGGGGGGGGGGGGGGGGGGCGCGCAGTGGGCGTGGGGGCGCGGAGTCCATCCATTTCCTATCCATGTGGTCCACTACACATTCCACTCATCCCCATGAGGTCCAAGAACGGAGTGGGGCCAACAATGAGGTCCAAAAACGGAGTAGGGCCAAAAAAGGTCCCCATAAGATCTTCGTAATCCTTGATTTATCGGCCTCAAGGTTTAGCAATTTTCAAGTTTTCTATAAAATCCAATGTTGATTAATGGTCAGATCACAGATGACTGTAAATTTGGATGCCTTTCAAGTCACGTGAAGGGTTTGGATTGTTCAAAGGGGAATCCACGTAGGAGCTTCTAAATTTTGAAGTTTCTATGAGGTCTCACTGTAACTTTTACTTGTCTCGATTTACAATCTGAAGAGTAGAAAGTACCAGCCAAGTAAAACCACAACCCTGAGATCAACCGCATTGTACTTGTAATTTTTTAATCAAGTTAATTAGGAGTCTTTAAAATTGTCTCATGGTTGATTCTTGAGGTGAATATGGCCTTAGGACTTACAAATCAGCTAAACCATTGGTTGCTATCCAGAAATATCAAATGGAACCCTAATTGATGTAGAACATTTTCTCCAAAGGAGTTCATTTATTTTCAAATACTGGAAGCATTATATTATATTATATATATATATAAATAGACACTTTTTTCTCCAAAATGAAGTTATTTGCCTCTCTCTTTAAGGCAATTAGTGAAAAAACCCATCCTTGAGCCAAATCAGCATTACTTTATCGTGATTTCTCAGGACCGAGTGTCCTTTTTTGGTGAAAAACATGATAAAGCAATGGATTTGATTGCTCAAAGCAAAGGACTGACTATATCTAGTTGTTCTTTTCTTTTTCTCCCTTTCACAATTGTGCTCATTTTATTATATTTTTTCCTATTTTTCTTGCAGTATATTCAAAATCAAATAAGAACTTTAGAAGGTACCATCAGGAAATGTTGGATGCTTGTTAGGCCATGTGTTAATCTTGAGTTGAGTAAGTTGTTGCAACTTTCCACTAATGTTCATGAATATGAAACCTGCATTTGCTGGATATCTTGAATTTTGTGCTTTACATGCAATAAATTCTTTCTTGAATTTTGAGGCTTATTGTCTCTGTATACTCTATTATTACATTTATCTCTAGTAAACTCTTTTGGCTACTACGTTCAGCTTAATATTCTTTATTTCCTTTCTCTGGAAAACGATTAAAAACCTCTATAGAGTTCACATCATACAATGTTGCCGAGCAAGTCGTTAACACATAGGTGCATCTCTCCTCCCTCCCCCGACGCACACATTTACACACACAAGACATAGGCACATCTATAAATTTCTACCTTGTGGGTTGACCAAATGTAGCTAGTTCCTGAGTTATTAGGAACCCCGGTGAGTCGAGTTAGCCCCTGGTTAACTAGTTTTAATATTGTCATTATAAAAAACATTGATTTATAATAAATAAGATATTGGAAATATGTAATATACCTTTTGAATGTCTTAACATAATTTCACATCATTGTAGTGTTGACTGCATCTATCTGTGGCTAGCTCTGTGAGTGATACTTCTTTGGCTCAACCTTGTTCAATCTACACAAATTTCATATGACTGAATGGAAATTTGGAACTCATGAAGCCAATCCCTGATAGATGGGCCTGGGGTAAAGCTATGATGATATTATAATTTAATTTTTTAAAAATTTTAAATTGTAATTAAAATTTCATTTCTCATTTAAGTCTATCTTAACATGTACAATTCTACTGATGTAATTAATTTTGTAATTTTAATTTCAGTCGGCTTACATGGCTAGACCAGGACTAGTTGAGTTGGCCTGGTTTCAATCCAAACATATGTAAACCGAGTTCCAAAACGGCATCACCCAATGTGTAACTAAGCTGAGTCATCTAGGCTAAGTTCCTAGTTGACCCTACAAATCAGGAAACTATTGGTACATTAATAGTTAGTGCGATACTTACAATTAAAGTCGAATGGTTGGACATAGGAATGATGCCCATTTGTCATTTGTTTTGCTTATTTTTTATGACATGGGTATCCCCGAGGTCTTTGACCCAACAAGACTAATCCCCTAGGTGGCACCCTCTAAACCGTTTGTCATTGGTTACTAAAATTGGTTTTTGTTCTGTAGATGGCTTTATTTGGTATTACATGATTTGTTATGGCTGAAAGACATTTGGGGCAGTAGGCTTTGCTATCTTCTACTTGGATACCCTATGTGTGTTGGTTTATTCTCCGTCTCAACAGTTTGGTTGGGTTTTCTTGTGTTCGTTGGTAAGGTTATTCAATGTCTTAATGTTAAATTATTTAATTTGTTATTTGGGCCTATTGAGGGGTTCTGAGATTTCCAAGTCATTGTTTTTATTGATTCATATTCGACAATTTTCAACTATTTATTCCAACTTTTGGCTTAGCTAGCAAATCTGGCTAGTCAAGCTTTGTTGGGGTGCTATTTTTTCCCTGGCTTTGCTGTGGTTTTGTACTAAAGACCAAGAAAATCCTCAAGGACAGATTTGAGAAAAGAATTCCTATTTAGTGTTAACTGTTTATCATGGGTGGTTGGAGCAAGGTTTTAAATCTCAGTGTTGGTCTTTATGCTGGTCGGGACCAAGGACAGGTCCGTGCCATCCATGTTGGTTCATGCCAACTGTGCTGGACCTCTAGAGCCATGTCGGTCTTACAAATTCACAATTTAAAAAAAAATAATAAATAATAGAAATAATGAATAATATAAAATGCTAAATGCATTGCTTTAAGTTTGAAACCATAGGTCTAAGTAGTAGACACTCTTTCATTTCAAAATCTATATAAAAAATTAAAAGAAGTCAATTTTTCATGATTCTTCAAAAATATTTTATATTTCAATGGAAGAAAAACCCATTTTTACAGGTAGAATAATAAAAACATACTTAAACCTCTTGAATCTAAAAACACTCTTTCAAATAGCCTTTGATCTTTAGTTGGTTAGATCTATTGAAAAAGTGAGATTGATCTTCAAAAACACAAGATTTGAGCTCTCTACTGTTAAGAACCCTTTCCCCATCCAAACCCTCATGTATGGATGAGGGTTTCATAAGAAATGAGGGCTTTTGTAGTCAGCGGAGTCGCGTTACTATGTGACTCGGCCGACTCGCCCAAGGCAAATGGGGCTCGACCAAATTGTTTAGGACTCAGCCGAGTTTTATGTATTCAGGTTCAAGTCTCATGAAACTCGACACGGTTGAGGCTGAGTTCGAGCCAGCTTGGACTTGGCTGAGTATTTAATCGTTGTTCCAAGCAAGCTTCCTATCAACTGAGATTTCATTTATTGCCTAAGAATGCAAAAGCCTCAAAATTCATCATTTCTAGTATTTTGGATTTTTTATTTTTAGCGATGATGCCCGGACACAGAATGGATGTGGCAGGAAACGCCATGGATATGGCAGGGACATTGATTTTACTCAAAAGTGAAGTATGAGATACGATGCAACACAATAGGTTACCTGTTTTGAAGTATCTGAGGAGCATAGATTTTTAGGCTTAAAAATATCCTGATACAGGGTCCTAATATGGATGTGCGGGTACATATCAATGATGTGTTTTTCCCTCTGGTGGCTGCACCAATGCTGATATTTGAACCTTGATGGTATCCTGTCTGAAACATATTCTCTCTTTACCTATTCTATTTAGTCTTGATATCTAAGTTGGTAGATATCAATTTGACATCCTCTATCAGATTCTACAATATCAAGTTGTTATGCACGCTTTCTGCATTGTTTTTGCACATTGAATATTCAATTGATGGTTTTTTTGTTGTATCATCAGAAGCAGCTGAAATATTTTCATATTTTTACTTCTTTGACAATTGACATCCAATTTGTAACTATTTGTGCCATCCAGGGAACGAGCAATCTTTGGGAGTGTTGAAGGAAAATTTTCCTACATTTAATGGATCAGTTGATGAGCTATTTACCCCTTTTAACAACGTCAAGAAGATGACAGATGGTGCAATAAACGAAATTTGTGATTTCATTGGTGAGCTGCAAGCTACACTGTTCGTCTTGTGTTGCAAACAATTGACTCTCTTTTTGTGTGCTAGTGCTTTTTTATTTTTTAAAGACCACCCCTATGGCCTATGCACACACTGACAGAATCTCCTGGGTGACGATTATCTTTAGTGACAAATGGCAATACCTGAGACATCATTAAGAGGTGGCAGTGGTGCGGTGGAGGAGGGGTTGAAGATCTATGTATGGATAAGAGATGGTCCAAAAATCGGGTGATTGGATTCCAAATGGTGAGGATGTCAAGGCACCAAGATCGAGTATTGGAAAGCGCTGAATTTTTCAAGAAAAATCCAACAATGGATATAGTTCAATTAAGTGTCAATTGATTCTGGTGCCAATATGGTGTGTGCATGCGGGGTAGGGGCATTGTGATTGTAGTTGGGCTCCACATAAGCTTTCACCCACTTTACTCACATCAGTGACATTGCTGATGGGATCAAATGTGTTTGTATGTATGGGTGTATCAACGTGGATAAGTAATCAGCACAGGTGTGTATGTATATGTCTTTATCAACCTGGGTATATAATCAGCACACTTTGGGAGATGGAAACAAGCTTGGATGGATCAGAGTTGGCCCCATTGCACAAAATAAAATGGGGAGCACAAAAATTATGTCAACTTGACTGCACAGGAAGGCTTTTGTACAGTGGGCCCACCTTTAGATGGTCTGAACATATTCTATTGCGCACCACACCTCTTTTTTTATGTATAGAGGGCATGACTCCTGATGTTTTAAGAGCTCTGCTGTGTGTGGCCCAGTCACTAACCTTACACTTTGGAGTTTAGGAACAGTGGAATGAATTAAGAATTTACATGTCATGACACAAATTCACCACATGATTATTATTTTAATGGTTGCAAATCTGAGCTGCTTGTTCTTCAAATGTATTATTTTTATGTTATCCTCATCAATATCATAATCATTATAGCCTTATCCCATCCATTTGGGGTTGGTTCTGTGAGTTCTACTTTTCTACTCAACCATTTTTAAGGGCATTCACTTTGCGACTTTGGTTTATCATTTCTTTCTTTACCGCTTCATTCGAGGTCTTCATTGGCCTCATCCTCTTGGTTTGTTGAACTTATAACCTTTCAATATGTTGTAGAGGGGGCTGTTTCTGGTCTTTTGTATACATGCCCATACCATCTCAAAAGGAATTGTTATATAATTAATTAAGGAACATATTATTTTATCTGTCTCTCTATTCGCCAGACATCTTGCATTGGCCATCTGCATCATAAACTCACCACTATTCCCGAACGGTTTAGTCTACGGGAGATATAAAATAACACTTACAATTTCATTCCTAACATTATCACGTGCATATGAAGTGAATGGATTAATCATAAAGATCATTTAGTTTCCATCCATCCAATCTTCTTGTTTGTAATTTCTTTATCACCATGACATTCCTTTTTAACATTCATTTCTCTTCTTTTTTGCTATTTTGAGGTGTGGTTCCTATCGCTTCCATCATCCTACTGCTTCTGCAGTCTACAGAAGAACCATGGTCATGCAAAGTATTAACCACGTACTAGGGTTACAAACAGGTCGGGTCTGGGATGGAACCATGCTGTACTTGAATCTGGCGCTATTTTTTTAGAAGGATGGATCCAGATCCAGCACCGTACATATTCGATGAATCCGGATACATAGGGAACAAAAAATGAAAGATCTGGGTCCAGGTCTGGTTAATGGGTCCTCATGTCGGAACATGTATGGATCTGGAACTAGACCCGATTTCTTACTGGTTATATTCTATGTTCTGAAGTTGGGTCTGATTTTTATCAGAAAGAAAATTATGGTCCAAACCCTTTCTGCCAGGTCAGAGACCCCAAATAATCAGATATCCATTTGCAAGCCTACCACTTAGTGGTTGATGCTTTATGTTATATCTAATTATACATCTATAGTTTCAATGCTAGTGACAGAAGTTTGACCCGTATTTGATATGTTTCATATCTAGGAACAAGGATCGTGTTTTGGGATTTGAGAGATCTGTTCCTTTTCTCTTTATATCGAGGCAATGTTGAAAGTTCTCGCTTGGAGAGGAATCTCCCACAACTTGATGCTGTAAGATACTGAAATCTTTACCCCATCTTTTCCTTTTCAAAAATGTAATTTATCTGAAAGCAAGATCGAAAGAGAACAATCATATGTTTATCTTCATTAAACCAAAATGAGATACATGAACAAAAAAGATGGACCGAGTGTTTCAGTTATTTTTTTTTTTACATTCCCCAAGGATAAAAATTCTGAGGTCAAGGGCCAATGCTGGACAAAGTAACATTATTTAGAAGATTTAACTATAACATATTAAGTTTGAGGTAGTCACTTATCTGCAAGTGACTTTGAGTCTGGTTGTCACTTATTAATTCAGCATGAGCAGCTTCAATAATTGGGAGTGGTGTATCATTGAAAACATTGATCCTTGTCATGCTGATATTTTGGATGGAGAAAAATTGGAAACTGAACTAGCTGACTTTCTTGACAAGCAATTCTAGTGCAACTGGTGCATGTCAGGTACCATGGTTTCACTGCTCACCACTCCAACTATGTAAGTTGATCCGAATTTCAGTCATTCGACAAGAACTCATGAATTGACTAATTTTTCTGAACATTCTTGTCTCCCACTTCAATTGATGTCAAATAATTTTGCCAAGTAGTTTCATACCTACCACTCAAAAAAAAAAAAAAAAAAAGTAGTTTCATGCCTACCATGTATGTGGCATGATGGTAAATGCACCAACCACCCACCCACCCCACCCAGCAAAAAGAAAGAATGGGTGGGGGGTTGTCCTGTCTCATGCTATGATACACGGATACTTTAAAATGGGCAACATATCGTGTCGTATCGTATCCGATACTTCACTTTTTACATGTAAAATCCGTGTCCTTGCTATGTCTATGGCATATCCCTAAAGTATCCGTGCCGTATCTGGGCATCATAGGTCTCATGCCTTGGCATTATGAAATTTACTAATTGAAAGCCAATTGATGGATCACGATAAAAGTTTATGTATTATGTGTATGTTGTTCTTCTTTTCTTGACTTTTCCATGAGTTGTCTTAATGGGAAAATGGCTTCTATAGTGGATCTATGTGATACAAAACTTAATTAGTTATCCGAAATATCCAACTCTGCTCCGAAATATCTAACTCTTGTTGTAGGCACTGCTCTATCAATCTTTTTAAGGTTTTAAAGTGCAACTGACAACTTTACAGCTCAGTTTTTTGCATAGTTCCGAATGTCACTTTTTAGTCTTATAGAAAGGAATCATTATGTTCTTCTCCATTAATTGGGCTTATACTACAGATTTTATAGTTCAGTTTGATCAACCAATCTACCCTGATTTTGCCCTCCATCACTATCCTTGTGTTTGTAGGCATACCATCTGGTCCTAATGCTTTATTTTTCTTCATTTTAGCCAAGGCAGTCTTGACTTCTATTCTTGATATTTTATCGACCATACATTGTTAAAATGTTATTACTTCACTCGTATGTTCATTATTAAATAGATGTCTAAAATATCACTTCCATCGGTCTTTGATCTCCTCTTCTTAAAAATCTCCCCATTGATGATCTTATTTTTTATTTTTTTTAGTTGAGACCCCTAACTCTAACCTCCCTCTGTTACCTTGTTTTGCATCTCAAAATAAGATTAAGTGAGAAAAGAAAATCTGTAAATCTTCACCAAAGACAAGGGAAAAGATAAATTACCTCGACACTAAGAACTTAACGATTTCAGTTGGATGTCTCTAGTGAAAACTTCTTACAAGGTATTTTTATGCACATGGATTCATACAAATCATTGAGGCATTTGATGCAGGCCCTTGACCATGTATGTGATTTGATTGTCGAATCTCTACGAGATGCAGTTGCTTTAAGCATTTGTCGAGCATCATGGGTACTCTCTCTCTCTCTCTCTCTCTCTCTCTCTCTCTCTCTCACACACACACACACACACACACACAACACAGACATTTTTAATGTTTCTTTGATTTGAATGATTACATATTTCTTGGCATATAGGAAGGCTTTGTTTGGGTACTGTTGGATGGTGGCCCTTCGCGAGCATTTTCTGATACTGATATCACAATGATGCAAGAAGACCTAAGTGTATTGAAGGTATGCTAGCCATTCAGTTGTCATTACCTTATCCTTTCCCCATTCAAATACATATTAACTCATTACCCAATCCTTGGCCCAACTCAATGCAGACATGCCACATTATATACATAGGGGCATATTTAGGGACACCCCTAGATCCACCAACCTGATAAATTACAGGGGGATTGACGTGGAATTGCTGGCCTTTACTATTCAGCCCCTTTGGTGTGTGGGTGGGAAGAGAGGGGAAGGGGGATGTAATTTTAGCATTGTGATAATAGAAAAAAAACAGAGATTCATAAGCAGGAACCATACAACAGATAAAATATCAACCAGGAGTATGAAAGAGGCAGTGTGCAAAAGCCCTATCTATGTTTTCTTATTTTTATTTTCACTAATGTGAAAATAAACAATTTAATCAAGGGATTTTTACGAAAAAATTAGCCTTAACACTAATTAGACGAATTGATTATGAAAAACACAGAATTGACGGATTAGGGTGCAATACATTTTTGTGGACAGAATTATCCTCGTAACGATATCATTACCAGCATAACAATATCGTTATTCACCTGACACCCATTTTGCGTATATATTCTGCCCAACCAAACTGATGTTCTATTTTCTCCACCTCCATTTTCAATAAAGTGAAGGTGAATAGACGTTTAAGAGGTTCCTTTTCTTCTCATCTCTTCTTTTTTGAATATTCCAATATATAGATGCTACTATCTACTAGATTTCTGCTTAATAGTGAAATGAAAACCTTCTTTTCTCCAAGCCCCTCAAAGCCTTTGGTAGTGGTGATCATCATTTATCTTCCTCTTCAATATCTTAGAAGCTTTTTTCTGTATTCAACAAATCCAACTTTTTTTGGAAAAATTACCCATTTAATGGTCATCAATGCTAAAATTAACTAATCTAGAATGGGTTTGGCCGATGGTGTTTATGAAGTTAGTGTCCTCTCTGCCTTTCTCCTCTTCATTTTGTGCTTTCTCTGTTTTGTTTCTATTGTCTCATCCGTTTCAGCTTTAAAATGCTCTTTTTAATTAATGAATCTCTTTCCAAGATGGGTGCTTGAATGACTGACTAATCAAGGCTCTCTCTCTCTCTCACAAACTGTTAATTTGAAGTCTTTTATAAAGGGTTCCAAGTTCTATAAACTTTCCATGCAGGTCTCAAGGAAAAAACTTACTTGCTTAACAAGAAGATAGATAGATAGACAGGCATGTTTTAAACCCAACACAACCAAACATTTTTCACAGGACTTTTTTGTTGCAAATGGACAAGGCCTTCCTCGCGCAGTAGTTGAGCAAGAAGCCAAGTTGGCTCAACAGATCTTGAACTTACATACTCTTGAGGTTTGTCAATTCTTGACTGAGTATCGACTATCGACTGACATTCGTATTAATGATGTAGTAATTCAGTTGCCTTTCTTCCAGACCAATACTATAGTTGGAATGTTGATGAGTGCAAGCGAACAGATCTCCACTGGCTTGAATAGTAGGAAGCCTGGGGGTACATGTGCAGATGATGCTGACACCCTACTCCGGGTATTATGCCATAAGAAGGATGAAGAGGCCTCCAAATTCTTGAAAATGCACTATCAGCTTCCCAAGTCTTCAGGTGTGCAGCAGTGCTTTTTACCGACTCTGATATGGTTTAATATTACTAGTGTTGCAAGTACATGGGCTGATTTTGTTATGATGGCATGGATATGTCATGGATATACAATTATACATAGTATGTGAAGATTATAACTTCATGGGCTGTGGAGGCCTGTGCATTCAATCATAATTGAATGGTTGCCTAACCATTGGTTTTATCCATGAGTACCTTTGGATGTGTGAATGGTTGAAACTGAAGCTTAGCTCACCTAAAAGGGCGTTCTATAAACTTTGAATTGTAGCTAGACTGCAATGCTTGTCACTTTTTTCTTCCTACTTATTTGCGAGTTGTGACTGTTTGCATTTACATGGTAAATCCCATCATCATCATCAAAGCATTGTCCCAGTATTTTGGGGTCAGCAGTCTTCATGGTAAGTCTATGAGATCCAAATGAGATCATCCATCCGCTTCCACCTCATATGGGCCATAGATGAAAAACAGTCTGATCAGATAATCCATTTGTTCATTTAATTGGTTTAGAGCCTTAAGAGGACTTTTATAAGTAATGAATGGTCATAAGAAGTTAAGGTTGACATTTCTTTTCCCTGAAAAAAAAAAAGTACCTCAAATTGAAGTAGTCAGATTGAGTGACCAGAGAGCTTTTGCCATGGCCATCCATAATTGAGTTTTCTCAGACGAAAGAACAAAAATGACGTGCATATATCCATGCTAATAGTAGTACATATTTTCCTTTTTCATTCCTCTATTCCTATGCTTGGAGTCTATTTATGTATTTGTGTACTTTTGAAGACATTTTTTGGTAAATACTTTTGAAGACATTTGATACTTATCAAGGGGCTTCTTTTTAACTGCCTACAGATTATGAGGATCTTCCAGGGAAGGAATCGACTCCAATATCACCTCTGATATCAGATCTACTGAAAAGAAGTTCATCATTTCAATGGAGTGAGCAAAGCAAGAGAAGCATAAAATCGATGAAGAAGAAATTTCAGGAAGCAACCTATGAAATTAAGCATGCAACTAAGTGAACAGAAAATAAAATAAAAGATGCCCGGGCTGCTCCTTGGAATCATCTTTGCTTGTAGCCTTGTACTATATGAGTATTAGTTACTGAAAATAATACCATCAGAGGAAAGGATCCAATTTGGATATTCCTCGGCTGCTGCCCCTAAATTGGGGTCAATTTGGGCCTGTTGGGATCTTTGCAATGGAGTGCAGGTATTAATTTCTTTATGCATGAACAGGGTTTTATACATTTAGCCTGAGTTACTTGTGGCAGTTTTGTTTTTTCCCCATAACCATCCAAATGAAAATTATTAAAAGAAAATTTTAACATTTTCAGGGGCAAAATAAAAAATTACAATGCTAAGGTCTACATGTAGTAGCTCCACCCCTGGGTTGAGGCATGTTGTATGAATGGCTTAGAGCAAGCAAAGGTCTCCAACCACATGTTTTTGCTATGACAAGGGAACTCTTGAAATTGGGGCAGAGTGCTTTGTACAGGAATGGATGTCCATATATATATATATATATATATATATATATATATAATGCTTTTTTAGTTGAGATATCATGAGGTGTCGGCCATTTCTTTGAAAACCTGCAACTGTGAATGTTCACATCAAAGAAACTTGCAAACCTGAAACTGTGTAGTCCCCACAGCTCATTTTCCCCCTTGCTACCAACCACCATCTATCCATTTCTCTACGCTTACCTACTCTACTCACTTCCTTGACCCCCTCCCTAACTAGAACACCAGAAAACAAATCCAGATTTTTGCCCTCGCATGCCAATGTGGCCTCCTTCAAGGCCTCAAATAAGTCATGGACATCCAGCCTTTAAATGATCCACGTAATCATCTTCAGCAAAATGTGCCCCACTTATTCTGATCAACTGAACCCATAAGATGAAACTGCTCCTTCCATGGACGGCCAACCCAATACTTGATGGCCTTTTGGTACCCTTGCAACATTCACATTTGAAAGGTTATCAAAGAAGCACCTGCACGAAAATATTGACATCATGTACAAAGCACTTTCCTGTTGATTTCTTTTTAAAGTTTTTTTAATTATTTTATTTTCTCAAGAGGTTAAACTAATTTCTTTTGTAATAATCTTAAAAAAAAAAAAGGGGGTCATTGTGTAAAATATATATAGAAGTTGTGAAAAATATTGGTGTGCATGGGCCCACCCCCTTGTTCTCCATCCCTCAGGCTAGGGCCTAGGTGACAGCATTCAGTGTTCAATGGAATCTTTTTTCTCCCTGGCTGATCCATTAAAAACTCTGTGTACCCTCTTCACCCAATTTTTAGTAAGTATTACTCTGAGCATCAAATTCAAAGTGGAGTGGTGGATCCCATTGATAGACTTGTGTCTTTTTAAGATTCGTTTTTCATGTTATCTGTTCTACTTTTTTGTTCCCTCGTTGTAGTAGGGTGTTTTTCATGTTTATCCCAAGTGGTGTGCTTGTGCATTTCACTTCGTGTGTCTTTCGTTCCTCACTCAGATTTGACGGATTGTGTTGGACAACGTCCAAATTGGGGGGCATGAGTTACGTATAGATTAAGAACCGCGGACCCGCTTCTTTGGCTGTTAGGAATCCTGATGCATTGCATTGGATTTTGACCCTGTTCAGAGAATTTTCTGTGGAATCTGTTCTAATTACTCCGTGGGCCCGTCCTTTCTTTTTGAATCGGGATCCTCGGAGGGTTTTTGACTTCGAATTTTGTAGTTTTTAAGGTTAAAAGTGACTTTTTAAGTAGTTGGGATTTTAGAATTCTTACATAATAGAAAATAAAGTTTTAAAATGCTAAAGAACAACCATCACAACATTATTCAGAAATCATTGTGTAAGATTCCAAGAACCCATACAACAAGGAATCTTTAACACAAACCTATTATAGATAGGCCCACCAAGGAGTCTCGTAAATCTATTGCAATTACAATACTCCTCTTACCCTAGCATCGACTCTATTCTTATCTTTACAAAATACACTCTAATCCTTCAAATTGTGGGACTCAGGAGGGTTCATAGGACTCTTCAATAGAGCTTACTTATTATAATATATTAAGTTAGTAGGTTTTGGATTCAATTTTGAGTATGACTGGAAGTTATTTTCAATTTTTATAATTGTAGCATTTTTTTTCTCTCATGCACTCCCCAACTCATACAACAAACCATCTCCGCCACCATTTCTAACAAACATGCAACCCACTCACCTGTATAATTCTACATCTTCCTCCCCTTTCATCGACTACATATTGTATTCACCCACTCCTAATTCATCAACCACATATGGTATTCACACCTCCTCTCTCATCAACCATAAGTGGTTCATGAATACGATATGATTTTTTTTCTTCTTTTTGAGTATATTTGATTAAGATTATCTTGAACATCATAATTGCATCTTTCACATATGGCATTCATGAATTTGAATGTATGGTATTCATTCCCTCTCTCTAATATTTAGTCTACTATAAATGAATGCTTAATTTGTAATATAGATTGTTTATTTTTAATTTATTATTATTTAATTTGAAATGAACATACTCGTAATTAGCACGGATTTTTGTGCTAGTACCTATTAATTTAGACAGAGGATTTGGACGAATGTGGGGACGTCATGTGAGGGGTCCGGTTTGGAGGAAACCGGGGATCCGGTTCCATGAATGGAACTTTCCCATGACTCACCAAGATTACAGCGTACACGCCCATTCGTGGAAGCAGTCAGGGTAGTCAACCAACACACACGTGTTCAACGCCATTCTCTCCTTCCGGATAATATCCAAGAACCACAGCCGCTTTTTCCTTCCTGCTGCTTCTTCTCTTCCTCAATCTCTCCTTCCATGTCTCAATCTATATCTATATATATATATATATATATATTTTTTCATCTCCATTCCTCTACTCGTACCACATATATACTAACCAACAAGAGAAGAAATAAAGAAAGCAGCAGCAGCAGCAGCAATCAAACATGTCCAGATTTCAATCTCCCCTAGAAATCACTGTCATCTCAGCCGAGGGATTGGTCTATCGCAACCGTTCGATTACCAAAAACATCTTCGTGACAGTCCGAACTGACCCCACCAACCACCAATCAACTTCAGTGGATGAAGCTGGAGGATGCAACCCATCATGGAACGAGAAGCTGCAACTTGCGTTACCAGCAGCTTCTTCTGCTAAGTTGGTGGTGGGTGTGGAGGTGAGAAGAAAGACTAGTACTTCTGGGTCACAATTGATTGGAATTGCCAACATACCCATGTCAGATATCTTTGGAGACTACGTTCCTTCTTCCCATCTGCACTTCCTCAGCTACCGTTTGAGAGAATCTGACGGTAAAAAGAATGGGATCATCAATCTCTCCATCAAGATGGTGGGCCGCCCAGAAATTGGGTATCCAGTAGCTTGTGGGTTTGGGGCTCAAATTCCTTTGACGAGGCCCAGCTATGTTCATCAATCATGTGAGGGATCAGGGCATCGTTGGATTTAATTCATTATATATTGGGGGTGACTGTACGTTTCTCATTTCGAATGTTTGTAAAATTAATGACTGGGATGTAATCGAGATATTCTTTAATTCTTATTACCTTCGTGTGATTCGATTCCACAATGCTTGAATTTCGAGAGTTTGTGCAAGAGCTAGGCCTTACTCTTTACTTACTAAGAACCTATTTCTTTTGGCAAGAATTAATAAGATTCTTTTGTACAAAGAATTTTCAATTTCTCCATTGGTTGAAATGGAATGCCTAAATCCTAATGTTGGGTGTAGAATTTGAAATTCAAGCAAAAGTCCAAAGTAAAAATTTAAATGGTCATTTATTTAAGACTTTTTTGAGGCTGGTGGAATTTTGAATGCGTGTAAAAGAAATACGGTTTTCAAGCCATCATGGATATATATATATATATATATATATATGGATAATATTTAGGTGGGAACTGTTCTCACATATTATGTGAGAACTTTTTTGTGAGACCTAATTGTGGGCCCCATTTGGGGATATGACCAGAGGGGATGGAAAGATCTATGTGAGACCACGCAAAATATCAAGTTTGACCCTAAACCCATGTTCCTAACCCCTTCATCCGTGACCCACAATGTTAATAGCTTTATATTCAACCTTCGATCCAACGGTTTAATCTATTCGGATGTATGCCAATACTTGGATTAGTGACTATCAGGGGGTTTCCTATTGATTGCTAGGTTTGGATGGGTGGCTAGTTGGGTCCCGCAAAAAAGTTCTCCTATAATAGAGGAGAATTAGTTCACTTGAATATTTCCATATATATACTTGTAAAAGAAACACGGCTTTCAAGCCATCATATATATATATATATATATATATATCAAGGAAGGTTTTCTCGAAAAGGGCACAACCTTTAATAAATAAATTTAATAGGAAAGGAAACTTGACTTAATGCACCTCTTTACAGAAGAATAAAGAATTAATTTAAATTATTGATACAATTTAAAAGAAAAAAAAAATCCAACATAAGAGATATGGCTCCAGAAAGTTTCTCCTTCTCAAGGTATAGAATGAACATCCACTGAAAGATTTGGTTGCAAAAAGGGTATACAAAGGGATTCTTGCCCCCAGGGAAGGAATATTGACCATTGGGCACCCCCATCTGGGGGTTGGCTTTGGCTTCCCAAGTCTCTTGGTCAAAATATTGGCAGGTCAGTGACACCATAAAATTACAATGTTTGTACTGAATCTAGTATCATTCTAATCATCGAAGACTCAATGAGGAGTGACGAGTGGTATCCTTAAGGGCACATTTGGCAACAGTCCATGTTAGGGGGAGAAATCCTCTGTTTAGAGGATTCTCTCCATCTCCAAGGATTCAACGCCTCCTCAGGTAGGATTCCTAATGAGAGTTCTAGGTTTGGAAGGAGGAAGGATTCCTACAATTTGTAGAATGTTTGATACACTGGACGTTTTTATAAATATTTCAAGATATAGTAGGGATCAACGGTTGAAATTTGGTCACCTTATCATGTTTAACCTTTCCGAACTAATGACTGGTTTCCGATTATAATTTTGGACCCCACATAAACCAAAAAATATGGAAAAAAGGGATTGTTTTATTCCCATTTTCTATATTAGTGTAAACGGCCAGACGTTTTGGCACACATCTCAAGATATAAGAGGAATGAATGGATGAAATTTGGTCACCTTGCCGTGTTTGACCTTTCCAGAACTAATGAACGGTTCCAATCTTGATTTTGGACCCCACATAAACCGAAATATTTGAAACTACGAACTGTGTTGATTCCCGTTTTCAAGATTAGTGTACGGTCAGACGTTTTGGCACATATCTCGAGATATAAGAGGAATCAACGGATGAAATTTGGTCACCTTGCCGTGTTCGACCTTCCAGAACTAATGAACGGTTCCGATCTTGATTGTGGACCCACATAAATTGAAATATTTGAAAACATGGACTGTGTTGATTCCCATTTTCAAGAATAGTATAAATGCTAAGACGTTTTGGCACATATCTTGAAATGTAAGAGGAATCCATGGTTGAAATTATGTGAGGTGGCCGTTTTGGAGTTGTTAAAGATAACTAACGGTTTGAATCTTGATTATGGAACTCAAAAGGTACATTACCAAAGCAAAAACGTATTATTCCCATGTCACCGTCCCGGTTACTATTCCCATTACTGTAGCTCCGCCTTTCCTTGCTTCAGCGGATTCTTCTTGTGCGAGGGGGGCAGATCTGATTCTTAGAATAATTGGTAGAGCAGAAAAGCCCAGTCCATCCTCTGAAAATCCATGCCCATCCAAACATGAAAAACCCGCGCGATCACGGAAAAGGGCGATGAATCCCTTGTCAACACCGTCGCCAAACGTGCCCTAAGTGTGCTCGTGTCTGACTTTTTTTTTTTCATATTATCCTTTTATTTTGGGAGAATCTCAAAATAGGGCTAATGCTTTTGGGATTCTTTGAAACTACTTGGATTTTTGAAATAGGGCTTAAGTTTTCCAAAAGGTTTTCGAAACATGATATCTAGCTAAAATCCCTAGCCGTCGGCGACATCTTTCCTCATTTCCAAGAAAAACACCCAAGCAGCCTGTTTGGTATCTTCACATTAGTAGTGAAGTATGGTGAAGGGTCATTTCAAAAAACATGAGGAGGGGTGAAATCCAAAAATATCCAATTTAAAAAAAGAAAAAGAACACCCCTACTTATTATAATTTTTTTTTTTTCAAAAAGCTACTTTCTAATGCCACTTAAATGACAAAACATGCATCTTCTTTTTTAAAAAGAAGTAAAAAAAGTTACATTCTCATCTCACTAGACTGCAAAAGGCCAGGCTTTTTATTTGACTCTTCTTCTCTTCTTATATCTTAGACTTTTTTGGGGTAGAACTTATGTCTTACTTTGACCATTCACCTCACTTCACTTTACCAGTGAAGGTACCGAAGGCCAGGCTTTTTTTAAAACAAAACCCTAACCCTTTGTAATTGTTCCCTTGTCTCGATCTTTCCCTTTTTCTTTTTCCTCCCCTCAATTCACCCTTACCGCTCCTCCTTAGGTTGCGTTTGTGCAAGAACAGTGCCGTAAAAATGAGATGGGAAAGGCACTCGCACGTCCATTTGGTGTGGTAAGCAGCGCCAAACGATTTCATCATTTTAATCCCATTTTCCATGCAACAAGAGGATCTTAGAGCCCGACCTTTGGGGCAGGAATGGTGTTGGTGCAACAAAGAACCTTGAGATATTTTAAGCCCATAGTGTAAATTGATAAATTGATTAATGGAGAACGCTGGTAGGCATTAAGCAACTAAGCAAGTGACTCAAGGGGTTATGGATTTTTTTTTTTTTTTTTTTTGACAAAAAAAACCCTAAAAGGTAATTATGGTTTTTTTTTTTTTTTTTTTTTTTTTAAAGGAGAGATGTCGCTGGCGGTGATTTGTGTTTGCGTTCTACTTAGAAAAGCTTTTGGAAAACGTTTTCGTGGCATTGCACGTGACATAGGTGCCCTGACTAAAATTTGACAGTGTTTGTGTGTGTCCGACAATAATCCAATCCACTAACTTCACATGTGATTTCACTGTAAATGTAATTAACACTGTTAGATAATTTATAGTGAACTACATATACTTTTGTTTCTAAAAACCATGATGAGCTCACCACAAACTCTTATTTAATTGGAGCGAAATTTGGATCGGAATTGAAGTGAAATTTGAGCCATGGCCACGACCCAAAGGTGAGGCCCACAAGTTGGATATTTTCTAAAAAACCAATAATTTAAAAAATAAATTCCAAGAGACATTATTTGAATGCGTCTTTTCAAGTTGAGTGAGTGATTTCACAATTAAGTGCTTCGTGCTCTTTTCAATGAGATGTGTCTCTGGCCTATTTAAGTGGATGTGACCCAATTTTAATGGATTTTCTCTGATTCTCAAGTTTTTCATTGAGTATTTAAAATGAGCAGATTTTCAGAAGCACAGTATCTAAAGAACATTTTTTTCTATTTTATTTTTACTTTGATTTTAAGGGCAATTTCATATTTCTGATTTTAGTGTACAGACTTTAAATCAGAGCTGAGCATTGTATCCTTAGGACAAAATTTCATTAAAACCACTTACACGTGAAAAATTGTTGTATTTAAGAAAGCATCTTAATTGGTGTGCCTTGTCCATTTTTAATTTGCTTTCTTATTCAATTTCTCACATTCACAATTATTTACTAATTCTTTACTCTAATTGTTTATTTGATTTTTCAATTGCACATTCTTCGTAAATAATTTCTCCAACACCACACCCATTAGACGAGTATTTAAGAAAGTTCTGATGTGCCGACCTGAATAATTCTTTGTTATGAAACCTTGTCATTTGGGCTTAAAAACATTCGAAAATCTCCAACCTGTTTGGACTCTTCAGACTTTTCTGCCTTTTATTAAGACTTTTCTGTGGAATTTGTTTTACCTTCCCATAAGTTTCATATATTGTTTTGCACGCCCAGAATAGACGGCTTTTGAGCGAAGACTTTCTCGAGTATCCATTCCCCTATTTTAGAACTACTCGGAATCCTCCCTTCTGGAAGGACACATGTAGCTGTGATGTTTCCTTTCCTACGGTATTACAAGTTAGTCTCGTCAAGTGGGACATCCAAACACCCTATAGCGTGGAAACCAAATAAGAGAAGGGTGGATTTCTTTCGTTTTCATCGCTGTATGAAAAGACGGAGTGGAAGGCATCAGATTGTTTCTTCTCTTTTTTCTACGGCAAATGCACAAACTCAACCTAGAAAAGCTCATGAGGCTCCCCTCTAGGGTTTAGTTGTTAAGTATCTACAAATAAACTTTCCTCTTATTTTTTTTATTTGGCAGAGTTTCCTATGAACCATGCAGAAAATATTCTGTTTTTCTTTTTTTTTATTATTATTTTTAATCATATATACTCTATAAGTTTCTGTTGGTGTAAAATTTCAGGGACGCACACGAAAGGATTATGTTTTACAAGTTATAAAAGCAACCCGTAAGGCTCTTCAATTCAGCTAACCAATTAAAAATCTAAATCGATAATGATAAATGTCTCCTCATCGAGTTTTCTTGGTTGCCTTATTGTTAAATTGATCACTTTTATAGAAAATAGAAAATCGTCGTCAACTTTCTTTCTTCTTAGATAGGAGTGGGGACGATCCAAGGATTAAAACAGCGGTAGTGGCAGGCGTAGCAGCCCACCTCCAAAATGCTTTGTAGCGGGGCTATGAAGTGGTATAGCAGTACGATTTGAAAAAATCGTCAAAAAAATCTGATTTTTTTTTTTTTTTTAGAAAGTCTAGAATATCGGAAAATGAGAGAAAAATATATATATATTTTTGTAAAAGTAACTAAGATAAGGGGGTGTAGCGGTCCCCTCATTATATGAGGTCCTGTATCATTGTATAAATAGAAAATAATAATAATGATAAAAAATTTCCTATGCATTCATGTTATTTAGTTATGCTAACTTAGAAACTAATGAAAGACTCCGGAAAAAAAAACCTATACCTTGAAGTTAAGACTTAAGAGTATCTAGAGAAAAGAATACATGCATCTATCAAAGGGGGTGTCTAATAAGATGTACTTATAAAAGCATCCTTGAAAAGAACTCTCTATATTGATTCTAATTTGGCCAGATCATGTGTTTTTTGGTGTTCTTTTAAACAAAAAAGAGTAGAAGAATTGCGTAGAAATGTTATTTGGAGAGAAGAAGAAAATAATAAGTCTTATTATGTATTTTAAAAAAATTTAAAAAATAGGAATTTGTCTCACTACGGGGCCGCTACAGATGTGAACGGCGATACATTGCATTTAGCGCTACGCCCGATATAATGTAGCGACCGCTATTTTGATCTATGGGACGATTCTTGATTGTAGGGACCTATTTCCATATGTTTGTGTTTGTGTCAATGTAATTGATAAAATCTATTTAGAGTTGATTGATTAATGAAAAGCATGTCAATATTATTTCTCCAAAACATCACGTGCCCGCACAAGGAGTTTGTCCATCCTTGAAATGGGCAATTTATCCTTATCATTCAACTGGTATGATAAGTCGCATTCATTTTCTTTTTGCTGCTCTTGATTCATTTTCAATTGAAGGGAGAGAATTTAATGATTATTTTTGAAAAATCACTTTTTTTTTTTTTGGGCCTATCTGTTTAAAGTGGAAAACTTAAACAACCCCCACCCCCAAAAAATAAAAAAAAATATATAAAAAAATATAAAAAAAAATTCTTAAAAGTGAAATGTTTTTGTGGATTTACATAAAATCTTGCTCATCTTTATACTTCTCCGCACCAAAAATAAATTTTACTGTAGTGTGAAAAAGTATTTATGCAATTCTTACTTTTTCAAAAATAAATAAATAAATAAAAAACCAACCGCACTAACATGCCCTATGCAAAAGAAATTTTACTATTCTCATAAATTCAACTAAAGGAAACAAAGAGGCCCTTCATTTTTGCCTTGGTAGTGGTGAGTATTCCATGTTATCTATTACCATAGCCTTTATAGTGGTGACTGGTGAGGTTGTGCATTGCACGTCTTTTTCGTTCTTGGAAGATCGTCACTAAAATTTGACAAACTGTGCCCGACAACGACCACCTGTATGAGTGTGTGGAACTCAGAGATCGCCAGATCGGGTGCATTACCTTCACATGTAACTTTACCATGAGTTTGGATAATGGGAGGGTTTTCCCACGATGATTGTGAGTGGATTCTATCACGGTGTGGACAATATTATGGTCCGTCAATTCACCATGGGCAGTCTTGTCACGCATGTGGACAGTCCACGTTGACATGGTGGACCGTGATTTGTCCACTCAAAGTCATTATGGGGAAAAGCCTCAGCCTCTAATGATCCCGATTCCTTTATCATGCATGCAATCTACACGGTTTTAAGTAATTATTAATTATCAGATGAGAGCTGCTAATGACACAACCCAAGTTTCTTTTTCCAAAATTTTTCTATACACACCTCATTATTCTCAAAATACCCTGCTTAGGGTGATGCCACTGATCAATCTACTCCCGTTCAATCAGTACTAGTTGACGTAAATGAAAGTATCATATTTGTCCAATGAAAAATGCAAAATGAAAAACAATAAAGAAATAATATAAAAAAATTTTTAGCTAATCATTACTGTCAAAATCTCGAAGCGTTGATAGAGGTACCATAAATACTTCCCCTCAAGAGGATTCCGTTCCTCAACACTCTCTAGTCGGTCCACTTTTCGACTCGCAACTGATGGGCTCTAATGCATATTAAGTTTCTTTAGCACACCAACCGAAACCTACAGGAGTTAGTAGAGGTAGCATAAATACCCTCTTATATGGAGCCCACTCCTTAACACTTTATTAGGGCTGTACAACCGGAAATCCGGTCCGGTTTTTGGACCGACCGGATTCCCGATTGTGCTTAAATGGGAGGACCGACCGGACTGGTCTAAAACAGTCCGGTTTGGACCACTTAAGTGGTCCAGACCGGTTTCATTTGTTTTTTTTTTTTTTTTCATAATTTTTATTTATTTATTTTTTTCATTTTTAGCTCACATCTTAAGATAAAAAAATGTGAATCCATTTAAAGACTTATATTGCTGACTTACTTAATTTAAAGTTTAAACATTTTAAACATTTTTATTTTTTAAATTTAAAGTTTTGTATTAAAAAAAAATATTTATTATTAATCAGGTCCGGTCCGGTCCGGTCCAGACTGGTTCTTAAAATGTCTGGACCGGACCGGACCGGATATAACCGGTTTTTCAAATCCGGTCCGGACCGGACCGGTTTTGTACTGTTAAGACCACAAATCCGGTCTGGTCCGGTCCGGTTTAGTGGTCCAGTCGGTTTGCGGTGGTTCTGTGCAGCCCTACACTATATATTCTTTGATCAGAATCCTGATTCATTGGATTTAGAATCGGGAGAGTATGTCCACATTTGCTAAGAGGATTTTCCATGGAATTATTGCTGAATCTTTGATGAGGGTCTTTTGTTTCCGTTGAAAATAAAGGTAGGAGCCGAGTCTTCCGGAAAAGTCCATTTCGGATAAGAGCAGGATCTCGCAGCTGCTTGGAATCCTCGCGCTCGTGAAGATTCTCCAAAAAAGAGTCCTGATGTCTGAGGATTCTACCAACG
This sequence comes from Camphora micrantha, assembly GCA_003546025.1. NCBI lineage: Eukaryota > Viridiplantae > Streptophyta > Magnoliopsida > Laurales > Lauraceae > Camphora > Camphora micrantha. The sequence continues at coordinate 19,416,137 of QPKB01000006.1, read as the reverse complement.
AGGAATCATGTGGTTTGTTATTTGGTTTATTAAAAATTTCAGCTGTTTAAATTCACAATTTTAGATTTTTCAAGAATTTGAAATAAGATTTCCATTCCATTCCATTCTTACGTTGGTATGTGCCAAATTTCAGTCTACCTGTGATGATCACAATCTCTTTCTATACGGGGCACGTTTGTATACATGGGTCTACGTGGAAAAAACTATGAAAAGTAGAAAATGTTTTTTGAGCTATAAAGAATTTCATGTTTGGTGAGTTTGCTTTTCAGCAAGAAAAGATGGAAAACTCAATTCGAGTTTTCTATAATATCCTGGAAAATCGGTTTTCGAGAGGCGGGGTCATGCTTGATGTTTTCTGGAGGGACAGGATTCGGTAGCACTACACATACATGCTCGCTCCTAGGGTGCATTTGTACGACAAGATCGAGGAATCTGCATTAGAGAGGAGAATTGTTCTGATTTTCCGTAAAATTTCTTTTTTAGCCATTTGCTACAATGCATTTTCCTCGAAAAAAAAATTAACTGATTTTCCTTAATTTAGACGATTTTATTTTTATATGTGAGCAGTCGGAATGTAGGATCCCGTTCTCTCTCTCTCTCTCTCTCTCTTAGAAATGAAAATCTACAGAGGAAAAAAATCCTTCCCTAGCACAAACGAACCCTTAGGGCTCATTTGGCACTTTACTAGATTAGTAAAAGCCAAGTAAAGTCTCTACTTTTCAGATAGGTGGTCACCTCAATAACACTTTAATTCAAAATTTCCTCTATATTAAAAAAGAAATAAAAAAAATCTCTTTTCAGCACTAAAAGATAAAAAAAAAAAAAAGTTTCATTTTTCTATATAGAAAGAAAAAAGATTTCATACCAAACAACTAAAACTAAAAAATCATTATAACCCCATATATTTGATTCTCTCTCGATTTGATGCTTTACTATACTTTACTTTACTTGTGAAATTACCAAACGGGCCCATGGAACAAAGATTTCGAAAGGAACATACAAAAGTCCTTCATTTTAAGAAATTTCATTAAACAAAAACACAAAGTAAAAAACACCATAGCAAAAATACCAAACAGTACCACGAAAGAAATAGCAGACTTACCCATCCCATCTTAGGTCCTTGTCCTGATCCAAAATCAGAAAGTCTACACAGCCCGGGATTTTGTCCCGTGCTGTGGCACGGCTCCCATGGAGAGCCGTCCCACCACCCCGGACAAAATCCGGGACGAGTTGCACAGCTCATCCAAAATATATAGTCTTGGATCAAACAATTATTTACTATGAAAGGGTTATGCTGATGCATTTTCCAAGTGCTCTGCTGACGACCCTCAATAAATTTCTCAAGACGTCAGCGACATTACTCGTTAAATCCTAACATCAGCATCTAATATGATCCAAAAAGGAAATTCTTGCGCTCTTGGCTGAACTTATTAATTAAAATTATAAATTGTATAAAATAAATGTCATCCTCTTATGCAACTATTGGTATCATTTCGCTCTAATAACCCCAAGGGATAGCTCATTGCCCTAGGACCACGGCTTATACTTAAAAGTTGTAGGTTCGAAACTACACTACCACACTTGAGCTATTTTTTTTTATTTATTAACGAAGGGTTCCCAACCCTTTGGGCCGGACTAATCTCTCCGCGGAAAGAAACTTGGTAAAACGCATGTAGTCCCTAGAGGTAGCATAAGTAGGCTCAACCTTCGATTTCTAAAGATGAGAAATTAGGGATCATACTAAAACCTTTAGCTCCAAACAAGAGTGAAACCGTGGTCCTGGACACTGGGAAACCACTTTGGGTTAAATGAGCATTCATTTACTGAGGAAGCCTATGTACGAGCTATTTTGTTCTCCTTCGAAGAAGCAGCCGTCGTATACCAACAACCTACCCCGGAGGCCGGGTCAGACTCACAAATACTTTTCAATTCAGATCTTCTTAACCTTTCCTTCCTAATAAATCCGCAGAACCTACAACCCCTTTTCCTCCTCCTTTCTTTTCCTCTTCCTCCTTTCAAATTCCCTTCCCTCTCTCGCCCTCTCTCGCCCTCTCTCTCTCTCTACATATATATCTATATATATCCCCTACTTATCTCTACTTGCATCATGCAAGAAACAACCAACAACAACAAGAAAAGGAAGAAAGCACCAGCGGCAGGAGGCAACCAAAACATGTCCAAATCCCAATCTCATTCCCTGGAACTCACTATCGTCTCAGCCGAGGGACTGCGCTATGGCAACCGTTCGATCACAAAGAACGCTTTCGTAACAGTCCGAACTGACCCCACCAATCAACAATCAACGGCAGTGGATCAAAATGGAGGAAGCTACCCATCATGGAATGAGAAGCTTCATCTGCCCTTGCCACCTTCTGCAAAGTGGGTGGTGGCTGTGGAGGTGAGACGAAAGACGAGTTCTGGGTCACAATTGATTGGAATGGCTAACATACCCAAGGCAGATGTCGTTGGAGGCTACATTCCACCTTACCATATCCATTTCCTCAGCTACCGCTTGAGGGGATCGGACGGTGGAAAGAATGGGATCATCAATCTCTCCATCAAGATGGTGGGCCACCCAGAAACTGGGTATCCAGTAATTTCTCCAATGGGAAAGATGTCGTCCAATTCAATGTGTAGTAGTAGTAGTAGTAGTAGTAGTAGTAGTTTCTTGTGGTTCTGTGATGGAATTCCTGTGCCTATGGCCCATGTTCATCATGTGGGCATCCCAATTGAAACTTAATTGATGGATTAGAAATGGAACATTCATTTGTTTTTATTATTACCTTCATGTGATTCGATTTACGTGATCTGCCTACATACACTTATATTATATATAAAGTCAATTATTCGGCTCAAGTCCAACCAGCTATTCAAAGAAATGCAACCCAGTTAAGCCAAACCCCAGATAGAACTGGCCCACTTGCGACCTTACCCACAGTTAAAGAAGGATTGTAAACGAGGTCAGAAATGACCTACATACATTGAAAGAAGGCACATGGATCAATAAAGAGAACCTGAATTGAATTAATTTTGAGGGAACTGAATGCTGGGGCAGAGCCGGCCCGCCGCTTTAGGCCCCAATTTTTGTCCTTTTTTTTTTTTGTGTTCCAAATTTCTTTAGCCCATATGAAATGAGATAATTAGTGAAAGGTCTCTAGAATTGAATCTATCCAGCCTCCAGTCCAAGCAAATTCTTTTTTAGGGCTCTAGTCCAAGCTGCTAGACTGTTTGCAGGCAGAGGTCCCCGGACACAATTTACATGACTGATTTACCCTTTCAACCATTTTAGGCATAAAATTTTAAAATTTTAAATTTTAAATTTTTGATTATCCCTCCTTTCATTTTGCATTATCCCTCTTCTTCCTGAATGAGAGCCATTTGGCGTGATCGGAGAAGATCCGTTGAATCGGATTTCGAAAAGGCCGCGAATCGTGCGAAGATCGTTAGATCTGCTGGTGGGTCACAATCGTCAAAGAAGAAGATTGGAGAAGAAGCTTCGTGGAACGCCGCTGCTGTGCGAAGGTCGTTAGATTTGCTGGTGGGTCACGATCGTCAGAGAAGAAGATCAGAGAAGAAGTTCGATCGGAGAAGAAGCTTCGTGGAACGCCGCTACCGTCGATCGGAGAAGAAGAAGAAGCTCCGCTGCCGAGACTGAGGAAGAAGAAGACTGGAGGTCTTTTGTGTCTGTTGCAGAATGAGGAGAAGCATGAAAACATTGTCGGAATCCCACATTGCCGGCGCCGCTTGTCGCTCGCCGCCACCGCACGTCGCAGGAGTCATTCCTGTCGTCGTCCCGTGGCCGGAGCGAGGAAGGAAGAAGATCGGAAGAGGGTTCTGGAATTGGGTTTCTGTTGCAGAAACTTGAAGAAGAAGAAGAAGATCAATTTGGGCTGGGTTTGTTTTTTGGGTTGGATCCAGGTCAGCCCGACCCGTTTGCAGTGAAGGTGGCCTGGGCTTTGCAACAGTTCAGGGTTGGATCGAGGGCAGGTTTGACCTGACCTGTTTCATAAGCCGGGTTGTTTTTGCGACTGGACCCCACCGTGAGATCCGAACGCAGTCGAGAGTGCTGCGCCATCACTAGAGAAAGAAGTTTATCTGAGTTTCAATAAATTTATACGAGTTTTATGTCAAATTTATCTGAGTTTTTGGCTATTTATATGACTTCTGGCACAAATTTATCTGAGTTATGGATGAATTTATCTGAGTTCTGGACAAATCTGTCTGAGTTCTGGATGAATTTATCTAAGTTCTAGATGAATTTATCTGAATTTTGGACAAATCTGTCTGAGTTCTAGATGAATTTATCTGAGTTCTAGATGAATTTATCTGAGTTCTGGACAAATCTATCCGAGTTTTAGGGTATTTATCTGAGTTTTGGAACAAATCTATCTGGATGAATTTATCTGAGTTTTTGGCAGATTTATTTGTGTTTTTTAATTTTATTTGTGTCTCTTGAAATTTATTTGTATTTTTCAAAATAAATTTAACTGAGTTTTAGACAAAAAAGACTTGAGTTTTTTGCCACATTATTTGCGAATTTGAAAATCCGGTGATGTCTTAGTTTTGGCAAATGCATCTGCGTTTTTTTTAATTTATTTGCTTTTTTTAATTTTATTTACTTCTTTTGAAATTTATTTGAGCCTTTTGAAATTTATTTATATATTTTTTAAATTTATTTGGATCTTTTGAAATTAATTTTCATCTTCTAAAATTTATTTATATTTTTTGAAATTTATTTGTGTCTTTTTCAATTTATCTGCGTTCTTTTGAAATTTATTGCTTTTTTTTTAAAATTTATTGTGTTTTTTTGAGATTTATTTAGTTTTTTGAAATTTATTTGCTTTCTTTTGAAATTTATTTGGGTTTTTTAAATTCATCTCATTTTTTGAAATTTATTTGCGTTCTTTTGAATTTTATTTGCGTTTTTTAAATTTATTTTATTTTTAGAAATTTATTTGAAATTTGTTTCCTGTTTTTTGAAACTTATTTGTGTTTTTTTTAAATTTATTTATAAATCTCATTAGTGGAATTAATCATGCCAAATTTAATGGTAGTTGACCATTATTAATGGCTTATCCCACTAACCATGGGATATGATTTGAAGAAAGGGTAAATTAGACATTTTAGGTTTTCAAATTTGGGAAAATGACCTATTACACTATAAGAAAAGATTGTGGACCTAAGGTAATAAAGTGAAATGTTCAGGGACCCGTCGCCGAATCCCCCTATAATATATAGGTCTGTAAAAAATAAAAAAATGCTGCCCAAGACATGAGAAAGGGTCCAATTTCTAAATAGCCCATTACAAAAGGGCCTTAAATTAATGATTTTGTTTTATATTTAAAAGTAAAAAAAATGGAAAAAAGAATATGAAACTTTGGAAATTGGAAAAGATTAGGTCGGCTATTATAGACTAGTTTTAGATGCCGATTCACTTTCGACTTCGGAGATCAAATACACCCCGTCTCTCTCTCTCTCTCTCTCTCTCTCTCTCTCTCTCTCTCTCTCTCTCTCTCTCCTTATTCACAATCAAAACTGGGTCTCCTTATTCCCAGTTAAAATTGGGTTTTTGGACTGCAAAACCGTTTTCGACTTTCCGTTTATGTGTTTCACCGCTTTGTGTCGACGAGCCGGGAAGAGAATCAGATGATTAAACATTCTCTCATTTCCAAGTTTCAAAGAATATTTTAAAAATGAGCCATTATTTTTTTTTATCTATTCTTTTAATCTTTTTGACTTTTAAGGGGACAAGACTATTGATTAATATATATTTTTTTGTTATATAAAAATTTGTTGTATACATAAACTCAATATAAAAATAAAAGGATAAGAAAATGTGAAAACTTAGAAAACAGAGAGCAAGAGAGTAGAAAACAGAGAGCAAGAGAATAAATGCAAAGAGATAAGGAGACAACACTATACGTGGTTCAGCAATGTGCTTACATCCACAAGAAGAGAGAGAAAGATTTTCCACACTTAGAATTTACTGTTGTACAAGAGAATAAATAGAGACTTTACAGATTTACAAGGCTGTCACAGGAAACTGTTTTGCTAAGCATATCTAGATCCACAATCTTAGGACCTGCTGTGATATGCTGTTATCTTCTTGTTTTGGCAAGTGTTATCTAGATCCATATTTGTTGGATCGGCTGTTATCTTCTTGTGACTTACCATATCTTCTAACTGGGTCCCATGATGTATGCAGTCCTTGGTAGATGATCTAATACGCCCCCTCAAGTTGATGAGCGGGTCATGCACCATTAACTTGTCACGTAAGCTTGAAAATCGATGAGAGGAGAGGCCCTTTGTAAAAATATCCGCGATTTGATCTTGTGTAGAAACGTAATGCACTAGCAATTGTTTTTGTAGAACTTTTTCCCAAACAAAATAATAGTCAACTTCAACGTGCTTGGTACGGGCATGAAAAACTGGGTTGTCAGCTAGCGACATGGCACTAATATTATCACACCATATAATAGGAATATGACCCAAATAAACACATAAATCTTTGAGAAGCATGCAAGTCCAATAGATTTCGGCAGTGGTATGGGCTAAGGATCTGGTGGTTTTCTCTGGTAGTTGGGTGATGGAGGAGCTAACCGGTGATGGTTTTCCAGATCTGTACTCTGTTTCTGTGCTGGAGCGAGACACTGTAGCATGTTTCTTAGCGCATCAAGAAATGAGATTATGCCCCAAATACACACAAAATCCACATGTAGATCGTCTATTATTTGGATCACCTGCCCAGTCTGCATTGGAGTATGATTGTAAATATAAATTGCCAGGTCGATAATGTAAGCCATGGGTAACTGTTCCTTTTAAATAGCGAAGTATTCTTTTCACAACCGTTAAGTGGGTTGTGTATGGCTTGTGCATAAACTAGCAAACCCGATTTACAGTGAAGGCGATATCTGGCCTAGTGAAGGTGAGGTATTGGAGGGGCCCAACAATACTTCTATACATAGTTGCATCAACGAGAGGGGTTCCACCATCTATTAGTAGTTGACCTTTGATGGGAATAGGAGATTTACAGGGTCGTGCTCCATCGATGGAAGCTTTTTGAAGCAGTTCAACGGTATACTTGCTTTGTGACAAAAATAGTTCAGTAGTATCACGATGGATTTCCAGGCCAAGAAAGTAATGTAACTCTCCTAAGTCTTTCATGGCAAAGTGGGTCCTTAGCTGATTGATAAATTGATGTATAGTGGAATTATTATTGCCAGTAATAATTATATCATCCACGTATATAAGAAGCATTGTAATGATGCCATTAAAAGAATGGATAAACAAGGATGAGTCTGCTTGTGAGCCATGAAAGCCTATTTCAACGAGATAACTTGTAAATCTCTCAAACTAGGCCCTTGGACTTTGCTTGAGGCCATAGATTGACTTATGAAATTTGCACACATGATTGGGAAAGTTGGGATCCACAAATCCTGGTGGTCGGTGCATGTAAACCTCCTCTTGTAAAATACCATGTAGAAAAGCATTTTGGACATCTAATTGTCTAATGAGCCAATTGTAGTGAACGGCAATAGCCAATAGAGTCTGAATGGTGGTGAATTTCGCAACTGGACTAAATGTCTCTATATAATCTAATCCAGGTTGTTGATGATACCCTTTGGTACTTAAGCGGGCCTTCTAGCATTCTAAGGAGCCATCTGCCTTCACCCAGCGACACCCAACAATGTTGGTGTTATTGTCCTTTGGAACTAGGGTCCAAGTACCCAATTGTTGTAAAGAAGTAAATTCAGATGCCATGGCTTTTCTCCAGTGAGAGTGCTTAGATGCCTCACTATAACAGGTAGGTTCTTTGGTCTATGTAAAAGCAACTAGAGAAATGGGTAATGGGTGCCTAATAGTGTGAAAGGTACTTTTCTTTTTGGAGATACCATCCTTGCCGCATGTAATCATGGGATGAGTATTGAGGGTGGTTTTCTCTGGTGGTTGGGTGATGGAGGAGCTAACCGGTGATGAGGTGGAGCTGGGTTCTCTATGAGGAATAGGTTTTGAAATAGGTTCTGTGGATGTAGTTGGAGGTGTGGTAAGAGGATGTTGGCTGGGTGAGGCATGCATTGGGGGCTAGATATGAGATAGTGGGTAGAATAGTGAGGTAGATGAGGATGGGAGGGACGATGGTGATGTTATGTTAATAAAAGAGGGGGACATTTGTGGTGTAGGAGTAGTGGATGGATAAATCAAGGGAAGCCAAGCATTAAGTGGACCAAAACCTGTCGATACATCTTGTTGCACACGGATTTGTGAGATGGTCTCATTGGAAGGATTGTGAAATGGGAACAAAGATTCATTGAAGACAACATGTCTAGAAATAAAAACCCTGCCAGTAGTGGGGTGAAGACAACGATAACCACGATGATCTAAACTATAACCAAGAAAGACACATTGTTTAGATCTGGGAGAAATTTTGTGTTGGGCGTAAGGCCGAAGCCAAGGGTAACAAGCGCACCCGAACACCTTTAGAAAAGAGTACTGAGGTTGTTTGTGAAATAGTGGGGTCCATGGTCAGGAATTGGAGAGTACGGGTGTAGGTAGATGATTAATTAAAAAAATTGCAGTCCGGAAGGCTTCCACCCAATAGGAAGTAGGCATGGATGAGCGAAACATAAGGGCGATGCCAGTTTCAATAATGTGTCGATGTTTTCTTTCGGTGAGGCCATTTTGTTCAAGCGTATGTGGACAAGAAACTGTTGTGAAATGCCATTTGCTGAAAGAAAAGATCGTAGGCAAGAACTAATAAACTCACCACCTCCGTCAGTGCGGATGGATTTTATGCAATTATTTAACAGATTTTCAATGGTTGCTTTAAATTGAACAAATATATGAAAAGTATCAGATTTTAAGCGCATTGGAAAAAACCAACAGTATCTAGTAAAATCATCCACAATAATTAAATAATAACAAAATCCACTTATTGATAGAATAGGGGCCGGTCCCCAAACATCCAGATGAAGAAGTTCTAAAGCTGAAGAAGTATGAGAAGGAGAAGAAGAAAAAGGTAACCTATGACTCTTACTTCTAAGACAAGAATCACAAGAAAAAGAATGAACAGTAGAACGACTCATTTGGAGAGCACCTTGGCTAGTAAGTTGTTGTAAGGTGGAGGAAGCTGGATGACCAAGTCACTCATGCTAAATAGAGGTGGAAGTCTGTTCACCAAGAAAATCAAAAAGGCCGGGTTTATTGTTGTGGATAGAAAAACGAAGTGGGTAGAGACTATTCTCACTCCGCCCGTGGAAAAGAATCTTCCCCGATGTTTTGTCCTGTATACAAAACCCAGATTTATCAAAGAGTAAAACATAGTTATTGTCTTTAGAAAACTAATGGACTGATAATAAATGAGTGGCTAAAGCAGGAACATGAAGACTATTATTTATTTGAAAAGAATTAGAATGGGTGGTAAGGGAAGAAGAACAAGCATGGGTAATGGGCAAACCTTGGCCATTGCCTATTGAAACTTTATCACCTCCATTGTATGTGGAATGAACTGAGAGGTTGGAAAGATCTGATGTGAGATGGTTCGTGGCTCCGGTGTCTGTGTACCATGTTTGAGGAGATGGAGAAAAGCTTGGAGTAACCATAGCTGAGAGTGTTGGTGGAGGAATGCGCCTTTGATAAGCATGATTCATGCGGTTATGACAGTCGATCGCAATGTGGCCTACGCGATTACAGATCTGGAAAGTCGGACGAGTGTTGAGTTGATTGAGTTATTGATGTTGGCCCAGCACTCTATTGTTCACAACCTCGGTAATTTTACCTGAATTTGAAGCTTTTGAATTTGAATTGATCGTTGGTTCTTGAGTTCTGCATTAGATTGTTTCCTAGAATCATACATCCAAGAAAGTGCATCTCAGGGTCTGAAAAAAGAAAAAAAAAATAAAAAGTTGATGCACTTATTCAATCTCAATCAGGAGCTCTTCATAAGTTTGTCGTTGCTAAGAAACAAACAGATGATTCAGTTCCAGTTGAAAATTTTGAGGATGAAGAATTTATAGATTCAGTAAATGAAGAGCATGAAGAGACACTTGACAAAGAAATTAATCAGTGGATTAATGAAAATGACAATGAGAATGATGGTAGTAAACATGAAGACCAAAATTTAGAATTTCAGCCTTCAAATGTTGATGATCAAAGTAATTGGGATAAGATCGATCAAAATTTACGAGACTTTTTAGTAGAAATGGGTCCTAAAAGAAGAGTTGACGATGTCAATTATCCTAAAGATGATCTTAATAGACACTTTTCTTCCACACACTACATCCTGCATTTATCCAATTAAGAGAAACATGATAGAAAGTTGCTTGTATATTCGGATGTTTTGGATAAAATATTTTATTTTTGTTGTAAGTTGTTTAAAGAAGAGAGGAACAAGACTTTATTGGCTAATGATGGACTTGGAGATTGGAGAAATATTGGTAAAAGGTTAAAAAGTTATGAAAGTAGTAATTAGCATCTCATGTGCATGAGTAAATGGATTAAATTAGATATGAGATTGCACAAGAATGAAATCATTGATAAAAGCGTGCAAGAACAAATCAATAGAGAGAAAGAACATCGGAAAATGGTGTTGCGAAGGATAATGACTGTGGTGAAAACACTTGCAAAAAATAATTTAGCTTTTCATGGGGACAATGAGAAGATTTATCAAGAGGGGAATGAAATTTTTTTGAGCATAATTGAAATGATTGCCGAATTTGATCCAACAATGCAAGAGCACCTTTGGTGAATTGAAAGTGGTGAGGTTCATTACCATTATCTTAGCCACAAAATTCAAAATGAATTGATACAATTGTTAGCGTGTGAGATTAAGAATGCAATCATTGCAAGAATCAAAGAAGCAAAATATTTATCGATTATACTTGATTGTACTCCGGATGTAAGCCATGAAGAACAAATGTCTCTTGTGATTCATTGTGTGGATGTTTCAACAAGTCCAATAAAGGTGGAAGAATTCTTTTTAGATTTTTTAAAGGTGGAAGATACAACGAATATACTTATTGTTTTCATCTTCGCCAAAGAGGTGGAAAGTGTTGAAAGATAATGTAGAAGGTCTCATGGTCAAGCCATTGTCGGAAACATGTTGGGAAAGTCGTGTGGAAATGTTAAAGTTATAAGATACTAAGCCCCACAAATAAGAGATGTTTTAGTTAAATTGGCCTACTCTACTGAAGATCCGAAAACAAAGAATGATGCGAAGTCCTTAGCAGAACATGGAATTGGCAGTTTTGAGTTTTTAGTTGGCATGATTATTTGACACAATCTATTATTTGCTGCTAATTCCATTAGCAAGGTTTTTCAAAATGAAGACATGCATATAGATGTTGTTGTTGATTAGTTGAAATGGCTTATTGCATTTATTGAAAAGTATAGAGAAACTGGATTTGTAGAGGCCATGATTGAAGCTAAAGAGGTTGCAGCTAGAATGAACGTTGAGCCGACATTTCAACAAAAACGAATCATATATAGAAAGAATCAATTTGACAAGAACAATAGTGAAGAGGCGACACAGTCAGCTGGAGAATCTTTTAAAGTAAAGTATTTTTCTTATATATTGTAGATCAAGCTCTTTCATCACTTCAAAGCCAGTTCGAACAATTTCAAGTATATGAGAAAACTTTTGGATTTTTGTTTGATTTGAAAGATTTAAATGCTACCAATGATGAAGGTTTGATGTCCTATTGTGCTAATCTTGAAACTTTTTTGAGGAAGGATGTGCTTTCTGATATTGATGGGAAAGACTTATTTTCAGAATTGAAAGTGTTGAAAGAAGTTTTGCCAAAAGAAACAACAAAACCAATTGATGTGCTCAATTATTTGAAAGTGATGGATGACTGTTTTCCCAATACATGGATTGCATACAGAATATTGCTAACTATACCAGTTACAGTTGCCTCTGGGGAAAGAAGTTTTTTAAAGTTAAAGTTGATCAATTCTTACATTTGGTCAACCATGTCACAGGAAAGATTGAATGGATTAACTATGTTGTCAATTAAGAAGGCCTTGGTTGATAAGATTAATTATGCAGCTTTGATTAGTACATTTGCAGCAAAAAAAATACTAGAAAAGTAGTATTTAAATGAATTTGAAAAGATGTAATGACTTTTGATTTTTCTATATATATGTTTTGAATTTTGGTAATGATTAATTTATGACCCATTTTTCTTTAAGCTAATTTTTGTATATAATATATAAGGGGGTCCTCTTTAAAATCTTTGCTTTAGGCCTCAAAAATCTCAGGGCCGGTGCTGTGCTCGGGGCTGGGGCCACCAACAATTCCAGATTACACTTTAGTGGGTCCCTCTTTGCAATCCCATTCCTCATTGTTTTCTCCACTATTCCTTTTCTTGTGTTTGTGGAATATAAATATGAGCGAAAGTTACTTTGTCATCTAGTGTGTGTTTTTTTCCACTTTCCACTTTCCACTTTCCACTTTCCACTTTCCCAAAGACACAGAACGCTGTTATGGGTAGAATGGAAAAGTATTAATTTGACCATAGACCAGACAAATGGACACATCGATCTCTGCAGCCTTTTCGACGTGCCTTCTTTCCACTTTATCTCCATCTGCTTGTCTATATGTTTAATTTTCTTCAAACTCTGTGTAGGAAAAGTGTCCAGCGGACGGCACTGCTACCTAGCTCAGCTGGTGGGGAATTGAAGTCTTCCCAAGACAACACATGAAAGGATTGGGATATTTTGCTTTGACAAGTACTTCTAGTGTGTTTTTTTTCTTCTCCAAACTATTTAGCTAATATTTTAGTAGACTCAAGTTTTGTTTCCATTGGATCACCACCAGAATAAGACAAAAACACAGATCGTAATGGTTATAAATTATTAATTTTAATATATCATTGTTCTCATACAATAGAATCCAATTTTCGCATATCAAGACCTTTCATGTGAAAACAATTGGATTTAATATGGTTGAGAGCCTTAAACGCATACCCTTTCACACAAATACATAATCCAACCAGTTAAACTACAACTATGGATAGCAAATAGAAGACATATTTTTTTTCCATTAAAATATGATCCACCCAAGCTCAGGCCTAACATTTTTTAGGCCAGCCGGGCTCCAGCCAAGCACTTATAGCCCAAGTTGGACTACGGTTGGGCTTAGGTCAATGATGTAAAAATAGGGCCCGGGAGCACCCCTATTATCAACCTTTCATACTTCAATTTTAGCATCAAAGTCTCACAATAATCTGAACTCCCCATCTGTAATAGATTTTTTTTTACTTCCTATTATATATAGTGTTAGTTTACTTCTTTTAGTTTTTAGTCTCTTTTCTAAAATTCGAAAAAATCTTTCTCATGATCTCAACAACGAGTCTCCAAATCCATCAGGTATTTGGAATATATATATTAACTTAGTTCAAAAAGCCTCTATTTTACTATTTATTTTATTATTGTATGATCTGGATTTTTTAGACTCTTTAGTTTTTATTCTTTTTTAAAATTGGAATTATGATTTTTGTTGGAGATACAATTTTTTGTTTAAAATTTCTGAAATTTAACAGATTTCTAAATAAGGATCTCAAATTTGGAGTCAGGAATTCCTGGATTTCTTATCAAGGATTTCGAGTTGGTAGGGGTTTTTAGAATTTGAAATATTCTGATTTTGGGATTATGAGTTTTTGTATTTCTGACCAAGGATTTCAAGTTTTGGGTTAGTAATTTCTAAAATTAGGAATACGATTTTTTTTTATTTTGATTAGGGATATCAATTTGGGGTTAAGGATTTCTGGAATTGGAGATATTTTAATTTTTAGGTTAGGTTTTTATTCTTTTTTAAAATTGGAATTATGATTTTTGTTGGAGATACAATTTTTTGTTTAAAATTTCTGAAATTTAACAGATTTCTAAATAAGGATCTCAAATTTGGAGTCAGGAATTCCTGGATTTCTTATCAAGGATTTCGAGTTGGTAGGGATTTTTAGAATTTGAAATATTCTGATTTTGGGATTATGAGTTTTTGTATTTCTGACCAAGGATTTCAAGTTTTGGGTTAGTAATTTCTAAAATTAGGAATACGATTTTTTTTTATTTTGATTAGGGATTTCAATTTGGGGTTAAGGATTTCTGGAATTGGAGATATTTTAATTTTTAGGTTAGGAGTTTCTGTAACTCTGATTAGGAATTTCAAATTTGGGGTTAATGATCTTTGTGATTAGAAATAGGGTTTTTTAATTGGGAATTTTGGATTTATTTTAAGTATGATATAATTTAGCACATGTTTTTATCTCTTTTCTATCTAAAAGTTAATAGAAAGTAGAAAATATGTGGATTTTTTTGTTCAGTTTGATTTAAAATCTTGCTTTAAGAATGATGAAATTTAGTACATTTTTAAATCTATTTTCATGTAAGATTTAATAGAAACTGCATTTATGATAATTATGCATGGTTGTAGCATTCTCCCTATCGATAACTATATTTAATTAGCTTATAGAGGTTTTTAATAAAATAATGTTGTATTTTAGATCTCGAATAGTCTACATAGAAAAAAAACCAATTTAATTTTTTATTTATATTATAAAAAAACTAAGTTAGATTTTTTTTTATGGATAATATTGACCGTGCTAAGTACTGGCATGTGTTGCTACTTAAGATGATACTCGCCACTAAATTGGATAACCACTAATTAATTCTAGTGACAGAGCAAAATTTGTTAATCTATCAAACAACGGGTTACGAATTAAGTGACTTTGGATGCGCGAGTGGTAGCAGCCATCCCACGTATTACAGATTTGAATTTTCCCATAGACAGTCATGCACTTGAATTCAATCACTTACAATCCAATGATGATGATCAAAGTGAAACATGAATCTGTATAGGCAAATACATCTTTAGAATGGTTCTACTCTTCATAAAATGAGCTTCCTAGATGTGTATGACTTTTTTTTTTTTTTTTTTTCACCGTAGCCTAGAAGGCTGGGATAATCTTTATAAAATGAGCTTCCTAGATGTATATGACTTTTTTTTTTTCACCGTTGCCTAGAAGGCTGGGACTTAAGAGAGCCCACATTAGTGGGAAGAGGAAGCCCACAATGTGGGAAGAGTGGCATACATAGGGGTTGATTCACGAGTAGCCAGATGACAATCGGGATTGTCAACCAATGGAACAACCTTTGGACAGATTGATCACTTGAGCTTCACATCTTGGACCGTCACTCCCTCTTGCAAATACTTTTCACTCCCTGAAGTGATTGAACATGGAGTCTTGTATCATCTCTATTCTAGTGTTAGAATTGAATTTCTGAATAGGCAAAGGCCAACCTGTCTAAAATTCTGGGTGTGTAGCAACTCATTTCTAGGTCATCGACGGCGTTAGATAACATGGGAGGCTGGGAGTAACATGGGTAAATATGATATCATAAGGTAGGGCCATTGACGTCATAGATGCATGGGCCCTGAATTGGTGAGCTTATCAGTTCTGTGCCCTTTGAAAAATGGATGAGCGGTCAAGATAGAGTATTCATATGTCCACATCGCGATGTTAGGCCTAACAGGTAATAGATGAAAGTATTGATCATGTCACGTGTTTTTTTTATTTCATTTACAAAAACTTGTTAAATTAAACTTTATTCTGCTTTAAGCAAAATATCATTTATCCCACAATAAAGTAGAGACGTCATCAATCATCCCGTCTGCAATTATATGAAGCATAAGGACCACAAATGATTCTTCCTCGTAAAGAATGCGCTTTTGGCCAAGCCCATTAAATCTCTGGTTTGTAGGCCCTGACTCGACCTGTAACAACCAAGCCCATTAAATATCTGGTTTGTAAGATATATATTGGTACATTACTCAACTGAATTGTTAAGATTTAGATTAGAATAGAGGAAGTGCCTATGGGCCAAGCGGATCGTGTCTGGCGGGCCAACCATTGTGGACAGGTAGGCCCATCACTTGTCGTGCTTAAACGGGCTAGTTATGCTACATCCCTTGACCCATGGGCCGTGCTGTTGACCGAGTCATGTCGTGTCGTGGGCCGTTGACTATCGGGCCTGGGCCGGCCCATTTGACATCCCTACTTTCATTCATATCCTTTTTAGCCTGCTCATCCTTCCTTGTGGAGCCATCACCCTACATTGAAAAACATTTCTTCAACGTTGTTGGCTCGAGTTTCACATGTTCAAACATCTCAACCGAGGTCCATATTAATTTATCAATTATTAATGCTAGCCTAAATGCACCCAATTTTACTCATTTCTAATTCCAACTTTCCTAGTCTTACCAAAAATCTATCTTAATGTTTTTATCCTTGCTACAGTTGTTTCTTACACGTGTTGTCTCTTTATTGGACATCCATATGCTCCATAGGTCATTAGATGGTTTAATCATTATCCTATAAGATTTGTTCTTCAATCTTGTTGGTATGCATCGATCACGAAACAATCTAAAAGAAGGTTCGTACTTCAACCATCCAGCCCTTATTTTATGTTTGAGATTCTCCTATCTCTTCGTTATATTATATAGTCAAGGTAAGAAAGGTATCTCCTTTATGTGTCTTGATCTTCAAATTCTTACAAGAGTTCTTTACACATCCTCAATGAAGTTATAATTTATGTATTCCTTCTTTATGCGACTTATTTTAAAGCCCATATATTCTAGAAGCTCTTGTCTTCTCTCAACTTTTTCATTTAGGGGCCACTATATCTCAATTCATATATGAATTAAAAATATCCCAATAAAAATAAAGATTTGTAAATCACAAATAAATTTGTCTTAGGAAATTACTAGAGGAAGAGAGGGAAAGGGACGACCCTTTGTGGGCATCTCCCAAACTTCCCAGGTGCAGCTCACAGAGCCTAAAAAGAATGAATAATATTGCAGTTTCTGTTTTTTTACAAATTTTAGGAGAATCCTGGATGTTGTGAAGGAAACTGGAGAAATACATCTAGCTTAGTGGCCTTTTATGAATTTGGGCATCAAATCACCTGTCTCCCTTCAAATAGATTTTCCAATCAAATGGGTTAGCTCAAAAGTTGAGAGATGGAGGAGGCCAAGTTAGTGAAAAGATGGCTATCTGTCAAAGGACCCATGATGACCTTCTTTCCTAGGGCAGAGATTTGAAAAAAGCCCAACTCCAGGCCCACACCCAACTACTAGAATCCAAGAAATAGAAGCTCAAAAAAGGGGGAAGAAAACCTCTAGCCAAGACAAACAATATGTGTTTCATAGAAACAGAAATAGTGAAATACCAAATGCACTTGTGCTTATAGAACAAACACTTAACTGTTTGATTTTTAGTATTCAATTCAATTAAGTAGGGAGCAGCTGTAATATCATGTAAACTATTACTTATGATAATATAAAAGGGCCAGCTTACAACTAAAGAATCTCTCTAATCTTATAATTACTAAAGCCACCACTGTCCGGCACTTTCATCAGGCCTTTCTTTTGCAATACTAATGATTTAGGCAAGCCTAACTAGACTCAGCTAGAATCCAACCATTGGCTTCCAGAGCTACACAACTCAGGCAAGTCCTGACAAGTTAGAAATAGATTCTAAAACAATAGATATGGAACCTTTTTCTTTTCTTTTTTTTCAAGTTAAGTCTTCACTATCGGTTGATCGCTAACGACGAAATCCACCACCACAGCCGTACTTTGTGGGGCTTTGGTAGCTTCCAAACCTCCGACTATCCCTGAATGTTTTAGAATGGATACTACTTCTTTGCACCAAAAGCGTCTACCACTCGAAAGCCTGGACATCACCAAGTTGTCACCTAGAACCTCTACCAGAATTCGAAGTGGGCACCTCCAAGTTGCAATGAGGAGCCTCTATCAGGATTCGAAGTGGAACCACTTTTGTACCGAAGTTTTGACATGTTAGGAGAATTTCAAAAGATCAGAATTGTTTTAGGTTGAACGTGAACTCAGGATTTTCGTTTGGGCAGTAGGGTATATAGTCAAGTGAATAAGTAAAATAATAAAATTGAATCTTAGGAGTTTCTCAAATCACACCCGCGTGCTAACACTTGGGTTTGCCCCGCGGTTAAACTAAACTAGAACCTGCAAGTACTCATCACTTTTTGTACCTTGTTTTCGACTGCCAAGTTATTAGGGTTTATGATTTGCTGACCAAACCTGCCCCAATAATGGATACAGGTCGGATACAAGAAGAGTTTTTTTTTTTTTCAAAAGTATAACAACATAGTTATGTTGTATTAAAAAATAAAGGGTTGTGAACCCATGATTCTTCACTGGCAATTTGTTTTTTAGAGTCTTCTCTCAATTATTCTACTTAGGACCTGTGTTACATGAACATCTCACTTGGAAATATATATAGACAAGTAATAAACGGAAAGGGACGTGTTGATCAAGACCTGAACCTACCCAAAACTTGACTCAGGCTGAGATCTATAAATTTATACACTATGCCAGATCAGAAATTAAAAAAAAAAAAAAAAAAAAAAATTCTATTCAATCCGCCTCTGATACAAGCAGTTCGAGAGAGGTCACCCATGGTCCTCCCTATTACATAATCCATGTCCATCCATACCATAAATACTGATTAACTAAAGGGCAGTGGAACACACGAGCACCTGCATATATATAACCTTTTTTTTTTTTTGGCTAAATCATGATCCTATTAAGTAAACGTACTATGAATGATAACAAGCAAAGATTATTTAATTTCGTGGTATTAAGGACGACAAGGGATTGCTTAGTTGATTGGCAACCCTTGGTTGTCACCCGCTGCCGAGGGAAGGTCAAACCTACCTATATGGATTTGGGGGCAGTCACTTGAAAATCCTAGGTTACTCCCAAATATAAAATTTATAAGTACACCCCCAAACCCACTTTAGAATTTTGGATTTGCCCCCAAACCCAACTACTTTTTGGGTCTGCCACCATCAAACAAAAATCACTCGTCTGTCACCTCTTTCCACTTTGTGGGCTATCCTTCCCACTTCGTGAGCTTCTCTTCTCACTTCTGTGGGTCATCCTTTCTACTTCATGGGCTTCCTCTTCCCACTTGTGTGGGCTCTCTTGGCTCCTTGAACCCTAGGCTTAGGACCCAAAAAAAAAATAATAATAATTTATGGTCTTACGAGTGCCTGCATAATTAATGTTTTACCAAATTAAAGGATGTCTGGTAAACATCCATTTGCTCAAGATCACTATATCAGACAAGTAAGATGAAAACTTTTCTATCAAAAGAATGATTATAAAACTGAGTTCTTTATATATACCCACTAAGGGTTTTAGGATTCATAAATAGGCCCCTATGGTATTTAGTATTTGTAATTATGCCCCTTCTTTTCCATTATAATACTTTCTATATCCTCAGAGTTATGAGAATGACCAACCACCATGAGGTTTGTGCTTAAATTCTTATAAAAATGATAAATTTGCCCATACATCCATTAAATAAAAATGAGTATGTCATTATTTATAGAAATATTACAATTTTTCGAGTCACAATGCTTTCTCTTTCTCGATAACTCTCTCATGCATATGAAGTCTAATCATGTATTTTAAAACTTTCATCAATCTAATAGTGGGCCATGCATAGATTGGATCAATCATAACCAATTATAAGTACAGGTGCTGCTAACTGTCACTACGATCGATTTAGGTTTAATGGAATGAGCCATGTATTGATAAAAATGGATTTACGTAAGTTTAGAGAAAAATAAGTCTTAAACATTTTGAAATTATGTATATAGGGATAAATAGATGACCAAAAGTATCATTCCACTCTAAAAAATTATGGCTGGCTCTAAAACTTCCTATTGGGTCGACAATTATTCATTATATACCTATTACCTACCCGTGACAGCTTGACAGCCTGAGTGTTATAAGTTATAACGTTTTAACGACATATAAAACTTGTGGTCTCTTGTTTTAAATTAAGGTGGTGCCGTAGGCCCTACCTTCATGCTTTGTTTTACGAGCTACACGGTGTTAAAGTCTCTGTTTGTTTAAAAAATGATACATGTAATTAATCTAATACATACACATGTATTTATTTATTGACACCAAAATGAATGAGAGAGGATACTTGGGGTCGATCCCTACCTGTCTCGATTCTTGTTTCACTCCGCTCAGCGAAAACAAATATCAATTGTTTTTATTATCATCAAATCACAATGACCAAATCTTATAAACTTTTTATTCAATCAATCCTCTTCACCTCAGTCCGAACAAATAAAATATGTGTACCCCCAATCCTCCATTTCACACACACACACATATATATATATATATATATATAATAAAATCGCTATTACTGTCGAGGCCCAACTAACAACCACCTTCCTTTCAAATGGCATATCCCCATTTAAGTACATGAAGTAGTCCTCACATTTTTTTTTCAACCCACCTTGCCCTGACGCAACCACATTCATGTCAAAATCCAACCCACCATTGAGGAAATCTTCCTCTCGAAACTTACTCCTCCACTACAAGTTTCTCCCAAAAACTCTAATGATATGTTTGTTATCTTTGACTTTCTTGGATTTGAAGGATCCTTCCATTCCAATATTAAAAGCCTCGGGTGACTTCTATTCGGCCTGGAGCAGTCAAGGAAGATTTGGAAGCTGAAAGGACGGTAGATCCGACATAGGGACCAAGGACAAAGCCAACATAAGTTCAGTCACTTGGGAGATCGATGGAGGGGGGTTTCCGTTTCCATGTGAACATTACTCGAGCTGTACTGCACTTATTACATGCGCCCCTTGCGCAACATTAATGGAGCCCCACCACCTAAGAATCCAACCATCCATAACTCCCTTCTACATGGGTCCCACCAGATCTTGTTAGATTCAAATGGACTGAATAGATCGGATGGCACAAAGAGGAGGAAGCATGCATACGATCGGATGGCACAAAGAGGAGGAAGCATGCATACGATACTCATACATGGGACAAAGAACGAGGAGACGGTATAACCGACATCTAAAGAAGATGATTGCTCCGACGGTCAAGTATCCCGTTACCATGGAGTATGGACATCATCGAATCTCGTATAACCACCTAATGTGATAACAATTTACAAGTAACACATGCCTTAGATAGGGCTTGTTTAGGATGTTTACAGAATAAAATATTTATAAATTTAAATATTAAAAAAATTAAAATATTATAAAATAAAATAATGAAATACTATAATAATACAATATTTTTTTGCTTGGCGATTTTTGAAGAATTTTACATATTTTAAATTGAGTTGTTTTGAAGGTACTATGATTAAAATAAAATATATTATTAGAATAATTTTTTATTAAATATTTTAATTTATATGTAATTTACTAAATCTGGATTAAAAAAAAAACAATGTGGTAAAATAAAATTCAACTGCCATATTTTTACCTTAAGTTACTTTTCTTTTTATCACATAAAACTATAATAAAGTATAGTAAAATCAAGTCAATACAAAAAAACTACTTTACAACTCTCTTTCCCACTTTACTTTACCACATACTTCATCTCACCTTATTTTATCTCACCTTTACTATGATATAACATCAATATTTATTTTACTTTACCATATAAAACTATGATAAAGTCAAGTCAAATTAAAAAAAAAACTACTCTACCATTTATTCCACTTTACTTTATCAAATATTTTATCATACTTTTACTTTACCCTCACTTTACCATACCGTGATATTTACTTTTAATTTACTCTGCCATATATGTAAACAAACACATCATAATGGATTCAGTGAACTAAAGTCTTTACTTTACTCTATCACTTTCTTATTGTCAATTTGAAATATTCATATCTTGTAGAATGTTTTATACAAGGAGAGTAGGAGATAAAATTGACCTTTTTTTAAAGAAAAGAATATTTTCTTTCTATAAAATTATTTTTTTAAAAAAATAAAAATAAAATATTATATTTTTTAAAATATTATATTCTTGTGCATCCAAACACTTGATGTTGTTAAACGTAACCTCCCTTACAAAGAAAGGATAAACAAAAAATTCGCCAAAAGGCTAGTTTTGACCCGATGATGAAATCGGCCACTTTTTACTATTATTAAAAGAAGGGATCGCAAATAATCTAACTCGACTTCCATTAAACCATCGGTCCTTCAATGCTGTTACTACAAATTTAATATGAACAGGTCAAGATGTAAATGACTTTTTATTACGTCAGCCATTGATTGACAGCTACGGTGTTTGATCAACAGTTTCACGTTAACTAAAAGGAAGTCCTTTCTAGAAGAAACGTGAAGGTGTAGCTATCTGTAATTCTACAAACTTGGGTGGCTATTTGAAATTATGGAAAAAATACAGGTGGTTTATGTTTAAATTATCCAATCCCGATAGTAGCGTTATAGAAATATGTCATAATATAAGATATTCTCGCCTACTTTTGCCGCGTTACCAGAAAGTACCAGAAAATCAAAAGAGAACAATAATCAAAAGCAAAAACGACATCTTTCCATCGCTTTTACCGTCGTCAAATACACATGAGCAAGAGAGAGGGGCGAGGAGATCACGTGCCTCTGCGGCTTCACACGTGCAGGGCTCTCCATCACGTGACTCTAGTTCCGCACGTGCAGTCTTTCCATCTCAATTGCAGACCCTCTGGTTGGTTCCACAAGAGTATTGCAACCATCCACAGTCGAGATGATCCGGGCATGAACCATCCAACGGCTCAGATTTGATCTCAGCCCCGGCCTGTTCCTGCTGTTGCTCCTCTTCCTCATCTCTCCCCCGCTTCATCCCGATCGGAACCCCAAACAGCCTCGTCCTCGCCTCCTCTACCGCCTCCGCCACCTCCTCCGCCTTCGCGCGGCTAAGTCCGGCGACGGACGGCTCTGCCTCGTCGGGAAGCCGCTTCATCGGCATTAGCTCGAGCGCTTTCTCAGCCGGAAAACCGCCTTCCGACTGGCTTCTCGCGTACTTGGACATGAGAGAGAGGATGTTGTTGCAGAGGCTCTTCATCTGCGACAATTCCTTGGACAGCTGAGAGTTCTCCTTCCTCAGCCGCTCGTTCTCGTCCATCAGCTCCGCCACGCTGCACGGCGCCGGCGGAACGCTCGCCGCCGGCGACGAGTTCGACGATATCACCTGCTCCTCGCCGGAGTTCGTCGGAGATCCAGCCTCGCAACCATCATGGACGACGGAGAAACCGCCGGAGCCGTCGGAGATATTTTCCGTCTGTGTATGTCGCACAGGAGCCGCTTCTCGCCTCGCCTGAAGCATTCGTTAGCGAATTCCCACCGATCCGGCACGATCTTCCGAAATCCCTGGCGAAAAATCCGTACTTACGGTGAGATCGAACCGGATTCGTACAGATCTAACGCAATCGATCACAGAAAAAAAAAAAGAAGAGAATTTTCGTAGAGACTTACGTAGGTGTTGAGCTGCCGCACGAAGCTGGAGAAATTGTTGTGCTTGAAGTATTTCGGGAGCAGATCTCTGGCGAACTCGGCCGGACGCCAGACGACGAAGGTCGTTCCGTCGTCGTTCCAGGAAATCACGTCATCGATCGCCGGATCGTCTACGAGCTGGTACGTCTTCGTGAGGAAGGGAGTGGGAAGAGATCTGTGAGCGTCCGCAGCCGTCGATTCGCCGTTCTGCTCCACCGTCGGAGGAGCCATGGCCGCCGATCAATCCACCTCTCCTTCGCCGGAAAAAACCAAGCACTGGTCGTGAAGATCGAAGATCGAATTCGAAACCTTAGATCTGAGAGAATGGAGAACGAAGAGAGAGAGAGAGAGAGACAGTGGATGGAAGAGGTGATTTTGTGTGGTTTCTAGAAGCTTCTGGTTATTAAACGGGATGGGGGGAGGAGAGAGAGAGAGAGAAAGAGAGAGAGAGAGAGACCCACCACCGTTCTAGCGAAAAGAGAAAGGAAGGCACGAGAAGGTTTTTGTACGTCTTTTCCAGAAGTTTCTTGGTTAATCGATTGGGGATGACACGTGTCGGTAACGAGGTGGAGCGGAGGCCCCGGACATGGAGATAAGGTTACGGATTTACTGTAACCGGTAACTGAAATTTTTTTTTTTTAAATTTTCTTTTATGATCTGTAACTCTTGATTTTAGGAGTGATTGTTGATCTGGGCCGTTGATTGGAGTTTGGATGTGGGTATGATTGATGGATGGGTTAAAAGGGTAAGGACTCAGAGGATTCTCTGTGAGTTGGTTTTGAGAGAGACAGGAAATAAAGGAAGAATGACGTGTAATAGATAACGTGCGTGCCTAGGATTGTTGGACACTTTTTTTTTTTTTTTTTTTCCCGGGAGAGAAGAAGACGCGTCTGGAAGTTTTCTTTGGGCTCTTTGTTTTTTTGGTTTTTTGATAAAGCAAGTTTCTGTACACGTGCGAAGAACATCGTGTATTAAAGACATCAAGAAGGGTCACTAGAGCTTCCGGGGCTAAAATGGGTATTATGAGTTTTTTTTTTTTTTTTTTAAAAAAAAATTGGATTATTGGACTAATCCTTCGACCCTAAACTCCCCTATAGTCTCGGTATGGTTGTGCAGTTTTGAACTTACAACTTCCGGGTGCAAACCGTCGTACTAAGCCAACTGAACTAGAAGACTGAGACATAAGCCAGAGTTGTCATGTGTGTTTCATCACATTCAAATATGAGTCAAATATAGATTAAGCTCGAGTCAAATATAAGTAATTAATGCATGAGGTAAGAGGTTATCAAATTAAACAATGATTGATATAGATGTAATAAATTTATTGATTTGGACTTGTTATTATTAATGAAAGTAATGTAAGTTTATGTTTATCTAGTTTTTATGACTATTTCATCCATTTTTTTAAAAATCTTATTAAGGATTTTAGAAAAAACATGACTCTCATAAGTCGTCGAGTTGAATTTCTAAGAGTCAATATTTTAGAAATAGACGAGTCAAAGTCCAACTCATAAGTTTTCCAACGTTGCCCTAAACTAATAGATTAGGATAGTTTTCCATTCCTGATTATGTAATTCTTTTATTTTTGAATGGTTCCTGATTATGTAAAATGACAAAGAAAACCAGGGGGGTGATTATAGCAATTGATTTTTGAAATGGTGAGAAGACTCCCCATGTGTCAGTTTCTGTGTTTGTTTGTTTTTTATTTTTTTTTAGATGATCAATCTAACCATCAATATAGATGGGATTATTGTTAAATTAGGGTGAGTAACGATTTATAAAAATTAACAAATGTAAATTAGTATGTGAGTCCATAAGACCAGACATTAATTACATAATAATGGGCCTAGCCACTTTTGAGAACTAGGGATAAATTTGAAGCCTTATCAAAAGATGTCCAAGAGGGGAAAATAATCCCTTCACAAATCACCAACATAAAAATACAGCTAACTATATAATTGAGCTAAAAATATGCCGGCTCCTAATAGACACAACCTTTCCCTTCTTAATATTGAAGTCTTGTCTCTTGTGACCTGTTGGTTGTGCCTTGCCATTTCACTTGTACTGTTTTTGGGTGAATTAGGATCTTTATAATTGATATGAATACTATCCTTGGACGTCCACGTTTAAGGAAGTTCTATGCTTTCTTCCTACATGAAAATGGAAAGCTATTTTCTACATGAACATGGAAAACTATAAGGTGTACAAAATCATATGATGACAAGAGCCAAAACTTTCAGAGGCTTATGCAAGTGATTCTACTATGTTAACCAATTCTTTATAAATACAACTCATTGAGAAGATTAGAAAAAGAAAATTACTAAAATGAAGTTCTTTTTTAGCTAAAAGGTTGATTGTAGGGCACAGGGTTTATAGTCATGAAGATAAATTTGCAACCCTATTATATATGTGGACATTGCCTAATTCTCTTTAAAATATGGATTTGTTTTCGAAGCAATATTAAGCTCTTGAATTGAGCCCCACCTAACAGGCCACTCTATATTCACTTTTGTGTAATGGGTCAATGAGTTTTTGTATGGTAGAGCTCACCTCAAAAAATATAGACTACTCAAACTCAGGGTATTTTATGTGTCAAATTTTGTTTTAATAGGAGTTGAGGCTACGATGAGACTAATCACAAGTGAAACTGACAATTTACTCTCCTTTTTTTTTTTTTTTTTTTTTCCTGCTTAAACAGATGTTTTAGATTTGACCAATTTTTAAGGTGGGCCGCAGGTCCAGCCTAATTGAGATAAAATTAGTCCCATCACCCATCAAGGATACTTGTAGAGTCTAGACTGTTTCAATTCTCATATTGGTTTGCTCCAATCTGCTAAACAATTCATTTCTACCTTCTATTTTCCAGCTTTTTTTTTTTTTTTTGTTTTTATAGAAAAGGTCTAAATGGCGTTTTTAATATTAAGGATAAAAAGCTCGTAACAAGAATAACCGAGGAGTTTTTAGGGGTGTATGGAAATGTAATACTCATGAAAAATCTATTATTATTATATTTTCACCCCGAATGTTTGTATGAAGGATGGAGTGCCTTAAAATCAAGAGTCAAATCAAGAGGAAAAAAAAAGGAGGGGGTTGAAGGTAAATGCACTAAATGACAAAAAATTATGCATTAAATGACAAAAAATTACTCCTCTCCTTTTTGTCATTTAGCGTCCTCTAAGAATATTTTTTGTCATTTAATGTCATTTTTTAAGTGTAGTTTTTTTGTCATTTTGTGCGTTTTACCTTCAATCATTTTAAGTGTAGTTTTTTTGTCATTTTGTGCGTTTTACCTTCAATCACTCTTTTTTTTTTCTCTCTCTCTCTCTCTCTTTGTTTGACCCATTTGGCACACTTCTTCTCAGATCTAACATAATAATGGACAGTAAGGTGAGAAATGGGGTACCCAATCAGCTGTGCAACCCATTGTTCTCCACCCACCATTTGTTTGCCCATAGAAAAATTCATTTTCCTCACTATTTAGGAATCCTTAGTTTTTAAGAAAATTTGAGTAGAAACGTGACCTTAGGACATGAGCTCATTCGGAGAAGACCATCAAAGGTTGTATCATTTACATTCCTTGATGAAGAGTGGTGCCTGGAATAGCCTTGTTTCCTAAGGGAGACAGTTCATCTGTTCTAGGAGTTTGGTATTTAAGTGGATCCTTTGTCACACACATTGTGATCCAACCAATCCCCTAGAGGCTTACCTGGTTAGCTACTTTTCATAGGACCGGATTGGAGGCTTAGGTGTACTCTTTAAAGTTAGGTGTTGTCTAGTTTAATCTTAGGTAGCCTTAATTAAGAATAGTTTGGTTTGTTTTTCAAAATCATTTTGTTTTGCTTGTTTGCATTTAAGCATTAATCATCGCTCATCATCACTTGAGCGGACCATCGCTTTCGAGTTGAGCTGCAGTGTATGCACACTTGGTTACGTATGTAGGGTCGTTTAGAGCTTCGATTTATTCAATTTCTCTGTTGAGAGTCTTGCGGACCCCATTGCCATTGCGGAAATGGCTGATAGAAACCCACTGCCTCAACCCATGACTCTTTAGGTACTACACGTACCTAACCCGATCTACTCAACCATCATGCATCGTCATACCCGCCACAAATGCCACATTTGAGCTTAAATCCAACTTAATCCAAATGTTACCAATTTTTCAAAGGGTGGAAAATGAGAACCCATATCAGCATGTGAGAGAGTTTGAATTTATCCTAATTTGTTATTACTGAATATATTAGTTACCATTAAGTATAATTGTTTTAAATTTGAAAGATATATATTCTTCTAAACTGATTATCTAAAATTGAGGGTTAGGATCACTTAATTGAATTGCACAACCCGAAATCCAAATTCAAAACCTGCTATAGGTGTGCCTCTCTTCATGATTAAGGGCATGTTTCTTTATAAGCATTTATGATTAGAATTTCTAATTTTGAGAAATTATGATATGATGTCACAAGTTGTCCTCTTAAAATTTCTAAATGCCTATTTTATTCCAGACTCTCATAATTCCAACCCACACAAAAAGGTCAAAAAAGGCCTTTAGAATTCTCAAAATTCCAATTCCCTTGACCATTTTAATATGCGAGAGGAGAGCTTGGAGGATTTTAAAATTCCACTGGGGGACAACATTTACGGCACGTTTGTGTATAGGTAATTTCCATGGAAAGATGACATTGCCCCATTAGCTTAGTCTATGATTGTTAAATATCTTGGAAAAGGTTTTCCACTGAAGCTAGAAATTCATATTTGGTGCAAAAAAAAAAAAAAAAAAAAAAAAATTCCTCAATGACTTGGTGCTAATGTAATTTGGTGCGGCTACAGATCCCTTATTGAAAACTAGTATTAAAGAGGGGAGTAAGGAAATGAAGCAATAAAGAGGGGAGAAGTTTTCTACGGAAATGGACTTCTCATATCCCGCCATATGAACTCTGTTTCCAAGCTATTCAAGGAAAATATTGACGTAGCGAAAAAGTAATTTCACATAAAACTACCCACCAAAAGCATGAAAAAACAATTTTCCATAGAAAAATAGTATCTTTTTTGCATAAATGATTTGCACAAACATGCCCTTAGAAAATCTAGAATCCTCCAACTTGTAAAGAAACATGCCCTACCCCTAGAATTGTGGCCCACTTTGATGCATAACAATGAAGAGATACCAAGAGCGAAATGGCTTGGACTTGGATCAAAGGAATGCACAATGTCAATTACTAGCTTAGTTGATCCCCTTAATTTTTGGTTCACAGTGTCATCGTAAAACTGTTTTACAAGTTCCAAAAAACATATTATGGTTCCATTTTGATGCATGTTTTTTTTTTTCTCTCTTGAAAGTAGTGTACACTTTTTATACAATAAGCCTCATTTTTCTCTTGAAAATGTACTGTAAACTAAAATAGGCATCCAAACACCCATAATTCCTCTATTTTATGTAGATGAGATACATTTTTGTAGAATTCAGTCTAGTCAAAATTACTATCATCTGAACTTTAAGATTGTTACAAACATTGCTGTTGGGGAATTATTCAAAAAAAAAAAAAAAAAAAGTACAAGGGAATATTAAAATTGGGAGGGTTTTCTCAGGATATGATTGAAAGGGCTTGCTTGACAGTAAGACATCTCAGCTTTTTTATTCTTTTACTGTTACAAGACATCTTAGCTATTAAAATATGAAGAATGACCAATGAGCATCAAATAACCGTTTAAGAATATTCTTATAAAACCTAATGTTTGACAAGGATTATTAAGACCTAAATGGAAGTTTTTGTCAAAGCTTTCATTGAGAAAAAGAAGAATTTTAGTGAATAAAAATAATAATAAAAGAGGTTGCTTTTGCAAAAGTAGGGCCAAAAAGTCACTGACACTAAGAATACATGACAATATCAATATGTAGTGTCCAGCCAGCAGACCCACAAGATAAAAGTTTGTGTGGGTTAAGCCATATAACAAGCATTACTTACCCAACTTCAATAATTGGAGTCGAGACTTTCAGAACTAACAATTAAGGTAAAAAAAAAAAATCAAGGACTTACAATCATTACAATTAAAATGGTTTTCTTTTTGTTGCTTACGCGAAAATGAAAGCCCATGAACTTTCACATTTTTTGCTATTTTTTTTCCTATACATCTTAGGATTCCTCACTGCTCCGGGGATAGGGATTCCATGTTGAGGATTTGTATGGCTGAGAATTCCATATTGATATCAATTCGTATTGACGGGATATGGTAGAGAGAAATTGGTTTCGACGCACAAATCCTCAAAAGTGAGGTTTCCAAGTGCTATGAGGGAACGTTGGACTTAAAAATTAAAAAAAAAAAAAAAAAAAGGAAAAGAGAAGAGAATTTCCGGTAGTCATGATCCTCTGGAATTTACAATTATCAAATGTGAATTTCTCATGACTTCGTAGAAATCAGAAATTCTTTTCCCAAAGATTTGGTTGCCGAATAATATAAAAGAATTATTCTGATTTTAATGATTTTTCTTGTGGAAAACTATTCGTACCAAATAACAAAAAACTTTTTTCAAGAAAATTTCTTTTTTTTCTACGCCATTTTCTCGCACAGGCGATTACAAAAACGTGCCTAAAAGTAGAATTTTTGGTAGACAAATGATCCATGACCGTAATCTATATTTGCAGAGTGAGCGGGTCCCATTGAGAATGTCTTGTATTATACAACATCACAAGGTATACTTGACAATGTAACCGATCCACTTATTAGACAAAAGTCTTCCTCCCAGAAAAGAATAATTTCAATTTTAAGAGATAGAGTAATAAAAAATGGATTTTTAAAAAAGTGTGCAGTGTGCATGAAAGATGATAATGCTTTTTTTCTTATCTATTTGAAGAAAGAATCTACACCTGTGGTATCTATGGCTGTCCATTCCATGGCACCAAATGTATAATGCTGCTTATGTATGTTTTAAAGGGGATTTGGCATATACCTTGCCTATTGGTGATTAAAAAAAAAAAAAAGAAAAAAGAAAGAAGAAAGAAGAAAGAAAGAAAAGGCATTTGAGCAGTCACTGTAAACCTCTTCAACTTTACATGGAAATACCTTAAGTGATTACCGCATGCCTAAATACCTAGTGGTGCATATCTCGTGATCAACCATAAGATAGGGATCCCCACTTTCAAATAGTCATCAAACTTAGGTTTGACACTCATATGAATGGACTTAACCATTGGATTGACTCTGTACTCATTTTGGATCGTGAAAACTTTTCGGTCATTGATCAAATGGTTGGGATGATAATTTGTGCCTCCATCACCATACTCAATTGGGGAGAGGTCTTTTAATCTCCCTCGGTTCCATCCCCACAAGAAAGGATGCCCACCTTATCATAAGTACCGGTGGTGCGGGAGGGTGTGGGCGTATCAGTCATGAAATGCTTAAAAAAAACACTCCAACTCAAATTCTGGCCCAATGTTACCATTATCATTAGTACCCAACTGCCTAAATCCCCACCCCTAGCTTCTATCCCCAACTTGTGTTGGAATTTACTCTCGTATTAGTGGAGTCTCTCAGAGTCCAGCTACCTTTTGCGATACCAAAAAGTTGTTATTTCTATTCTTTTCTGAAACCACTCAAGATTTTTGGCAATCCATGCTTTGTAAGCCACAATGCACATGTTATGTACATTATACATGTTCATGCGTATTTCCAATTGTTGGAAGATACAGGTTCTTACACTTTTCTTTTCTATTATTTTCTTCTCTCTCTCTCTCTCTTTTTTATTGTCTTTTGAGGTTTTCTGAATTTAAAAGAACTTTTAGAATATAACCCTTTGTCTTCTAATCTAATTAAAGAGCTCATTGACTATAATGCTGAAATATGTTTGACCAACAGTACAACATATTTCAAACACTTGATTTAAAGATACAGATCTACATTTCTTTCCATTGTTGCCCAATTCCTTCTTTTAACACATTTCTTCTTGAGAAGTGACAGCTCTCATTGGAAGGTCATGGTTTCGAACTCGGCCTCCTTCCTCTTTGCATATGTGAGGTTTTATTACGTATTATATGTGAGTTGTGTTTATGTCTCTTTATATGTGTGAGTTTTCATCACCTCACACGTGTGAGTATTGTCTTTATCTCCTCACGTGTTGGTTGTGTTTATCTTTCCTCTCATGTGTGAGTTGGGTCATGAGTTTCAGGTCTCAGCCCCTTGGCTGAGTTACAAAAAAAATAAAACATTTCTTCTTAACCCCAGCATAGGGGAGGAAAGAGGGCCCACACAAGTGGGAA
The DNA here is from genome assembly GCA_003546025.1 of Camphora micrantha. NCBI lineage: Eukaryota > Viridiplantae > Streptophyta > Magnoliopsida > Laurales > Lauraceae > Camphora > Camphora micrantha. The sequence goes on along the minus strand of QPKB01000006.1, from coordinate 19,384,527 downwards.
GAGGAAACTCACACTGCGGTAAGGAGAACCCATACAAGTAGAGAAGAGAAGCCTACAAAAAAAAGAGTGGCCTAACATAGGTTCCAACAAGAGCAACCCCTTGCTATCAACACACATTTCTTTAACTCCGAGGGGTAGCTCAATTGACCTATGACCACAGTTTGCACCCAGAGGTTGTGGGTTTAAAATTGCACTACCACACTGGGCCACTGGGGAATTTTACCCGGCTTTCTCTCCTGGGTCCGTAGGGATTATTCTGGCCCGAAGGACTGGGAACCCTGCGTTATCAAAACACACACACACACACACACACTTCTTTAATAAGACATTTATCCCTATCTAGTTGAGCTACAACTCAAAACAATATAAACGGCAGGTCCCATTATTTCCATTTACTTGCATCCCTAATTTTAAACTTGACCCCAACTCGATCGTAATAGGGTTTTTTTTTTTTTTTTTTCCCTCTCAAGACACCCCACTTTCTGTAATTTTCTTTACTTCAATCTATCCAGAAACCCTGTATGGCCTAGAGTCATCCACTTTAATATCCTTCACTGTCATCTTCTTCGACAGAGAGCTCGACTTTGCCCTCAATCTCTTACTGGTCAAAGGATTAGGATATAGCCTCGACCAGAATGCCTATCTTCACATGGGGGAGATACGGCTTTATGGGAGGAAACAACAGGAGATAAATGCCTATCCACAACTCCAAACCACTCAAAAATACCTGTCGCACATTGTTCTACTTCTATCATTTTGTAAAGTTCTACTTCAAGCACAGCATAGTAGGCCCCTGTCTGACTAATACCTCTAGCTCAGATTTCTTTCGTTTTCTCATTTTAATTACATGCTATAGAGTTGAACAATCTGCTGGTGCTTAGAGCAGACTATCAAGTAAACTTTGGAATCCAAAGGAAGAGAGACTACAGAAGAAGTATGAGCCTATTAGATCAATAATGCAATATGCTCTTTCCACATTACAAATAAATAATTTCTAATGGTTTAGATTTTTATATGTGGGAAAGTATAAGTAATAAAAGATTTCTAGATGCTCAAAGGTAAGACTTTTTTCTTATCTTTTCTGGTAAAGAGCTCAAAGGTAAGACTTAAAAAAGAGTAAGACTGGCGAGAATTTTATAGGCCCATAGTGGAGCACACATAATATAAATCTATCCCCACTCACCACCCTCATATTAATTAGGTCAAAACAGTGCCTGATCATTCTGAAAGTAGTCTCATCTTTTATTAGAATTACTATCGTCCTAGGCCCACGCATTTTCTTGTGGCCCATTTTGTTGGGGCGATTTAGGATTTCTAATGACTGCGCTTTGGGTGAATTAAAATCTTTAATAAGTAGACCCATTGTGGGGCACATAATTTTTGGGGTGAGCCTAAACACGATTGGGCTGGACATGGAAAAAAAAATGTAAACAGAATTATAAGTTAGAACCCTCGGTGGAGGCAGAGACGAGAGAAATAAAAGTAAGAGGGAAACCAACGAGTGGTAGCTCAGTTAGCCAAGAACACTACTTTTGAGGATGCTGAGAGGTCTTGTGTTCAACACCTACCTTCGTTGGCCACCTCCCATAGTTTTACCTTGTGCATGTAGATAGGAGGGTTTCCATGTGCCCCTAAGGATTATTAGTTCTCGACTGTTTAGAATTAAGTGTTCATCAGGCTCAGTGCCAAAGGCGTCTGAATTGGGTTGGGTTGGGCTGGATGGGAGATACACTGGATTAAAGAAAAAGATAGAGAGAGGGAAAGATGAGAGGAAACCAAGATGACGATGCCATGACTGTAGCTGGCGACAATGAAGGTTGTTGTAGATAACGACGCTACAACTGATGGCTGATGCAGAAGAAGAAGATGTGGCAGGTACCTCTCTCTATCTCAGAATGTTTTGAAGGGACCATCCGGTCCAGACCACTGGCCAACTGAGTATGATACAGGAAAGGGAGTGTGGAATCCATAGGGCTTTTCCCCTTTTAAGTAGTTATTTCTCACTCTCCAAGTCACTAAAACTCTATAAAAATGGGTCCCTCTGTATGATGCAAACGCATTCTCTGCCACTTGGGATGGCAACAGATCGGGCATAACATTAAGGGTGGGTTTGGACTCAGGGATGGCAAAATCTGGTCCAACCCGCTCACTCAACTCGAACCGAGCCCACATTTAACTTACTTACATGACCCAGCCTCGATGTATAGACCACAGCCTGGTTGGGTTGAGATCAACCCTTATAGCAAGCCAAATCCATTTAAATGATTCGGTTTAGGGCTGATCCATGCATGTAAACCCATTCAAACAATTTGGTGGTTTAACATTTTGATGACATGGGTATCCATTTAGTCTTTTGACCCAACAAAGAGTAAAACCCCAGGTGGCGCCCATGTAAACCCATCAAATGCACATCAGGCAAAGCTAGAGCGGTTTTGAACACAAGACGTGAGGAGCAAATTCACAACTTATGCCGCTCTACCAACACCCTTAAGTTTCATTATAAGTTCTAGCGGCACTGTTACTCGTAACAAACATCAATAGAACTATACATTTCTTAATTTTGATTATTTGTCCAATCTTTACTTTACCTTCAATGGATGATCTTCGAAGTGAAATCTTTCTTATTCTGTGATTCTGAACAGTTTGCATTTCATAGATATAAGCCCAGACTCATGGATTTATAGCAAAGAGTTCATCGACATCCACTGTCATGCGAGACTGTCATATATGCCATGGGGACGTCAAGCCGTCCATTCTCCTTTTTAGATTTAGCCCTCACAAGTACATTGAAACTGAGCTCACCTTTCTCAGTCATCCAATCATTTTTACACACCGCGGCTCACAAATAAAAATGATTTACAGATAAGGAAGAACTAATCTATTCAGTGTGTAGGATTCATCGCGAATGCGATCTAACCCATATTCTAAAGCGTATTCATATTATCATTATTGTTGTTGAGTCTCTTGATCGATATTGAATATTAAAATTTTAGTTTCCATGGACGCCATCACAGCTAACCCATGCACCACACAGGCTTTCCCACTATAAATTACTTGTGCGGTAAGAGACTTTCACAAATAAGCAAAAGGGTATGGAATTTATGCAGCAAAACCCTACTTGTAAGAAACCTTTTTTTCTTTTTTTTCATTATTTATCATTTTACATCGATTTATTATCTAGTTTCCATGGACGTCATTGCAGCTTAACCGTGCATCACACAGGCATTCCCACTAGGAATTACTCGTATGGTAAGAGATCTTCATAAATAAGCTTAGTAGTAGGGAGTTTATGCAGAAAAAACCCTACTTTAAACGTCATATAGGGACTAACTCATATGACAACAATGACCCACTACACAAATGATGCCTTTAGGTTGATGCAAGTTGATCTGAAACACGGTTAGACCCGCTAGACTTAGCAGAGTAGACTGAGTCACCCAGCCACGACATTGACCACCAAGAGAAGAAAAATTCCCTTCTCTATCAAGAGTTCAAGAAGACCCACCTAACTTGGCCTTTTCTTTGCAACGATCAGAAACATGGATAGATAGTTTACCTACATCATCTAATATCAATACCAAACACAGAAAACTAAAAATTGATTCTTGTATCTCCCTCCAATAGATAATGTTTTCTTTCTTTCTTTTTCATACAATGGCCGCCCAACTAAGGAAAAGGCTCCTGGCTCCACCCTCGGTGACAACGAGCAAAACATTGGTAAGTGAAACCTTTCAGTTCATGGCACAGTGATGCAAGCTGTAGACTAGTCTTACAAAACTCACACTAGTAGAGACCATTATCATTGTAAAACAGGAAGACCATGGCTCACTAGTTTGAACCATCTAAGCCCCTAACAGCATCTACCTAGAAGGGTAGGTTTCTGCAGAGAGTTTCCCACAGAAAAGGAAAATGGTTTCCAACAGAGAATGATTTCTGTTGTTCCACATTGACATTTTTCAATTTTCATTTTCTGAGGTGAAAGCATTTTCTCCAATTTTTGCGAAAAGTGAATACGGAGGCAAGAGATAGAGAACCATATTCTGCATTCATATACAAATGGAAGAAACACATTTTGCCACAGACAATGTTCTGCTGCCCAAACAATAGAATTTGAATTTGTAGAAAAGGAAATCTTTAGTTAACAGTAGATGAAATAACTGTGAAAACAAAATACAGCAGAAAACATTTGATTAATCAACGCTTGATTGTATTCATCCAATACAATCAAGCGTACAAGAAGCCTGTTGATAGGGCTTACTTACACCATGTCTTGGAAAAACAAAATATAAAAACCAAGGCACCAGACTAAGCTAATAACCAACCTTTTTTTTTTTTTTTTTTTTCTTTCAAAAATAAGGACTCACATATCAAAGAGAATAAACTCCTAAATTTGTTGAGATGTACAAATAAATGCATGAATATTTAGAAGACCTACAAAGAACAGCTTTGTTGAGATGGATGTATGAATCCCCATGTTAACCAGAGCAACTATCTCTGGAAAGTCCCACATAGCTATGAGCAAGGTAAAAACTTCTCATAGCTATGATCTGAAAAAGGGTTCCACAATGTCCATAAAGTGTGGGATTGGAAATTCCACCAACTAAAATATTAAAGTGTGGGATTGGAAATTCCACCAACTAAAATATTAAACTTCTAAACCATGGAATTCATCTCCTTGGGAGTCGATACACCCTTCACAAAGCTTGACATTCCATTATTTCACAAAAATTTGAAATGCCTTCCTGTTCCTGTCTCTTAAAGATAATAAGACAAATTTTATACTTGCCCTACTAAAAAGACCAAGCAAATTCACTAGGTGCAAAAATACTGAAATCTCACCACATGTAAGTTTGGTTTTGACACACTGCAAACCTTCCATATTACTTTACCAACACTATCATAACAATCAACAACTTTTTGCCCTCCAGTCTGTAGGCCGAATTCAAGCATTTTGGGCTTATAGAACGCTCATCAGGAGAATGCTCATCATCCAATTTCTAGTAAAGTCTCCCAAAATTAAAATCCAAATTCACAGATAAATGAAGTACATTCCCTATTTTGAAGTATCCGGGTATCATAGTTCGCAACTCACAAGTCACAACTGTCCTGCTATACTAAAGAAAAAGAAAAACTATCATACACTACTTGAAATATCAGCCAGTAAGTATAGTTATGACTCCCATCGTTTTACCCGGTGCATGTGGATAGGAGGGTTTGCATCTGCCCCTAGGGATTAGTTCTTGACTGTCCAGAATCGAGTGTCCCTCAAGCTGAAGGCCAAAGGTATTGAATGACCATCCTCTCCTAATACGTTCGTATCACTAGCAACACTTCAATTTGTCTCACTGGGGCAGTTCGTGACCTTCTTTAAACATTCCCAAACTATCACCAATGATCTTCCTGGATTATTTTTCTTAATTACATTTATCTCAAAATTACTTTTAAGGCACTTCTTTCTAATTATATCCTCCAAGTAGCACAGCAAATCCTCCTAATCATGTGCATATAAGCCACAAACTTTAGCTTCTTCGTTGCCCAATATTCGATTCTATACAACATACTATGCCTAATTGTTGTCTTACGAAAGAGTCTCTTTAATCTAATGACACCAGTCAATCAAAACTCTATGCTCTATTCTATGATAGCTCCAAAGTACTGAGATCTTCATAATGTGGTACTAGGTTGCTTTCATTTGTGACTAATTCAACTTCTCTACTCTCTTACGGTCTTACCGACTAACCTACACTTCCACATATTTGGTCTTAAATCTACTGATTCTTCAACCATTTGACTAGGACTCCTTCTTCTAATGTTTCATTGTATCATGCTTTCTTGTTTGACTAATCAGCACCACATCATATGCAAACAGCATACATCATGGGAATCCACCTTAAATATCTATCAAACATGCATACCATCTAGAAGCATATAAAATTCAAATTACCAAGTCAATCCAATAAGATTGGAATGCAGATTTACCAAACTCAAAATATCTCAATTAGTTTGAAACAAGATCTCAAATATACGGCTACTAAAATTTCATGAAAAAATACAAGCATTCGTATATAGCAAAGAAAGGAAATCACTTCAAGGATATATCAACTATAGAAACTACCAAAAAAAAAAAAAAATGTGAACTCGATCAACAAAGAAACGAAAATAAAACAGAACAAAAGCCCATTATGAAATAAACAAAATTCCGCATCGATATAGAGCCAGGCTCATGGAAGTGAAAATCATTGAAACGAACACAATCCACCAAGCCATAAACAAAGACACTTCCTTTACAAAAGAAGAGCAATATTTAAAGCTATCAATCAAAGGAAAGCCACCAAACAAGTTACCTTGGATCTGCGACAAGCCGAGGAAAACCAGCACCAATGCTGGAGGCACAAAGAACTGTAAGACCACCAAGCAAACGTAGTGATTGTGTAAGAAGATCTTCGCCCTACTGAAATCCAAGTCCGGAACTTTACTCGCATGAAGCCTCTGGTACCAAGACAACACAGCCTCATTCAAATACATCTGCAGGTTCGGACGCAGACTCAAAATCTGCAAAACCCCCGAAACCATCAGACACAAAACCCTAAACCTCTCGAAATCCGATCGATACATCCCCACATTTCCAGAGTATCGCATTCCTCGATCTGATTCCTTCTTGATGAGGATCTCCGTCATTGGATTGATCCAAAGCATCGAAGCAAACACAATCATAAGGTGATTAGAGTAAAGAAGCAGTCGACCCACGGATCCGCAAGAAACCACGGAGAGATTCCAACGAAGCTGATCGGTCCCGAGCCAGAACGATCGAGCGATCCTGATCGCAGGCATGTAGAGAAATCCCGCAATGCAGCCCGCAAAAACAGCGATCGATAATTTTGCGATTCCATTCAAAGATTCGAAATCGAAATCGAATATCGATGAGCTGAAGACTGAAATGATAGAAACAGCAGACAAAAACCCTAGAAAACCAAACAGGACGCTGATCTGCTTCTCCGACCGCTTCGATGAGGACCGATCGAATGAAACCCTAGCAAGAGACACGAATCCCTTCCCGATCGCGTAAATCCCTATGAAGATCGGGATAGCAGTTCCATTGAGGAAGATTCCAGAATCGGGATCGGATACGCCGGAGAGGAAGGACTGGAGGAGGAGACCGGCGGCGGAGACGGCCGAGGCGGCGAAAAGAGAGCGGAATTGTGGGAAGTAGAGGCGGGATTGGAGGTGGCCGTCGGCGAGGCGGAGGCGGAAGATCTGAGCGTTGGATTCGTCGAACTCGAACTTGTCTTTGGATCTGGGGCGTCGCTTGGGGTCAGGGTGGTCGTTGGACTCTGGCCGTCGGATGGAAGCGCGGACAGATGGATGGTTAGGATCGGAGGAGAGGTTTTCAGGGTGGATGTAGGTGTGGAGGTTGGAGAGGAAGAGAGTGGGGAGATTGAGAATGGGGAGGAGGAGGAGAGAGAGAGAGAGGGAGAGGAGGGTTTGGAATATGATGTTTTTGTAGGAGATGAGTGTTTGTGTGGTGGATAACAACATGGTTTCTTGGTTTTGCAGAGAGGGAGGGAGGGAGAGATGGGGGAGATGGTTTTCTGTTGGCTGGTTGAAGAAAGAGTTGAGGGTTGTCTGGTGGGATCGTGGCCGTTGATCTCGATATTTGATGGGTGGAGTTGGAGAATCTACTCAGTAAAAGGTGTTCTTAACTCTGCTTCTTAACTCTCAAGCAGAGTGTAAGGTAGCGTTTGGAAAGGAAGTAAAATGAGGGGAGGAAAAAACAAGAGGAAGTAAAATGAGGGAAGGAAAAAACAAGAGGGGAAGATGGAGGGAATATTGAAATTGAGGGTATTTGAGAAGTGGGGACGAGGAAAAGTGGGAGATAAAAATTTGGGGGTAAAATTTTTGAAATTTGTCTTTAAAATTTTCCCTAAAATATAATGAAAAGAGGGGAAAGAGGGGTTAAATTTCTGAATTATCTTTTTATCTCTCCTCCCCTCTCTCCTTTCCAAATAAGAAGAGGTAAAATTAATTTTCCCTCCCCTCCTCTCTCCTTCATTTTTCTTCCCCCCTCAAATTTCCCTCCCCTCCCCTCCCCTCCCCTCGAAAAGTTTCAATTGATAAATGGGTCTTGTTTCATATTCATACATGTTTTCACCCTACAAGTCTCTTAATGTTGTAAGTTTTGGCTCAAAATCAGCTTTCTTTTGATCATTTTTATATCTAATTTTGGATATAATAGACTTGATGTATGGTTATAAGTTGAATTTGAATGATATCTTTCTGTTAATCACAACTCAAAATGTTGAAAATATGGAAAAGAAGCCCGAATTGGGTTTTTGAAACTGGGTCCTAGTCCTCTGGTCAGGAATTGGACCTGGTCCTCTTATCAAAACGGGGTCTTGAACCAATAAAATATGTTTTGAGCAGGAGTGTTCATAGATTGGACCGGTCCGGACCTAGCTGCCCACTTTTGGCCCAGGCCTGGAGGTTGTGTTCTAGGTGATGGGCCAGACTAGCTTTTTATTTGGCCCATTTAATAGATGAGCCAGGTTTGGACCTAGTGATAGAGAACCAGAAGCCCAACTCAGCCCGAATATAAACAGTAATTATATAAGAGAGAGATCAAAGAGATGACATCTCGTACAAGACAATATAACCAGACCAATTGAGCTACAGCTTAAGACATGTTAAGAAGTAATTTTTTTATAACTCTACCTCAGGTTAGGCTCTGGCTTTATCATTTCCAGGCAGGCTAGATTCAGGGCAGCCACTTTTGGCCCAACTCTGTCTCAGCCTTATAGTCTAGAAGTCGGGCCGGGGCAAGGCACTCATCAGCCAGGCCCAGCCAGCCCATGAACACCCCTAGTTCCAAGTCGGAACTGGAACCATTGGTTAGAATTTAGTCTGGGTCAAGTTCCAGTATAATTCCGGCCCGAGATCGACCCATTTACATCACTACCATCTCAGGATTCCGTTTCACATGAAACAATGGAATCATACATCCTAAACTTCACTTAAGAAATCAAGTTCTTTCTATAAAAAAGATTAATTCGTATTTTCCTATTTAAGTGAGAAAAATGAGTTGTATCAAATGGCTGAAAAATGAGTTGCATAGAATATCAAGACGAGTCTCTTTGCTACCTAGATTTGAATCATCGCACAAATTAATGCACTCAATATTGGGTCTGACCGCTAATCTATAGAAAATCTAAATAGCTCAAAGTGAACTCCATACTTTGTATGGGATTTTGTCAAATCATACTCTAATAGGAGTTGCCTTACTACTGTAAGAAATTTTTTTAAACCTCACCATATGATTTATTGTATATAAAACACATATACACTTTCTTTCCTTGCAGGTGTCCACACAGTTGTCTAAGACAAAGTCTCCAAATGCGAAAATATCAGTAGGAAACTTGGTAATTAAAATAAAAACTTGAAGATCATAGATTTATCTCTGCTTTATTTCTTCATAAATTTAACAAAATATACAACAATAAAACTAAATGGATCGAATTCAATACATCAAGAAGGATGAAACTAAATGAAATTCAATACATCAAGAAGGGAATAATATATAGAACGGCTAAAGAGAGAAAAGATAATAATCATGTGCTTCATGTATGTCAAACTTAGAGAATTCTTTTCTATTAAATCCCTCAATCTCATGATGCTTCTCAACAACTTCCTCTCAATTCATTCAACTAAAGCTTAAAAAGCTTTAAAGTCTGTTTGTTTGCAAGAATTCCGAGAAATTTTTTGAGGGGTTTCATGAATTCTTCAAAATCTAAATGTTGTCCCTCACTTGACTTCACAAATGCTCAAATCCAACATGTCATTTCAAAAATTGGGTTCAAAGAATTTTATCAACCAAAAGTGTCATTTAATGATAGTTCTATAAATTTTCACCATTCAAATAAGGAATTCAAGATTTCTTATATACAATAGCTCTCATTGCAATAAGAAACTCCTGGTTTCGGTCAAAGATACCTCTAAACAAATGGGTACTTAAAGAGGTCATTCTATTCCACACAAATAAAGACATGAACATGGCTAAAAGAATTCTTTCTCATAGTAATATGATTTTGCTAATCATTCCCAGTGGCAGACCTAGGTATAAGGGTATGGGGTTTGAAGCCCCCACCCTAACTCAAAATTTCCAAAGAACCTCCTGCAAGTTATCATAATTACTATGTAATTTTCTTTACATTTGCACATTCCCACAATATTTTTTTACATTAAACCCCCTCAAGTTAAATTTTCTGGGTTTGCCTTTAATTGTTCCTGTATTAAAATTTCAAATAACTAAATAAATTCACAATTCTTATATATGAAGCGAATTGGGCTTCAATTCCCAATTTCATGCCAATTTGAGATTTGATTTTGACCGGCTTACAATTCTTGACCTTCCACCAATATCAACCCTATTAATTAATGGCCCATTCAACCATACTAACTAATTGCCCATTTAATATTCATTCCATGTGGCTGATTCAAATACAACCTGAAACCGTAACTCCTTTCTTCATTTCCTGTGCCTCAAAAACGTTACTCTTCTCCCCCATAACTCTCATCCCTCTTCATTTCTTGCATTTCAGTAACGGCTTAAAAGAAATTATAAATAAGATGCAACTCTCTCCATCGATCTCTCCAAATCCCTCTTCTATTCTCTCAATACCCATTTCAGTAACAATCACTCAAATTTTTGGGGTCTTTCAAGTAATCTCAACTCTTGAACAAGAGTTGCTAAGACTTTTGGCGGGATATTAGGTTTTTTTTTTTTTTTTTTTAATTCATATTCTTCTTATTCAATTTTTTTGTCTTCTCAAGTATGTGGATTTGTTTCCCAATTCCATGTTTTTTTTTTTTTTTATCAGTTGATTATTTTCTGTTCTGTTTAATCTCCGATTCTTCGTTTAAACTTTATAGTTTTTTTTGTGGATTGATACTCTGTATTTCAATCTCTATTTCTTCATATGGGTTGTTGCTGATTTTTCTTATTTATACATATGAATATGAAAGACATTGATTTAAGACTTGATTAATTTTTACCATCCATTCAATTTATTTTAGCATTCCACACTTTTAACTCCTCGAAAGTGTTTCCAAAACTCTACATGCGTAACTCTACGTTCTTTCGGACTCTCCAACTCCTCTCCTCTCATATTTTCATCAGATTGAGAAAAAAAAAAAAGGTAAGGGATTCCAGGAATTAGCTTTTGTCAAATCTGGGTTTTTCATCTCTTCTAAACCCCAAACCCCCCACCCAAAAAAAAAAATTTATTGGAGCTCTCTCTCTCTCTTTGAAATTAGAGTTTCGTTTTATGAAGATTGCCCAGCTATAAAAAATATAAGAGATTGAGGAATTGACTTTTGTGAAATTTAGGGTTGGGCTACATTTGGATTAATTTCTATTAACATGTTGCAATTTACTGCTTTTCTTATTTTAAAATTAATCCAATGAATTTATTATTTTTAGTGTTCTTTCTAAAAGAACTTGGATGGATTTTGAAAACATGTTAATAGTGGTTGTCTTGGTTATCATTTTCTCTAATTGATGTTGATGTTGAAAACATGTTGTAGCTGCTTATTTTTTAGGCTGATAAATTGATGTCATTAGTGGATGTTGAGAACATGTGGGAAGGCATGGAGTGATCTTGTTCATTAAATTTAAACTTTATGTTCAGTAATCTTGTACTATTAGAAACGTTAATGCTTGCAGTATGTAAGTCATTGACCTTTTGGCTTTTGCTTGTGATTTCATGATTTTGTAGGCATTAAATTGATGGGAATGGACATGAATTGCTTAAGAGAGTTGTTTCATGATAACTTAAATTCATATTAGAATGGAAGGATGGAATAGGAATGCCCAGTTTCTGTTTGGTGAAATGCTGGCTTAAACTTTAGAGGGGGTCTTCACCAATAAATTATTTTTATCTATTATATTCTCCTCCATATACGTTAGTTGGTTTATTTTTTGTGGAGCGTGGTTTTCAGTCTCTCTATTTATTTCCACATTTGGTTTTTGAGTTTTTGTCTCCAGATTGAAAAGATGACAAAGAAGCCTCTTCTTTTTTTATTTTTTATTTTATTTTATTTTTTTTTTTTTTTGGGGGGGGGGGGGGGGGGGGAATTTACCGTTTTTGAAAATAATGGAAATCTATGCGGAATTTACCATTTTTTTTTTATGGGGGGGGGGGGGGGGCGCGGAATTTACCGTTTTTGAAAATAATGGAAATCTACGCGGAATTTACCATTTTTGAAAATAATGGAAATCTACATTCTTACCCCACCAGTTGGCCAACTATAAGTTTAAATTTATCTACATAGTCTGAAGCTTATCAAGTCTTCTACAATATGGTGATGATTTTTTTTAAAACCTTTTGGAGACTTCTCTCAAAGATGGTTTATGCTTGCTTTTCATTGAGGTTCTAACGGTTAGTTATTTGTAATTTCTTTTTATTACTCAATTGATTAGGAACGTGGGTGGATGCATTATTGAAATTCTTTAATAGAGATTTATTTTAAAACATAGATTCTGTTTCTCACTGCTTTTGTTTTTGAAAATTCTCAAGGTTATTTTAGATAATACTTTTAGCGGAAATGCAGTTGTGGTTAAAGTATTTGAAATCCTCCGTTGTTTGTTTGTGTTTGAAGTTTAAATATTATTTTGTGAAAATATTATTTGTGCTTTTCTTTTCAAGTTGACAGGTTGACGGTGGTAAAGATATGTGATTTTATTAGACATTGTTTAGGTTTGCCCGATTTGAACATTACTATAGGGCATACATATCTTCTTATGGGAAATGGTTATTGGATGGTAGGGTTTTTTTTGTTCTTAATTAATTAATTTATTTTTTGTGGAGTCTAGCTTTGTTCTTAACTCTTTTATTTTGTGCAGTATTCTATGTTATATACCAAGATGAAAATAAGATATGGGATACAAAAGTTATTAGCCACATTCAACATGTAGGCCCGTGCTAAGCACGGGGGCGCTTTGCTAGTGGAGAATGAGACTAAGTTCTAAAGATCCCAACACATTTAATTAGCATTTGTCTCAATTTGAATTAACTCTTAATTAGAGCATTATTCATTGTTAGATCATAACCACTATAAATTACACTACTAAAACTTAGCAATTCCCTACTACTGTCAACAAGGAAACGATATTTTTAGACAAACTTCTCATCCCAAAAATAAATGCACAACGTGCTGTAGTAATCATAAGTGGACCATCAAATAGGACATTGTCTTAAATCCTTTCATCCTCGTACTACATTAGGTCCCTATTACCTCACATGTGCAAGTCTTTCGGGGACCCAATCCCTTAGCTAAAATAACCAAGAAAAAAAAAAAAGGAATGACGTATCTTGAGCATTGTCAAAAAAACTTTGACAAGAAAATTGTTGTAGTGCTTCAACAATTAGGAATTCCATATTTTGGGAGTTCTTGATGCCCATATTAATAGGTTTATGGAGCATTTGGAATTTCTTTTTAATTGTTATGGTTTTTAAAATTTGATAAAATCTTGGTATTCTGAACGTTTGGATGCACCCCAAAATTTTGTAAATGTATTGCACCTACAACCTGTGGACGTGGTATATATGAAACTTATTATCATCTTAAATTTATTTAGCTAACAATTCCTACCAAAGCCTTGAGATTTTGGTATATGAAAGGTTAGCTCAGAAAATTTAATAAAACTACAAGAGAAATTCTATTTGCACCACGAAAATAACTGAGCACACCCACTTTTCAAAAAAATAAAAAGAAAAAAGAAAAAACTACCCATGACGAAAATACTCATAATTGAGCACGGCCCTAAAACTCCGTGCACCCCACCAGCAGGCAATACACGCGAAGAAAGAGGAGAAGATGGTCGCCGGTGATGGTGGGGCAGAGAGGAGAGTCATCGGTGATGGGTAGCCCTCGAGGTTCAGTAGCAGCAGGTGGGAGGGGAAGAGAAAAGGAGAAGGGAAGAAGAAACCACTTAGCTCACTGGAGGAAGAAAAGAGGGGAGCTCGTCGGTGATAGTGGGGGCAGAGAGGGGAGCTCACCGGAGGAAAAGATGGTTGCCAGTGATGGGGCGGCCGTCATTGTTTGGTCGCAGCAAGTGGGGGGAGAAGAGGAGAAGAGAGGAGAAGAGGGTGTTTTGAATATTATTGGAAAAGCGGATAGGCTCAGCAAAACATATGGATGTAAATAGAATTCCTCATAGTACAATCCCGATGACGTAATTTAGTTGTTACTGTAACAACAATTAAATTAAAGATGGCAGGAACATGAGACCCAGTGGTCCCACCATGTGAAAGATGGTTCAGTAGTCCAGAAATGCAACACAAACATTATATAGCTGTTGTAACTTGTGGAGTGATTTGACTTCTCATTTCTTCATCATGTGTAATTGTTCTTCCATGTTTAATATATTCCAACTAAGAGAGGGAGAGATTATCAGCATCCTCACTAAAAATTGTTGTGCTGTGAATTTAAACCATATATTCCTCATTATTTCCGGTCCCTTTCATACTCATTCTAGAGAAGGTGAGTATAAGGTTAGCATCGTGCAATGAGGTTCATTTTTTTTATTTTTTTTTATAGATACAAAATAAAATAAAATAAAAAACAGGTAAGACTCTTTTAATTTAGTTATAGTTTGCCAGATGTTCCATCTAAAACAGAAATAGAGTTGTATTGATTTTACTATATCAACCTAACATATGAGTTGTGTTGAGTTATATATTTATACACTGTTGTGTATACAATGAGTGGAGAATAATACAAAAGATTTACAGAGTGTACAGAATATTGAATCTGATTTCTTGTCTTATATGGATCATATGTGATATGAACTCATCTTTGAAAATCACGTGTCATCAGATCTGATCTTGTATGAGTTGGCCTCAACAATCTTGCAATCTTTGTGAGCTTGATTTGTGGCATGATCCCTGTGCACTATATTGGCATGTATGCACATATGGGCCTGATTGACAGATGGTCTATTACCATCATCCCTCAAAAGATTTCATAATAGGAAGAAAAAGGCTTTCAGTATTAGATGTTTTCTAACATTTTTATTTTTAAAATATATATTTATTTTTGGTATTCAAAGTTCGAATCCAAAAAAGTCCACACAAGTAAAAAAGAAAAAGGCATATAAAGATAAATTCTTAAAATGTCATGTGAAATACGAGTTTGCCAACCAATCAAGTGACCCTTATTGTCTAAAATTCATATTTCTGTTATTCCTGAAGAGGTTGAGTCACAATCAAAGGCCATGAGCAAGAGAGAAAACTCGAGGAGCACCATGCACATGCACACTTGTAATGACTTACAAGTACATCACATTCGGTGCATATAATGATTCTAAAAGAGGGATGTGAGTTCCATGTACCCGACCACGAGATGGTTCTCTATCAAAACAAAAGGAGTGGCATCATCCAAATTAATTGAGGAATGGAGACTATTTCTAATGATTGTTGCTAAACATATGCTGATTATCAACCACACCATAATGCTAATGGGAAAGGAAAGAGGAAAAAAAATTCAGAAGGTGTATTAAGGTATCTTTACTCTAAAATACCAGCGCTCGTTCTTCCGTGTGGGTTGAGCGGGGGATGTGCGTTTGCTCGAGCGCCCACAGTAAACAATTGATTTCTTGATTTTTTTTCTTCTTTAATCTTCAAATTGGACGGTTCATCTATAAAATACATTATAAATTAAATTTTCGATTGTATCCATTACCCAATAAAATAGCCAACACTCAAATAAACCTTACATATTGTTATTATTTAAGTAGAAGGTAAGACACTATCAACCACTTAAAAATATTAACACAACGATCTAAATAGGGTCATAGCTTATTCTAAATAGGGTCATAGCTTATTCAACTTGTAGCAATAAGACTATTCGGTTAACGTCTATCACTTAATGAATCACACGTTTGTCAATGCATCATTATTTAGCGTTCATGCCATGTCGAATGAGGAAGATGCAGGGGTGGACCCATGTGTATCCGCCCGAGGTCAGATCCAAAAATCACAAAGAATTAAATGGGTGGTTGGGCCATGCCCCATGCCCCACAAAAGCTAAAGCAATCGTTCAACGTCGACCATTTTCTTCTCTTCTTCGGTGGAAGGAAAAAAAAAACAACATTTTCTTTCCATCTCTATGAGAGAGTAAGACCACGCAACTCGTTTTCAGTCTATGACTAAAGAAGGAAGATGAATACTCTTGTCTGCTCTTCTATGCCTTTACTCAATCTTGACCTTTTTTTTCAGATGATGTATCTTTTTGTTATTGGTTTTATCATCTGCTCTTTTTTTTTGTTCTCTAGTTTCTTAAGAAATTGAAAAGGCTTATTTATGAATTTGGTGTTGATAGTAGGGTTCCTTACAAAAAGAAAATTTTGTTTAAAACTACGTCTTTAACCTATGCTGTTGATTTTATCTTTAAAGTAGATATGGAGAAATATAATAAAAGAAAAAAAAAAGATCAACAGCTAATTTATTTAAATACAATATTTTTTCTCCTTTTATATTGTTAATGTGAAAAAAAAAATCTAACAAAAGAATGATTGACGTTTTCAATTGAGGATTGTCAGCCCCACCCAACTGAAAATCCTGAGTCCACCACTGAAAAGATGTGTGGAAGATTGAGGGGACTTGCCTCCTCATTTCATTTGACCTATGCTATGATGCTCATGGGCAAGCTTATTTCTAATTGGATCTCCTTTTCCGACTGATTCTTACTCTAAAAAGTAATCTTAGAACTTGGTGGAATTTGGAAATTTGCCTTGGGGAATGGGAAGCAATATATAAAAAATATCTAAAAAAATCTTGTGGGTTGGGGGTTGAAGATGTAAGTATAGAAAATATATGAAAACGCCCATAAAACAAAAGGGGTTTTCCAAAAATCTTTGAGCCCCTGATCTTAGACCTTTTACACCCAAAAGGCCAGGATCAGGAGACATACAATTATTCTAAAGAAGCAAGTGCATGCATTTAAGAGGACCTTGATAAGGGTACTGTGCCCCCTTTCAAGTATGGTCAAAGAAGTAGGCCTCAAAACCACACATAGATACAATGAATAGACAAATTGTTTCAAATTTCAGAATGGGACGTTCCTTTTCATCCCAAGGAGTGCACCATGAGTCAATGATTTGAAACAAAATTAGATACTTTGGACTATGTAACGTGGATTGAGGGTTGGGCAGAAACATGTCCAAACGTCAATCAAACCCTGCTGGCCAAACGTCACACTCAGGCCTTCCTAGCTATAGGAGTGGGTCCAACTATTGAAAATTTAAGCCGCGGACGAGCGCTCACTTGTGTAAAAGGCAATGGTAAATTTTAGCTAAAATGATGAGGATGAGCAACATTCTTTTCCATTTATGCCCCAGTCTGTTATTTATTTCTAAAACTCTAAGAGTATAAATCAAGATCTAAACTGTTGAAAATATTTACAAGATCAAATATGGTCATGACACCAAATCTCAGCCATTGGATCATCACCAATCTCAAGATATGTGCAAAAAAGGTGATCCATTAGATTCGATTTTTTGGATTTTGTGGGTTCCAAACACAATATCTAAACTGTTAGATCTCTTTGAAAGATTGAACACAGCCATATAGTCAATTTTCAAGGCTTGATGCCTTGTGGATCTCGAGAAACTTATGAAAAACTTTCAACCATTAATATAAAAAGTCTATTTAACATAGATTTTTACAAACACTTCTTTTGATACTAAACTCTTTTTATAGCTCTTTTTTTAATGACTTTATTTTGATGAGTCTATCAAAAAAAAAAGTAGAGATACCAAAAAATGCCTAAATTTTATTGAAATAGGAGTTTGCTCCACCATAGAGCGATCGAGAACATGATTAATGAATATGGTTTTTTGGTACCCCATTAATGAATATGGTTAGTACATAAGATTGTGTTAATCATATTAATAATAGAGATTTTTACATAAGGCCTCTCTATTTTTTTGACAACCTCAAAAAGGCCCTCATATTTTGTATCTTCACTAAATCCCCTGTCATATGATGTGCAACAACTAATAGGTAGTTTGATTATTGAAAAATGACAAAAATACCAATGTCTAAGGTTAGCAAATCTCGTTAACTCAAGTTACGTGAGGAAGATCATGCATCAAGGGCTGAGTTGGATAGGAGTAATCCCTTACCCAACCCTCATGAATGCGTCAGGGCTTAATGTCAACCGATCCATGCCCGAAAGAAAAGAATTTTTTAAAATATGTATATGTGTGTGTCTTGTATGATTCTTTTGTATACCATCCCCGACTTCCAACCTAATTCTAATTCTCCTCATTTCTCTGAGCTTAGGACTAGCAATGCGATGGAAAAAGGCAGCATGGTGATTTCATGAGTGAATCCATTTTCTTTTCTTTCTTTTTTTTTATTTTTGCTACAAGAATATTCTTGTTCTTTTCCACAAACAATTATAGGGTAAATTCAAGGCAACCTAGTTCCAAGAATCCAAACGTACATATATATCCAACGATGGGATATTTCTATTGTGTAGTTCCGGGCCTCCGGCAATGTTGGGCCACTACTAATAAGCATAGTTAATGCGGGAAAGTATTGTCATAGGGGTGCCTTTTCCCCAATTTTGATTGTTGGGTTAGGGGATTGGAAGACATCTGACGAGGATAGGAACTTGAATAAGTTGTTGTTTTTTTTTTTTTTTTTTCTCCCAGATAAGGGGTTAGGACCTTGTGGGACTCGCACATGTGCGAGGTGATGGGAACTCGTTTGTGTATGGAGAGACAACTCACATATGTAAAGTGACGGGAATCGTATATATGAGGAGACACAACTCACACATACAAAGTGATGGGAACTCGTATATATGAGGAGACACAACTCATATAAATATATAAATATATATATATTTATATATATATATAGGTATAGCAACTCACAAATACAACGAGAGAGAGGCCAGGTTCAAAGTTGAATTGCTGCTCCTTACCACTAGGGCAATGAGCCGTTCTTGAACTGCAGAAAGGATTAGGTTAGGACAGCGGCAAACCTACACTATTCACACACATCAAAAAATGCCTAAAGTTTGAATGGCCCAGATGGTCCACGTTCCATTCTAGTAAAGGGGTTGTCCCACCTTAGGTCTGAAAAACTAATAATTTTCTAGTCTCGTTTCAAAGATCTCCCAAATGAAAAACCTCAACACCCCTCCACTCAATTGTTCTCTTTCTTCCACTTTAGGCTCAGGCAGTGCTTCAGCACAATAGCAAGACACATATGTCTGCACTCTCTCTTCTCTCTCTCTCTTCTTTCTTCTATGATTCTCTCTTCTATTTCTTCCTTCCTCTTTATCTGGATTCACTAAGAACACCACACTCTCTCTATATCTACACACACACACCCCACAAATAAGGAATAGTGATGACATTTCTACCTTTGAATCAAATAAATATGGGCATAAAAAGCCTTCTTCCAAATGGATTCAATGAATTGAATCTCTGATTTGTGTTTTTTCTTCTTGAAAAAGTATGCCACTATTTTTACACACAAACAGAGTTGTTGTTTCTTATAAACGCACACTACATACATTAAAACCATTCATATGCAAGTCGTTTGGGTGGTTTGGTCGCATTTTGGTCTTATAACTTATGCTTTCTTTTGGGATATTCGGCTTGTATAATGTTATTGCTCTTTTTTCTTCTTTTAGTTTTTGCCAATATAATGCTTATGTTAAAGCCGTTTGATTTATTATTGATGTATTTTTTGTGTTTTTGAATTTTGGATTCTTTGCTTTTTCGTAATTTATATATTTTTTTCTCATTGACAATAATCCAATACTCTAGTTTCCCCCAAAACATCATTGCCTTGGATTTTGTTTGATTTATGTGCTTGAGTTTTTTGCTTCTTTCATTTTGCTTTTTTGACAGATTCTTTTGAATTTAGATTTTTTAAACACGATTTGATGTTTATGATTATGATGGTCTCATTTGGATTAGTATGATAGATGAACTCTTAGGAGTTTGAGGAAACAATTAAAGAGACGTTATTTTTATATGATAATGATTTTACCTCTTTGGAGTTCTCTATAGTCATTGTTTTTTGTTATTGACGTATTATTGCTAATTTATTTCTCATCTCACTAATTTGAATAAAAGGTTTCTTTGAAAAAATAACTATTGAAGTTAAAAAGATTACGTAAGAATTGAGTGTTAGTAATAGCCACGCCCGCCACTGCGTTTGTAGAACGCATAATCATCGAATATCAAATCAAGGAACAAAGTCTTCGCTTCCATTCTTCTTTCAAATAAAAAAATCAAGTGTAAATTAAGTGCGGACTTTCCTTGGAGGAAAACTACTGCCATAGTTGAGAAAAGTTTAAAGTCTTCGCTTCACTCTCCTTTTACATAAAAATAATCAAGTGTAAATTTAAAAGTGAGGACTTTCCATGGAGGAAAACCACTACCGTGCTTGAGAGAAGTTTAAAAGTCTTCACTTCCATTCTCCTTTCAAATAGAAACAATCAATTGTGAATTAAAAGGTAGTACCTTCGATAGAGAAATAACAGCAGCAGCTGACGGAAGCTTTTTTGCTTTTTTTTTTTTTTTTTTTTTTTTTTTTTTTTTTAATAACATGGAACCCGCCGACCGCCCTTTGGTTGATCATGGGTTGAGACTTCGGACATGGGTTTATATATATATATATATATATATATTTTTTTTTTAATTGATGAAGGACTAGGTTGGGTCAAATTAGGTTAAGCCCTACTTAGATCCTCTAGGTTGCGAGCTTTTCAAAATTTATTCTTACCTTACTTTCGGGCTTTAGGATTAAAACAAAAAGGCCATCAAAGTGAGGGCTTTATGGGCCAGACCCTTAGTCCAAGGTCCATATTTACAGCCCTATTGATGACCAAAGGAGGAATGGCGATGTAAAAGCATGGATGTGAATTAAGAAAATATATAATATCAAGATGACCAAATAATCGGAGCCCTTAGCTTAGGTTTTGAAAGTATAATAGCTATATAAACTATGTAAATTTCTTACGATATAATCCAATGGTGAATAATGCTTAAAACAGCATGATAGTGAGATTAGTTTCGACCAAGAATCCCAATATGTGTGAATGGATTGGACAAATTAAAGGTGGCTTCCCAATATGAAAGCTCAAACAGGAGCATTTGCAAAAGGCGGCATTTCCAAAAATTTAAAAACAGAAAGTATAGTTATTTTTGTATATTTCGACCATTAGTCAAGGGTGGTTTTAGTAAAAACACAGAAACATAGGAACCTTTTTAGATTGTGTAAAAATGTATGGGCCTTTTTGTAAGAATCTCTATTATTAATTATATTTTCTATCTTAAAGTGAGACCAACTCCTCCTGAAATAAAATCCGGAGATCTCCAATAATACAACATGAAACTCAAATATTCTGACTCCAAGACATATTCAGGCATCACTACTAATCAGTATGAATCCATTATTGGTTGCATAGGGATCCTAATTATTGACGATCATCAACCAAAGGATGGCATAAGGTTGGGTGAAATAGGAGCCGGCTCTACCTACCACTATCTGGGGAGTCCAATTGTTTAACATTTGAATTAGTTAATCTAAGCTCACCTATTGAGAATCAGAGCCACTTAAAAGAACCAGTCTTTTAGGTACGAGACTTTTCTATTTTTTACTCCAATAAGAATTGGCTCCACAATAAGCTTGATCATATATGACGACTAACATGATTAATAAATATAATAAGTAACGCATAAAATTATGTTAATAAATTTATTTATTATATGGTCAATCTTACAGCGGGCCAACTCTTATTAGAGTGAATTTTCCAATGTCGGTTTACATTATAAATAGCTCGAGATTTTTTAATAGGTAAGCCATGCCGTGAAATTTCACTCTTTCAACTGAAGAATTCTTGATATCACGTACTTGGAGGACCCTGACTCCAATTAGGGGTGGATTTGTCTATAGGATTTGGGGTGGTCTTGATGTAGGTTTGAATTTTGATTGCTCCAAACCTATTTCACCAAAATTCATTGTAAAGTAATTTATATTACTTATTAAAATTTATATAAATCCAATATAGTCTGGATAAGGCTTTGATGATGATGATGATTAAAATTTTTAATGTAAAGTTTTATCGCGACAATAAATTTTAGTGAATCATTTCTTATATTTTAAAGTTAGAAACATAAATAATTAGTATGAAACCTGATGTACCTTCTAAACAACATAGTAAATATTTGGTATTGCAGATTATAAACTTGTCATCGGTAATATCAAGGTCAAACATGGGGCGACACATATGTTTGTTGGAGCCCTGCTACATGGACCGAATATTGGGACCGGTCCTTGGATCAAGTTCGTCATCCATGATAATGGGACCGATCCATGATAATGGGCGAACATCGGTCCATATGTTCGGTTGACTTTTTCTGTTTGTTGGGTCATGGTTGGCTTTAGATCCATCCATAAAGTTGCCAACTTGCCATCCCTCATCCTATCTCGTGCTATCAAGCCATGCCATCGTCAGATATTTCACCTTTTTCACTTCTATTTAAAGCATATTCTATAAAATGTGATCACTATGTCACGTTGCAATAAATTTCAAACTAAGGTGGAACGCTGATCTTGAGCCTCTTGAATTTCAAAGGTGAGCTGAAGTCAATGGATTTTCATTGATTTTCGTTTACGTAGATTACTCTAAGGACCCCACCTCAAGAATTCAGATAAAAAATCTCCTTTTAGACCTGCTCTCCACTCAATTGAGCCCTAGCCCATTGTAACCTGTGCCAGAATACCTGCCCACTCATATATGGGGGTATTTTTGTGCATCATTTCCTCACTATAGGGTGTAGAACAAATTTAATGGGACCCACCTAGGGACCTACTGATCATGAGACTTGTGGGGGATGGGAAGAGACATCTTGGATGAGACCATATATCAAATTTGGGGTCCATCCCATGCCTCTAACCCCTTCATCCGTGACCCACAAATTTAATGACTTTATATTAAATGAAAATTTTGACCTCAATCTAACGGTCCAATCCATTTGGATAAATGTGAAAATTCAGTGGATTTAGTGTACTTAAAAGGGGTTCCATGTGTGTGGATGGTTCGGATATGTGTTATATAGTAAATCCTATTAATATTGTCCCTCACCAAAATATGACGAGGGATGGATGCACAGGAAAATTTCTCATACATAAATGCATATTTTAACAAAATATCTAATGCCTTACAAAAGAAGAATAAACAAAATATCGGCTTGTTATATTATATTATTATGTTCTACACTAACAAACTTCACAAATGCTTAAAAAACACAGCTGGAGGCAGCAGCACATCTTTATCAAAAGCAATCTTGTGGGTTGGAAGGGTCCACGGCCCACCCACCCAAGTGACGGATACAAAGCACTAGACTCAGAGAGAATGTCTGAGTCCTGCCCGTAGAGAAACCTGTGCTGATGCTAAAATATCAAATTAGAATGTCATATTCACATGGAAATCATGAATGGCATCTAATAAACCGCCTTGGAAATCGGATTCTTTTTCTTCAACTCTTTCTCTTTCTCTTTCTCTCTCTCCCCACAAAAATATCTCAAAGCAACTCCACATGGCCACGCCTTCGAGATATTTTTCCATTTCCTTACCTTCCTTCCAGCAGGGACACAAGAAAAAAAAGCCTACAAAAGCTCTCTTCTCCTCCTCCATCTTTTCCCCTATAAGAAAAACGCTAAACGCATCCAAAGTCCAGACCACTCCGTTCCAGTTTCTCTCTCTCTCTCTCTCTCTCTCTCTCTCTCTCTCTCTCTCTTTAGAGGTTTTCCTTGGAATTTTGGCTTGTTGTTTGGATGGAATTCCCGGAAATGAGGTGTTTGGATGGGTCTTGGACGAACGAGAAGCACATATCATTTCTCAACTGGATGGAAGCATCCTTCGTTAAGAGGATGTTAAAGAATGATGACTTTGTGGATGGTGATGCGCGGCTCGACCGATATCTTCCCGACAGCGCCGAGTCGACTCTGGATTTTGATTGTGGGAGAAATGGAAAGAGAGTGCATGAAAAGAGAGGTATAATGTTTTCTTCTAAAATATGGGTTCTCTTAGGTTTTGCTCTCATTTTTTTTTCCCCAAAAGGTATTAAAACTTACAAAATCCTCTGAACACCAGCACCAGCAGAAAAATATATATTTACTGTAGAACTATTACATCTCTACGATTCTACTTATCAAACAGGCAGAACCATTGCATCTCTAGGATTCTACTTATGAAATAGCTCTGCGGTAAATATATATTTTTTGAGTTGTTCTGAAATATACTCAGCTTTACGATAAATATCTCTTTTTTCTTTGTATTCTCTTTCTAACTTTGTAATTTATCTTCTGTGATGTGGGTTACAGGCAGTGACGAAAGAAGGAGGAGGAGGGATGTTGTGAGGGAAAGGTCTTCTCGACGGGACAATGACCAGGTTGGTAATTGGTTGCACCAAAATGTTAGTTTTTGTAAAAGAAATGGAGCCATGGTAATTGAAACGGGTATGTGTATAGAGTGTGGGGTTAAGTAAGAAATGATTAAAGGGCCATGCGTACGTTAGCAACAATTAAAGTGAATGTCTTGGCCCTCTGGCCCATTGGATATTCCCTGGCCACTATAAAGGCAGGATGGCTAGAATGTCAAAACTTATTAATTGGTATGATGGGACCCCAGCTATGATCAATCTAGGCCCTCCCAAGCATTCTTACCTGTCTCAATAGGCAATCACCTGCGTTTGTTGGTGATTGGACCATTAACTACTAGTGGATGCAATCACATTCATGCTAGAGAGTAGAGAAGGAAAAATAAATAAATAAATAAATTAATTTCTATAATGTTAAATTTTAAAGACCTAAATGAATTTTTTGTGTGTTGTATTCGGATAAAAGGGAATTTCAAATCGGATTCTGGATCCAAATTTAAATTAAGATTTAAAGTACATTAGGATTAAAAAAAAAGGGTTCAAAATTAAAATTTTAAATATAAATGTGACACTATGAAATGGTATATGGTTAAAGATTTAGACTCTCAAATGTAAATATAAGTCAAAGTTGTTTAGGCCCTTTAAAGTGTATTGATAATTTAAGTTGGGAATGTAAATGTAGTCTCTCTCTTTTCTGGGAAAAATGCTACATGTCCTGACTTTTGGGACCGATCCGTGGACCGGTCCCAAAGTCAGGACCCAAATATTTGGGTCCTGACTTTGGGACCGGTCCACGGATCGGTCCCAAAGTCGGGACATGTAGTCTCTCTCTTTTCTGGGAAAAATGCTACATGTCCTGACTTTTGGGACTGATCCCTGGACCGGTCCCAAAGTCAGGACCCAATCTGATATTTGGGTCCTGACTTTGGGACCGGTCCAGGGATCGGTCCCAAAGTCAGGACATGTAGTCTCTCTCTTTTTCTGGATCCTGGATTGGAATATATAAGAATTCAATTTTGAATCCAAATGTTTCAATTCTATATGCAAGGGTCCAAATCTAGATCCGAATCCGGATTTCTCATGGATCCCAAAATGGTATAGGTTCCATATAGGCCATTAGGGTGATATTTTGGGAACTCTTCAATAATTCAATAAACTTCTATCATTGTCATTGTTCTGCAACAAGGTGGGTCCCCCACAAACTATACATTCACCAAGATCGGTCAAGATGGGACCAGGCAAATATCTGGATAGTCGGATACCTGCATCATTTCTTCTTTTTATACGGAGATTTATTTATCCCGGACAGTTTACAAGTATGGTAAAATATCAAATCGAAAGAAAATAAAATATAAAGAGTTATGATAGTATTTTGTCTAGAAATTTTTTTTTGAATTTTTTGTGTAAAAAGTGCGAAATTTTGTTGGTGGAGAAATGAAGTTGTTTTTTAATTTTTTATTAAAAAAGAATAGGAGAATTTTAAATACATGTACTTTAAATTTGACCTCAAATCTGAAAAATGAACCATTTACATTACTTTTACCGATCAAGTAAACGGCCAAAAGGGCCTGTCCAAAATTGTGGGTCTCTCCTACCATGCCCATTACAAACATTACATAAATCAAAATTTCCTCAAAGTTGTTTGGATGAGGGAGAAGATGAGGCAATCCATGTGGGAGAGATCATATGATCACCAATGGATGTCCCCACCTTTTACCCACATCTAAACACTCTAACCCCCAAATGGGTACCTGTTTTTTTTTATAAATCGGCCCTGATTTGCTTATGCACATGCCACTTAAAATGATAGTCTGGCTTATTTTAGTATGCTGGTGGTCCTGCCGGACACCAGAATCAGATCAGTTTCTAGTTTCTAGTATCTGTTGTTGTCTTTCTCTACAAATATCTCGATGAGGTTATATTAAAATAGTCTTATCTTTTTTTTTTTTTGTGTTTTTGGATTACCTTAATCTACAGGTGGTCCCGCAGATGGAGAACATGAAATGCAAGAGGACAGATAGAGAAGAAAGAGAGGAACTGCAAATCGCTGTCAACACTCGTTAGTTTACAGGGGCTACAGGGGCTCCGTGACTTTCTTCATGCATTTTGTCGTCTTTTGTGGAGAAACCAGCTTCAACAGTAGATTGATTTGAGAGTTTGGGCAGTGTTGTTTCTCCAACAGATATTTTTCTCTTTGATGAGTGATTTCTCTGTTTTGTAAATATAAGGAGACTAAATAAATTTTGTTTTTGTTTTCTTCATGATAAGAAATTCAAAAATTGGTGTTTGGATTCTCTTTGAAATAGATTACTTGTTTGGCAAGTGTGGTCTGCTTGAAATGGAGTTGATTGAATTTAGATCTGTTTGAAATAATGTTGTTTGGGTTAGAACAAGTTTCAGATAAATGTTTGGTCTGTCTAATTCAATTAGAAAAAAATAAACTTGTCATATATTATAGATTATGTAAGGGATATCATCATATAATAGAAAATTAGTATAGGCAAAATAGCAACATGGAGAAAGTTGTATAGGGAGTTTTTTTTTTTGGTACTCAGCTTTAGGGGGTGATACCTCTTTTAGAAAAACGCCTGCTTACCAATAAAAGCTCATCACAAGAAAGAATAGGACAAGAAATACAGAGCCAATGAAAGCTTCTTTTTTTTATTATAATGTTTGGGTACTCAGGGAGGTGGGGGTTTGGACTACCCACCACAAGCAGCTTATCAATGAAATCCTAGAAAGTAGGATGAGAGAAGGAGGGTGAACCAACCGAGGAACCCCACATTCATGAATATATGAAAAAGTAAGCAACCCCACAGTCATGTATACATGAAAAAAGTAAGCTTTTTATTGCTTTTCAAGAAGAGGCAAAGTGTCTTATGGCTTGTTGGACAAATCGTATCTATTTGAAATGGAGCTAACTGAACTAGATATGCATGAATGAAGTAGACTCTCTTATAAATTTAATAATAAATATATATTATTTAATTAAAAAAAAAAACTTTTTGATGTAAAAGTTATGTGGGCAAATTTGTCTTGTAGCAATAACAGTACATGCAAATTTTTTATAAAATAAAACAAAAGATTGTTTCCTGTATAAAAGCGCGCATCTAGACTGTCACCAAAGGCAGAACCCCCTGAATTTCACTAAATCCCACGTGTCGAATGGCACCAATAGGCATTTCCTAAGTTGGCAAGAGAAATTGTTCAAAATAAAAGTAGTACAAATAAACTATGTCATATTATAAAAGTTACTTAAGCAAACTTATCAAAAAAGAAAAAAAGAAAAAAAAAAGTCTTATTTCTTTCAGACATTCATATTCATTTGAAGAAGAATCTCTTGGTTACTTTTTAAAAAAAGGCCTGAAGGTCTTAAAGTTTATTGAACCTAACATCCACGTAAACTTTGTCAAAGCATCTATTGAATTATTTTTAAGTTAAATGGACATCAAAAGTAGAATTACAAAACAACATCTTAAAGTTAATTCAATCAGACATTCATATAAACTTTTGGCCAAACAGTCTAAATCATTCCAAAATTCTATATCGATCAATTTTTAAGTCAAATAAACCCCAAAAATAAGACTCACCAAATAGTACCTAAAATCATGAAACTTAAAAAGGGAGAGTGAGAGCCTACCATTGTCTAAGAGTGCTACCGATTGACTCATGCTCAACCATTTAATTTGGTGGAAAGTATCAAATTCAAAACCAATGAGGAAGTTAAAAGGATCAACATAAGCGAGAATTTTAATGTGTTGGATTTGGATTGGTTGAGTAAATTATCGTGCAATTAGAGAGTTTGGTAGCACTGAATTTGCATAGGTCGATCAAATAGAACCCCAAGGGATAACTCAGTTGGTCTAGGACTACAGTTGGTACATGGAGGTTGAGGTTTCGAAACTGCAGTATTATACTGGGGCCACAGGAGATTTACCTGGCTCCCCCTACGCCCGAAGGGATTAGTCCTAGGACACCCTTGTTATAAAAAGAAACAAACAGAAGGTCGGTCAAATAGCAAAAGTATAATACTTGAATTATAGTGCAATTAGTTGATAAGTTAATAAGTCAAAAATGACAACTTCAACCCTAAATTGTGAAGTTGAAGTTGGGTTTGGGTTTGAGTTGTCGGGTTGGGTAAGGCATCAAGGCACTTTTGTTATTGAATTGTATTAATACTTCATAAAAGTATTAAGTGTTGTGGCAGGTATCAAATTTAATAAGAAATCATTACGGATTTTCAAACTATTGACAAGTCTCAAAATTACAATGAAACTAATGGGCCTACCTGTAGAAAGAGATTTAAAGGCATCCTCATGAATTGAGTTTGGACAAAAAGATCAACCTCTATCAAATGATCATAACCCTTGATTTAGAAATCCTAAAGTTTCATGGTTGAATAAGAAGTTAGGTTCCTTGGCGAATTCTCTAGCCTTTTCAACAATCAAACAAGCATCTTGGAGCTCAAACTTATGTTAAAATCAAGTGAACTAATTGAGGTTAAACTAACATGAGAAAATTTCCTAAATGATTGGTGAGTCTAGATTGGATCATAGTAGCTATCAAAATCAAGAACAACTTATGGTTCATCCCAAAAGCCTCCAAAGGCAGTTGTTAGCTGATAGCAATCAGGCATTCTGTACTAAACAAGATATTTCAATGCCAGTGCTACTTTCCTGGAACACTTCGTTGGATATTATAGTTAGGTTGTTTTGATGAGATTCTTTGTTAAAAGGCAGATAGATCTTCAGATAACTTAGAAAGGGACCTTGGATATTTCATGATATGCTTTAATGAGTTGTGTCGGTATTGTCCACTTCTCTCCCATGGTATGTTTAGCCAGCAATCCCAATATTTATTTAAAGCGATGGTAGATAATCAATACTTGAATGATTATTTTACATAAAAGAAGTATAATATTTTATGGAACTCTAAATTAGATAGATGTTTACTGATGGGGGTTGTAAATCTATTTTGGACCATAAGTTGGAACTCCTCTTTATTAGAAAAGGTTCAATGAATATGTCAAGTGGTTTAGAAAAAAACAAAAAATGAATATGTCAAGTGGCCTTCTTTTGAAGCTAATTCAATCAAACATTTATATAAGAGGAATTTACGGGAAAAATCCCCGTAGGACCCCATATGTTTTACCAGGTCCTCGTATCATGTTAGATAAAGGAGGGGTTCTCATGTGGCCCTTTTTATTTTATATATATTTTTTTTTTTTGTCATTTAGCGATATGATCGATATCGATTATTCTATGATGATTGCACTTGATTTGCATAACCTAAAATAGAAATTGGGTTTTCCTTTATTGGTTGCTGATGCTGCTCCAGAGCTATGGATGGAGCCGGGAGAGGCAGGGAGGGAGGATAGGAAAGAATGGAGGCCAGTGAACATGGGGTCATCTTCGTCGGAGGAAAAAGGAGGATCGTTATGGAGGGAATGAAGGGGAGGGGAGGGGAGACGGAGGCAAGATTGTAGGGGGAGATGAGGAAGAAGGTTGGGCTTGTAGGTAGTGGGGGAGGGAAAGAATGGGGGCCAAGGACCTGTAGACCTAAGAGGAGTGACAGGAGGCGAGGGCAGAAGATTTGCAGGTAGACCTGTAGATTCGTCGTTTTTCTTGTTATTTCGCGATATGGTCGATACCAACCATTCTGTTGTGTTTAGTCGATATCAACTATATCACCAAATGACAAAAAAATAAATAATAAAAATAAAAGGGCCACATGAGGACTCCTCCTGTGTCCAATATGATACGGGGATCTGATAAGACGTATGGGGTCCTACGGAGACTTTTCCCGTAAATTCTTCTTTATATAAACTTCGTCAAACAGTCTAAAGTACTCAAAAAAATGCTTCAATGAATTAAGTAAAAAAGACCTAAAAAGTAGATTCGCCAATTAGTACCTAAAATCATGAAACTTGAAAAAGGAGTGACTCCTACTGGACCATGTATTAATCTGTTGGAAGAATGTAAAATCAAAAACCAACCAAGAAGTTAATAGGATCAATATGAACGAAGATATTAATGTGTTGAGTATAGATTGGATTAGCAGATTACAGTGCTGCAATTAGAGAGTTAGGTGGTGTCAAATTCACGCCGGTGGGTCAAACAACAAAAGTAGAGTCAACTGAAACTTAGTCCATACATTCATAATGTCAAGAATGCCAACTTCAACCTTGAATTGTCAGGATGTGTTTGAAACTGAGTCGGTGGACTGGGTCAAGCATCATGGCACTTTTGTTTTTTTGTTGTATCGATACATCATAGAAATATGTGTGTAATGATAGGTTTCAAGTTTAATACAAAATTATAACGGATTTTTAAACTATTGACAAGTTTTGAAATTACTCATGAAACCAATGTGCCTACCTTGATGCATTCCAATTAGGGGGTAGAAAGAGGTGGAAAGGCATCATTATGAATTGAGATTGGGCAAATGTTCAACTTCTAATCACATGATCATAACGTTTGATTTAGAAATGTTGGCATAATTTATCAAGAAAGACATGTATAATAAATGTCAAATTAGTGAAAAAAAAAAAACAAAAAAACTAGTCGTGTATAAGATAATTATACTTTCCGATAAAGTAAAATGTATTTATTTTCATGATGTGAAGTAATTTATTGTGAGATGAGAAGTCAACAATTGGTAGAGTAACCACTTATGCTTTTTTGAATAAAATTCTTTAACAATTGGTAAAATAAAAGTAAAAAATTTCCGACGGCCAGGACTTGCCCACTTCTTGTGACCAACCAGACAGAGATGAAGAAAATTAAATTTCTGATGATTAGAATTATTTTCTCATACATTTCGCTTTATCTCTTGAAAAACGAACATTGCTTGGTTGCTATTTGCTTGCATTAAAATACATAATGACTGAATTCAGTGGTAAATCTCAATAAATTAATGAGCATCAAAAGGCATCTTCTTTTAATGTTTGCTTTTGGAGATTCAACTTTAATTTTCATTTAACCACCTATTATTCCATTTTTATGTATTATAATGCAAACAAACAGGTCCGAAATTTCATGGTTATATACAATCCTTGGTGAATTCTCTAGTTGTTGGCCTTTATCACAATTAAACATGTATCTTGAAGGCTAAACTTAAGTTAAACCAGGTGAATTAATTGATTGGTGAGAATACAAGAACATGAGAAAAATATCCTAAATGATTGGTGACTGGTGAAGCTTAGATTAGGTGATAGTAGCTATCAATCAAATAAGGTTCGTCCCAAAAGCCTCTAAAGGAGGTTATCTGACAGTAACCAGGCATTATATGTTCTAAACAAGATATTTAAATGTCAATGCTACTTTCCTGAAGCACTTCATTGGATATGATTTTGTCTAGGGTTTCTTACTGATATTTTATGTTTAAAGGATGACAGATATTAAAGTTACATAGAGAGGGACCACATGATATGTTTTAAAGCCTGCGTCTGTATTGTCCGCTTGTTTTGATGGGTATGTTTTGCCAGCAATCCACCAATCCCAGTATTTATTTATAAATGAGGGATTTTTACAGGACGACTGACCTTGGATATTAAAGTTGGCCCAAAGGAATCGAAGTTTAAATATCTCCTGCATAGCTATTCGTACAATAACATTGTGGATCGCACAGGGGAGATATGTGCGATATTGCACAGCCGTAGGATATCTTACAGTATAATGTATGTGATATCGCATGCCTTAGGATATCGTATAAATAGCTTTTTAAGAAATACTTAAACTTCGACCGCTTATAGGCGAATGTTGTCAGGTCTAAGGGCAGTTGTTCGGACAATATCCTTAAAAACAATACTACTAATACTTTGATGATTATTTCATATAAAGTATAAAACTGTTAAAGGAAGCTATAGAATGAATAGATGTTTGTCATTGAGGACTGTAAATCTATTTTAGAAATCGCTCGTTAAATTGGATGACTATTTCTTCTCATCTTTGTTAGGATAAGATTGAATGAATATGCCAGCGGCTCTCTTTTATTTTATTTTATTTTTCTTTTGAAAGGTAAATACTCATAAACCGCTCACTCAAGTCCCTAACGATCGGTGCTTTCACCAAACATTGATCTTGGTTGTTTCTATGGAAGGGAAGTGTTCCTGCCAATTGAGTTACCAATTGCCAGTGGTAGTTTCTGTCGCCTACTTTTAGTTAAAGCACGGAGAGAGAAGATTTTGATGGCTAGATGCCCTTCATCGATAACTCTACAAGTTTCCAAACATTCATCCAAAAAGGGTCATATGCCATCAAGGCAAGGTGAGTGGCCCCACCAACTAGAAGGAGAAAGGAGAGGGAAGGTTTGATGTCTAGATCCTCTTCATTGATGACCATAGAAATTTTCAAACACTCACACAAAAAGAGTCATGCATTGAAGGGGAGGTTCTTTGGCCCTATCAATTAGAAGTACTAGTTGTTCAATTGGTTGGCAACCATGTAAGTTAGTGTGCTGCTCAGAAATTAATTCCTGTATATGGGTTCCCTTAAGGTCCCAATTATTAAATTTCTTAAGCTGATCGTTCCTACCGGTGTTAGTAGAGACCGGAAAATACTTTTCAATACTCTCATTCGAGTGGAACTTGGTCTATGTATTTTTGGTGACATGTACGACTTTAGTAACATATTTATTTTGCCTAACTAACCATTCTTACCAACGTTTTAATGCATTAACAGAGACAGCAACAATACTTTTCAATACCAACTGCTAGGCTAGGGTAATAAAAAGAAAACCGAAAATGACTAGTTATAAGTCCAGGATAAAGGGCCTGGTTCCTTATTTTGGGTGAATTTTTGAGGATTGTTATGTATTATCTATCCAGTTGAACTATAAATGATACTTGTATCTTTCATGATACTTATCCTTGCAACTGTCACACAATCCTAGAGACTAAATTATTGATTGGATAGAGGCAAACATAGACATGTTTAAAGCCAAAGCCAGCCCACATTACTTGGATATTCCTTAATCAGTATTGATTGAAAAGAGAGACAATCAGAGCACAGATATTAGCCTTTAGCCTTCCAATCCCAATCCGAACATTATCTAGTTATAGTCTTCTATAGGAGCCTCATGAAGACTAGCCCAGTCCTTAAAAAAGTCACCTGCAATACTTAAAAGGCTCTAATACATCTGCAACACGTGGATAGTTGATGTGATGGAGCCAGCAAAGGTTCAATGAAAAGTGTACGAAAGAAAAAAAATATCTGAGAGTCTTTAATGTCAAATCTGTTTTTTTTTTTTTTTTTTTTTTCTTCTTTGCTAAAAATATCTGGCTCTTTTACTCGTTAGTTTTACTAGAATTTCGATTGTCTGACCGTTCTATCTCCAAATGATAGAGGACCCCTTCAATTTAAAGAAAGTAGAGATGTAAAAGAGTGTTGGTCTATAGTGGGACCGGACCCGATATTGAAAAGGAGGACACAACACAGACTCAGACTCGGAGCCGGAGCCGGAGCCGGAGCCGGAGCCGGATCAGAACCAGGAAACTGGCTTCGAAACTGGAACCATTTTCGAGTGGGGGTTGGGTTTGGTTCTAGATATAATTTGGAGCAATGTAACTACAAAGACACTAGGAACAAATTCATTTGTCGGCTTAACAACAAATAATGCTGAATAGCAAAATAAGCAGAGCTCGACTCAAAATATCTATAAAAACAGACTTTCTAATTTTGGAAGCCTTAAATACAAAAAAAATTTCTAGCTTTGATTATAATAGTAGAAAGAAATTGAAAGTCAACAAAAAATACCCTTTAGCTAAACCTGTATAAGAAATGGATCTTAAAATGCCCCTCCTGAAATTTCTGTTTAGAAAACCATCAAAACTAGTAGTAAAGGTCTTGAGATTACAAAACCCACTTCTCTTATTGTTCTTGAAAACAGGGAAAATCAAAATCTTTCAAAAGGTAAGATAAAAACTCTACATCTCTAAAGACCTGCTACTGTTTTTAGAGCTCGGTATCCTAAAAGGAGAAAAATAAAAACACATTTACTAAAACTTAAACCCTAGAAAATGAAACCAAAAGAGGGAGAAGAAATAGTTTATTCAAACGAGATGGGGGCGGCAGCAGTCTTCTCTAGACTCTTGGAGATAAAGTTGTAAGTTTGGGAATAAACCCCAACGAATAGAGAACGGAGGATTGGAGGGTTATAAAAAAATATAAAGTATTTATATTATCTTATGCAAAAAGTCTATCTGGACAAAATTCTGACCAAAAAGTTTGTCCAGATAGCACTACTCTATCTTATGGGTCGGGTCCTGGGTCCATGGGTCTGAACCAATGTGGATCCGGAACCGGACCTATTTAGGTCCCGGGTCCAAAAAAAATGATACGGAACCGAACCCATTTACTTATCGGGACCTAAATAAGGGCCCAGACCCGCTTTTTAATGGATCGAAACCTCTGGGTAATCAGAGAATTGAAAACCCATTTATACCCATGCTAAGGACACCCTTTCAAATGTGCTGCAAAGTACAAGAGCACAGGAGAAAATTATCAGACTTCTTGAATGAGAAGATTATACACTACTCATGTTTATTTTGTTTTCTGATGAAAGACACAGAGTTCCACAATTCTACCCCCACTTAAAGTCTTAAACTATGTATTACTAAAACTCAGCTTTTGCTTATGCAATTAAAATAAATTCAACTAAACAAGATTGCGCAGAAATTGAAACTACTCTCGTCTCTATGATTTTTGAAGTCGCACAAATGCATGAGGTCTCTTTGTGCAGAAGTATCGAATAAGATCAACAGTTAATCTCATATTAAACTAATTAATCAATTTAGTAGTGAAGTCAGTTGTGGACAGAATCTTTCAGCTGTAAAATTTTACTTTCTGAAAAAAGTTTACATCCATCATGGTTAGATCTAAAACTCTTTCCTACCACATCTTAGCTGGTAGATGTAAAATCAATGGATAATAAATACATGAGGGGTCTTCCAGATAAAAATCAGAGACAGTAGGCAAATCTCAAATTTCACATCAGTTGGAGTTGGGCCACCCTCATGTTGACTACATTCAAAACATTTAATATCGCTCCCATTACTGAACTTATGAAGGGGCCTATTATTGTTATTATTATCATTATTTTTGCCAGATTGGATCACCAGTCAAAGATTGGCGCTTCCAACATGACGACAATGGACCAATCTCCGATCCGTATTGTGACACGTATTGTGACACTGAGGTGCCTTGTCACTGTGCTCAGTGGTTTGGTCACAAACATTATCAGATCCTAATAAAGACAGGTTTCAGCTAGTTCTTTTTACCAGTTAAATTAAAATCATGCCAATAATGATTAATGCGCTGATCTGTATCATCAGTGCAGCATCAGTTTTCATCCCCTCCAATCCTTAATTCTGAATTCTTATCCTTATGATTGCACCTGTAATTGCACACCTTCCATCGCGTTTGGACGTTAAATTTTTGTTGAATACCATTATAAGCGCAAAATGATTTTTATTATAAAAAAAAAAAAATATCATTCTCAAAACCTATTCACATTGCTTTCCACTAGTCTGACGCTTCTAAGCTCACTAACAAAAGCTAAAAACAAATATTAAGCTAAATGATTTCATATGTAGTATGATTTATCAATGTAATGATTTGACTTGATGTCAAATAATGTGCAGAAAATAACATCTGAAAGGCTCATGTATAGTAGTAGTAAATCCATGATGTTAGTGGTCAAAGGATTGAAATAAAGGCCCCAAAAATAGATGGCAAGAAAGAACCAGAGGTATCAGACTTACATCTGCTTCTTGGCCATGCTGAGCTACTTTTCCTTTCATTATTAACATGGCTCCAACCCACAACCTCATGGCTGTGTCAACGAGCACCTCCCAGTTGTGCTAGGCACTCCTGTTCCAATATCAAACATTATTACGAAATGAATAAGTTTCAGACAGTAAATGGAAAAAAAAAAAACCTGCCAAATGAATGGCTTTTGAGTTTCAATACCCCTCAACTTTCTTTCGTTGGAAGAAAAACCTCAACCAGGTGCAGATGCAAATGTTCTGAAATATTCCCTTCTCGGGGCGGATTAGCAGTAAGTTCATTTTGAATGTGTATGGAAACTCGAGAGGTAATCCAGACTCAGGCGTCGGGGGGCTAGCCCAGCTGGCATTAGTGATTACAGTAACGCGGGGCAGTTAAAAATTAAAGGCAGGCTTGAAAAACATGAGACAGCCCAGTGGGAAGGGTGCCTCACACTCACCCCTGGTGCCACAGAAGTGGGAGAACACTGAGAAAACACAACAGCAGTACAAGCAGAGCACTATAGTGGGAGCATGAACCAATGCGGAGCACTCAAGGGATGCCCTGGGATTATAGAATAGGCTAGTTTAAGATTATTATAGTTTATCATTCCTCCATGTTAAAAGTTAAAAGGAGAAACAAAGGTAAAAGAGGCTCCTCCTAGCCTAGTCAGATTGTCATGGGGCTCGAATGGTTGAAGATGACTGAAGGAAAGTTCTTAGTTAGGCATTCAGCTAAATTCTGATGCCATTTAACTGGGAGTTGCAGTGAGGCAGCAGATAGCTTCACAAAAGCTGGTATGGACTGGGAAGAGATGTTTTTGATTAATGCTTTAGTTTCTCAAATTTTGTCAGTTAATTTTTTCTTAGGTGTCTATCATTTCTATAATTGCCTATTCCTAACAGGATGTATCGTTACCTAAAATAAACAAAAATTTGAAGTACGTCCAGAGGAATTAGCTAAATCTCTATAGCAAAGAACAGGTCTGAAATTCACAAATGTTCACACATTAACTACAAATGTAAAATTAACCTCAATCCAAATGAATTAAAACTTTATGACAATAGCCTCACATGAGTAACATGACACACAGACAACATCCCAAAATCAACAAGCAGTTGCTTGTCAATGTCAGATGGGTGGGACAATTTGGCAATCAATCAGACTCACAGCCCATCTACAGTGGAGCCCACAATTTGGGCAGCCTGGTTTGAGGCATTTACATGCCAACCCTACAGTGGGTGTGCGCATACACAGGAACAGATAAAGCTCAAGTCACACATGACCCACCTGATTCCGTAATGCATAATTCTTTGCTCAATGGCATGAAAGAATCGGTTTCCATGAGAACTAGAAAACAATGCAGGATAAAATACAATCCATATCCAAAAGCATAACAAAACTAGAATAAGAGATGATTTTGAGGAAGGTGATGACCTCCTTTCAAGTCACAGTTTTTCCCCCACATACCAGGTCTTTGAATATAATTATAAGTTTATTTCTGTTGACACCGAACCAGAGTTTTCCCGTTCTCAACGTCTATTGTACTCGCACCACCAGTCAAGGATGAAGATGAACCACCAGTCTCTCTCTTCCCTTTGCCAGCATCATCCTCACTGTCCTCATCATCAACACAAGACCCCTCCCTCTGAAGTTCTTTCACCTTCCGAAATTCATCGTAGTGCGCCTTTCTGTGTTCCTTGAAGCTCAACCTGTCCCTGTCAGTACCAAAATCTGGGAGAAAGGTAGGATTGTCGGAACCAAAATCTGGGGGAAACGTAGGATTAAACTTTTTCTACATGATGAGCGACAATAAAAATAGTAGCACCACAACACGTCTGAATAGCTTGGTTCAACTAAGTAATCATCACTTATGTTTTCTTTTTTTTTTTTTAGTACCAGTTAGTATATACATATTAACATATATATTTGAAATAATAATCACTGATTAATATTAAGCTGGGCAGAGTCATAAGATTTCTTTCGAATTGGACAGGATTTTGTTAGGAATTATAAACAGAACTAGTAATAGATTTTTGCTTAAGAACTCTTATAAATTAATTTGAGTTTCATCATAGTTAGTTTTCTATTTCTCACATTTTTATTGTTATTTGCTAACAATAACAGTATCACGATCAAATTATAATAACACTTCAATGTCTTAATTGCAAAGTGAACCATGCAGCTTCTGCATTGTATAACTAATTCAGTGTCTATTAGTTAAAGACTAAAAGCTAACAACCTTCATCATCTTCTTCAATGCCCTCTGCCTCATCTTCGGATGACGCCCAGTCCCCTGTCCCCATGGAATTTATTCTACTTGATGAAGCCACATCATTCAAAGCGCTTTCTATAGCTTCTGCATTATCCATATATGCATTGAAATCTCGTACTGGGGACATAGAACCTACAAGAACTAACAACATACAGTTAACATTTTTCGTGAATGAACATTAAATATAATTATGGCACACATACCATCCTCATCAGTCATATGGTGATACGGTGTTTTAGGCTCTGTGATTTTCTGCCTGACAGGTTTATTTGCCTCAATTTCATTCAAGTTGGCTTCATTCCATCTTACACGGCCCCTGATACCCAACGAGCATGACCAGGTAGGGTAAGTACATAATAATTCACTGACAGATGGGATGAACAGTTGATTCCACCTTATAGATTATGATTCCAGTTTATGGTCCACGGTTGGGCCTGTTTACTGGAGAGCAGAACCATTATGATGTAGGTTCAACCACCTTGGGAAGACAATAACAGGTCCTCTTCTTTCCAAAAAAAGGATCCAAACTATTTGAGAACTTGAATGTATATTTTTGGGCATAGAGTTTATCTGCCCAGCAATTGGATGGTTGAAACACTTAAGGAGAAACAAAGACCAACCGTGGCCTTTCCGAGACTAGTTTTTGAATGGTTTCCATCACCTGTTCACATGGCCCAACCAAGACCATGAATAATAATTAATAAATGTTCATGCAGAATATCAACTATGTGACCTGCTTTGGTAGAAAGACACCATAGATTATGATATAATCAACTAGTCTAAAAAAGTGATGCAGGATGACTTGTAAAAATGTTGAGATGGGGAAGAAGCAAGATGGCGCTAACATTATTGTCTAGCCATACAGAGTATAGACGTACACCTTCAAACATGCAGACTATGAGAACTCCAAAAGTTGGTCTGGAGCTGACCCCCACCCACTAAATGAAGTTCCACATACCAAGAGTTAACGTCACATGAATATCATGAGATTGAACGTGATTGTGGGCTCTTAAACTACCTTTTCAATCCCAAGATAGTACAGTATTCATATAGAAGTTTAGAAAGTAATGGCCCTTTACTAGTCAGAAATAATAGAGTACAGATCAAACTTGGCTGTACTTCAGCTACCTGGAAAAAAATTGTAATTACAACTAAAAGGTAGTGGGGCTTAGGAACCAGATGGCTATAAATACAAGTTGAATTAGATCCTATTTTTAGATGATTTAATCATTATTTTATGAATAGATCTTTTTGGAAGTAAAGATGTAAAGTCAGAAGTTTTCATATATTTCTGCTTTTCTACAGAATTAATTCTTATATTAAATCAAAATAAACATTTGTGAAACTTAAGTACCTATATTATTTTGTTATTTGTTTTTATTCAGGCATTAATTTCCAACAACATAAAAATGTCTAAGAGAATGTACAACTTAAGAAGGAAATACTGTATAATGGACAATTCAAGTGCAACATCCAAGGAACTTGTTTATGAAACAATTTCAAAAGCAACTCACCACCAAATTCACCCAAAAAAAAAAAAAAAACTGGAAGCCTAATTAGTAATAGTGTACTGGAAATTACTGCCTTGAATCTGTTACCAGACAAATTGAATCACTTTTTTGTCTAAAAGAAACTCCAGCTGCAAAAATTTGAAAAAGATCAACAGATAACCACAAAGTTGTTCACAAACTTCTGAGAAAGATGAACATAAAGCTGCCATAAGATCAATATGCTGCGACAAATTAAAAGGGTGTCCACATTTCAATTACAATAAGGTGCTATTCAGGAGTAAGCCCTTCAATTACCAATCAAAAAGAAAAGTATGAGCCATTTGATATGGTTAACAGCAGTAACCATGCATAGTGGCTGTTCATGGATCAACATTTCATCACAAGAGAGTTAAGAAACAATATGATGGCTGTATAATTGTACTAGTTAAACTACAAAATTTGAGTAAAGTGTTAAAACTCCAGGAAAATCAGAAGAACTTTTTAAAAACATGCAGATTTTTCAAGTAAATGGCATCAATTACCTTACCATTTAAAAAACGGAAAGCAAAAATTACCTCATCATTTGAACAGTATAATTTCAGTGATTAAAACACCATCTGTAATTGCCAAATAGACCTAATACACCAGTGAGAATAGATTAGACTTTTTTCTAAAATGAGAAACAGACAAAAAATATGCTCACACAATTCTAAATATATGGATAACAAAATTATTGCGGGGTTGGCAAAAATGCCCCTAATTAAGAAAAAGAATTACAACAAAAAGCCCAGATCCTTGCCAACAGGATGAAGAAGGTTCCGCCATTTATTATCAGTCCTCATCAGGGAGCTTTTGTGCACAATAGACAAATTCTCAATGAAGTTCTTATTGCTAATGAACTCATTGATGCCAGAAAATGGTCAAACAAACCAGGAGTTATTTTTAAAATAGATCTGGAAAAGGCATATGACCATGTTGAATGGAGTTTTGTGGATTATATGTTGAGGAGATTTGGCTTTGGGGAAAGGTGGTGACCTTGGATTCGAGAATGCATTTCGTCGATGTCTTTTTCAGTTTTGGTGAATGGTTCTCTTTCCCGCTTGTTCAAAGCATCTAGGGGGGCATAAACAAGGTGATTGTCTCTCTCCTTTCTTGTTTACCATTGTGGTAGAGACTCTCTGAAGCAGCCTGGATACGTCAGTGGCGATGAAACGGGTGTAGGCAAGCCCTGCGAGAGAGTTTGCCAAATCCTGGACGGATTCCAGTGAAGACCAACTCCGCATATGGGAATTAGCCGAATTCCTCTCAGAACTCAGTAACAATCTTCCATTGAAGATATAGAGAAAACCAAACAAACCAACCAATCTTTATTATTGAATAATGATGAACTACTCTCCTAATAGAGGGATTACATATATATATATATATATATAGGAAGGGTTGGACATCCCCTTTCCTAATAGGACTTTGCTTTCCTAAACAATAAAGGAAATAACTTGCTTAACAATCCAAATAAAATAAAACTCCTAATTTTAATGACTTCTAAATAAATAACAACTCTTTAAATAAGACTCTTAACTAATTAAAACTCTAACTAAACGAATGTCCTATTGGGCTTATGGGCAGGGCCCAATTAGTCGGCAAACCCAGGCAGACCATGGGTCTGGCCTGCATCAGTTTCTCCCCGCTTTGGAGAGAACTCGACCTCGAGTTCTATAAATGTCCACCTGGGTCAAAAATCAATCGTATAAATTTCCGAAGTTCTTGATCTTCATATTCTTCACATAGCTGGGGAACTCGAATTGATTTCTTCCTCCAGTTAGAAGCAGATTGGAGGTGTCGCTTCTTTGGATGTTAGGAATTTTCTTGGATATGTGATCGGACCATTAGATGCTTCAATTGTTGCATGTGCACCAACATATCATGATCTTTAAATATCCATCGTTGATTCTCGAAGATGAAGTCAATGTGTGGGACTTCAACGATTTGTTCTGCTATTGATGTCTCCTGAACGACCATTAGATCCATTGAATGATTAGGCTTATAGTTCATAAGATCTACGTCTTCGAGATGCGCTTGACATTCTTCATTTGCCTCTTGCCTCTTTTGATCAGCACTATCCATAGCAATGATTTTAGTCCCTGTGTTTTCTGGTTCTTCTGAAATATGCTCCATAGGAAAAGTTTTGCATTTTATTTCATCTGACAGTGTCGTGACATCTTCAGTTTCTTGATCTTGCTGTTTAATGTCATCCTTGATGTCTTTTATCATGGTTTGTAGCACTTGTGGTACAATCGCAACTTCCATTTCTACTTTCTGCTCACCTTTTGCTTCTTTGATTGGAAGTGATGATGTAGACTGAGAAGGCATTGTCGATGGCAATGGAATGAGCTCGATCAGTTGTCCTTTCCAAAGAAAAGAATGTATGTTATTCTCTTCGTTAGTATGCACATTCATATCCAAAAGCCATGGCCTGCCAAGAAGAATATGAGTGACATTCATATTGATAACATCACACCAAATATTATTTCATAATTGCCAATCTTGAAAGATACCAAACATCGATGAGTTAATGGAATGATTACATCATTGGCCCATGTTACTCTATATGGCTTCGGGAGTTTCTCGGTTGGCCAGTGAAGCTTGTCAACCACTTCTTGTGCAACGAAGTTTATCATGCTGATGTGATCAATAACCAGATTAGCTAGCTTGCCTTCGCACCTTACACGTGTTTGGAATTTTGTATGTTGTTTTCATTCTTCTACTTCCATCTTATTTGTGGTGAGAAGTCGGTGTATGACAAGCTTGGGATTATCATCTCTGGAAAAATGTGTTTCAACAATATGAGCTCTTCTTCTTTGATGGGACCTAATTTCTTGAGGTTTACATTGCTGCATATGAGATTGTCGAAGCATGTGCTCAACACGGATAGCTTCATTATATGCTTCTTGTACAGTTTGCCAAAATCTCATTTTCTCCCCTATATCTGGGTTTAAACCTCTCATAAAATGAGTGACATCATGCAACGCACTTTCATTCAATGCACATAGATGTTGCAGTTTTCGAAATCAGCGAGTATATTCATCAACTGACAACTCTTTTTGCTTCAAATTGAGGAATTCATGAAAGTAAAACTTGTTCTGAAAATACCAATTTCCATATGTGTATTGATATAAATAACTTTGAACTTCATCTGAAGGTCCAGTGTTTCTCATCTTGATTTTGGGATGCAAAATGAACATAAAATTTGAATGCTCTTCCTAATTAAAATCTGACTATCCAGATTTGTAGATCCCATTGATCGGAGCTTACAGGTGAAGACGGATCATTAATCGGATTACAGATGATCAAGATATCACTCTTTGAAGATCAATGGCTGAAATTAAAGCTGCTGATGTAGGACTCTGGCAGCAATTTGGCTGGGCTAAGGCTGCAAATTTATGCATTTTTTTTTTTTTTTTGAAATTATACTGCTGGTGGGCTGGGCCGGGTTCAGATTCAGATCAGGCCCGAATTGTAAAGTCTAGGCCCAAATTTAAAGGGCCAGTTCAATCTCTGCCGGATGAAGGCACGTGCAAAGAGAGGCCCTTGGTTCAGCCAAGAAAGGGGTTTCGACTGAATAGACTCACCTTCTTCAATCTGAAGAGACGAAGGAGAGTTCTTCAACGAAGGCAGATGATGATGGTGGTAGTAGAGTGGTTGAACGTCGAAGGCAGATGACGACGGTGCTGCTGTTGCGACGAAGCACTGGCAAACACACCACTGGCAATGGAGTTGAGCAATGACAACTGTGGAGTTCGACGATGCCAAGTACGTCTCCTAACTCAAACTCTCCTCTTCTCTCTTTTCTACCTTTTCTTCGTCTTTTTTCTTTCTCTGCTGCTCTCTCTCTCTATTCTTCTGCTCTCTGTTTTTTTTTTTTTTTTCTTTCTGGAAGGGGTTTCGCTGAGGCTGGGGATTCGGTGGTGCTGGGACGTAGGGAGGGGATATGGGTGGGGTTTGGGTGAGGCGATGGTTGGGAGGAGACGGATGGATTTGGGTGAGGCGATGGTTGGTAGGAGACGGATGGGTGGGGTGGGTTTTGTTTGAGGGGTTTTGGCAGGCCTAGGATTCGGGGAACTTATGGTCCTAGATATTTGGGGTTCGTTGGACAAAGGGTAGGGGAGTCGGTGGTGCTGGGGGTTTGTAGGGTTTGGGTGGTTGGATGGGTCGCTAGGGTTTAGGGATTTGGGAGCTCAGATTCGGGGAAGTTCTGATTTGGGTTTTTTTTTTGGTCTTACCCCTGTTCTGAGACTCTGATGACTGAAAACGTGGAAGGGGGGAGCAAGGGGTGTGGGGTAGATTTGGATGGTGGGTGTCTGGGATTGCTGGAATGTGATGGAGATGTGGGTGTCTGGCTGATTTGGGTG
Organism: Camphora micrantha; assembly: GCA_003546025.1. Classification (NCBI taxonomy): domain Eukaryota; kingdom Viridiplantae; phylum Streptophyta; class Magnoliopsida; order Laurales; family Lauraceae; genus Camphora; species Camphora micrantha. The sequence continues at coordinate 19,340,122 of QPKB01000006.1, read as the reverse complement.
TTTGGTGATGGCTAGGGGGATGGGCTCAGAAAGGGGGCAATGGTGCGATTTGGGTTTCAGTTGGTGTTTTGGGGTTCTGGGTTCAATTTTGGGTCTTGGAGAATTGGGGAAGTTTTGGGGAATTTGGGATTTCGGTGGAAGAGTGGGTTTTGTGGGTTCGGGTAGGGCTAGATTAGGGTTCGGTGATTTGGGATTTTGGGGAAAATTGGTTTGGTTATGATGGGGAGGATGAGGATGACAATGCAATGGATGGAAGGGAACAGGGTTCAAGGGTTACCTCGAATTGGCGATCTGGATGGCAATTCGGGATCGGAACCTAGCTCTAATACCAATTGAAGCAGCATGGATACGTCAGCGGTGATGAAATAGGAGTAGGCAAACCCTGCGAGAGAGTTTGCCGAATCCTGGACGGATTCCAGTGAAGACCAACTCCGCATATGGGAATTAGCCGAATTTCTCTCGGAACTCAGTAACAATCTTCCATTAAAGATATAGAGAAAACCAAACAAACCAACCAATCTTTATTATTGAATAATGATAAACTACTCTCCTAATAGAGGGATTACATATATATATATATATATATAGGAAGGGTTGGACATCCCCTTTCCTAATAGGACTTTGCTTTCATAAACAATAAACGAAATAACTTGCTTTACAATCCAAATAAAATAAAACTCCTAATTTTAATGACTTCTAAATAAATAACAACTCTCTAAATAAGATTCTTAACTAATTAAAACTCTAACTAAACGAATGTCCTATTGGGTTATGGGCTGGGCCCAATTAGTTGGCAAACCATGGGTTTAGCCTGCATCACTCTCAGCGCGCTATTTTCGAAGGCTAAAATTCTGGTTCTCACGGAAGGATTTAAGGTTGGTAGAGGAGCAGAAGTTATCACTCATTTTCAGTTTGCATATGATACCATCCATTTTAGTTCTTCGAGGTGGGAGGAGATTGTTTTCTAAAAAAGGATTCTTAGGTGCTTTGACTTTGAGCTCTCCTCCGGGCTAAGGATAGATCTGTCCAAGAGCATGATGGTGAGTAGGAACCTCAAAGGATGAAGTTCAGTTGTTAGCTTTGAAGCTTCTTTGCAAGTCTGGTAATCCGCCATTATTGTACTTAGGTTTGCCTATTGGGGGCAAAGTGAGATCTAAAAAGGTGTGGAATCCTATGTGACAAATTTTAAAAGGAAGTTGTCCATGTGGAAAATGAATTATCTCTCTTTGGTGGAAAAGGAATTCTCTCCCTTTGGGCGGAAGAATTACCCTAATCAAGAGCTCTATGCAACTAACCAGTCTATGATGTCCCTTGTGAGGATGCTAGTGGCTGTCAAGGAGCAATTGGATCGTCAAAGAAGGGAGTTTCTTTGGATGCCAATGCCACAATGTTATAGATTTCGATACCTATGAACAACCATTGAGCAAAACAGAGGATTTTGGTTGCATATAGTAAATAGGATTTATGCCGAGTCGGTAAAGTGGTGGAAAGCAAGTGGGTTGTTATGGGAAGATCGAGTACCACTCCGACCAAGGGGCATATTTACAAACACAGTTAAATATTGGGAAACAAAGAAGTGAGAAGAGGCGATGTGCATGCTGCAAAAATGCACATGTTTTAAAGTGATGTGTGGAGTTACCAGAAAGGATGAATTGGAATGAGCAGATAAAAGAAAACTCAAGGGTAACTCCAATAAAAAAGCAAATCAAGGATTTCCATTTGGAACCGTATGGTGCATAAACAAGACAGTGGACGACCCTTGTAAAAAGTATTGAAGAGTCACATGTTCAAGGAACTAGGAAAAGGGAGATACCAATAAACACCTTAAATGAAGTAGTAGGTAAGACATGATGGATTGTGGAGTTACCAAAAACATGGCTACAAATAGGAGTGGATGGAAAATAAGAAATGCGGGTGTGGGGCGTGGTGGTAGTGGTGGTGGTGGGGGTGGTACTAAGAACAAAACTAAGCATCGGTAGATTGTAACTTGTAAGGATGTAAAACTGATGGTTCATTGATTCTGCCAAGCATTTACAGAAATTTGGAACACCAGTATGGCATGATGTGAGATATAGGTGTTCCATCTAATTCGTCCCAAATCAAAACCCCATGCATTTCAGCGCACCCCTGCAGGAATAATCTTACAAGAACGCAATTAGACCTCCCTTTCTATATAGAGCTGGATGTTTTTATACAAAGAAACAAGTCGACAAAATCCAAGCAGCTGGCTTACATGTCTATGCTTAAAGATGGAATTAAAGAAATCTACAGATGGCTCCAATGGAAGAGAAAAATCAAAGAATGCCATTTGATATGGGTTGGGGCCTTAGCATGTACATAAGAAACTGCTACAAAGAATCCATAGAAGAGGGGGAAATGATAGAGAATTGGAATGAAGTAGTGAAAAATGACATTACTTAACACAGAACGGTGCATATTTTAAAATTGGATGACAACTATGGTGGATCGTAGACTCAGCCACTAACCTTTTTTTTCTTTTTGGGTGGGGGAAATTTGAAGAGCCCATCTTATTTAATGATGACAGTTTCCATTAAGGAAGGGAAAATGTTATGCACCCACCTTCCACAGGGCCTCAGGTCATCAACATTTAAATTGGAATGTATAAATAAATTGCATTGCAACTGTGTAAATCACGTAAAACTGCAAAAACCAGGCAAAATCCCACATCCTGAATTCAAACTCAAACACGAGAACCCCAACTGAAATTAACAAACTAAAACTAACTAAAAACCCGATTTTTACAAGAGAAATGCCCCAAACTCCACAAATCACACAAGATCCGAGGAAACCCTTCTATTTCATAACATTTGGGGATTCATGGGCAGGAACCCAGATCCTAAATCGAAAAAAAAAAACGAACCCAAATCCCCATTCCCAGAGAACAATGGGGGAAAACGACCAAACTTGAAAACCCCAAGGGAACAAAAGATCAAAAAGCCCCAAACAGAGGGGTATTTGATACAAACATGGATAGGAAAGTGAAAATAGAGAGGAGAAATGATTGAAAGGGAAGAAGAAGATCATACCTGAAAACATGTGGGTCACAGAATCAAGAGATTCTGCAAAAAGAAGAGACGGTAATACACAAGCAAAGATGTTTCTTTTGCTTGGTTGTATGCAAGTTATGAAGAGGATCCATCGCCCGAGGACGTGTGGATTTCTTTCGGGTTTTTCTCGCTCTGTCCGTTTGTGGCCCACCGAGGATTGATGATAAATTAGGTGTAAATCTGGCCATTGAATATTTTGGCCATGAAGAGAAGCTTTTAGTGCATGGGAATAAGGAGCCATTGCATCAATGGTTTAGATGATAGAACTGTAGACCCACGTTTACAGATAAGAATCCGGGTGCAATTATCGAATCAGTGGTCTGCCCCTGTATGTTCTAAGTGGCCCAAATTTGATCTGAATCAGTTTATATTAAACATTAGATTTAGGGTTATAAACGGGTCGGAACCAGACCCGGAAAGAGAATGTGGAACCGGATTCAGACCCGGAACCATTTTGGAATCGATTTCTTGGCTCCAGAATCATAATCAGGACCATATATGGGATGGGTTTGGATTCGGATCCGGATTCGAGTCTAGGTAAAGAATGATATTTAAAAAATATGATTTTAATAGAGAGTTTAGAAAATTGAGGTAATATGTCGGGTATCGGGTCCACAGGTCCGAATCAAGGTGGAACCGGATCCGGACCCATTTACTTATTAGGGCCTGAATAAAGACTTAGACCCGGTTTTTAATGGGTCGGAAACCTCCGTATAATTGGAGAATCAGATATCCATTTACCTTTCTAATTAGATTGAATCACTTTACCTTACACTGACAAATGTTTTGAACACCAAAACCAAACAACCCATCTGTTTACATTTATTTATTTTTTGGACATAGAGATGATCAAGTCATAACTGTTGCAAGAATCTAAAATTGTCTTCTAACTTTTTATTAGACCGATACAGAACACTTGGGTATATAGATAGGTCCAGTGCCAATTGATCTCCTCCATTGAATATCATAATAATCATGGAACTGTCTAAATAACCCCTGTCCTTTTTATGGATGAACTACGATATTACATAGCCCTAATGTCGAACATGTCCGTACAATTCATTCAAAATCTAGCCCAATGCATCCGAGTTCAGCTCATGCTTGGGCTAGCCTGACCAATGAGCACTTCAACTTGACTTTTAAGCCCATTGGCAAGGCCCAGGCATATATCATCTGTTGGAGAAATGCTAGGGCCTGGGCCTTTTACATGGTTGAAGGCCAATAAGATGGACAAATCATTCTCAGCAAAATGAGAAGAGCCTTGGTATTATGACAGTGGGGATTAAATGGACCTAAGTTTTCCGATATCTGGCCTTTTAATGGTTTTGGAGCTGCAGCTTAAGTTCATCATCCATGTCAAAATTGATGTGATATGGCAAAGATTGACGACAACTAGGACGATGAATGTTATAAACATGATCTCCTGTCTAATGAGCCCGAGTGCTCTATAGAGAGATCCTGAAGTATACAGTTGGAAAGAAACTATTAAACATGACTTTACCTACATGGATCTTAACGGAGGACATGGCCCTAAACAAATTTGATTGGCGTCATCAAATCCATATAGCCGACCCCACCTAGTGGAAAAAGGCTTGGTTTGGTTTGGTTCACTCCAAGTCTCCAAATCAACCTAGCAGTTGTTTTCTGCACGTCCACATTCAAGATTCTACTACACATATCAATACCCAAAGAGAAAAATAGATATGACATTGACTAACCATAAAGCAGAAAAAAGGGTGTAATGTATTACATGTATAAGAAAAGCGAAGGACATGCAACTCTCCCATTGAAGTGAATGAGAAATTAAACATATGGTTCAGAACTTAAGACTCCTATGAGATGCCATTGAAAGCATAACACAAAAAGAAAAGCTTGTATTAGAGTAAAGAAGTCGCAGAGACTTTCAGAGATCATGAGATACACTTTGCCACTCAAAACAAACTGAAGACAATGTATGCATATGCTTAATACAGGTTCCCATGTAATTAGCAGTCTATTTTCAGGTCTCGAGGCCATCCAAACTCTTCTAGAAAAGCCAACACCACTCCATTCGTCCAGCCGAAACCAGTCTGCATTACAAAATGACAGCCCAAAGAAGAAAAAAAGCGGGGTGTTAAGGACAAAAACTTGTCTAGCAAAAGCCTAACATGAGCAAATCTCAAATGACAGTAAATAGTCGCCAATTTTATTCCATAAATTGTCCTTTCTTCCAGTTTCAAGTTCCACTAATTTTTTGCCCCATCTCTTTAGTCCATGAAACACTGGAGGAACTTGGCAAATAGAAATGAGCTATTGGACTGAAAACAAAATTGATAATTCCATATAGAAGTTATAGAAGTAAAACTATTATGTGATTATACTATAGCTTACCTGAGGCACATATTCGCCGCCCCCACCAATCTTCCCACAAGCTTCCACGTTATATTTCTCATGCATTGCACCAGTTTTCTTGTAAGCAGCATAGTTTGTTCTAATCCACCTCACAGCAATATCTTCTGCTAAAGTCCTTGCCTCCCTTAATCCAGATTTCAGTAGACCTTCAACAATCATATGTTGCAATGGAGCCCAACCATTTGGAAAGTCCCTGTTCAGCACAAATGGGTATCTATTCATTTATTACATTTTCTCACAGACAGACAAGAAATAAAAATTAGAAGCAGAACGCCGTTTGGTATTTCTCTCTGCACATCTCAAACATTTTGTGAAGTTGAAGTCCTGCAAATTGACAGTAAGATAAAATAAGTTACCACTGTTGTCCTGAATTTGACAAAGACGTTGCAATTCCAGCATCATGGAGCAATCTGGAGCTTTGGAGACTTTTCATAACCTTTTTCACCTTGGCATCATCTTTACAAAATAAATAAAACATTAATAAATCATTCTTCTGAATCATAAACTTGATATTTATGCTTGCATTTTTGTAGGTCAGAAAAAATTGTCATGTTACAAAAGAGAGTCACAGATGCTGCCATTCACATTACCAGATGTAATGTGTGAATGAATTGATCACTGTAGGTTAGGATAACATGTTATATTAATGCATTATGTTAAATTCACATTTACAAATACAAAGTTTTTTCATCAACATCTTGAAATACTAAAAATGTATCATCTATATAACTTTTTCTAAAATTCATATCATCAAATAAACATTTAGAGGTGCCCCATGAAGCATTCCTATCTGATTTTCACTAAGTTTGTTGGAGAAAACAACCCAAGTAATGATAACAGACACCATAGATGGGAGCTAGGAACTCATAACAAAACAAGATGCCAACTTTTTAATTGGTCACAGTCAATCAAAACATCCAGAGGACTTGGTGTACAGATGAGTCGTGATAACCATAAAATGCCAAAATATGCAGGCAGAAGTACTGACCCGAGTTGTACAACTCAATCCATAGAGGAATGAAGTTTGATGCAAAAATGTTTCTATTTTGATTGTGCACTTCCCAGACATGAGCTTCCTGATGGAAGGAATAGGAAAGGGAGAATACTTCAGAAATGGTGAAGTTTGTAAATTGAAAGAGGTAAGCATTGTAAAATTGTACGCGCTGGTAACCTTGCACGTGTTGTTATTGATGAGCCAATAATCAAGCCACTGGGACATCTTGGCATTCCAAAAGATCGAGTTGATTGCTGCAAATCGAGCGTGAGAAACTGCAGAGAACCTTTCTGCAGCAGAATCATCCCCAGTAAGTCTTGCAAAGAAGGCTATGTCGAGTTCCATCTGGGTAAAAGAAAGATAATAGCCCTCTAAGCACAAATGCAATCATACAAGTAGGAAAATGAAACAGAGAATTGATAAATAGCTTCACTAAATGTCAGCATTTCTAAGGGAGTGATCCCAGAACAAATAAAGTTTCTACATCTCGCTGAAATATTTCAAATCTGATCAGATCAACTGCCAGTATAAAAGTGAATCTCTAATTTTTCTTTTCTTAATTGAAGAATCAATATGATGGAATATGGTTTAGGAAGATGAATAGAATAATTAAAATTTTGCTGCTCATAACATAAGATAAAAAATAAATGAAATAAATAGCAGCCTCTGAAGTCCCAAGTAAATGTAACAATTGTTGCAGCAGTGGAATTAATGGTAAGCAATAAGGAAACTGCAATTAGTCTTTCTGGAAAATTTCTCTACAATACCTTAAGTATGTATGCATTCAGATCTGCAGGTATAACTGACGTTGTAGCTAGTGATGTAAAGTCTGTATGATTCCTGCACAATATAGAGAATGACATTATGGTCAAAGATTCAATAAGATAGTTCTATAAGAAAATGTGTGCATATAATTATTTTCCATTTAGTTTAGATAAAAAGAATGTCATATTGTCCCTCAAGCACCCTTGTTGAAGTCCATACGTGGATTGTAATTAGCGCAGAGTTCCAAACTCCAAAAAGAAGTTGAGATGTAAGGAGAATAAAAACAAGTAACCGTACAGAGAATATAACTACACCAATAATGAGAACAACATATGTTCTAAAAAACATTTCTGTGATCATGTAGTTTTTATCAACAGTAAGTATCTATATAGTTTTTTAAAGGCATGACAAAGCATAGTTTTGCAACTCAAAACTACTCTTGGAACTCATGAATTAACAATGGAACCCAATGATGAATGGAGCCTTTTCTTATTCACCATGGATGCCCGGCCTCTGGAGTCATCACCATTGGCAACCCAGGGAGTCTTCAAATAAGTGGAAACACTTTGCATTCGCATTCACAATAATGAGAGGAAATGAGAGAATTCTCATTGAATTCCAAATGAGAAATTACAAGTACTTATAGAAGAGGGTTGAAAATCTTGCCTATTAGTGACCTAGAAAGGATTTTCTTTTCCGTTTATGAAACTAATTACATGTCAATCTCTTTATTCTTGATGGGATTTTTTACCCTCTTATATCAATCAATTATCTTTATTCGATTACATGTCAATCAAACAATTATCCTCAATCGATGACATTTGAATTAATTATTTTCAGAGATTTAAGATATCTTATTTTAATGTAGGAAACTTTATTGGAAAGTAACATAAGATATCTTATCTTGATGTAGGAAACTTTATTTGAAAGTAACATACTTAGAAAGTAGGTATAGAGTATAGACAATCTGTCCATGGGTCGGCCCAATGGATCAATCATCTATGAGCATTGCCCAATGGGATAGCCCACTATGTTTAGGCCCGATGCTTGGACCCACTGTGGGTTGCGCCCAATTGGCTGGCTGGCAGTGAGCCTAGTTTTGGGCCTCCTTTTGTAGGTCTTAAGGCAAATAGCTGCATCAATGAGTCTTTTGCAGAAAAAAGTACATGTAAATTCAAAATGGCATATTTCATATAGCCATTATGTGCTCAGGTTATTCGACGTATAAATAGAGTTGCCAAGGACAGTTCAGCTAAACAGTAAATGATGGAGCAAATAACCTCATCCACCGTGTACTGAAATCCCATCCAGATTCAGCAGTTGTAGCCAGTTGGCGATAAAATTTCTCCTTTATGGAACCAACCGGAAGCTTGGAAGCAGATTTCTCATCCTGAAATCCAGAGTCAATGAGTTAAAATTATGCATTGCTTAACTTTGATCGTGCATAACCACCACATAATAACACATGCATTTCAAAGTTAGCTGGTGCCTGGGACATACAATAGTCGCACTTTCTGGCCTGGGTTTGTTCCACATTCCATAATATCGACTGACAACATGATTGTGTCCTGTAGCATCCTGTATGGTTACCCTATGGATCCCTAAAAACGAAAAAGAATAAGAGCTGAAGCCACCAAACAGACCCAGTGGAGACAAAAGCATGTAGTAGCTAAATTTCACATGGTGAAAAGTTATATAACAAAGGAAGTCCGTAATGCTAAAAACTATTAATGATACCTGAGTTCCAATAACGATGTTCTTTAACAAGCAAAGGGAGTGCTTTTTTCACAAGTGTCAAATCACCAGTCTTCTTGTATACCTCCAATATCATAGAACTAAGGAGTGGAGGTTGGCTGCAGAAAATTCCACGATGCTCATAGTTCAAACTTCAATCATATAAGGGCTGCAAGCATAGAAAAGTTGGAAGTATTTACACCAAAATATGCAACAACATGATACCCATCACAAAACATCACACATACAATAGAACTTACACAAGAAAAATAGTCTTGTTTGATTCATTATTAAATTGTTTGATTCATTATAAAATGAGAAAATGCATAGTGATATTCATCCTTTGAATGAATTCGACATGTGACAACAAAAGTAGTATAACTGTATAGTTGACTCGTTATAAAATGAGAGGGCATCTAATAGTGCTATTGATCCTTTCAAATGACGGCACAGATGTAGAAGTATTTGCACCCCTTCGAGAGCATGGATGAGATTGCACATTGATCAAGGATGTTAGCACCTTGATTAAGGATGGAAGCCTTACTTGCACTAGGAGTCCTAGTTGGAGGGACTCACAAGGCAGCCATAGACATTCAAAGATCTCTTCAAATTCTAGACCCATGCTAGCGAACCTGAAGAAAGAGAGATAATCTACATATACATTCACAATAGCTCCAGGACAAGTCTTATTTAAGAACACTTACATCAGATTGAAGCATACTGTCAGCTATATTTGCTATTCCTCCAATCAAGTGCAAATTCTATAAAATCAATTAGGTCATATTTAGAGAATATCCCTTTTGCTACTATATAGTTTTTGAATAATATTAGTCTCTCGGAAATATAAAAATCAATTGATGTTTTAGACCTCCATGTAAATTCATGCTGCTCACTAATTGCTGGCAAATAAATTGTATGGAAGATCAAATGAAACATAAGAACAGTATTCAATATACTTTGTCTGTTTTTCCTATTTAGAAATGTTTCAGTATGTCACTTGAAAAGATAATATTCCTCACAGACCAACCATGTTTCAAATTAACCAAACAACTAAAAAAAAAAAACAGTTGAACGGTTGAACCACATACCATTAGTTAGCACCAACTACTAAAAGAAATTCCTTAAAGACAATTGCACTTACATAGGTTACCATCTATGATGCCCAAATACCGATAAGGGTATGGACAAGGACACGGGGATCAGGGATACGACTCTGCACTTTTGGAAATCTACGACACGGATATGGATACGAGTGCCCCAATTTTCTCTTTAAATCACTTTTGAATTAATGAAATTATCATTGTTTATGTTCCTTTCTAACATTTTCTATGTTGAGAAGTATGAAAATTTAAAGAACTATATGAAATAACGGACTTGCTAGGCAGGATATGCTAAACTTATACCCCAGAAGTATCGGTGCAGTATCGGGTACCAATACAAGCATCGTATCGGTCTGATACGGATACGTTGGGCTTATACAAGTATCTGGGTATCATAGGTTATCATTCTCCACAAAGATAAAACAATGAAAAGGCTCTCAAAAGAAGAACCATTACCTCTTATTAGCATAATAAGCCCTCGCAGCGCTCAAGACATACCCATACTTCTTTACAAGTGAAAGAAGATTTAGTGTAATTGACTTGGCAGTTTCATACATTTTGCTCACTAGTAAGCCCCTGCATAACTAGAACACTAATTACACATAGCATGGACAAGTAAGATAAACACCAATTTCACAAAGCATGGACAAGTAAGATAAGTTTGAACATTCGATTGAAGAAGGTTTACCTCACAATCCAATAAGAATCCCAGTAGTAAACCTCTCTAAACCGCGACCCAGGAACCACAAACCGCCCAGGCAGAGGAAGCAGAGTGTGCAAATCAGGCCTCCCTCTCACCTCATCCGAAACTCTCCGACTCAAATTCTTCCACAGCGAATGCACCTCCAGAGCCCAAGCCCTAACCTCCTCATTCTCCACCTTGAGCAAAAACCCTTCCGGCTCCGGTACAAAATCCTCCGGATCGGCCGGCACCAGATCAGTCCCGGCCCTTCCCAAATACCGGTTCACGAACCGGTACAGAACGCTAACCGGGACCGATCCGTTGGGCGACCGAGGGAGCTTGTCGAAGGCGGCTTGGGTGGAGGAGAGGTTGGATTTGAGGGGGAGATCGACGTAGAGCTTGGGGTCGAAGTTGGCGGGGCCAAGGGTTTGGAGGGCGGTGGATTGGAGGCGTTGGAGGAAGGAGACGAGAGGGGTGGTGGGTTCAACGGGACCGGAGTCTGGGCAGGGAGAGATGGTTGGAGAAAAGAGGAGGAGGAAGAAGAAGAAGAGGTTTTGATGGGACATTGAGATGATTTTGGAAGGGTTTGAGGAGAATCAGTTGTGTTGGATTTTGGAGGGAGAGTGATGAGAGAATGACATTGGTGGATTGATTGGGAGGAGCTGTGGTTCATGGTTGACTGTTAAGTCCAAGGGAATGAAGACGGAAGTGGAGCTTTCGGTTCAAATTTTTGGCCGTTGCTGCATTTCTTTCTGTTATTTTATTACTCATTCTCCGGTATGAATGTAAATGGGTCCCAATTCTACAGTGATTATCCTAAGGCAGGTAAAAATCGGGTCTAGATCTTTATTTGTACCTTGATAAGTAAATGGGTTCGGGTCTGGTTCCACCTTGGTTCAGACCCGTGGAGCTGAAACCCAACATATTACCTCAATTTTCGAAAATCTCTCCTAAAAATCATATTTTTTTTCAATATCATTCTCTATTTGGACCCGGACCCGAATCTAGACTTGTACCATATATGGTTCTGGTTTCGGTTTCGAAACAAAAAAACTGGTTCCAAAATGGTTCCGAATCCGATTTCACCTTCTCCCTAACAATTCCGATTCTTGGTCCACCATGGATTCGAACCGAAACTAACCCGTTTACAACCCTATTCTCCCGCCAATGCTATGTCGGGCAGGATGGCACTCGGCACTCAATGAAACTATGAGAGTGAACCCCAACAAATCAAAATTCCATGCTTAAATAAAAAATGAGTAATCTTGCTTTGGCATGAAATAATTGAACCAATAAATATCGGCCTCAATGAAAGTGGATTTGCTACCTAGGATTCTTATTCTATCTTCACTTGCGGAGCAAATTTTGACTCGACCTATGTATCCAGCCCATACCTGGCCTGGATTTGACCTGTTAAACCCAACCCGTTATAAGTATGGTTACAAGTCAAGAAAACTCAACCCACATTTAAATGGGTTGGGTTAGGGTCAACTCGGATAACCTATGCAACCACATAAAGCCTTGTGGTTGATAAAAACCCTAACCCTACTTCTTTGTTTGTAATTAGAGAAAGGTGGAGAACTTCTTGTGTTGTTTCCGTTGTTGTCATCATTAAGGGTTTTACGGATTAAAAAAAAAAAAAAAATCCTCTTACATGACACGTGCACCATAAAAGAGCCCATAGTTTGAGCCATACAAAAAAGGTCCTCCAGTCAAATTTCATAGTTTTTTTGAGCCACAGCTCCTCCCAATCATCCCCAATTCAACCTGAGAGACAATATCATCCCCAAATATAACTTTTTTTTTTTCTCTTTTTTGTTATCGGAGGGTTCTCAATCCTTTCGGCTGGACTAATCCGCCCCAATGTGAAAGTACAGTTTCAAACATACAACCTTCGGATGCAAACCGTGTTCCTAGGTGAACTGAACTACCCCTTAAATTCAAACTGTTGATATCGTCACTCTTCATCTTCTACGTAACTCTTTATCCAGATTTCTCCTCATTCCCGAGTTTCAAGTTTTGTCATTAATTTGTTTTCTTCTTCCTGTTTGCCTTCTCCCTTGATTATGAAAAAGAACAAAAAATCGTATCTGAATCTTTTCATGGAAAAAGAAAAGCAGAGAAACCTTTTCAATTCCATCCTTTCCAAACTGATTTCATTACTGTTTAACCATGCACAGTAATACCTACATCCAGGGCGCCCCCCCCCCCCCATCCCGTGGGGCTGAAATGTTACCTTTGGATACCCCTTGCAATATAATGATTTGACAAATAAAACTGATCACCTCTGCAATAGTTTGATAAGGGTCCTTTGGTTTGAATTTTTTCTTTCTTTTTTGATAAGGGTCCTTTGGTTCTAAAAGAAACTTGGTTCATAAGTAACAAAATTAGACGAATAATAACTTTTTTCTATAATTTATAGGATCAGGGCATGTTTGTTAGAAGAATTGTGAGAATTTTTATCTGAAGGAGTTTAAAGAATTCCAAATGTTGCCCTGTAAAGTAGAATTTCAAATGCTCATCCCAGGGCAGCTGGGATCCAACGGTCCAAAGGACCGTTCGGTCCATGTCCCGGGCCAAAAACCCGGGACAAGTAGACCGGCTGTTTACTATTTAGAATGCTGGAATTTTAGAAATTCATATGGCTAAAAAGTATCTTTTCATGTGATTTGGCATTTTGAATTCTTCACATAAACAAAATATTTGGAATGCTTTGGGAACAAGATATCACATCATGTTATAAATTCCCAATAAATTCAATTCCTTGTCAAAAATTCCTTTAACCAAATCGGCTCTTAGACTAGGAAACTATTCATCAATTTACATAATCTTGTTTCAGAAACTATAACTCAGTGTTAGAGTTTTATAAAAATGTATGAGTAAAAACCACTAGAAGTCAATCATACGATATTTGGACCCATCCACTGTAAATAGAACCAGGAGGGCCAATGCTTCATAAATAAGAGGGATGCTACCTGTTTTCTGCATAAATAATATGGCCACTCATCACATGCAAGGAACGTCGAACCTAAAGAGAACCAATTCCATGCCCAGTTATATGAGAAAAGAAAAATGGATCCATAAAATCCATGGAAGTATTCTCTTGATGGGTAATACGACCAATTTTTAACATAGTTAATTCCATTTCGGTCCTCATTTTAGTTTGACCTCTAAAATAAAATGTTTCGTCTTATTTGGAATTTCGATGAAATGTTTTGGAGCTACATTTTGGAACATTAAATAAAATCAATATATATGTTAGAAAATATGATATTAAAGTATTAAATGTAACTTATGCATTTAATTCGTTAAGATAAAATAATATTATAATATATAAGTATAAAATCTAAGCACATTTCTTACTACCTATGATGCCTAGATACGACATGGATACGGCAAAGATACGTGATGGACACGAAAACGATTTTACACATAAAAAGTTAATTATTAAATACATACAACACGATACGTTGCCCATTTTAAAGTATCCGTGCATCATAACTTACCCTAATAAAGTTTATATACAATTTTCAAAATAATTGAAGTTAATAATATTTAAAATTAAAGTTTGGACACACTCCCACAATATTTCAGCCATTTCAGGAATTTATAGCTCATTTCAATCGAGTTTAGGCCGAAATTTGCCTAAAGACAAAACGAAAAGTTTACACTATTCATTTTGTTGCAATTTCATGGCCCAAATGAAACTTTTTAGCTATTTCGGCCAAAATGAAATGAAAGTAATAATCATGATTCTTAATCATCAGGTGAAAAGTGATTCTTTACGTACAGTAGATGCTCTGAAGAAATCTTCTCCAATTCTTTCCGGACATAGCCCTTTGGTTGATGAGATTAAATATTTGCTGGCTTCTTTTAGGTCACGTTTAGCAACCAAATCTTTGGGAAAAGGATTTTCGATTTTTCTAAGTTGTTCCAAATCCATGTTTAGCAATTGTAAATTCCCAAATATTTGGACGAATGAAAATCTTCATTTGTTAAGATTTTCAGATCCGACCACCCCCCATAAGATTTGAAAATCCTCACCAAAGTGGATTTGCATACCGAACCTTATTTTTTTTAGCTATAAACATCGTTTCATATCAATACTAATGTGAAATCATCAACTATATAAATCCCCGGTGAAGAATCCTTATTCCAATGGTAATGAAAAATCATCAGATCTATGGATTCCTCACCTATTACCAAACATGCTCTTAAGAGTTTTGAAGTTCTTTCATGTGGGTAGGAATGAGAATGTGGTGGCTCATTTGCTAGCTAGACATGCTCAGTTTGTGGAAGAGGCCTTTTTGGTTTCCCATATCTGATCAAGTAACCATTAATTCCATGTAAATTTCCCATAATTAATATCAAGAGGTTTTCCTATAAAAATAGAAAAAGAAAAAAGGTAAGTCTTGATTTTGGCCAAAACTAACATGATCAAGTGAGAGGCTTATGAAAGTTGGATGGTGTCAAATTGAGTTTGTGGCAATTTAGGGGCGGGGGTTGTGCGTCTGAACTCTGAAGGGCTTAAATAGATTTGGAGCAATTCAAGAAAGGGTATAAATATGTGAAAATCTCAAATTGATGATGCGAGAAAGCCAAGTAGTTTAGGAAAGACCTTTGTGGTCTGCCCTATTCTTTGGAACACCTGTGATCAAAGAATCCTCTTTACAAACACCACGCTCAGTCTACCTTTCCACAAGCCCAAATTTGATGATCATTCAACTCTTATTCACCCTTGGATTAAAATCCAAAAAAATGGAGGGCCATAGTTCTAGGTGTTAAGATGATCTAATAGGGTCGACATTTTGTACTTCCTCAGGTCACATTGAGAACTTTCAATCCTCCTTTCCCCATGATTCATATAACCTTAATTGGGCACCCTTGACCAAACTGCACTATCTTATATATAGCCATAAGATAGCCCCTTCCATGATCAAGTTACACCCCTCATGCACACAATCCCCTCTCATGAATTCCCACAACGCCAAATTTGACACACATCCATCCATTACTCACAATTAGATGGAAATTGAAAAGAAAAATCAATGCCTTCTAGAACAACTCTCCATTTCCCCCCTGTGTTCTTGGCAGTGGGGGCCTCAAGAGGTTTGTACTAAAAAAAATTGCTTTATTTTATATTATCATTAAAGTGAAAGTAAGCACAATTCACATATATTATCATTAAAGTGAAAGTAAGCACACTTCACATGCGAATTCTTTATTCTGGATCTGACTTCCATGGTGCATTCAAACACAGCTGATTGCAATTGATACTCTATTCAGAAAACAGAGAAATCATGGTTCATCTAGGTGCAATCTAATGACCAGCCTGCACCTAATTCTAATCACAGTTAACCTCAGGAGTTTGGCTGAGTGGTCAGGACCACAGTTCATCTCTCTTTCAGAGTTAGAGGTCTTGGTATTGATCCCCCGATCCTCCATCTTCAGGAATTGAAGGTTGAGTCTAATAGTACTACCACCTTGGGATTACAGGGTATTTACCCAGCTTTCCTTTGGGTCCGTTGGGATTAGTCCAGCCTACCTCTAATTCTAATCACAGTTAACCCTAAGAGATTGGCTGAGTGGTCAGGACTACGGTTCCTCCTCTTTCTAGATCTAGAGGTCTTGGTATTGACCCCATGATCCCCCTTCTCCAGGAATTGAAGGTTGAGTATACTAGTGCTACCACTTTGGGGTCACGGGGTATTTACCCAGCTTTCCTTTGGATCCGGAGGGATTAGTCCAGCTCAAATGGTTGTAAACCCTCCGATAGAGGAAAAAAAAAAAAAAAAACTCCATAATCACAGTTACATGGTTTTCTTGAAGATTGGATGCTATCATCATCTGCCACACAATTGACTTTTCAGTACATTGACAATTCTTTTGTTGCTTTGCAATTGTAGTCGAATTTCTTCGATCATGGTTGTAATTCCTTACTCCACAGCTGCACCACTCGAAGCTCGGATTTTTGTCAATGTCTGTTTCCTTTCTTCAACCACTTTGATTTGGACTCTTTCTATTGTCTGTTTTAATGGATGAAACCTTCTTGTGGGAATGCTAGCCATTATAAAACTGCAGGCCAGGCCGGCTACTGTTAAATAATGCCTATGGGTCCAACAAAACATCCGCCCATAGAAATCTCCATTAAACTGGATCTTCTTCATTTCCTACTGTGGTATGCATGTCTGATGTCATGAATGAAGCTTTGGCCAAACCCTAACTCGACTCAGTTGCATGCTTGCCTCGTATTATTTTCTACTCTTATTTAGGAGTCTTCATGGTCTGGGTCAGGCTGGAATGGGGTATATCTAGGGTTGGGCCAACTTTAGAAACACGTGTTCGTATTCTCCCCAGCCCGCCCATTGAGCCAATCGAGCTAGGCCTGGCCGGGCTTTCTATCAGTTATACAGGCGTCTTCGTCACTTATTTGGGCAAATCAGTCACTAACTACAAAGCACTACTTATTCATTAGCCGGCCGAACCCTATCACTCAATCCAAGCTCAATCCAAATATTAAACGGGGCGGAATTTTAAATTCAGACCCATCCTGGTACTAAAACCCAAGGCTTACCTAGTCCAAAGTGGGCCATCCCCACATTTACCCCTGTTTAAGCAAACAATGTTCTTCTCTCTTTCACATGCAAAAAAGCTTTCAAAAGTGCACAAGTTACAGGAGTAGATGCGCACTTTCGGTCAAGTCAAGCACAAGGGCATCTGGTGCTTCCACCAAAGTCATTGTAGAATAATAGACAAGTCTCTTCAGCATGTGGGTGACTGAAGATTTGTGACAATGACAATAGCCAGATGGTGACCACAAAGTTGTGGCCGTGAGAGATGCACCTAATAGGAAAATAGGGAAAAATGAAGGGTCTCATCAATATGGATTGACAAGTCCAAAGCCTTGGCCTCAAGCAAAATTGTGGTCTCAATATGGATTATCATTGAGTCAAATATTCCTAATGATCATAGGATAATAAATGCCTATTTAAAGACCAGAGACTTTAATGATACTAATGGCTATTAGACTTTGGAGCCCTTCTTTCCATACCTGATGCATTCATCAGATCATACTGGTTTTGTAATTTACAATATACATTAAGACCTTCTAGACTCACTCTATCATTGATTTGGCATACATCAAATTGCCCGATTCAACTTGTTTTACTGGATTCTCGTCTAGAAGATCATTTACTTTTTGCGGGTTCAGTAAGCAACCATTGTCACCCTCCATCGAATTATTGCGGCTTGGTCGGTCCTTTGGAACTTTCAGTTCAATAATCATATCTTTGAAAATTCCTCACTAGTTTTTCAACAAAGTTGTGTGAGAAACTCATGTTTAGCAAGGATAAATATCTAAAGTTTGGGCCAGTGAATATTCTCATTTTGCTCCTTCATAGAATTTGAGAATCTGCATTTTTATAGATTTATACACTAATACCAATTTTTGTTGTTTTTTTTTTTTCTTTTTTGACCTGTACACATTCATATTGATTTGAAATCCTCAATGAGGAATCCTAGTTTCAAGGCCAATGAGAAATTCTCAAATTTGAAAGTTCCTCACATATTCCTCATCTGTTACTGAATGTGTAAAAATGCATTTGTGGATAAAGAAAATTCTATGTTGAACAGATGTCTATTGCCATGTGAGAAAGGATTATGTGTTTATGGGAACGTTTTCAACCTTTTGGGTGGACTAATCCCTCTCCGAGCCAAGAGGAAAGTTAAGTAAATTTCCATGTAACTCCAATGCGGTAGTGCAGTTTTGAACATACAACCTTCGAGTGTAAACCATGGTCCTGGCCAACTAATCTACCCCTTGAGGTTAATAATAGAGGACTTTACTTTTTGCAAATCTTTATCTTAACTCAAGAAAGGCATCCTCATTCAAACTTAAAATCATTTTCTCTTCTCATTCAAAAAATGTTGAACCAGACTACATAACAAAGAGTTGCTGTATAAAAACTCTAAATAATCTTCCTCATGGAATTTCTATATCACACAAATGCATACTCGGTAAATCAAAATCCCATATTCAATTAAAAGATGATTATAATCTTCGGGCATTAAATAATTGTATCAAGCAATTCAATTTTGAGAGGGCTAATAACCTCCCAAAGCATAGTGTAACATATTTGTGAACCAATCAAGACATTAAGCATTGACCATCTCCCTCAAACCTTTCAGGAATTTGGCTCATGTGATCTCCATTTCGAATACTCCCGACGAGTACGTTACCTCCATACAATACAAAAACGTCCACCACCAGCAGCAGCAGCACCACCAGCACTACAAACACCAGTCAACTGCAGAGGATGGAGTCAAACGAAGCTGTCTCTCTCCTTCCCCTTCACATTCAAACGACATCACCTTCTTCAAATAAAACCTCCTTCCACCCTCTGCAAACCTCCCTGCATTCCACACTCAAAAATGGCAATCCCTCTCCAAAACCCTAAATTCCCCTTCTCCTTCTTCTTCATCTTCATCATCACCATCATCTTCATCTTCTCTTCCTCATTAATGGCAGACTCTGCAACATGCTCCAACTCGGACGGCCCCATAAAACCCTCCACCCCTCTCATCTCCTTCCTCCAACGCCTCCAATCCACCGCCCTCAAAACCCTAGGCCCCACCAACTTCGATCCCAAACTCTACGTCGATCTCCCCCTCAAATCCGACCTCTCCACCGCCGAAGCCGCCTTCGACAAGCTCCCTCGGTCGCCCAACGGATCGGTAGCCGCGCGCGATCTCGATGGGTTCATAGAGCAGCATTTGGATGGGGCCGGGAGCGATCTGGTGGCGGCTGAGCCGGGGGATTTCGTGCCGGTGCCGGAGGGGTTTTTGCCCAAGGTGAAGAGTAAGGAGGTCAGGGCTTGGGCTCTAGAGGTGCATTCGCTGTGGAAGAATTTGAGTCGGAAGGTTTCGGATGAGGTGAAAGGAAGGCCGGGTTTGCATACTTTGCTTCCGCTGCCTGGACGGGTTGTGATTCCTGGGTCGAGATTTAGAGAGGTTTATTACTGGGATTCGTATTGGGTTATCAGGTAACTGCTTGTTTGCTTCACCATTGCTAGAAAACATCCATTTGTGTCTAAAATTGGTTGCCCAGAGACAAAAAATGGTGTTTGCCATATTTGGGTGAGGGCAATTCTATGTGACAGGTAGGTCCATATAAACCTTTTAAAGGGTTTATAGCTGTCCAAAACCATTATAACTGACAAAGAGCACAGTTAAACTGACTATGGATAGGAGGTTTTGATCTTTGAATAACATCTTTTGAGAATACTTGAATTAAAATTAGTATCAACTACTAACCCATCTTGTAAGATTTATATTGCACAGAATCAGAGTCTTTGAAGTTTGAAGACTGTACTTAAATTCCACATGAAACTATGGTATTTTTCACAGCTATGATTAAAAGTGATGGATGATTAATATTAAATTTTGGGTTAGAACAACTAGCAATGAAGTGTAATAAAGCCCCTGCGGTGCACGGGTGGGTGGTATTGCGGCATGTCTTGTGAGGCCCGCACGGAAGTATTATAGTCATGTGGGCTAACGCGTATTGAATATTTTGATAGGTCGACTTGAATCCTCATGACTTGCCTTAACTGAAAATGGGAACCGAGTTATCATGGGAGGTAATATTTTGAGGGCCTCGAAGTCGTCCAAATTCTAGTGATTGGAAAAAATCAGATGGGTGCCGGATTTCATGATCAATTTTAAGGTCCCATGAAACTCAATGAGTGCTGGGGTGTTGGTGTTGTGGTTTGATCATGTCCTTCATGACTAATGGCCCCCCATCATGTAAAATTATTTTGTTTAAATACGACAATGGATAATGTCCATATTAGTGTCAAAATAGGATCAATGCCAGTCCCGCGTAGGTAGGGGGTTTGTGTGAAGGGATTAGATTGATCATGCAGGGCCCCTCTATGAATACTAAGAAAAAGGGTGCCAGCTGCCAATATAAGGAGTGTTCCATTGATCTTCCCATATATAAAGGCCTTTCTTGAATAGTGAATATCTGTAACAAGCTCATTTGGGTCATCTTCCTCCGAATCTTTTCTCATTGCTATTGCTGATGGATTTTCATCATGAGCATGATCATCATTATCATCATCTTCTTCTTCTTCTTCACATGTTAGTTATTCATGCCCTGTGTAACTAATATTCTGGTTGCAGGGGCTTGCTTGCGAGCAAAATGTACGAAACTGCCAAGTCAATTGTGAATAATCTTCTTTCACTCGTAAATGAGCATGGCTTTGTCTTGAATGGCGCTAGGGCCTATTATACCAACAGGAGGTAATAATTCTTATTTGTTTTATTCTGTTTTTTTACTTTCTTTTATAAATAAGAGTAACATGCTTGTGTAACTGTAGTCTTCAAAAGATATCTTCCTTTAGTTCGTGCCTACCATCAAACAGTTTTTCTGTTTATACTTTTATGTGATTGTGAAATGTGGATATCCTGTAAGGATAGCTTTATGGAACTGCAAATGATCTTTTTTCTCGCTTGAAGCAAAAAAGAAAATATATTTTGAATGTTATGTTTCATTTGACCTTCCATGCAATTATTTTATCATCAATCTTGAGAAGCTTGAATTGACAGTGAGGCCTTTCAGGCTATACATCTTTCTTTATTCTGTGTTATATTATCTTGTCCTTCATTTTTTTAGCACTCTTTTGTTCCATTTATAGTCATGGCCTTTTACATTTTCCTTTCTCAGGGATTAACTTGAGCTGGTCCCAAACTGATCCGGTTGATCTGACCCAACCAAAACCCAAATTAGGGGCGGACATTTTCAGTTTTTGTCAACCTTGGGCCAGAAAACCATTGCCCGATTTGATTTTAGGTTGGGTAAATGTTAAAAATGCAACAAATACTAGCATTCAACTTGGATAAAGTTTGGGTCAGCACCTATTGAATTTTAATCAAGTTGGATTTGGGTCAAATCTGATGGAATTTGGGTTTTGGTTGGCCCTTCTACGGTTTGGGTTCAAGTTGGTCCAAAACCTGATACAACCCATACTAGTTACTGTACTAATCTTCCGTGTACCATTCAAAAAATAATTAAACTCGTTTATGAGCCTTGTATGATTGATATTTGATGTGTTTGTATTTTATCTTGTTTTACCATAAATTTGAGGAAAAAAGAGATAAAATACAAACATATGAATTATTCATGGCTCATAAATGAGTTTTAAGTATTTTTTCAATGGTACATGGATACACAATATCATCATTATCATCGAAGCCTCATCCCATCTATGTTTTTAGATTCTGCTTCACTCATTCCTATTCTGGGCAGGATCCTGTATGACTGCAATCTAACATGTTATTTTTCACTAGTGCATTCCATGCCTATATTGGTCTCCCCCTTCTAGCTTCTTGTATCACTTCAGTTCTTCAGAAGGAAGCTGTTTCTAGTTGTCAAGACACATTCCTAAATCATCTCAAATGACATTCCTAGCTTCTGTTTTGCTGCACCCAACCTTAAACTTGATGTTATAATTATTTTTAATTCAACCATTCTTGTTAACTTGTCTTAGCTGCATGTTCTTTTGTGTTACTGGCTTACTGCTTCTAATTTACCATTCAGTTGGTTCAAGGATGCAAATTTAATTGCCACTGTTTACGAGTGACCCTTCTAGTGTAGTGGTACACTGGTACTCAGTGATTGCATAACAATCCACTAGCTTGCCTCCACCTTGTTATAATTGTATACCGGTGCATCAACTTTTAATTCTGATGGTTGAAGTTTGTTGGTTAAGTAGAATTTCTATATAAAATCTCCTGTGCAGTCTAACTTATTGAGTTTTCTTTTTTTTTTTTTCTCTCTGAAATATCGGTAAAAAGAAACTTGCAATCATAAAGATGGGAAAAATTTATGTTGGGGATCATTACCCAGAATTAATAGCACTTTTAACTTTTAAGGGTGTAATAAAGCAGATTTAATAGGTTCTGTTTTCATCTTTTCACTTTTCGTTTATATAGTGGCGGTAGTGGATGTCATTAATAAGGTGATGATCATTTATTTTTCTTTTTTCCTATTATTCTATAAATCCAAATGAAAACATTTAGGATTTTAGCTCTAGCATCTTGTCCCGAGCTTATAATGAATCAAATAGACTAAGATTTTCATTGATTTCGTTTTAATCTTTTTCCGTATGTTTGAACCATATGATAGGTGCTGCAATTTGCATATTTTGTTGTAAATATTCAAATTTTATGTTTGCAGCCATTATATATTGAAGTTTGAACTATGAGCATCGTGGAATTTTCTGCAGCCAACCTCCACTCCTTAGTGCTATGATATTGGAGATCTACAAGAGGACTGGTGATTTGGCACTTGTGAAAAGAGCATTCCCTTCACTTCTCAAAGAACACCATTTTTGGAATTCAGGTATTGTACTAAGTTTCTCAGGCTTGTTGTGTAGTTATTGAAGCAATGTGCATGCATCTCCACTGGATCATTTTGTTGGCTTAAGCTCTCTTGTTACAGGGATCCATAAAGTGGTCATACAGGATGCTGAAGGATGTAATCATGTTATGAGTCGATATTATGCAATGTGGAACAAACCTAGGCCAGAAAGTGCAACTATTGTATGTACTCCTTGCTCCCAACTAACTGCAAAATTTTTGCTTGTGTGCACAGTACCGGCTGCGTGATTAAAAAATGAGTGTGGCACATTTTTAACTTGATATTGACTCTTGAACTTTAGGACGAGGAAACTGCTTCAAAGCTTCCAAGTGCTTCCCTTAAGGAACAACTTTATCGTGAACTAGCTTCAACTGCTGAATCTGGATGGGATTTCAGTACACGATGGATGAGGTTGTTTTGCCTTGTCATTTCATTTTAGCTAAACCTGTCCTAGGTGATTGTGAAATCATGTTATAGCATCATAACTTGCATTCTAGTAATCACATTATTTAGAAATCAGGTAACCATCTTATAATTAGTTGTGCATTCTTTTCCAATTTTTTTTTTTTTTCTTATTCCAATACTGGTGCTACTGCTTTTATTGTGCCTCTCAAATGCTGTTTTGTGCTTTCTGCTGATGAAAACTATCATTAAGATCTAAAATATTCGGATACATCAAAATAGGCAAGCTATCAGTGTCTTATCATATATGAAGCTCAATTTTATATGTAAGATCTGTGTCCTCACTCATATCCATAGCATGTCCTTGCCATATCCATAGTGTCTCTGGGCATCATATATTATGATCACAGAGAGTTTGTCTAGAGTACATGTTCTCATTTTCATTATTATTATCGATCATTTATTGGAAAATTTGCATTATCTATGCACTTTTTTCCTTATATTTGTCTTCCTTATTTGTATTTTGTATTCTGATCAAATTACAATACAATAGTAGGACAATAAAATTGAAGTTGGAGGGACAAAAGACATTCTCTATCTAATTTGAAAATAGAAAAATACGTGTGGAGCTGTGCTTAATTTCTCATAGAACTTTTATGTTGAATGTTTGCCAAGCACTTCTTATCATATTTGTTCGCCTGTATGTTATTTTTCTGAAAAATTTTCTACGTTGTGCAGGAACGCATCAGATCTTGCCACACTGGCTACAACATCAATTATACCTGTAGACCTGAACGTGTACATACTTCAGGTATTTGTGAGAACTTTATCAAAAAGTAAATAGTTGGTGCTAGGCCAACATGTCACTCTTGCTTTTGATCTTACATGTTAAAACCAACAAAAATAAATATAATTTTTTTATTTTTATTTTTAGTATCTCAAATTTGAAGTTGGTTTCCTTGAGGTTTTTTCTTTCAAAAAAAAAAAAAAAAAAAATGATCTTCACTTTTGTACTGGTAGTTTTAGATTTGAATACTTTCTAGGAGAAATGCGAACTTTTTACTAGTAACATTTCTAAAGATGAAGGTAGTTCATCCACTTCCTGAAATAAAGAACAAAGAAGTGGCTCCTGTATTTGCTATTCAGTATCACTCTTTTAGAAGAATTATTGATATTTTAGTGAAGCCATTTATCTGTACCAATTATTATTTTACAATATTTATATGATTCTGTTTCTAGAAAGGAATCGATAAATAGAATTCATGTGGCCGACCTTAACATAGTTGGGACAAGACTCTGTTGATGGTAATGATTCTGTCTCTGCTTTAGGTAAAAGATAGCATGATGGGAGCTAATATTTTTCTTTGTCCAGATGGAGCTTAACATAGCCTTCTTTGCAAGGCTCATTGGGGATCACTCTGCTGCAGAAAAGTTCTCTGCAGCTTCTCAAGCTCGGCATGCAGCTATCAACTCCATCTTTTGGAATGCCAAGATGGATCAATGGCTTGATTACTGGCTCATCAATAGCAACTCATGCAAGGTGAAAATTTTGATAATGCTTCTTTTAAGTTATGAACTTCACCAATTTCTAAAGTATTCTGCTTTTACTAATCCTTCCACCAGGGAGCTCACAGTTGGCAAGGGCAAAATCAAAATGAAAACATTTTTGCTTCTAATTTCATTCCTCTATGGATTGAATTCTTCAACTCAGGTTGGTGATTCTGTCTTCATATTTTGGCATTTATGATTATAAGACTGAGTACATACTGTTCTTGACAATTTGTTTAAGCTTTTACAAAAAGTAGTTGTCCTGTTCCATCGTAGGTTGCAACTTCTTAAGTTTTCCCATATTAGTAAATAGTGTAAATTGTATTTAGAGAGAAGATAATGTATCAGCTTCTCATGAATGATGATATTTCCTTGGTATCAAGATTAGAATGATGGCTTTGTGCCCGCAATATTAGCTCCTGAAACATTAACTGTTAAATTACGAGCAATATAAATAGTCACGATTATGCGGCCTTTAATGTTCAAAATAGACTGATAGAGTGCAATTGTGAAACCGCTTCACAGCTAAGGACAACCCAAAATATTTAATAGGGGTTTTTAAGTTGTGAATGAGGATACACACAGCATACACAGCATTAAATGCAGCTTACAAGAAAAATGCAGTAGCACAATCAGTTTTTTGTTTTGTTTTGTTTTTCTTTCTGATCTGATAATCTTTCTTCTGTAGATGCTTATCAAGGTTACTTGGAAATGTTTTTGTTTTCCTGCTGTGTCAATTGTTTGTTCACAACAACAACGTGAACATTTCGGATCTGCATACATAAGATGAACACTTTTAATTCAGTAGTTAAAACACTTTAAGATTAAAAAAATTATGTAGATAATAAATTTTAGTTTTTCATGATAAAGGCTAATAGAAAGCTATTGTACATGTCAATTCAAATTCGTTGATCTTATCCACAGATTAGATGACTGTTGACAGAAGCATCTAGGTGTTTCCTCTTGTGTCCACCTTACATGACATTTCTGTTTTGACCTATATACACACTCAAAAATCAATTATTATATGATATAGACATAGAAGAATGACTTCATCAATTTTTTGTAAAGATGGCGCCTTGGTGAAGAAAGTTACAAAAAGTCTCCAAAACTCTGGCTTGCTCCGTGATGCTGGAATTGCAACATCTTTGTCAAATTCAGGACAACAGTGGTAAGTGATACTTACCAACTTTGACTCGAAGAGCTGAAGTTACATTTTTTAATTTGCAAAGTGCTTGAGATATGCAAACAGAAACAAAGAATGGGATCTTTCTTCCTCTGATTTCATTAATTTTTTCTCTCTGCTTTTGAGTGTAAGAAATGATTGATAACGATTTATTTTGAACAGGGATTTTCCAAATGGTTGGGCTCCAATGCAGCATATGATTGTTGAAGGTCTAGTGAGATCTGGATCAAAGGAAGCAAGAATTCTGGCAGAAGATATTGCTGTGAAGTGGATTAGAACAAATTATGCTGCTTACAAGAAAACTGGTGCAATGCATGAGAAATATGACGTGGAAGCTTGTGGGAAGACTGGGGGGGGCGGCGAGTATGTACCTCAGGTAAGCATTATATTATGAGAACATTTATGCCGAGATAATCTTTTTTAGGAAGAAATTTATTAAAATCATAAGAGGAATATGCCTGTAGATCTTCTGTCAGAGTGTAGTGAGAACATATTTTCACTTCTACCAAAAAACTTTAAAAAAAAAAAAAAAAAAAAAAAAAAAATGCCTCTTTCTTTGTTACTACTGTTTTTTCCATAAAAATTGAAGCCTGTTTGTCTAAGGGTGTCTGGTGTCCCCATTTTCATTTTCTTTATAGATGGATAACTAATAACCATCGACTTGTTGCCTTTAACACATTCATTTATTTATTAATTTTATTGTGTGCATGATTTGTGGTGCAGACGGGTTTTGGCTGGTCGAATGGGGTAGTGTTGGCGTTCCTGGAGGAGTTTGGATGGCCTCAAGACCGGGAAATAGGCTGCTAATTGGACAGGAAACTGTATCAAGTGTGAATGCATTGTTTGTATTGGATGAGTATGATTCAGTGATTTGTTGCATATAAGGCAACTCATAATAAGATGAATAATTTATAATTGGCATTATTATTTAATACAGATATTTATTGTAACTTTTTTTTTTTTTGGTAAGGAGTAATGCAGTTTACTATACCACCCTGTGTTTTCCCTTTAGTTTTGAAATGCATGGCTGCTGATGCTACCCTAGTCTATGTAGTCTGGCATTCTTCTTATTCTTGTTTGAGAAATGAAGATATATATGCAGGTTAGCAAGTAGCGTAAGCAGCAATGGAGGTGTGACCAAATTGGCACCACAGAGCCTCTTACAGTGAAGGTAACTATTTCATCAAACATGCATTGCCCTGTGATTAGGAGCCGGCTCGGAAATTACCCGAGACCTCTATTTGGACTTTTAACTGTTGGAAAAGTGAAATTCTTTGGTAGATTTCATACATGGTTACTATCCAATAGGGCCTAGGACCACGGTTTGCACCGAGAGGTTATAGATTCAAACCTGCACTACCACACTCGGGCTAAGGGGGTTTACCCAGCTTCCCTCTGGGCCTGAGGGATTAGTCCAGCTCAAAAAGTTGGGAACCCTCCGATAGCCAAAAAAAAAGAAAAACTATCAAATAGGGAGCTGCATCTGGGGAATTGGAAGTTTCATGGAGGCTCGTACGGATCCAATACTTCACCTTTGAGCATGCATAATGGTGCCATTTTCTGCATACCTGTATTGTTAACTTATTTGAATATCATATAAACATTTTTCCTCATGTTGGCATTGGAAAGGTGAAGAATCATGATTGGAAAAACCCATGTAAAGTAACTAGAAAGTACCATTGATGCCCTTAGATATCTTTGGAAACTTGGAACTACTACATCTTTTCAATTGTCTTTCTTGACGTTTGTTTGGATACAAAGAAAAGTGTTTGGCGGAAAGTCCTTACCAAGTAGAGAAATTACGAGAAAACTTTTGGGGGAGAAAGTGTACGGAATGAGTAGTGACTTGCCACTGTTTTTGGTATTTGAATGAGAAAACACACAGGTTTTTTCTCTGCTTAGGAGGGTGTTTTCCCCCCTTTTCTTTCTGCAAATGTTATAAAGTAAGAATCAGTTTTCCTTTAAGGGAAAATAATTATTTCACAATTTTGTCTTCTATGCTTCTCTTTTTATCTTAATTAAAGCTGGGTGCTGTTTTTTTTTTAGCTATGTTAAAGCTGGGTATTCATTTATCATCTCCCTTTAATTCATTTTCTTTCAGAGGGAACATTATTTGAAAGCATGATCTCTAACTTTATTTTCGCAATTTTAACCACTTTCAGGAATTCATTTCTTAGATCCTTAGAAATTCAATTCCTTTCAAATGAAAAGGCCCAAGTACAAAGCATTTTCTTCTGTACATAGAGAAGGATAGCATGTGTTGCAAGGCAGAGGAGCATTTGGTCTTTTATGTGAAAGTTTAAGGGAGTATCAGGATATTAACAGTTTGATCATAATCGGCAGTTAAATCTGGGGCTCAAAAAGAGAATTCTTATGGGTCCAATCAGTGTTGTTTTGTTTTTCCCCTTCTGTTCTCTCTTTTCCTGCGGACTACCTGCTAGTCAGTCCAGATCCTCTGAGGCTTTTAACATAGAGAAATGCTGAGTTAAAGGAGTAGAATTCTGCAATGGGGCCCATTTATCAAAATCCAAACCATTCAAGGGCAGAGCTAAAATGAAGCGCCCTTCTTCAATGTATTGTGGGGCCCCATCTTTTCGAAATCCGAGCCATTCATCAGCTCTTAACATCCTATGTGGTAATCAATGTGTAAATTATTTTTCAAATATGTAAGATGACCACCATTGGATTTTCCTGTATCTGAAATACGTGATGAACTTGCTTTATTTTCTTTGTTTTGGATAAAAATGGAAGGCGTCCCTTATGTGTGATCACTGAAACGGTTAAATTTGCTTTGAAAATTTAAATACAACAAATATGATCGGGGTTAAAGCTGATGAATGGCTTGGAGTTTGAAAAAATGCCCCCCACAACACATTGAAGAAGGATGCTTTTCTGTCACAGTCAATCCAAAGGTAAAGAAACTTGGAATAAGAACTTGAGGATGTCACATATACCTGGTGTTTTTTGGATCTCAACAGGTGAGCCCCATTGTGGAGTTCCACTCATAATTTATCTATGTTAAAGCCTCGGAGGATCTAGAGTTCGTACGAGTTGGCTCAGTTCATGAGCAGCGGAATTCAAGCCATTGGGAAATCAAGATCGGTGTTAGAAGGATGTTAGAAGTCCATGAGCCATCACTATAAATTCATCAGTGGAGTTAGGGGTGTAAAAAAAAAACCGGTAAACTGTCTAACCGAACCGAACCTCGGTTAATAACCGTATTTCACGGTTCGGTTATAGTTACGGTTAATGAAATTAAAAAACCACACGGTTCGGTTCGGTTATGGTTTTACGTAATAATTCACGGTTATTAACCGAACCGAACCGTATGATACAGTTCGGTTAACTGTATGCGGTTAACCGTATCATTTACAAATAAAAGAAAAATTAAGAGGGGCTGAATGAAATATTTCTTATCTTATTCAATTGCTCCTTATGTATCATTTTACCTTCAATTATTTACATTTATCCCCTTATGTGAGGAAGGTATTCCATGATTATTAACTGTAACAGAACCGTTTAATACGGTTTACCGCGGTTACGGTTTTCCACGGTTTTTGTGGGTACGGTTACGGTTATGGTTTTAAAAGACAGAAAACCATGGTTACGATTCAGTTAACGGTTTTCCCAAATTGACCGGTTAACCAAACCATTAAGTGGAGTCCATGTGTGAAATCTAAATTGCTCAAATCAGTCTCCTTGCAAAATGATGCTAGGCGAAACCTTACTCTAATATAGGACCTGGGTCAACTATGAAGTGACCTATGTGATATGCCACTTTGACACTTTCTAAAGCTCTCTCATGTATTTTTACATTTGATCAACATGATGATAGACCCAATTTAGATGGGGTAAGATTTTGCCCGGCCCCACTCTTGAGAACTCTGATTTTTTTTCTCCTGAGTGGCTTAGATTTCATAGGTGGGCCCATATGGATATATAAGGCTGGTCCTCTGAGAACCCGGATTCTGGGAATCTGGGGTATCACATGCGGGACAGTGGGGAATCACATGCCACCCAACAGCCAGCCCAAGCCTTCCTTTTACTTAGAAGATTGGTGCAACGACCTATCTAACCTACATTGCGTCTTTGGTAGTTGCTGACCTTTCTTTCTCCCTCTTTCACTATCACCATCTCTATAAATATAGATAGTGGATAACAAGCCCTAAATAGTAGGTGAAGATCAGAGGATGACAAATTTCAATCTCTCTCTCTCTCTCTCTCTCCCATGGAAAGGCCTCTTGCTCAAATGAGTGTTCCATTGGAAGAAGAAGAATACATGCTTATATGTTCCTTCTTTCTTTTTTGTGGGAATGAAACACTCATTGAGGCAAGAAGCCTTTCATGAGAGGTCCCTTTAAGCAACATGTGGTGGTGGTGCAAAAGTCTTCTCTCTTCGTGAAAGGTGAAGTGAAACGCCCATCTCTCTCTCTCTCTCTCTCTCTCTCTCTCTCTCTCAAAAGGTGGAAAAAACTCAGTTTGCACCATATATAGAGTCTTCTCCACTTAAAAGAGTCTATAGTCCACATCCAAACAACTTCTATGGTCAGTAGGAAAGAAAAGGTATGTGGTTTACTAGAGGAAATCCACACCCCAAAACATTTTATTCTTGGTTTCTTTCTTTAAGAAGTCCTTTACTCCTTTCACAAATATGTTGTTGTTGTTGCTGGTTTTTTTTTTTTTTTTATTATGTATATACCCCCTAAGGTTATAGAATTTGTAAATAGGCTCCTATGGTTTCAATATTTATATATACCCTCTGCCCTCTCATTTTAATATCTTTCATGTCCCAAAATTAGTAGCCTTAGGAACACCATAAGTTCTTTAGAGTAAAATGACATTTTTGCCCGTCTCTTTTTTCATATATGCATATTTTCAAAAGCTTGAATTTGTTTTTCTTTAAATTTTTTAATATTAACAATTACTATAGTACATTCAGTGGGAGAGAGTAACCCTACATAAATTTATCTTTATCAAGACAGGGCCCATTTCATCAAATCTAAATTGATCACAAAGAAAATCTACACTTGTACTTATAATTAGTTATAATAGACCCAATATGTGCACAACCCCTAATTAGATTAATGAAAGTCTCAAATACATGATTAAGTGTCATGTGCATAGGAGAAGTTGAGAGAGATTATTAGGACGGGATAAAATACTGGTATTTTTTATAAATAATATCATACTAATATTTTTTTAATTTAACTTAAGGGCAAAGTTGTTGTTTTTATAAAAATTCAACACAAATCTTTTGGTGGTCGCTATGACTAGTAAATTTGGGGATATGGAAGGTATTAAATTGAAAAGGTAGGGGGTATATGCAAATACTAAAACCACACGGGCCTATTTACAAATTCTATAAAGCCTAGGGGGTATATACAAAGAACTCTTTTTCTTTTCTTTTTTTTTCCATCCTAGGGCAGGAGCTAAAGAGAACATGTACATGCGGGGAGTGAAACTCACACAAGCGATGTGAGTGAATCCACATATGTAGAGAGTGAGAATTCACACACTCACGCATGCGAGTGGAGGAGACTGGAGTCAGGGTTGACCCCGCTACATGGGTCTGGGGCTGGAGCCCCACCCATACCTGACAAAAAGTTGAAACTTTGAAAAACCCCTTGCCCATTTTAAAAATTAATGTTTTTTTTTTTTTTTTTTTTTTTTTTTTACAGTTTGCCCATTTCCCAATATTTCTTCTACATCGAGCCCCCCTCCCAAAGTTGAATTTCATGGGTCTGCCCTTGACTGGGGTCCATCCTTGGTCATCCGGGTGAAAGGCATTTCGCCAACCAAACGAGTAACCCTTGTTCACAAATATGTATTGCTTGATGACAGAAATGCCACACATTTGCATGCCTGGGGAACCTGTGGCCCTTTCTCAGGTGGGGCCCACGGTGGAGGGTCGTTTAATTAAAATTGCTATGATCATAAAGTTATGCCGGGGCATTTGGTGATTCCTGGGTATGCAAGCTTTGATGAGTTCAGGAGCTTCGTGCACAGGGGAAAAGTCTTTCAGGAAGTATCCTTTTTGTCCCACTAGTTTTTTTTTCAACTTGCATGCTCCCTCAACTAAAATGGAAAGTGTGTAAAAAAATAGACCTGTACCACAAACTCAAGGTACGGTGTCGAACTTCGAATACGCAACCTCTTTTCGTTGGGGTTTTCGTATCATTTGTTGGAGAATTATATTAGGGCAATCATGCACGATCAATCAACCACAAACTCACTCAGAGTCCAGGGTTACCGATTACATCAATATATAATCCCCCCTCCCCCAAGAAAGCTTTGATATAATGATCAAAATACCCTTGACCCTGAACCTGGTGATTAGCCAATCTAATGAACCAATCCGGTTAAACCGGAATACAAAACATAAACCCAACACTTACCGCGTGTGCGGACTAGACTCCCTTCCCACTTGTGTGGGCTTTCTTTCGGTGTATGCTGTCTTCCCATGTATGCAGGCTCTCAATTGGGTCCCAACCCTCTTGTGGTTAAAAAAATGAAGATAACAAGCCCACCATATAATCCATTTGAGTGGACTATAAAACAGGGAGTCCTTTTATCATTGATCTGAATAGATCGTAAGAAGCCATATATCAACCCAAAAGCTTAACCTAATAGGTGGAATGCCCAAACACATATATAAAGTCATGTCTAACTCAAGATTTCAGTGATATAGGAAGTAGTACTTCCTAACATTGACTGCACTACTAGATCCATTATGCACTCTTTTGGAAGGCGAACATATGTAGGTTGTTGATCAAGTGATTAAGATGATGATCCAAGCCTCATTCAAATCTTTCGAGTCCCCACCCCATCCTTAGGTGGGCCCAAAAGGACCAGAGCTCAGCATGGGCCCATACATAGAGTAACAAGTAAATAATCATCAGATTTATTGGGTTACCATCCGGTCCAACTAGCTGACCTGCTGCAACTAGACCAACCGCCGTTACAGAGCCGCAACCATCTCCTGCTAAAACAAAGCCGAAAAGAGGGCATGACTGACTACATGAAAGCCTCTTTTCACCTTTACAAGAGAAGAAGAAAAGACCCTCTTTTGATAGGATTGGTGTCTACTTGGTAACGATGAATCCTTTTATCTTTGTTGTGTGTTTTACTATTCTGCTAACCATTTAAAGAAACAAAAAACAAAGGCATCCATTCTTATCCACTAAATTTCAAATCATGTCTTCTTCCACCCACCTCCCCCACCACTCAATGATCCATCAAGTTGGAATTCGACAAACAATCATATATGGAAAAGTCACTTTGCTTCTATTGAGGATGAAAAATATATATATATATATATATATTTATATATTTATATTTTGTTGATGAATCTCACCCATACCCACAAATCAACCTTGGTGATGCTGCAAATATTAGTCCACTATAGGAACAACGGCGGACCCCAGGAAATTCAATTTGGGAGCTCTATGTAAAAGAAATATTGGAGGAAGAGACAAATATAAAAAATTTATCTTTTTTTTAGATATGGGTGAAGGCTTCAGCCCCTAGACCCATGTGTCTGGGTCCGCCCTTGTTAGAAATTGTGGCCAGAGCAAGATTCATTGGTGTTACCACGCATACCCATAACTATGCATCAATAGTACATAAATTCCTATAGTTTTCTTCTTCTCTTTTTATTTTTTATTTTTTATTTTTTATTTTTTTATTTTTTATTTTTTTTGAAGAGAAAAAAAAAGGTGCTCATGGATGGTGCTCATTTTAGACTTTTGAGTCTTATAGTTATAAAGCAGAGTACTTAGGAGATAGTAACCCATATAAATTATAATGATTGTCTTATATTCATGGGGGGTTAAGATCAAGGTGTACCCCTATCTTACAGTAATCTCAGGTAACCTCCTCGATTTTGGGCCCACTTGGACTCTTAACAATCATGGAGGTGCATGGACCTGCTTTGTTTGCATTTGTGTCAAATACATAGGAATTCATAATCAAATGGCCTCCAAGAGGGTGATGGATGACGGATACAAGGAGAGCATGTATTCTTCCTAGGATTTGAATTACTAAGGTGGTGGCTGAGTATTTCTTTCTCATCTCTCCTTGATTTATTTTTCATTAGAGAGGAGATAATGTTTTAATTTTGGAGATATTCACCTTTCTTTCTTCATTTTAAACCATTTTTAGAAAAGAAGAG
Organism: Camphora micrantha; assembly: GCA_003546025.1. Taxonomy (NCBI): domain Eukaryota; kingdom Viridiplantae; phylum Streptophyta; class Magnoliopsida; order Laurales; family Lauraceae; genus Camphora; species Camphora micrantha. The sequence goes on along the minus strand of QPKB01000006.1, from coordinate 19,305,661 downwards.
TTACAATTCCTATTTATTCAATTACATGAAACAAATAAGATTGTAATTTTGTGTGTACATTTTTTTTTATTTTTAAAATTTTAAAGTAATCTTTTGGTATTAGTAAATTTAGAATGAATTGTTGGTTTTGGATTGATAATAGCAGATTACCAACCTGTACTATGCTTGTATTTCAGACTACCCCATGTAGTTTGGTATTTTGTAATAAACCTACCTGAAGTTTAAATTAACATGCAAATAGAAACGGCCGTGACGGAAAAGATGGAATGACGAATTTACCCCTTCATATATAACTCGTGTCTTGCCCTTTTCCATCATTTTGCCCTGTTTTTCGCTTGCGGTTATGGTTCTTCATTGGCGAGGCGATTTTGGGAGAAACCGCCCCCCTTTTCAAAAGGCGATTTGGATTGCAGTTAGGGCTTTGCGATTTCAGAGGTTTCCATCAAGAAGCTTCAGCGAGAATCCATCAAGAAGCATCAACAATTTCGACGGGAAAGGAGAAAAGTGGTGGAATCTCCCCTTCAAACCTCACGAGGTAAATGCTCAAGTGATAAATATATAATAACATTCTCATCAGCTTCCTCCAATTTTAGCTTTAAGTTACAGTAGCTATAATCATTCCTAGTTTGTAAAACAGGGTATCAACGGAACTACAATAGCTCGACCCTATGACAGCCCCGTTGTAAGCTGAGCACAAACTTACAGTGACTCACCCTTTATACCTTAAGCAAGTGATGTCGGAATTCATATACTTCCATGTTGTAATGCAGGCTCTAAGGTTCTTCATGAGCTCCAATGTGACTGTCCATGGATTGAAAATTCGGAATAGTCCTCTGTTTCATTTCCGATTCGACGGCTGCAGGAATGTACTAATAGACACAATAGTAATAAACTCGCCGCCTCGTAGCCCCAACACAGATGGGATTCATGTAGAGAACTCAGATTCTGTTGGAATATATAATTTAGGGGCAAAAAAGTTTCAGTTTCGCCTCCAATTTCAGAAGACCAGCACAAAAATATTTACTAAAATGTATAATCTCTTTCTATTCTTTTTTTTTAGGCTAGGTGAGGGGCAAAAAAAGTATCGTTCTAAAGCCATTTGGAACAGTAAGTTGCTGCAAGTATGCCCTACAAGCCATTTATACATATATGCCGTTAATACTAACAGAATCCGTCACTTTTGCATATTAATTTAAACTTCAAATAGGTTTAGTACAAAATAACAAACTAAGGGAGGTAGTATGAAATACGAGAAAAGTTCAGGTAGGTAATCTGCTATTATCCCAATTTTCTTAATCCCTATTCTTTATAGCTTTTGTGCTTTCATAGTATTTTTTATGTTTTCTTTCATGGTTCTTTTTTATTTGTATGTTTACATTTTAGTAGAGATTATGGGCTCTTTTAGTTGAGTTTTATGTTTAGGGAAAAATGATCTAAGTTTTTCAAAGTTTTATCCTTAAAACTTTAACAGATTTCCTTTGTTTACTTTAAGTTTTGCTTATTTTATCTGGCACCATTTTTTTCTGTTGTTTCTCTTATAATTATTCTTCTTCTTTTTTATTATTATTGTTATTATTATTTTGTTGTCTTTTAGTTTGTGTCATTGTTTGTTCTTTAAAGAGATTTGTGTCATGCATACGGTTATATTATAAGAGTAAAATTATTAAATTTTAAATAATTACCTATTTATTTAAAAAATAATAGATATTTTCTATTCTGCCACGGGCCAAAAAAGAAAAAAGAAAACAACCCAACCATATTGCTTATTGAATTGCATTGCCAGTCAATATAAAAGAGGACATCTAATTCAAACTCGGTGCCCGATAGCAGTATCAGAAAAAAAAAAGAATTCGACTTTCTTCTCTCTAGGCCTTAGGCCTTGGCTTGGCCCATATAAAAAGTTTGAAACCAGATGGATGTAAATGGTGTCAATAAGAACAGTTAAAAACGGGTTTGGAAGTTTTTTTGGGACCAGACCAGTTTAGGAAATTTTTTTTCCGACCCGATAGCTGAATGGGTCTGATTCCCAAACATGGTTCTAATCTGTATACCTTCTTTTTTTAGCTATCGGAGGGTCCCCAACCCTTTGGGCTGAACTAATCCCTCCGGGCCCGGAGGGAAGCCAAGTAAACTCCTTAGTAGCCCCAATATAATAGTGCAGTTTCGAACCTACAACCTCCGGGTGCAAACCGTGGTCCTAAGCCAATTGAGCTACCCCTTGGGGTTTCTAACCTGTACACTCGCCTCGGCAAATATGCAAGAGCCCAATGTTCTACAGTCTGAGAGGAATGCATTACCTTCCTCTCCTTATGCAGCAGAATGCAGTCCCTGGAGTACAGGGGAGGAGCGATGTTATCCTCCAACTTTCAAATTGTAAACAACAAAAATATATCTACATCTAATTGAAGGAAATTCTCTTGAAATCAATGAAGTGAGAATAATTATAGAAAGTTTTGTCTGCGCTGTATAAGGGCCTGGCTAGTGCCTGATATGCCCTAATCCTCATTCATTTGCATTACAACATTGATAATTTTAATTTTTTTTTTTTTTCTATTCCTAACAGCGGTTGAATCTTCAAAGTTGCAATGTGAGCACCTTACATTATGCCACGGGCTCTAGCCATTGCCACTTTAATTTTGTATGTAATCAATTGAAGTAACAAATTACTAAACATGATATAACATGATTAAAATGCCATAAATATTTGAATCTCTAACATGAATTTAGAACAAAAGTGAGAGTGGATAATCAAAAAGACCAATTATTTAACAGAAATTATGATTAGCAATAATCAAAAGCACAAAAGGGAAAACCACCAGAACCTGAAAGATCTTTCCATGAGGGCACACCACTTTAAGTGGATAAACCAGTTATACAGAGAGTGCTACACAGCCTACACTTACATTCATATCATTTACACAGAAGAATGAGAATGGAATGCCCCTACATGGACATCTTTCAACGAGCTCTGGTCTTCTTGACCTAAATTCTACTTGGCTACTTGGCCAACCTTTCACCATCACAAATAAAAGAATTGTATTATTGAGTGGGAACCAATTGAGTGGCATTATCACAAGGCCCTATTCACAAGGACATGTGATTGTGTACTGGGATTTACATTTGCCATGCAGAGAGTTGGGAAAATCTCCAAAATCAAGCCATGAGCCATTGGGAAAGATAAATAATTGGAGATGGATATATGAATTCCTGCCATCTCTTAGGCATGGAGATGGAGAAACAATAACATTGGAGGCAAAACTACAAAGGAAATACATGAAACTAGAATTCAATGCAAGGAAAAAAAAAAGATTTATTACTTTGTCAGGCACATGAAGGATCCGGACTTATAGTCAGATTAATTGACCATCACTTTTGTGGGATCAATTAGGAAGTATTGAAAGAAAAACAATAATAATGAAAAATTGTAAATTTTACACAATTCCCTATAAGAATCAACTGGAAGAACAAAATAAGATTTGAAACAAAAATTGAGGGTAAGTTTGGATAGATGGAAGAACTTTGCAAGTTTCCAATTTCACCTGTTACTGAAAATATTGAAATATTAAGAGGTCAACGTAAATTATAATTATAATTATAATCATATATATGGGAGGTATTCAAGTGCATACAAAAGACCTTTTGTACTTGAAACTTCCCAAAAAGGGATATCCCTCACCACACATGGTGAGGGATAGATGCACTTGAATATTTCCATATATATATATATATATATATAAAACACATTAGCATCATCATCAAAGCCGTGTCCCAACAATATTGGGATCTGCTACATGAATTCTATTTAGACATTACAATCTATCCTAAGCCAAATCCTCGATTAGATTGTGGTTCTTCGTATCTATCTTTACTATTTTCATCTATGTCCTCTTCGGCCTACCTTTCTCCTTGGTGGGCTATCAACATGTACAGAAAACTTTTCCTCAACAGAGCCGCTGTTGGCCAGCGTTGAACATGTCTAAATCGTCTCAAACAAGGTTTTTCTGAATTTATCACCTATTAATGCTACCCATAAATACTCTCAACAGTGCTCATTTCCATTCTATCTTTCCTAGTTTTACTACACATTCATTTTAACTTTCTCATCACTATTACACTTTGTGAATGTGTTACTTCTTGATTGGCCAATATTGTGATCCATAGGTTATAGGGAGTCAAAACGTTGTTATGTAAAACTTTCATTTCAATCTTGTTGGTATATATCAATTACAATTTACAAAGCACTCCAGAAGTAAGTCGCTACTTCAATGATCCAGCTCATTTATCTTATGTAAGACATCTTCGCCAATCTCTCAATCTTTATTAATTATCAAGCCAAGGTATAGGAGTAAACCTCTTTGCGGTATCTCTTCAGCGTAATTTCTCATTGAAGTTTTAGCTCTTTACACATCCCTATTGAAGTTTCAACATAGAATTGATGGGAGTTGGAATTTCTTCTTTTTAATATTTTTAATGCCAACCGAACAATACATATAAATCAAGGGACAATTACCGTACGGCGTGTCATAAACCTGAAAATAGCCCCAGAACAGTCCAAAGATCTATATTTACCGCAGAGCTGTCCGATCCGTAGGATATCGCAGCGTGTGATATCCTAGGGATGTAGGATATCCTACAATCACTTGAACAGTCCGTGTATTTATTTTTTTTCTTTATTATGAGACCACCAAACCATCATCCAAACCGTTGAATAGCTGTATGAGCGTAAGAACTGATATCGCGCCAAATTTGAGGCGTTGATTTATAACAGTTATCAAGAAACTTGCATAAAAAAAATGTGGCTTATAATTTATTTTTATAATTTGCAAAACAACGTGACTTTCTTGCAAATTTCTCGATAACCGTGATAGATCAACGGTTCAAATTGGTGCGATATTAGTTCTTACACTCATACAGCTATCCAACGGTCTGGATGGTGGTTTGGTGGTCCCACAGTCAAGGAAAAAAAGAAAAAAACGGACTATTCAAGTCTTCCCGCTTCTGATTGTAGGATATCCTACGGATCGGACAGCTCTGCTGTAAATATAGATCTTTGGACTGTTCTGGGGCTATTTTCAGGTTTATGACACGTCGTACGGTGATTGTCCCATAAATCAATGCTACTGGCCTCAAACTTGGCAACTGGGGCTTTTTTTTTTTTTCTTTCTTTTGGTACCTAAGACAAGGGAGCTTGGGCCAATGCATGAGGAAGGAAGTCTGCACAAGTAGGAAAGGAGCTCACACAGATGGAAAGAGGACCTATGGATTAAACTCTAGGCACCTTAGCGCAAGTGCAAACTTAAGTGTTCCGACGCGGGTGCAACCGTGCTTGCGATATTTGAAAGTTTTTTTAAATAATATCTTAATGCTTTTTATTTTCTTATTTAAATTCTTAACTTGACCTTCTCGGCACCACCCAAATGTAAATCCTAGGTTCGCCATTGCTTGAGCGAGAGACGGAGTTGCTTACCAACAGACCAACCTTGGTGGCTTAGTTCTTATGGGTGTGGGTTTGTTCTTTTTTATTCTTTTTTTTTTTTTTTCTTTCTAAACAAGTGCTAATTTTTCTAGTCGAATTTATGGAGTGGGCCCACTTGTCCTTTTCAGCTGTGGTCGGTTCCGACTTCCGACCATCGTTTCCGTGTTGCATTGCTGGGCGAAAGCTAATCCAATTGAGTTGAGAATTTGACCAAACTGCTGGAGTGGGGCCCACTTGACTTCATCATCTGCTGTCACTTAATATTATTTCCGTGTTTAATACGACCGCTCACCGGTCAGTCAAAACCAAAGGATCAAGCCTTCTGATTCAAACAAAAGAAAAAATGGAACGAACGATCCGTTCATCTTATATGAAATTCGGGTCCAATAGAAGAAGAATAGCCATGTAATTAGATGCAATGAACCAAATAGCAAGTTTCCAATGGAGTGGGTCTCACAAGATGGTTTACTCGTATGGATGTAAATAGGTACTCGATTCTTCAATTATCTGAAGGTTCCGACCAGTTAAAAATCGGGCCTAGGTCTTTATTTAGGTCCCAATAAGTAAATGAGTCCGGGTCCGGTTCCATCTTGGTTTGGACCCATGGACCCAAGACATCGTATTTACCTCAATTTTTGAAAAATTTCTCCTGAAAAATCATGTTTTTTTTTAATATCATTCTCTATCAAAACCTGGACCCGGATCCAGACCCGTCCTATATATGATTCTAGTTCCGGTTTAGGAGCCAAGAAACCGGTTCCGAAACGTCGGAGTCGGATCCGGTTCCATTTCTCCTTAACGGTTTCAATTCCGGGTTCACATGGACCCGAACCGGAACTGACTCGTTTACATCCCTATTCACTCGGCGTGCCATTCAAAAGATGGTGGTATAGTAGTCAATTCCATTTCATTTCGAAAATTTGCTCTCTTTACCAGCCATGTTATTATTCATACCCATTAATCAATCTAATTATTCACTTTCTGATGCACTTTAAATTTCTTTTAATTTTTTCAACATATGGATATATAGATCCAAAAATTTCTCAAAGGGGTCAGTAGGCTAACAAGTGCTTAGCCATGTGTTTTTGGTGGGCAGTCCTGAATGTCCTCACCCTTGTATGAGAAAAGGTAGTGGTAACCCTTGCATGAGTAAAAAGGTAGTGGTCGCGCCTTCTATCTGAAACCCAATCCTCAAACGTCGCGCCTTCTAAAACCTCATGTTCCATTTCAAAAGCATAGGTACTCACATTGTTTTTGGCGAGAAAGGTGCTCACCTTTTCATCTATGCATATCTCCAAGTCTTGAGTTGATTTTACCGTAAGATAAGATAATCGATGATCAATAACATAATTAATGCATAAAACATTATTAATCAAAATCCTAATCTTCCTAACAACAAATGGGCTCCACGATGCCATCCCATTTCTTCACTCACAAGAATTCCGGACGAACAAACAGAATCTAAATAGGGGAGCTCTGTTTGGACGAACAAGGAGTCGCGGGGTAGAGGAAAGAGAAACACAAGTTTTTTTTCCCTCCGACCCCACTTCCGCCCCTGCACCTGTTACCAAGAATTGGAGCCTGTCTGGACGAAACAGGGATCCAGAAACAGGATCCGGACACGGACTCAACACAGGTCAACACGAACACAGTGTAATCATGGAAAGAAGAGTAAGTAGCCAACAAACAGTCGCTCTTTGTACATCGATCGAATTTCAACATTCCCCAAACAGTATCTTCTTCACTTTCCTTACATGCTAAGCTTCCTCCTCCTTAAAAGTCCCATTATACATTTCCTCATTCATCATCATCATCATCATCAAATCAAAACACAAACTACAATCAAACACACAAGAGAAAAACAAAACCAAAACCACCAAAATGAGCGGCAGAATAGTGGTGTTTCCCTTTCATGGCCAGGGCCACCTCTTCCCCTGCACCGAGCTGTGCTTCCGACTAGCCGCCCGAAATCACAATATCACCCTCCTCCTCCCCTCTCCAGCCTTCTCCTCCTCCGCCCTCCACAACCATCCCCACATTCAGATCTCTTTCCTCCAAGAAGAAGAAGATGAGGGAGAAAACAAACAACAAGGACCTCCTCCTCCACCTTTCCCTCCAAATCCTGCACTCACCACCGAGCCCCTCCTCCGATTCCTCCACCGCCACCAGGATCCGATCTGCGCCGCCATCGTCGACGTCATGATGAGCTGGTCCATCGAAACCTTCTCTGAATTCAAGATCCCCACTTTCAGCTTCTTCACTTCTGGCGCCTGCTCCGCTGCCATGGAATTCGGCCTCTGGAAGCTCCACCCGCTCAATCCCACCCTCTCCGGCCAACCCCAGATCATCAAAATCCCCAGCCTTCCGGAAAGCGTCAGCCTCACGCTCGCCGATCTCCACCACCAACCTCCCCCTCCGCCTCTACATTCAAGACACCAACACCGTCCGCCGCCTCCCCATGCAGCCACCCGCCCGGTATGGCTCCACCCCAGAGAGGGTTTCCACCCGGTCCGCCTCCTCCGTCTGCTCCGGGACCGGGGAGGCCGCCGCCGTGGCTGGCAGAAACTGAGGGCGCGGTGGCGCTGATGATGAACACGTGTGATGATCTGGAGCGTCCGTTTTTAGAGTATTTGGGGAAGGAGGTAGGGAGACCGGTGTGGGGTGTGGGCCCGCTCTTGCCAGCTAAGTATTGGGGGGCTGCTGAGTGGGCTGTGCATGACAGGGAGATCCGGTCCGGCCCAAAGAGAGAGAGTAATGTGAGTGAGGAAGAGGTTAGCCAATGGCTGGATCAGCAGCAGCGTGGTTCGGTCATCTACGTAGCATTTGGGACTGAAGTGGGTCCGTCTAAGGGTGAGCTGGAAGGACTAGCAGTGGCATTGGAGAAGTCCAACAGGCCCTTCATCTGGACCATCCAGGATACAGAGGAAGACAGTGAATTCTTTCCTACATCAGGTTTGAAAAATCAGCCCCAGAATAGTCAATTTCTGTGTTGTTAAGTTTGCTGACTTCCTTCTTTTTTTTTTTTTTTTTTTATTCTTACCCCTTATAATGCCATTACTTGAGTGAGGATTTGATTAGAGATGTAAATGGGTACTCCGCTACTCGGATTACCCGGAGATTCCTACCCTTAAAAAATCGGGTCTGGATCCTTATTTAGGCCCAGATAAGTAAATGGATCCGATTCCAACTTAGTTCGGACCCGAGACCTGATATATTACCTCTTTTTGAAAAATCTCTCCTGAAAGTTATATTTTTTTTAATATCATTTTCTACTTATTAAATCCGGACCCGGATCCAAACCCGTTCCATGTATGGTTCTGATTCAGATTCCGAAGCCAAGAAATTGGTTCCGAAACGGTTCCAGGTCCAGATCCAGATCCGATTCCACCTTTTCCGTAACGGTTTCGGTTCGGACCTGGATTCGAACCGACCAGTTTACAACCCTAGATATGATAGGCATTTAGGAATGCTTTATGGTAATTTTAGATGATTAGGATAATGCATGTTTTTTTCAAAGACCAAGCATTTGAAGATCTACTATGTTTGATCAGCCAAATGAACAAAATACAAAGGACATGTTATCATCTTCTATATTTTGCCAACTCTAATGGCCCCCAACATTTTAATATAAACCGGTCAAGTTTTTTTAATTGACCCATTGAACTCCATAACATATAATTTGATGTCTTAAATATTCAAAACTTTTGAGATGATGATTTTTCTTTCTTTAAATGTAATCATGGTGCTCCCAAACAAATGTGATAATGTGATTCCACATGTATGGATCTGCAAATTTTACATATTTGTATCACACCCTTGGTAAAAGGCAAACAACACCTAAGGCAAATTTTTTTTCTTAATTGTGCAGAAGAAGAAGAAAGAAAGGGGAAGGGGCTGTTCATCAGGGGATGGGCACCACAGCTTATGATCTTGAGCCATCCATCGACCGGCGGCTTTGTGACCCACTGCGGCTGGAACTCAATAACGGAAGCCCTGGGTCGCGGCGTGCCACTGCTTGCCTGGCCCATACGTGGCGATCAGCATTACAATGCAAAGCTAGTATCTGGGCATTTGAAGGTGGGATTGATGGTCCGATCGACGGGCGATGGGGCCACGACGGTCACGAGCGACGATATCATCCGTGGGATCGAGAAGCTGATGGCTGATGATGAGACCAGGAGTCGAGCTGCATCCATCCGCAGCATCTTCGAATGCGGTTTTCCATCCAGCTCTGAGGCTTCTTTGGATGCTTTCACTGATCATGTCCATGGAATCTCCCAGCAGAATTCATGAATTTAATGTTATATAGATCCATCATCATCATCATCATCATCATCATATGTATTTTTGTTGTTTTTATCTATTTATATGTAAGTTCCATGAGGCCTTGTAGAGGGAGTGTTATTTTCCACGCTTATTCTTCGACTGGAATGAACATTCAGATGATTGAAACAGTTGATATTGGTTTATTACATGAACTCTGAGCAAATCATTTGTGGCATCTACTGGATGTTCTGTTAGCAATGCTCCAATCTAGATGTATTGTCAGTGTTTGGAACTAAGCAGAATGGATTGTTGTAGTGGCCACAGTATCTAACAGCTAGCCCCAGTACTATCCTAACGCATCACCTGAGTTTTGTGCGAGCAAGGGGCTGATGTGTGATTCTTCTTATTAGTGTAATACACGCAACCAGTTAGACTACTGCAGTTGGCTGACCTTGGCCAGAACTGCTAAGATTTTGGAACTGAAAAATTATGATTGCACTCGCAAAATCTTCATGCACTTGGAATGTCGTCTCTTCATTTGTTTGGTGTAACGCATTTTCGGAGAAGAACAGAGAAAAAATGAATTGATTTTTCTTGGTTTTTGACTTATCGCCCAAGAGGTGGAAATGCAAGATTCCTCCCTTCTATAAAAGTGAAAATCTGCGGGGCTCATAATATCAGAACCTTCTGTTTACACTCAACACACCCTATATGGGTTGAGTTCTGGTCAATTGTGTATGCTAAATGGAGGCTTCTATCCTATCAATGATATAAGAGGGGTCTCATCTTTTATCTAGCAGGTCCCACTTAGATGGGTGGATATACACCTAGTAGTTCTCCAATAGATGGAAGCTAATGAGATCCACGCCAAAAAGCACGATGGCAGGATTCACATATATTGTTGGACACAAAGTAGAAGAAGACGCTCACATATACCCCCAGTTGGAGAACCAAAATGTCCCTTGAAATCTTGCTGATATTAGCCAAACAATCCCCAACTACTGAATAGGTTGATATTGTGAAAAATAACTCTTATTACTGATGTGGGTCAATCAAAGAGAAAATTTGGCCCTTTTTTCACAAACCAATATTGCTTTAAAGTATAAGAACATTAGCCAAACAATCTAGAGTTACTGAATAGATTTTGAGATTGTGAATAATAAGAACTCATATCGTTGATGTGGCTCAATAAGAAGAGAGGATGGGCCTCTTTTTCTAAGACTAATAAAGCCCTTTTAAGGCATAAGAATACTTAACCCTTCTATAAACTATGAATTATATATATCCTTCATGTAAGCACATTTTCCAAACTATAAATTCCTTCTTATCATAATTGAAGCATTACGAATGAGCATTACTTCATAATAGAATACTTTTCTAGGCCCTCTAATTAAGTCAAGCATCTCTAGCTGCACCCCAGGAAGAAAATTAGAATATTTCTTAACAAGAAGGAATCAAATAACTTTCCTACTATAATTCACTTGTAACTTAACAATGCTTGCTTAATATTCTAGCAAGGGGGTAATATAGCTTTCAAGTTGCTTTCTTGTTCCCTACTTTCTCCCATATCCCCCTTACTTTCCTTTGTAGCCAACCCAGCTTTCACTAAGAAGATTACCATTCCATTTTTATCAAGTCTCCTCTCATAGCAACATCTGAGTGAGTTGAGCGTGGATTGGGTCATATCATGATCTTGAGGTCCAGTCTATCACATTGTCATCCAACAAATTCAGCACTATTGGACCTTTTGATAATCCAACCGATCCATTAATTTGCCAACTTAGATCCCCAACTATTTAAGAATGCTTTAACTTTAATTTGAAATCCATTTTGCCACCACTTGACCCCTCTTTCCTCCTTCTGATCCAAATTTATTAATCTTCACTTGATTTAATATAGATTTTAAAATGACTTTGACCGATCAAGTCAATCCAAATAATCAAAGGCTAGATCTATCACACATCCATACAAATCTTCATCATGAGCTACTGCCTCAATGAGCCAAACAATAACCTATTAATGCTTTCTTGAACTGATTTCAAGAGCCTCAAAACTATATGCACACAGCCCAACTGCAAATAAGTTGGTTGGATAATGCGCACCCTTGGTCTCCATATAATAAGGGTAGTAGGTCAAATTTCAAGTTACCATGTTACATTATGCATTATAGTATATGGATGTAGACCTGATTAACCTCTCCACCTCAATCTATATTCAAGTTTTTCATTTTTATAAAATCATACCCTGAGAAGAACACAAGCACAGTTTCTACAGAAACCTATATAACACACTTTATATAAAATCTATAACAGAGAGGGGGCTTGAAAGGCAGGTCCCTCTAAATTCTAATTCATCAAAAACATTACATACCCTTTCAGTTATAGCATCTGTACAGCGATAACCATCAAGTACCAGTTCAAAAACTTTTACCAAGAAAACCAAGCTTTTCCCTACTGTCAACTCACTGGTCTCCATTGATTCCAAAGATCCGAACCTTGTGCATGTTTGGAAACTTTGCAATCACCAGCACCATCACTGCAAGAGTGTTGAGAAACAACATTGGATGTTGGTAGTCTGTTGTGTGAGAGGCTATCAAGTACCTGGGAAAGAATTAACATGAAGTGTCAAAACAATGGTTTAAAAAAATAGAAAAATAAAATTGGAAAATGAACACTACATTATTAAGAATACAAGATTCACTTTTTTCCTCCTTTCATAGGTGTAAAAAGGTTCCCTGGACATTGAGATTTAACAGAAAGTAAAAAGATCATCAAATCAGGGGTCCACATGCAAAAACCAACTCCAGATTTTATTATCCCTTTTCTTTTTCTCTCCCTCATTACCCATGTTCTTTTTCTCTCCCTCTACATATTCTTTTGCTGGGATACAAATATAAAACCAGGATTTACAAATTTAACACATACAAACACCAACCACAACAAGACGACATCCTTTTATATATATATATATATATATATATATATATGGGAAACCTTCTATATATATGGGAAATGTTGAGGATATCAAAGTTGGACTTGTGAGGATCCAAGATATAGACAAGATCCCTATAATTACGGGTCCCTTCATCTGAATGATTTCCCATAATCTTTCTGTAGCAAAGGATCAGCTAAATTAATCCTGAATTTTGGAGATCGATTAAGATGAAGTCCCCACCAAGTGTTGGGACCCTCCTACCTCGAGCCCACAACAAAGAGGTCCCATTGGCCCCACTAGAAGTGTTAAAAAGTCTAAACCATCATCATGGGTTCTATGAACCCATACCACGGAAGACTGCTATTTTCAAAAGATAAATGAGGTAAATGAAGACATGAAGACAAAGCATTATTGTGAACAGCTCATCAAGCGCTCCACAATGCTCCGCAATGCCAAAGATCATTCTCCACCACTAAAGATACTCACCATGCAGCAACACTAACAATGGTGGGCTTATCCACACCAAGTAACTACTAAGGTGCCTTCTCCACCAAGACAAGATGCTTCACCACCAAGTCATATTTCAATAATGGTCCCCCCCTCCCATTTACAAATAGGGGTACGCCTTCCATGAAGGAAAATAGCAAATAATCTAGAGTTTTCTTCCTTCCTTTTTTTCCCCTGTAAGAGTATTGAGTGTTACTGTAGTGAGGTTAATTTGTAGAGTGTGAAAGTGTGCAAGTGTACTAAGTGAAGATCCTCTCTCTCACCTTAGGGGCCTGTTTGGTTGAAATATATAGAATTCTTGTCAGGAAATCTCCATTTGAGAGGAGATAAGATGGGATATATGAAATCCTCGAAAACCAGGAAGCTGCAAAAAGTGGGATTTCCGAACACTGAGAAGGGTCCGAGCATTCGAGGATTTCTGTTTGGGCGGGATTTCTAAAGCATTCTGATGAAAAACAAGAACCCCAAAACTAACGACTAATATCGAATCCAACATAGATAATTTACTCCCACGGCCCACCAATAAATATGGCTCATTTGATGGATTAGAAAATCTCAAAATCCCTAATTAGGAGCCATCCGATACCTTGGTTGAAGAAGATGGTGACTTGCAGTAAATCCAAATCCAAACATTCCCAAGGAGGTTCAGATCTTTTTCTCCGATGGAGGATACTTGCATATACTCTTCTTCATTGGAACGTCTCTGCAAATGCTCTGTTCTCTGACTTCTCTTTCAGCATTCAAGAAAGGAGTCATGAAATTTAATACCCAAAGACCCTTGGCTTTGAGAAGAACGACGATACTGCCACTTTACTTTAAAGAGGAGTTCATCCACATTTCTACCATTGTCATAAATTCAAGAATGGTCCACTTTTAAAACCCAATAGAATTACACCACCGACTCTAGCCAGAGTCATTCACAATGTCATAGAAATGTGATTTTAATTTTTTTTTATCATATATTTTTATTTGGTCCATTTAATTGTGGCTATAATCATGATTTTAAGTGAAATATTAATTCATAGAATAATGTGGGTCAATGTATCCAGGACATGCAGAATCTTGCAGTTGGGTATTTGTTTATTTATGGTCCTTCAGTCCCACGGGCATTGAAGAGATTGAAAAGGCCTACTTCCAACTATGGGCCCACAGAAAACAAGCTTTCGAATTTGGCTCCTATAATAATTATAAATTTATCAAAGCTTGGAAGACACACTCTCTATTTGAATTTAATTTCATTTAATCATTAGTTATTTGTTTGATCTATTTGTTTATAATCATGTAGGTTTTTTTTTTCCAGAATCCTAGTAAATTATCAAATAGAGAATTTCTGAAATTCAAGTTAGACCGACTTCTCAGGCATGAAATCTCAAGATGAATCAGCATTCTAAATTCCGACATTCCTAATTCTCTAAGTTCCAGACATGAATTCTCCAAATTCTTGCAACCAAACAAGCCTCTAGTAGTCACTTGGTCGAGAAGCCACCATTGTTAGTGGTGGTACATGATGAGCCGAATAATCCTTGGCATTGTGCTTAATGAGGTGTTCTCCATAAGGTTATGTCTTCATGTCATCATTTATCTTTTGATAATAGTAATCCCCTCCATGTTATGACTGTCCTTTTGATTCCTAGCAACGACAAAATCATCGAACCCAAGATGATGGTTTTGACTTTTAAAGACTTCCTTGTGGGCACAAGGGGACATATTTGTTGTGGTCTTGGGGTAGAAGGGTCCCAACCCTACGTGGGGACTTGATCCTAACCTCCTATCCCTTGGCCGAGGCTAGATCTCCAAAAATCCAGGATTGATTTAGCCCATCCTTTGTTGTAGAAAGGCTTAGGAAATCATCCAAATGAGGGGACCCATAATTGTAGGACTCTTGTCCAAGTCCTCGCGGGTCCAAGTCTTGAGATCCATCAGAGGATGTTTTTCCGACTTCGTATTTTTTTCAAAAATTTGATCCTCAATCCAACGGTCTAGTCCATTTGGATGGGTGCAAACTCATGTGATACCGTGTAATTTAGGGGGTCCGTGTGTATGGAAGGTTCAGATGGATCATGAGGTGGGCTTGCTGGAAGTTCTCACCATAATACCATAATACGGTGAACACAATTCTCACATGAGCATTCCTCTATTTTATATATATATATATAAATAAAAGAAGACAACATCCTTCAATAAGCATACCATAGAAAATTTAAAATTAAATTAAATGTCAAGGGAATTTAAGGAGGAGATAAGCCCAAGCACGGTCAAAGAAAGCTCATCTCTTAACCACAAGGTTGCTGGAGTCATGTTACCATTCAAAAACAAACAAACAAATAAATAAGGAAAAGGGGGAGAAAAAGAAGTAAAAGACGTAATAATAGAATATGCACTACTAAGTATGAAGTTCTTTTCTAGTATGCTTTATCATAACAAGTGATTCACATAAAGTGTGGAACAGGGCACCTTTCCTTTCGAGGTTATCATTCATGTGTAGAGTTTAGAACCAAAAAATAGGGATGTAGCCAACACACTATTGGTTGCATGGTGTTGGCACCCCAGTATCACACACATGCCTAGGGATTGGTCTTCATGTTGATAGTATTACCCTTTTTTTTCTTTTCTTTTCTTTTCTTCTTTGAAAAAATTAATAGTATCACTCCTGGTCAATAGGCCAACCTAGCCAAAAAAATTAAAAAAAAAAAAGAAAAAAGAAAAAGAAAAAGAAAAAAAAAATGGGGGGTAAATGAATGAATGATACAGGCCTCATTCTCACATAAAAAGGAATTATGGTAAGGAATACTCATAAACCTAATGCATTTCTTTTTTCTTTTTCTTTTTTTTTGAATGGTTAATGCATATCTAGATCCTATTGTATTCTTTGCATTCCCTATATGTGTAATCAAATAACTAGAAAGAAAGTCCCAGGGATTTTATCAATGACAATATGTGTGTCATGTTTTAGATCTTCCTGCAGTGGTCATGTCCCAGATTTCTTTCTGTTGAAAAAATTATGGGATTTCTTTATTATATAAAAAGCTACTACAACGTGGTTCATTAATAGATATTGACCACCAATGACGTAAAAACTACAGTAAACATCCTAATTTTGTGTCGGCAATAAGATGATCTCATGTAAAATCTGACAGGGCGATCTCATCTCCCTCTTTTTTGCTTCCTTCAGAATGATTGACCGATGCTTTTATTGCCTTGGTCAAAACTTTAATCTCCTTAGGAATATAGTAGAGGAAACAACTAGGCACAGTTGTCCCATCCCTCATTAAAATCCTAAGATTCAGAATACAAAAATCCTACGATTTGTATCAAATCCTAGGAAAACTGTGTCTATACAACAAATCCCATTTCCAAGTAAATCCTAAATTTAAAAGCCAAATGACTATTTCTGGTCCCTTTTTCTACTCTTTATCTTTTTCAATTTTTGGTATTTCTATTTTTGAGAGATTATCTATTTGATTGGCGAAACCTCCTAAGATGAGGTTATCTATTTGATTAGCGAAACCTCCTAAGATAGGAATGTGGGGTTTTTTTGGGAATTTTATAGAGAAACAAGGAATAGACAACACTATAGAGCTTTGACTATAAGAATGGGTTTTACCCTACATTCTTTTCCTGTAGGTCTTTCTTTTTCCATAATTTTTCATGAATTACTATAACTTCTGGCAACAATAACTAATCATGTAAAATTGATGATAATTTGTATCTTGTTCTTATGGATTAGAAAGGAAAAATTGCAGCTGATTTTATTTCCTAGTAAAGTTGATATTAAACATATTGGTTATTCACAAATTATATATGATGTATTGGAATATGTCAATATTGTTTTTCAGATATTCGTATCAGTCTTATTTGTCACTATATTGATGTTACCATGGATGGAAGATGAATGGATTGTGACAACCTACAATTTTTATATTTTTTAAATTCATAGTACGCTTTCCAGGTTTAAAAACCCCATAATTCAAGATAAATTCAAGATTTGATATATTCAACCCTTTGAACGATTTGCAATGTAATTTTTATTTTCATAAAAATGATCCCCCATTTGCCCCCATCAGGTGGAATTCTTGTAGTCACTTTTGAGTTTCAACCCCCACCACCAATCCTTGAAACTCCTCTAATTGATAAAATTTACACAATATATAAGATTCTAAAGCCCATCATCCCAAAAGCCTCAGGTACTGGGACTGCACCTGGACATCACTATAGATGGATTGAAAGGCACACATCTTAGAGCCTAGGCATGTACAAGACTTTCTAACTTGCTATTTAAGAGAAAAGGAAAGGGAAACTAACAGGTTAGGGGCTTGAATGTATATTTTTCCTTAATATAGAACTAATCGTCTGAACAGGAAGATTATATATATTAAGACCACTCCACATTTTATCAAGTCATGTATCTCTTGCCAATGTTACTGTGCTGCCACGGCACTTCTCAACCTATGAAGTCTAGATATGGATACATATAACAGTGAGTTCAAGACACTCCGAAAGAACAGAGATACAACCCAGCACTTTCTGAAGTCTGAGACACTAGTACCAATATGGAAATATCCTAAAAAACAAAACTAGTATATTTTACATCATGATTTTCATTACAGAAAGTTGACAGCATGCATGTACATGATTTTTTTTACTAAGTAATAATATTTTTTAGACAAAATAATACAATTTCCAGCCTTTCAAACATGTTCATGCTAAAAACTAAGAAGTTTAACAGAGACTTCTAAAAAAATGATCCGAATAGTAATACAGTAGGATGCACCAAAATAGTCATCCTAAAAGTATCTGCACAGTATCTAATACTAGTTCATCATCGTATACTGTGTATAATGGCATGTTTAGCATATACAATTATCTAGGTATGCTAGCTCACGACTTACAATAATGAGTCTTAGGTGGAGTACTACAATAGAAGACACTGTAGAATATAACAACAAAAAAGCCTCTTTTTAACAAGTGTCTATCCATGTTCCAAATGGGTCTTAATGTACTTCGTGCCATAATTAGTTATAATGTACATATATATATATAATAATAAAAAAAAAAAGGAGTGTAAACAGGACATTGAAATACTCACAACACCACTGGTACAACAGTCAAGAACTTTCTATTGCGAGTGAGTTGCTTGCCATTGTCCATCTGTTCCCACCAAGTCAAACCATTATAGATCCCCTGGTCTTCAGCAAATGGAGTCCCCTTCTTCCAATGGAAGAAGATATAAGTGACCTAAATAAAGAGCCCAAGACTTCCATTAAAAAAAAAATTGTCAATATAAAATAGAAACTAGAAGGATAGTCAGCGCAAACCAAACAATAAAATGAGGAACAAACATTGTTGGCCAATTTATTTTACATTTCCTACGACTATCACTTGAACCCCAACATAAAAGTTCCAAGAAGAAGCAAACTAATTATATATAATTATAATATCATCCTAAAAACTTAGGTTATCAACAATTATATATATACAATAAGAGAGAACAAGTAGTACAGTCTATAGTTAATGCTGCATGCAGCTCTTTGCTCAGGGAAAGGAAAAATTCTCAATTTTTCACTAAGTGGGCACTTAAGAATTTCCAAAGGAGAAAGCGTTTTTCCCCAACCAAAATGACAGGGTATTGAATGCAGCTTAGAGTGCTCGCTACGTGTACAGTAATGACTAACGTTTCAAAAGGCCGAGCTGGACCAGGTCAAGCTGCAAGTGGTGCTCTTTCCAGTTTGGTCAGTTCAAATTGTCCCCTAGGTCCAAAACTAACTCAAAACTGTTCAACAGCTCTCTTTTTTAAACTTTGTATGTATTCTGCGATTATTGTGTAAATGATTTCATAGTCCCAGTTGATCAAGTTACGCTCATGAAGAAACTTGTTCAGATTGAACTGAACTGAACTGTCCACCCAACAATGTCTCTTCTACTCCATTTCTAAAAAAAAAGAGTTACAGAAGAAGTGGTTGGAATCAGAGGGGGAAAAGACCAAATTAGTTATGGACTGTTCTAAGTAAGCATACCCACATAGTAGGGTTTGAGGCAATGATCACCGATTGTTGCTTGGAAAGAGACCATAAAATAAAGAGACAATTGAAAGAGTTGTGCCTGGGGCGGTCATATGACTGGATAGAAACCACCAAAAGAGGCAATCAGGACAGACCGCCAAAAGGGGCCATCACTACATTCATGCACATAACTAATTCGCTAACAAAAAAACTTGACAATACAAAATGCCTACTCATATAACATGAATGAAAAATATTAATTATTCTCTATCTCGAGAAATTTTCTCAAACTTTATGTAGCTTCATTGCTTCTCCTCTTCTAAATACCTACTTGAATTTTCGTTTGTTCATTAGTTGCAACTGCAATCTCCCTATGTCGCTCTAAGTGTTAAAAAAAAAAAAAAACAAACAAACAAAAAAAAAAAAAAAAGAACAAAACAAAACTCAGGCTCAGGTTGCAACTTGATCATCTTCGGGTCAAGTTGAGTTGGCCGAGTTTGAGCACTCACACCAAAACCCATAAAAATGCTTAAATGTGAAAGAAAAAAACCATAAAGAATCTAAAAGTAGCAATAAAAAAAAAAAAAAAAAAAAATCCCTACAACTATAGAATTTAAAAGGTAGTGTGAGTTAGTATTTGTATGTGTGAGAGACAAAGCAATGGAATATGCTAATCCCCTAAAAATAGCATGTAGTATAAATACATCTCTACACAAGCAAAGGAAATAACCAAAAAGTTTCTATAATACTGAAATTTATACACAGTAAAAAAAAAAAAAAACCATTGTAATTGTAAACACTACCTGTGCACCCAATAGACCCATAAAGAAATCCATGTCATTTAAATAAAATCCCAGAGGAAAAACATATGCAATGTGTTTTTTTATATAAGTACATAACAATTAAAATATTATTGCACCAACTGATAAATAGAAATGCACACTAAGGATCCTTATAAGAGCTCTACACCTGCTACATAAGAACAAAACAAAACTCCCTTGGAAAAATTTTTAGGACCTACACAGAAAGGAAAAAACTATTCAGAGCACTCAGTAAACTTTGTCCATCTACATGAAAAAATATATGCAGGTCCATGACTAATCCACGAACCCAATCACATAGAGAGAGTAGAAACCTTATTCTACACCATCACCACAACAAAGCTGCAATACAAATCAATGGTGCACTAAGTCCGTAGCAAATCAAACCTTCTATCCCAAAAAAATTTATCAAAACTTAATGCTTCTTCGAAACCCTAATCCACCAAAATAAGAAATACAAGCAGTCAAAGCCCTTATAATCCACTCAAACGTTGAACATGCCCTTCCATTCCATAAAAATCAAAACTTTAAGATTATACATAAATAAAACCATAGAACCCATAACCCCAAAGCCTAATCCAACAGTAAAACCCTTACAATTCAATCAAAACGGTAAATATGCTACATGCCCTTCCATCCAACAAAAACCAAGGGAATCAGAGAACCCCAAATCCCCAAACCCGAATCCAAACAAGATAATCCAATCTAACACTATCATCAACAACAGCAGATCCAAAAAAAAAACCCAAACTATTCTCAATTCATTAAAGAGATTAAAGAAGACAAAGGAGAGATTTTTTTTTTGGCTTACGACAAAGTGGGCGAGATTGACGATTGTCCAAGCCATGCCAGGGGTGCAACCGAAGACGGAGAGAACGATGAGCCATGAGATGAAGAGGATCAAGATGTATGTAGTCCAAACCCCCGGATACATGAACCATTCCGTGTTCTTATTCAGATCTGGTGGTGGAACCGTTTGCACGTACAGCTTCGCCATTAAAAGAAAAACAAACAAACAAACCAACAACAACTCTTCTCAAGAATGACAACAACACAGTCACCTTCCAAACACACAAAAAAATTTGAAAAAGATCTCAACTTTCGATCTCTTCTTCTTCTTTCTTTCTTGGGGAATTGACGTTTTGACCCCTCTTAGATTTTATTTTGCCAAAAGCATGACTCAATATAGGGTAATGTCACCAGAGTCGTTTGACTCTGGTGCTCCCTATTTTTTGGACTTTTTTGCCCAGGATCCCATGCTATCATGGGATCCGGATGTAAAAATTCTAAAAGTAAATCACATAAAAGTAAAAACTTAAAAGGTAAATCATGTATCTTCTCTGTTCCCCTTTTCACCTTTCCTTTCACCCGTTTTGCTTTTTTCACTTGCAAGAGGAGTCTGGACCCTGCTTACTTCTTCTCCGGTCAACGGCGGAAGCTTATTCTTCTTTTCTTCTCCAGCTACAGCACGAATCTATAAATACTCATTTAATGTAAAATTTCTTTGATTCCTCTTCTGTGTCCATGTTTGAGAAATGGGTTTTATGTTTATAATTTGAGAGATATTTCAGGGACTGAGTTTCTTCTTTTCTGTTAGTTTTTCTCAATTTGCTATGATGTTGGGAAATGGGTTTTATGTTTGCTGATGATGAGAGAGATATCGATAATTATGGTTCTTTTTTTAGAGGGTTTTTATGTTGCGTTGATTTGTGGGAAATGAGTTTTTATGTTTATTGATAATGAGAGAGTTATTTTAGAGGTTGGGTTCTTTTTCCTTGTCGCTTTCTTCTGGATTGGGTGGCAAAAATGGTTTTCTCATTGTGTTTTTGGATGAGAGAGAGATGGGTTCGAACTCTTGGATGATGTCGGAGATGGATTTTCTATTATTTTAAATGTGTTCGTTTGATTCTCTATTATTTTAAATGTGTTCGTTTGATTCTGGAAGATGAAAAATGTACATGAGCTATTTTTTATTTTTATTTGATGGTGATGTTCTTTTGTTTGGTTTCTTTAATTGAAAAATGTTTTGCTTTGTTCTGATCAAAGCAGACAAAGTCTTTTCTGTGTAAAGGAAGCCTAGCATTGGGGAGAAACCCAGTCCTGCAGAGGAAAAAAAGTTCACTGTCTGTTGTTCCATTTTTGTTTTTGTCTCTTCTTTCCTCCCGAGTGCAATCCATGTCAGCAGCAGGCTGCCAAGTGGCCCCATTGGTCTCTTCTATTCCATTTTTTTTTTTAATCAATTGGGTTGTGTTCTGTGCTGGTAGTTGGTGTGTTGGGGCCAACTGTGGGAGAAGTAGTAGTAGTTAATTATTAGGCCTTTTCTTTGTCTAGATCAGTGGCGTGGATGCTTGTGGAAAAAACTAGGTAGGATCTTTTAAAACCTTTTAATTGTTGCCTTATTATATTTAATTATTGGTTATTAAGGATTATGAAATACTTTTGGGGTCATTCTTATTTTATGCATCTCCACGTAAATGTGATTTACAATACTTTCTGCTATCAGCGGGGAAGTATTGCATTTAAAGTATCCTTATTAAGGTTATTCTTACAATGTATAATCCTTGGGTTAACATTTAAAGTATAACAATACTTTCTGCTATCAGCGGGAAAGTATTGCAATGTAGTGTATTGGTCCAGCTTCTCATTTCTAATAGATAAGCTGACATTTAACATGAGGGAAGTATTGCAATGTAGTGTATTTCATTCACTGCCCTTGAATTACATATACTAAGCAATCCCCAATATATGTCGCTAGCATTTCACCAGACATTAGGGGTTTATGCTGATTAGGAATACATTTGGTGATATGTAAGATGATTGTGCATAGATGTGAATAGTACGATAAAATGTTACTTAGAAAATGCTACCAGTTTCTAATATACAAAACAAATAATCCCATGATATCATGGGATAATCCCATGATATCATGGCTTTTCTGTAATGATTTGGGTAAAATGTTAGTCCAACAGCAGATCATTAAAATTTGGACTTTATAGAATTGTATATTCTGCAATCACTACATATTGAATTTTATCTCTCATG
This sequence comes from Camphora micrantha, assembly GCA_003546025.1. Classification (NCBI taxonomy): domain Eukaryota; kingdom Viridiplantae; phylum Streptophyta; class Magnoliopsida; order Laurales; family Lauraceae; genus Camphora; species Camphora micrantha. The sequence continues at coordinate 19,282,616 of QPKB01000006.1, read as the reverse complement.
TGGTTTACACACTTACATTGATGGATTTTATTTTATTATAGATGGCGGAACTCAACCCTGGTCCACTTGACAGAAGCATTCTACAAGAACAAGATTGCCATATTTCTGAAGTGATATGGAGTGGGAGGGTATGTTGAACTTTACGTATAAAACAACACATTTTGTTTAAGTTTTCATATAACTGTGCATGATATATATCAATTTATTATTTTGATAAAGGAAGTGGGACCACTCATTTGTAAGCCGGCAACTATATTGAGCGATAAGTGGTCTTTGAAACGCGACCCAAGAAGCATACGTTCAAGAAACGGGCCTCCTTCACCTTTCGAAATTGCAAAAAATCACGATTGACCATGCACTGATTTCTGCATTAGTAGAGAGATGGAGGCCCGAGACAAACACTTTCCATTTGGCTAGTGGAGAAGCAACAGTGACTCTTGAAGACGTTGCATACATATATGGGCTACCCATCAATGGGAGAGTAGTTACGGGGCGTACATTCTCTAGCCCTACCACAGTAAGTGAAGTGTGTTTAGAGTTGTTGGGTAAACAACCTCAACAAGGCAGTGATTGCAATGGCAGTGACTTAAAATTGACTTGGCTCGTGAAAAGTTTTAGTAAACTTAGTAAGAAATCTTCGAAGAATGAGCAATAAGGGCTACAAGAGCATATCTTTTTTTGTTTGGTTGCGGGGCAAAATTTTTACAAATACCTCTGATCGATGGGAGGCGCATGGATTTTAGAGCTTTTCAGGGAGTTTAAAAAATATGCTTGGGGCCCGGCATGCTTGGCTAACCTTTACCGACAGCTATCAATAAGAACAGTTGCCAAATCAACTGGCAAGCATAAAGGTTCTAAGAAGCCTAGTGTCCACCAGAAGACCTTCGGCGGGCCCTGTTCAACTCTTGCAAGTAAATTCACTTACTCATTTGTACACACTATAAGTAAGAATTATCTAATTTTACTTCATAATATTCTAATAATGCCTACTAATTATTTGAAACAGATTTGGGCCATATCTCGCATGTCAATCGGGCGAGAAATTAAATCAGCTCAACAATGGGACGATCACTTCGAATTTCCCCCTTAGCCGGTTGTGGTCCCGGCGCTTGAAGAGTCACAAAACCTTCTCCACGGTGGAAGTTGTTCGTAAACAACTTGACAACCAAGACCCAGATAATGTAAGCGCTTACATATAATATTTACTTACGGGATCTACATATACGGTTTTACATTTTAAAGTAGATAATGTGCTTGACGTTTTATTTAATAAATGCAGTTCATTTGGCGGCCATATGTTGGTTTTGAAGAGGAATTGGCCAATATAGTGGATGAAGAGGAAATGGAGGTATTCAGCTCACAGACAGTGGTGGTATGTTACTGGATTGTTGAACGCCATAATAGCAATCGCGTGATGAAGCAATTCGGCCTTCAACAAATAATCCCCCCTCCATTATATGTGCATTCAATAGGGAAGATAGGGTCTTGAAGGCCACCGTAGACTATTCAAAGAAAATGCAAGAAGGAATTTAAAGAGTGGAATGATAGAAAGAAATCGGTGCTTGAAGGGGAAGTTGATGTTGATAGCAACCGTCACTCCGATGAGTACTTTTCAATGGTATAAGGGGTATCACCAGATTGAGAATAGGGACGATTTGAAGTTGTGGAAGGCGCCACTAACCCTGACCTTGAGCAACGGCATAATCATACACAACAAGATCCAGGTCCCTCTCAATCGCATCCACAAACAAATTTGTCCGACTCAACTATGATGGAAATTGGTGATTTTGCTTCCATTTACTATTAGGAGTTGAAAACATGAAGAAGCAACCGGATAAGGGAAATAAAGATTGATGAATTCTTGGATAGAATAAGTCGAAAATCATGCGATTTAAATCAGCATGTGCTTCCAGGTTTGTGTGGAATTTTAAAAATGCAGGATTGCATTAGCTCCAGCTCAGATGAGGAGGAGAGGAAAGTACGTGGCACTTACTTATTTGTTGTTTAAACTCTAAAATATTACTATTTATGGTTATGATTGAATTAAATGTTTATATGCATTACAGAGACCAAAACACACATCCGGATATCGGCAGCAGTCAAATGACGCCCAGTAATGTTCCATTAGAAATGACAATGTATCCCATCCCACCAAGTCCAATTCATGTAGATAGCATATCCTCCCAACCTGTTGAGGATGTCCTATCTAGTCCAAGTGGTTTTTTACACCCCTCCACGACCAGTCTTCACGCAGGAAATCTGTTGTAGAGAATTGTCACCAAGGCGAGTCTCTCCCCTCAAAGATTAATAAGGATCAAAGCCCGATACAGGAAGAATACTCTACCTGTGCGGTTTCGGCATACCAGGTGACCAACTTATGGTGCCGCAGTGCTGAGTACAGTCTTACACTTGAGGAGGCCGCCGTACTTGATATTTTTTGGGAATGAATATAAAGCGAAGTAAGTACTTCTGTTAACTTCTCAAGTAAATAAGTTGTAACTTGTGGTTGTTTGGAATTTAATAAGTTGCATATTGCAGTGATCCCTCGTTAGCCAAATTTTTGCACGGTTATCCCAGCTAGCAAATTGCATAAATTCCTACGTAATGAATGGCTAGACACTAAGGTGAGGACAAACAACATACAATAGATAATTGGTTTCAGTCTGTACTACCAAATATTTGATCTCTAATTACGAGTTCTTACCAAAACATTTGCTTGTAGGCCATGGATTATTGGTTTGAAATCTAGCTACTAAGGTGCGGGGTGCTCACTTTTTTCATGCTAGTCTTGCGGTATGATCATACTAAAGCCTCTCACTTGCGTAATTTTCTACATTCAAATGTAATGATAGTCACGTAAGCCTCCAAACAGGAATGGTACAGAGAATCCAAATACACATTCGGGATATCTACCACAACTCGTTTGGATCCCCGGAGAGAAGATACCGATAACGCTTCAGCTCTCGCGATTGGCTGGTATTCCCGATGTGTACAGATAACCATTTTCACCTCTTGGTAGGAAATGTCAAATTAGGAAGATGGGAATATTACAACAGCTTAAACGATTTGTTGACAATCAGTTCTCTAGAATGCTTTGTAAGTATCAATTTCATCAATTTCATCTAAGATCCAATCACAGTTCTTTCAAAACTAATTGTAACGCATGTTCTTTTTCAGACCACTTTCGTTGCATCCCGGCTTCGTGACGATGGTTGGTCCAATCCCTTAGTTGGAAGTTAGTGAGGATACCGGACCTGCCACAACAAGTCAAGTGGGTGAACTAAGTAAGCATTGTTTGAATATATTGTTGATTTCATTATTATTGCATAAAAATTGTAATAACATTAAATTTACGTGTGCAGCATGATTTGTGGGTTTTTTCACTTTGCCTAACGTGGAGCACATTGTCACAGGCCGGCCTATAATTTCAATCAACAGGACATGTGTATTATAGAGCTAAAGTCGTACACGATATGTATCTGCAACAAATGGCTCCTCTTCAGCATCAGTTTAGTCAAGGGCATTGAAGGCACTGAAGTTTGTGTTCTTTTATGATGCAATTTTTTTTTGGAATTTGTAAATGGAAACCATTTGTATTTATAAGTTAATACTTTTTGGTGAATGCTGAATTGTGGATGGGATGATGTTACTGCAAAATTATATCATGGAAATATGTAAATGCTTCTTAAGGAGATAAAACTGGAGAAATGATGTAATTGGAAAATGATTTTGTTATGAAATGATTATTTCCCTACCGAAAGGAAGTTAAGATTGCATTCAGATTGGGATATGGGTTTTTTAGTTTTTTGAATATGATACGTTAAATATGATGTGATTGATATGTTACATTTTTTTTCAAAGGCTATATGATCATCAGGTTAATTTTTTAGAACAAGAATTATTTGTTGGACAATTTCTGATATTTAATTCATATTTTATAAATTAAATTAATTATATTTTCAATGAAAAAATTTAGCCAAAACTAAATATTGTCACCCTTAATTTTTTTTTTCTACTGGAACAGTAGTATAACTTATTCTCGATTAACACTCGACTCATAACTTGGGAGTGAATATTTTTTTTCCAAGGATATAGAATCAGCAGGTTAATTTTTTTAGAGCAAGAATTATTTTTTGGATAGTTTTTGATTTTTTAATTCTTTTTTTTATAAATTAAATTAATTATATTTTCAATGAAAAAATTTAGCCAAACTAAAATATTGTCACCCTTAATTTTTTTTTCTACCGTGGAACAGTAGTAACTTATTCTCGATTAACGCTCGACTCATACTTGGAGTGAATATTTTTTTTCCAAAGGATATAGAATCATGCAGGTTAATTTTTTAGAGCAAGAATTTAATTTTTTGGATAGTTTTTGATTTTTTAATTCCTTATTTTTATAAATTAAATTAATTATATTTTCAATGAAAAAAACTATCCAAGCTAAAGATATTCTCCCTTATTGTTTTCTTTTTTCTGAAGTGGAATAGTATAAAACTTATTCCCTAGTAACACTGGAATCAGTCTAGGAGTGAATGAAGAAATTTCAGTCGTGTGTTTTGAACAAATTTCAGAGAATGCACTCGGCTATAGCGACACATTTTTCGCTATACGCGATAGTAATTACAGAAGTTCCAACCCTGACTTTATAGAAAAATTCCAGTGAGTACCTCCGCTATAGCGAAAATTTTCTAGCTATAGCGAGGTAATAACACATCAGAGGAGGTCCCGAGGTTCCCCGAAACAGAACCCCAAAAAAAACACGGCCCCGCTATAGCGAGACCCGGGCCTCGCTATAGCGAGGCCGCTATATGCGACTCTTGGGCCTCGCTATAGCGAGGCCCGCTATAGCGAGGTCTGGGGTCTCGCTATAGCGAGACCCAGCGCTGTCATCCACACTGGGAGGGTATTTTTGACCCTCCAGGGGCATTTTCGACCATAATTTTTTTTTTTTAAAGTTACAACCTTTTTCCTATTCCTTCAGTCTAACCCTCATCTCCTATTCTCAATATTTGTTCCAGCCATCATCTCCTTCTCTCAAAGTTGTTTGTCTGATATCTTCCTAAGTTGTTGTCTGATAATCTTCCTAAGTCAGGTATCTACTAATTCCTCTTATGTATTTGCTTTGAGGGCTGTTATAGGTACCATTTTCTTCTTTAAACCCTAATAAAAATCGATGCAAGATATCTTCCTTTCTCTCATTTTCCTTTCTACTTAGTCCTTTGTGAAAAAGGGGGTTTTGGGTTTCGAAGCTAGTTGCAGAGGGATGTGGGTTCCATTTCTTTTGCTTTTTATGTTTTTTTTTTTCTTATTGCTGAGGTGGAAAAAATGGGGATTCATTGCTTTTGGATGTTATTTTCCATCAAACTATACAAACTAGAAATGTGGGTTACTTTGGTTTTTGCTTTTATATTTGCAGTTTTGTTTTGTTTGTCTTTGATTTTTTTTTTTAATTTTGGTGATTATTGAAACAGTAGAACTTTCCATCTTCTTTTTTTTTTTTTTTTTTTTTTTGTTTTGTTTGTGCTTTTGAATGCCTGTTTGTGGAGCTGAGGTTGATGGGTTTTGATAGAAATGATGAAAAATGTTTTTTTTTTTAATTTTAAGAAATACCCCATTTATTGTTAGTGTTTGACTTTGATGACTAGAGGCTTTTCAAAGCGTAATTAGAGCTATATCAAGGCAAACTCTGCTCTGAAAGTTATGAGCCTGTGAATCCATTGTATTATTCAATGTGAGAAGGGGATGGCACATTCAAGCCAAAAATAAAGATAAAAAAGAGAAAAGGAGGAGAAGGGGTTGAACATGTTGCTCTGTTTGCCTCTGTTTGAACATTTCTTTCACTATTTCATTTATCATTTTTAATACATTCTTTGTATTTATCATGCTTGATTCTTAAACAAGCTACTTCCTGTCATGACTCATGAGAGGGATGCAATTCATATTTCTAGGGCTGACTCATTGGAGAAAGCAGGTGTTGAACGGGAGAGAATAAAATGGGCAGAATAAGTGAGCAAACCTCTCACGCAGGTAATATTTTATGACCTGTATATAAGATCATACATGAAATTTCTGAATCAGTGTAATCAATTCCAGATTTGGAATGATTGGCCGTTTGTTCCCAGCAGCTATAGCAAGAAGCACGATCATCCTCTTTATGCTTCTTCTCATTGATTTCTTTAATCTCTGCCAATAAAGCTGTCCCATTGCATGCATTTAAAAAAAAAATCCATGAAATGTACAATCATAAAATAAACAGAAAACATGCAGCACATTAGGAAGTGGAATCCAGTGATGGAATGGAACAAAAAGCCAAATTAACTTCATGAGACCATCCAGATGAATAAACTAGTGGGGGTCTTTGAATGTATATTCTCTAGTTGATCAATCCACTTGATTGATGTCTCTTTTTTTATTTGTAAATATTCTAGCTTTATTATATATGTAATTTTTTTTCATAATCTTTCAAGAAAGAAAAAGGCTTGTCAAAGCTTACTTTTTTCTTTATTTACTTTTTTCTTTTTCAGTGGTACATCATGCCTCCTAAAACGTACAAAGGAAAGCGACCAGCTGGGTCTTCCCTCGTTTCAATACTGAACGGTTTAAAGATGCGGAGAGTGCCGCACGTTTTGAATCACACAATTCATCACATCGCAGAAGTCATATTTGAGAGAATAGTTGTACAGAAGGAGCTTAGAGGTACAACGTTTTTGCAGTGGCTTTATCTTACGGTTGCATGGCTCTAATGAACTTAATTAATGAAGTGCTTTGAGGGGCTGGGTACAAGAGTTTTAAATTGCAATATATTCGAAGCTACAAGTAGTGGTTTCAATACTTATTCGTGTTCGGGAAAGACATTGAGTGTGGATGCAAATAAGATTGCTACTGTACTCAATCTCCGGAGACCAAATCGCAGATCCTATCCCATTTCCCCAATCCGGATAACATTCAAATAATCCAAGTGACGTGGCTACCGTTCTCTGTGGTGACCCACTGAATGGAATAGTTTCTGTTTTGAAGATATCCAATATAACCTCTCATTACCGGACGCTCAACACATTTGTCAGTCACAATATTGAGCCTAGAAGCCATACATCTGATCTTGCCTATGAACAAGCTTTCCTTCTCTACTCTTTAGGAAAGGCACCTCGGTGGACATTCCACTGACCATACTTGAATCAATGATGCGAGTTATTCATGAACCACGGAAACTTACTCTTCCGTTTGGTGCATTGATATGCAAAATGATGATTGAGGCCGGCTGCCAAGCATATACCCACGAATTGCCCGTCACTCGAAGACAGAAAATAGATGGCAGAACCCTTACAATGTCTGATACACATGTGCGTCCCCGTCCTCGAGGGGAACAGGGCCCAGTCCAAGCTGACGATGTAGAGGAAGATTTCCATTGAAAAATCGGCTCCTTGCCATTGAAAATTACAGTGTCTGATCAGTCTGTCCAAATTGAACATATTAGAGGAAAGGTGACAGCCGCGTTTTGAACAATTAGAGGAAAGGTGGCAGCCGGTTTTTCTGATATTCGTAATCAGCTGACCGATATGTTCAACCAGCTTTCGTCATCAATGAAGCCCTTCTTCGTAACCTTTTTTATGCTTTTGACTTTGTTAATTATGATTATGTATAACAGCTATAAAAATTCTGAATCTCGCTTACATGTTTTGGGTTTAATATCCTGTCGGTATATTATCTAATGAATGGTGGTGACTTAAGATGTGTGGTCATGTGTCAATGTTACTTGGTCTATTGACTCTCTAAAATAAATACATATGTACTTGCATTTTTAATATAGAAAACAGAGAAGCCATGATATCATGGGATAATCTCACTGATAGCATGGCATTTTTGCAATACATTTGAGAAAAATGTTGGTTAAAAGAAAGGATGCTCATATATTGCTTTTTTATCTTTTTGGTCATGTGTCAATTCACACGCCCAATTCATTATTGATCTCAAATAAATATATAATTTCTATTGATATGTAAATAAAAATACGTATGTACTTACAAATGATTAGACAGTCTATAATATATAATTTGGTCTATTACATTGGTCTAAAAAAAAAACATTAAAATTGCTCATATGACCTTTGCATTGTGGTTAATAACTCAATTTCACACGCTCTATCTATTGGTCTCTAAATAAAATACATATGTACATAAAAATTATACATAAAAATTATACAGTATAATATAACAACCGATAATTCCCATGATATCATGGGATAATCCCATGATATCATGGCTCCAATGCCGTACATTTGGCCATAACATTGGTTCAAAAAAAAAAAAAAATGCTCATATGACCTTCATTTTGTGGTCTTTACTCAATTTCACACGCTCTATCTATTGGTCTCTAAATAAAAATACGTATGTACATGTACATAACAAACTGATATACATGATATCATGGGATTTAACCCATATATCACAGTACATTCATGATAACATTGTCCAAAAATATGCTCATATCCTTCCCATTTGTGGTTAATTTTCACATGCTATCTATGGTCTCCGTATGTACATGCAGATAATCCCATTTCATGGGATGTACCATGATATCATGGCTCCCTTAAAAAAAATTTGGGGCCATAACAAAAAAAAAAAAAAAAAAATGCTCATATGACCTTCCATTTGTGGTTAATTTTTCAATTTCACACGCTCTATCTATGGTCTCTAAATAAAAATACGTATGTACATGTATACTATAACAACTGATAATCCATGATATCATGGGATTAACCCATGATATCATGGCTCCACTGCAGTACATTTGGCCATAACATTGGTTAAAAAAAAAAAAAAAAAAAAATGCTCATATGACCTTCCCATTTGTGGTTCTTGTTCAATTTCACACGCTCTATCTATTGGTCTCTAAATAAAAATACGTATGTACATGTATACTATAACAATGATATCCCATGATAGCATGTATTATCCCATATATCATGGCTCCACTGCAGTACATTTGCCATAACATTGTCCAAAAAAAATGCTCATATGACCTTCCCATTTGTGGTTCTTTTTCAATTTCACACGCTCTATCTATTGGTCTCTAAATAAAAATACGTATGTAATGTTAATATAACAACTGATAATCCCATGATATCATGGGATTATCCCATGATATCATGGCTCCACTGCAGTACATTTTGGCCATAAACATTGCCAAAAAAAAAAAAAAAAAAAAAACAAAAAATGCTCATACGACCTTCATATTTGTGGTTTATACTCAATTTCACACGCTCTATCTATTGGTCTCTAAAAAAAAATACATATGTACATAAAAATTATACAGTCTATAATATACAACCGATAAATCCATGATATCATGGATATAATCCATGATATCATGGCTCCTCTGCAGTACATTGGGCATAAACATTGGTCCAAAAAAAAAAAAAAAAACAAAAAACAAAAAAAGGCTCATACGACTTCATATTTGTGGTTTATACTCAATTTCACACGCTCTATCTATTGGTCTCTAAAAAAAAATACATATGTACATAAAATTTATTACATGTATAATATAACAACCGATAAGCCCATTGATATCATCTTAATCCCATGATATCATGGCTCCTTTGCAGTACATTTGCCATAACATTGTCCAAAAAAAAAAAAAAAATGCTCATATGACCTTCCCATTTTGTGGAGCTTTCATACAACATACAACAATCAGATATGAGCCCCTGCTGCCCATTCAACTTTCTTACTTCATTCATCCACTTCATTTACACAAAAAAAATAAAAAAAAAAGCCCCAGGTGACACGATGTTAGAACCAACAAAATACACAGAGAGGCTTATACATTTCCAAACAAAACAAATGAGCATCAAAATTACATACAACACATCATATACACGTATGACAATCAAAAAAGCTATTATATTGGTCACTTCAATCTCTGAATGGAGGATTTTGCATGACTGACGGTTATGTCCAACTTCTCTACAGTTTGAGCATGTCACTTGTCGTCGTACCCGATCTTCCGTTCTAATCCTTTTTTCTTTGGTCGTCCAGCTTGACGCCTCGCGTGTGAGGTAGGATTAGATGTTCCTGTCTGTGCTCCCACTGATGGATGTCTGTTGTTGCATGCACGATTTGACTTGTAGGTTGCACGGTAAGTTTCAGCAGAAAACCATTCTTCACAAAAATCATATGGTCCGCGACTATCTATAACTTAATTGCCGCCATAGCATGCGAGCAAGGATGCCCATTAAATCCATTGTCGACAAGTGCAAGAACGTCGATCAAGGTGCACAACATCCATAAAAATAGCCAGAATCAATCTGATATTCTTCAGGACCAGCTTGCCTTGCATATAGTCGACGAGAACCATCTTTTTCTTTGTTCAAAAATCTTTCAAAATATGGAGTCAAACGCGATTCTATCATCTGTGAACTATCACGGCGGAGTTGGAAGAAATCCATTATTTTTACACGAATTTCCTCTACCTGCCTTGTTATCGGAAGCTCTCGAATATCCTTCAGTAAGCTATTTGTACATTCAGCTGAATTTGTAGTTAACATGTCGTATCGACCTGCATGTACAAACGCATTCGCCCAGCGCTCTTTGCCGATATTCTCGATGTACGCATGTGCCTCTTCGTTCACATTCCTTAAATCATTCATGTGCCTTTCATAATCACAACTTCTAGAAGACTTCGCTGCGCACCAGAACTTTGAAACAATTGCTTTGTCTTTAAAAACGCTCACGCACATTCTCTGCAATATGGCGACAACAATAACAATGGTTGGCATCTGGAAAAACATTTTTAACAGCTTCAAGAAGACCTTTTTGTCTGTCAGAAACAATGGTTAAACCCGGTAATGGACCAAGGGCAATTTTAAAGCAAGATAAAAACCACACCCATGTGTCATAACGTTCGATTTCAGCTATGGCAAATGCGATGGGGAACAGCCCATGGTTAGAGTCTTGAGTCACAGCAACAAATAACACTCCTGGATATTTGCCACGGAGGTGCGCTCCATCAATGGCGATCAATGGCCTCATATAGGTCTTGAAGGACTGGAGGCTTGATCCAAAGGCAAAGAAGAATTTTGAGAATGAAGAGTCCCGATCCGTATCAAGATGATAAATGGATCCGGGGTTTGTTCGCATCAACTCAGCGCAATAATTTGGCAATATCTTGAAAGATTGTTCATATGAAACCTCGAATTGCATTTAGCGCAAATCTCTTTTGCCCTGTGAGCCTTCCTATAGCCAATAGCAACTCCGAACTCCAATCTAACATCATTTATAATTTGCTTCGGTTTATACTCAGGATGAAGACGTACTTTTTCCTTGATGAAATCGGCTATTAAATTAGCCGTTGCTTGAGGATGATTCGTTCCCCATCATTGGTCTTGAACAAGTATGATTAGGATTATAGGTCCGAACTCGGAAATGAGGCCCTGATTCAACTATTGAAGCATGAATACGCCATGGGCAGCTTTGAACTTCGCACTTAGCAGTAACTTGTGTCCGAGATGTCTTCAAATGCCGCAAACTAAAATTTTTGTACATTGCAAACTTGCTCAAGGTTTTCCTGAATGAGTTGCGATCAATAAAAGTTCTATTATTCCACATAGTATGTGCAGAATCCTCTTGAGTCACAAAATCTTCACTCTCATCTTCCACTGGCACTAGTGTGTCCTCAATATTACACTTTTCCATATCATTGGATTCTTGTCTGTTGCATTCTAAGACTTCTTGTTGGTAGCTAAGATCATTGACACATCTGACAGAATCATGTGAGGTGCCTGCACTATTGTAATCATTGTCACTTTCATCATTCAAGACATCATCCAAATCCTCATTGAAATCCATATCATCATCAGTTTCTTCATGACTTGCATTCGTTTCAGACGCAACCTCATTAGTTGGGTACGAGAAATGCTCATCTACATCTTCTGCGAGATTGACATCTGGATAAGTGTATTCACGGATATCACCCATTTCAGCCCTATAGACATCTCCCATTTCAGCCCTATAGACATCTGACATAGCATCCACATCAAAATTCATAGGTGACTTGCCGGGACAATATAATCTGCAAATGGGCAACGTCCATAATAATTACATTCATCTAAAATACAGCGATTGGAAAAAAACTTGAATATGGAACGAAAACGAAACCTGCTGGTCGGCCCTCTACTCGGTGGGCCCCCGTGATCAATAGTCTTAGACTTTTTATGTTTAGAAGCATGAGTTCTTGGCCTACTTCCACGTGGATTTTCATTGCAACAATATCCATCTCTAGTTCTGGCAGTCTCTTCAACTCGTTCATTCCTTTCATGCATGTACATCTATTTATTAAATCTGTACATGTATATAACTTGGAAAATTATTGTTCTAAATTCTAAACATAACTGGCTTACAAGAAAATTGAAATGGTAATGATCTGCACCGTCATTGATATTTCTACTTAGATATATGTAGATAGAATTTGTCACCTCTCCACATGCTTTGATCATTATCCGAACATCATTGTCATTCTTTATACTAATCAAGGTGAATGCTCTGCCATTTTGATGTAAGTATTGAATACGAGGAGGCTCTTCGGACGTTACCCAATTTATTGCTTGTAGGACACTTTCGACCAATGAGATGTATGTTAAGTTACAATTAACATAGATAGCAGTTTGATCACCACCGATGTAGTTAGGATGAACTCTATCCCACTCAAATTCACCACCGAAGTGGACTACTATAAACAGCTCACCATCCAACATCTTCAAGGAAGTTGATATTGTCCACGATAAAATTGAAACATAAAGGAGTAATATTCATAGTGAGCCATGCTTCAAAGCAACACAATAAAAGAATAAAAAAAAAAACCTTCTGCTGCACATTAATATTTAAAAAGGAGAAAAATTATAATTTATCAATTCTCATTTATCATTTATGCCAACACTAGATCCAACATGTAAACATAAAAATTAATAATAATAATAATAATAAAACCCAATATATAATGGGCTTGGTAAGCAAATATAACAAACACAATCATTGAAAGATAATGAGAATATGTATGCATTCACTTTCCATTTGTGGGTTGAATTCTGGGCAAGAAGTCATAAACAAAGTCATTGTAAAATCATTAACGTGGTTTTTTTAAGAATAACAACTCACAAAAGTAGATGATCAATCTCTCCTAGAAATGATGTTGCTGTATGGTGTGCATTTGCATGTGGTGGTCAAGGACGGCAATGGGCCAGTTGGAGGTGTTTCTTTAATATAAACCCATTTCCCACAAAAAAACCTAAAGACATAGGGAAATGATAAAGAACCAGTTATGAAAACCTCTCTCATATCTAATGATCCAGACCATGAAACTAATTTCACACATCAACCCAAAAGAAAAGGAACCAGAAACTGAGAATCTCTCTCATCCAAAACACAATGAGACAACAATTTTTGCACACCCAACTCAGAAGATAAAAACAACAAGGAAAAATAACCGAATCCCTGAAATAGTTCTCTCATTATCCATAAACATAAAACCCATTTCCCAAACATCAACACAAAAGGAAAAAACTCCAAGAAAAATATTCCAATTACAGAAAAAGAAATTTTACATTAACAAATAGTGCCTCCTTTCTCTGATAGACGAAGAGAGAAATGAAAGTCCTCGTGCTTCTTGCTGTAGCCAAGGGTCGCTGCCGGTCAGAGACGAGGAAGTCGAACCAAACTGCTTCCACCATTTTCGTCAACGCCAAATCTGTTGACTGGAGAAGAAGGACCCATTTCAGTTTCAGTTATAGTTGCACTTCGTTGCAAAGCAGAAGGACCCATTTCAGTTTCAGTTATGGTTGCACTTCGTTGCATAGCAGGTCCAGACTCCTGGAACAACTGAAAAAGGAATGGGCGAAAGGGAAAGGTGAAAAGGGGAATAGAGATAAAAGACGGTCTCTTCTTTTATGTGATTTACTTTTAGAGTTTTTACATCCGGATCCCATGATAGCATGGGATCCTGGGCAAAAACGTAAAAAAAAAAAGGGGTACCAGAGTCAAAAGACTCTGGTGACATTACCCTACACACAGTCATGCTCTTGGCAAAACAAAATCTAAGAGGGGCCAATATGTCAAATCCCCTTCTTTCTTTCTTTTGATCTCTTCTTCTTTTTCTTTCTTTCTATCCTTGTTGTGGATTTTGGAGTGGATGTTGTTTGGGAGAGAGGAAATGTGTGGAATTTGTGGGGGGTGGAATTACCGATCCGATCCAAAGGTAAGGAAATAGATGGAAAGAGGAATGCAAGTAGACAACTTGTAATTTGTGATTTTCACGAGCCGGTTGGTTGGACGGCGGGGTTTTCAACATTTATTTCGGGTCCGTGGCTTAAATTACGCAACTGCCCTTGGGTTTTCCATGGAATTTGTTCAAAGCTCGGCATTCGGTTTTCGTACCGTACGATGCGCACGGGTTTGAAAAGAGCTCAGGTTATGTTGAGTAGTACAGCTCATCATGGGGCCCACTAATATGGAGTGGGACATGAATAGGGGTCCACAAAAATGAAATTGAATCCCACTCGGATCATTGAAGAAGTGATTTTGATATTCATGAAGTTTAGTGGTCTTAGATACTCAATCCAACGGTGGATAAAAGTTAAAGGGAGTCAAATTAAGTCTAGTGTCAAATCTTGGGGATGAGAGTATGAAGGGGAATGCACTGATTAAGGGGGGGCCCACGTGGATCCATGTTTGTTGGGGTATATCTGTCATCATCCAACTCGTTTTTGTGGATTGGCACTTATCCTAATTTACATTTGTCGTAACGGGAAATATTGAAGTGAAAGTCACTTCTCAATTATTAGATGAGAACTTTTTTATAAGGCCCAACTAGTAATTCATCCAAATTTAGCAAGCAATAGGAACCTCCGATAGTCACTAATCTCAAGGATTGACACACATTGGAATGGGATAAACCGTTGGATCGAGGGTAAAATATTTTTTTGAATATGAAGTCGTTAAAGTTGTGGGCCACAGATGAAAGGAGTTAACGGCATGGAGTTTAGAGTCAAACTAGATACTTGGAGTGGTCTCAGATAGATCTTTCTTTCCCCCATAGTCCCATCCCCAAATGGGCCCCACAATTGGTCCCCACAAAAAAAAGTTCTCATATAATACGTGAGAACTAATTCTCACCTAAATATTACCATGTATTAATTATATTCACTATTAGATAAGTTTTTATAAAAAAAAAATGTTTGTAACTCAATATATCGTTAAATGTTGAGACGCTTGAGTTTCGAAAGTAAACGAAAACGAAAGTCCCAAATTTGAAACAATCGCAATATTTCCCAGAATGACAGTTTCCCGAGCGCATATAGTGTTCATGTGATGGTTCACTGATCTAACATCAGTAATCCAACCAGTGTTCCACAGTGGATGGAAGATGTCTCTTAAATCTACCAATTCCGAAGATCCCATTTGGCCAATCCATTGCCTAAAAATGGGAGGTTAAGAAAATAGATTACAAGCATGCAAGAACAAAGACTTGCATACTCTGGAAGTAGTATTATTCATTCATTGATATTCCGAGCTGCAGTTCCTCCAAGTTCCCATCCCTGCAGGGTGAGCACCATAGCAATTTTTTGTACTGCAAATTCAGAAGGAACCACATTTAGATGGGGCCCATTGTCTGCATCAGATAGGATTGGATTATGATCAAGGAATCAGCCCTCTGCTCATTTCTATCTGCCCCATCTAAAGCAATGAGGGCTATGAAATGGACAGCAAAAATGGATTGGAAGGTGTTCATGCAGATTTGGAACAATAGGCTATAAAAAAAAAAAAAGTCCTGTAATTGACATACATGTCCACCAAATTGTTTTAGTTTGTTCTGAAAAATCATAACTGGTAATAATAGCTGTGCAAAGAAAATTTGAAGAACTACCATTAAAAACTCGAAAAAATATAAATCAACCACACACCTGTGCTTCTTAAGGAAAGGTTGTTCTGGTAGTACTAGTACAAAAATCAATCCACACAAATTTCTCATCAGTAATGCAATATCCAACCATTATGGACTAGACATGTAAAGAACCAGACATTTTCACACCCTCATATGACCAGGACTCAGATGAGGAGAAATTCAATCTATTAATACCAACTAATTCCTTATTAGAAATAAACTGCTAAAAGAGCCCCCTCAACCTGACCATGTTACATCAAACACTAAGATGCCTCTCCCTCAGAAGCCTCCTTTTCATCAATGACTTCCTCAGTCCAACCAAGGTTCACAGCCATGTCCTCCACTGCCACCTTGATCACATCTTTTCTAACACCTATATCAGTAGCATACCTGCTCACACAATACATCCCAGCAGTAAAAGTAGCCACCCCAACAGGACCTGCCATGAATAATTTCAGAGGAGAAGATACAAGGGCCGCCAACTTAGCACCAACGAGCGAAGAAGCTTGACCACTCCTTCCCATGCTCGTGTTCTCAACTATCAGAAGACCCGTCTTGCAATAGAGTGCAAAGTCTTCACAGTTGTTCCGGAACACATCATAGTTCCCAAATCCATTTTGAAGGAGATACATAGCTCTGTGGATAACAGTTTCAGGTGGGTCAGATTCTGCAGTTGTGCATGTGCCACCTCGTACCTTGGCAAGGAAAACAGATGCTGGAACCCCGTACTCAAAGCAGTATAGGGAGCCACTGCCAAGGAAGCAATCCAAGCACGAGAGGACCACACCACTGTTGGGCTGTCTGAATCCACAGTCAGGGAAGGTCATACATTCCAATTGTGTTCCTGAACTCGATCTGAAAGAACCAAATGATGTATTTGTGTTTGAAGAGGTATCCTGTTCTCGTGTAAAATGAACCACTTTGTTCCCAACATATACACCTGGTTTCAAGGAAAAGAAATTACCAAAATCTCCACCAGATTAGATATCAATTCTTCAATGATACCAACATTGATGGATAATGAATGAATGATAATATTATGCTTAACTTCATGTTTCATCACAAATTATATATGATGAATGAAAATCACTACCACCACACTGACATCTAGAACAAACTAACCAATTGAAGTCCACAAGGTAATAAATACATGGGTGAATATCAAAGTAGCATAACTCAGTCGAATGCAAGCTGAACAGAGAAATCCAACACATGAGGGCAGGACCATGTTAGGATACTTAAAACTCGTATTTACTTGTAACTCTGTTTACCTGTGACTGAGAATGGCAGAGATCAAAACGACTGATGTGCAGGTAATTCAGGTTATCCAAATTCATGAACCCCCAATCAATCCTCATTTATGTGATTTACCTACAAAGGGTTTGCTAAGATCTAAATGTGCCCCAGTTGCATTATAAAGGAAAAGATGATGCTGACATTTTTCTCGAGTCTTGATTGCCATGGTTCCAGTGTTTTACTTTTACTTTACACACATCCAATATGGCAATTTGGGAAGAACATAAGGTCCTTACACCTTCCCAATATATAAAGTGGCCTGAAAGAGGATGCTGTTAACCATCTTTATGGCTCCATATGGTAGCTGGTGCAGGGCATGTGCAGGCTAATGAAAAAAAATTCACACTAGGCAAGAGTGAAGCAGGTTAGTTAGATCACAGATGGAGAAAACAAAAGCTTCATCCCAAACCTTGCACCCCACCTTTTGGTTGGCATCAATACATTTCCAATTCTTTGCAACCTGCAACTCCAGGTATATTTCAGAAATAGATGAAAGGGAAAGGAAGTGAGATTGAACTCACCAAACTACATGCAAAAGGCTTCTCAAAGAAACTTGAAATAATACTCAAACTATAGTACATGGTGCATCAACCCATAGGAAATATTTTTAGTCTAAGAAGCTTCAGATAGGAAATGATAATTTGAACTCAAAAGATTTATGAGAATCCAAATTTCAATCTAGCCAAAAGAGCACATAGCATAAGAAAAGCCAATGAAGAATGAACATCTGTCCTTGTTCCATAGTTTGAAAAAACTCCAATGTTTGACACCCTTGAGAATTGAATTTCATGAAATTAATCCCAAGTTCGAGTAAAACTTCCCACTAATAGCCAAATGAACTGATGGCTGGCTGGGGTACACATGCAACTGAATTGGGATTTTTAATGCCATCGAATTAAAGAATTTTGAAGAAATACATCCATTGGCACAATTTCACCATACCATTCAATTGAGAAATGATCTCAATCTATAAAATGAAGAGCAAACCTCGTCAACAATTATTCTAAATTCAAACTACCTAAAATCTCAAAAAACCAAACTGATCGTTATCTATCTAACATACTAATCTCAAACATGAATAACGTTACACAGTGATGAGAAATGGCCACATTTGCTTCAATGACACCAAGAGGAGTTCAAGTAGGTGTAGGTCCATCAATAAACATGCTCCAGTCTTGATTAAATGGCCACATTTGCTTCACACCAGAGATTTAACATGAACAAATGTTCTCTCTAATTCCAATTGAAGAAAAAATAATTCTAGAAGAGAGATCAACACTAGATCAGGAACGATAATCTGTAAGGAAGCAGTAATGACCAAGATACCGATTTCCCCATTCCAAACATCACACCATGCATTGCACAAACAAACCAACATCAACATTTCCATGTTTTCAAGAAAACCACAGAAGGCTACCGTCTTAAATTCTGGCAATCTTCTAAGATTTTTCAGCCTTTGGAGGTTGCAAATTCTTATAGTCTTGATATAGCCTCAATCAAGTAATCAACAAGCATCGAGATGCAAGCAAGGGCACTACTCAAGAAATACATCATCAAATTCCAAGACAACCCCACCATCACAAACTTAACATAAACACATTAGGAACCTCAGAAAAAAAAACAATTGACAGAACAGAAGGTAAGTACACAACCCAAACCACCAGATCCATCATCCAAAAAGATGAGAATTCAGCCTATGGAGAAGAAAACCACCCACATTACAATATACATCAACATATATTAGAGGCAGAAAGGAAAATGCCAAAAGACTCAGTTACTGAATCCACATTCTATAGACAGTAAGAAAGCAAAATAAAAAGAGAAACCCAGAAACCAGAATAGCTGAAACTACTGAATTACCATGGTGAGAGTAGGTATAGGCAGCTCTCCAAGAATAAATGTGGTCTCCTGCCTTGATCTGGGCTCTCTCCACTCTGTTAGAAAGAACACCCATCACAGCATTCCCCTTCTCTCTCACCTCCTGTCCTCAAATCTAGTTCCAGAAACAGAGAGAAGACAAAAATACAAAGCCCCCAGCAAGATTCTCTTATAGTGGAAGTCTATCAGAGTAGCAATAGAAAAAAATCCATACTTTTACACACTTCTCTCAGTAAAGATACATAGTGTTTAATGGGTCATCCACCCTACACGTGGCATATTTGTCAGGGC
The DNA here is from genome assembly GCA_003546025.1 of Camphora micrantha. NCBI lineage: Eukaryota > Viridiplantae > Streptophyta > Magnoliopsida > Laurales > Lauraceae > Camphora > Camphora micrantha. The sequence goes on along the minus strand of QPKB01000006.1, from coordinate 19,263,216 downwards.
TGTCCTAATCATTATCATTGTCATTGCAACCTACAAGATGGTTTTAGTATATAGCAGGAGGAAAATAAAAACATAAGGGAGAGATGAAATGAAAACAGTTGTGTACTTTGTGTATTATCCATCGGAATATGGTAGCTATGAAAGGAAAAGAAAAAAAGAAGGAAATGGTAGAAGTGTAGAACACGATAGGGATCGGCAAAGGGCCTTGCAGTTGTATATGAAAGTAGAAAAGTATCACTTCTTTTATGGACGATAACAACAAGAGGGAGGGAAAAAAACGAAAGGGTGGGGGCTTAAAGGTCTCTCCGGTCTCGATCATGATGAAAACAGGTCGGTGTCATTCCTTTTCTGCTCAACCATGTACGTGTCGTGTACCAGAGATGGGTTTGAATAATGAGTTACATTGCATTAGCTATCTCCAAATTTTACTGGAACAGAAGTTATTTTCACTGAAAAGTTAAATTTCTGGACATGTTTTTTTTTAGTAAAATTCAGGAATTCATTACCGCATTTGTAAATCTTCGAAAAGCTGTCCCTTGGAGCCGTTTGTTTTGAAGAATTGTGAAAATTCTTGCTTGACAGAATTTCGAGAATTTTAATTGCTGCCCTTGAATTGGAATTGGAATTCCAAATGCTCAACCCTCGCTAACATTTGAAATGCTGAGATTATGGGAATTCATAAGGCTAAAAGTGTCTTTTCCATGTGGTTTTAAATTCTAAATTCTTGCATCAAAATAACTATTTGGAATGCTCGGGGAATAAAATGTCACATCATGTAAGAAATTCCCTACAAGTTTAATTCCTTATCACAAATGCCTTAAACTAAAAATGCCATACCAAAAATGTCATTAGTAGGAATTCTTAAGTCCTACTTTGGGTTGAATGATTTGTTAGTGCCAGGAAAAGAATTTCAAGGGAAATTTGAAGCTTTCCATCTAGATGGAATTTGAAATTCTAACAAAGAAGTACGATATTTTCAAATGTCAAAAAAGACAATAGTCACCTCTTGTTTATGAATTTTCAATATCTCAAATTCCTATAATAAATTGTGTGAAGGAAAAATGCCCTTGATTAAAAAAATCATATTGAATGATTTATAAGATTGAGTTAATCATTTTTTTTATTAAATTGTCAATCTTACGGTGGGTCCAACTTTTGTTAGAGTAAAATTTGGCGAGACCCTATGCACAACTTAAATTTTCAATAGGTGGACTTTACTATGGGATTCCCCTCCTTCAAGTTCAACCTAAGGTTTCTCCAAGTCAAAGCTCGGGAGGATTGGATTCTTTTGTAAGGGCTATTGTATTGTATAAGTCTTTTTATTAAAAAAAAAAAAACCAATTTTAGAAAGAATTCTAGTTTGTAAGTATAATAATTTATTAATAAATATTTAAAAGGGAGAGGTAGGGGGTTAGTCAGTTGGTTTTCAACCACATCTTTCACCTAGTTAATTACCAGGGTTCTATCCTTGAGTATAGTACTCTTTTCACATGTGCAAGACTCCCTTTTCATGTAAGTGGATTCTCTCCCAGCATCTATGAGCTATCTCATGGGTCCAGCCCCTTGGGTGGGGTAAAAAATGCATCAAAACCCCAAACAAGCACCCTATAGGGGATCCATGTCCATGTCCTGCAGCAATATTTGTTTCTCCAATTCTACAGAAGTGAGGTTGATGCAGCCCTTGAACATGGGCCCACCAAGGTTCACGATCAAGGTCGTGGAAGGCTTATATTAGGTATGGAATCATAATAATTTAAATATTATCAGTTCTTATTGTTAGGGTTTTGGTTTAAAGTTTTAAAATTGATTGCGATTTGTATTAACTTAGTTGTTATTGGTGCTTTAGTTTGAAAGTTTGAATTTAGAACTTGATTAGGATCTTTCCTTGAATATTGATGGGGTAAGATTAGCTAGAGATTAGTTTGCTTTTCATATGCATTAAATACCATCAAAGTCAATTGGCAAAAAAAATATCTCAAGAAGCGGAGAGGTCATTCAATACCTCCCATAGTTTTACCCGGTGCATGTGGATGAGAAAATTTGCATGTACCTCTAAAAATGAGTTCTCGGGTCCAGAATCGAGTGTCATTCGGGCTCAGGGCGCCAAAGGCTCCTGGACTGGAGATACCGGGTTATAAAAAAAAAGGGTAAATCTTACTGCAGAAGTTGACATGGACCTTGATCTAGCATGAGAGTGTATCTATGTGGGGCTTGACTCAACTCAAGCTCTATCCAAATTGTGTTTAGGTAAACTCAAATGTGAACCTGATTAGTGGAAAACTAAACGTATCCAATCCATCTTAAATTTTCCCTCCCCAGTGATTGTACCCAAATTTTTTAGTTTGGTTTATCGAGCAGGACTCCAGATTATATAACCAAACAGCTAAAAATCCCCCAAAATGCCAATATGATAACAATGACAAATTTGACAATAAGGGAATCGTGATTTACATAGAAAAAAATGCATGGACACCACACGACCAAATCATGACCTGATAGTGCCCCTAACATGGCACCCACTACATGAACAGGGGGCTCTTGGGACAAAGGAGAATCCAACGTTCCAAAAGGCTGATTGCGACAGGCATCGACAGTAGCACTTGAGAGGATTCCTTTTTAATGGATGTGCTTTTCTTTCCCTCAACCCAATCATCTTAATGTACTTGCAATTCTGATTGAAATTAAATCAAAGCTAAGAGAAAGCCAGTTCCATTGATGTTATTCTGAATGAGGCTGCTGAAATATTTGGATCTTACAGGGGATGCCCCCTAACATGGATTGTTTAAATTACATTCCTACTAAAGAATACATATCTTTTTAAAAATAAATATAATAAATAATAGTGGCAAGCAAATTCTAATCCAAATAGATGCTCCAATTGTACACTTTTACATCGAAATCTGAAGATTCGTCAAGCAAATGCCTCAGCTCTTTCGCATGTTCTCCATCCTTGGCAAGTAGCAAGGCGAAGCCTCCGCCACCTGCGCCAACAAGCTTGTAGCCACAGCAGAAGCGGTCAGCAAATTCAAAGAGCCGATCCACAAACTCATTACTGCAGTAAGGGTCTAATTCCTGATGTAGCCTCCAAGCCTCTAACATTATCTCTCCCAGTTCATCCAAGTCACCGTTCATCAGCGCTTCTCGCCCAATCTTTGCCAGTTCTGCCAGGCGCTTGATACTGGATATCAGTAGGTTATCTCGTTGGAGATACCGGATTACCACCTTTTGTAAAACTTGATGTGCAAGTCGGACCTGCATTCCGTTCAACAGTAAGATGAAATGGAAAAGGCATAGGAGAAGCCAAAAGACCATGTAGAATACATTTTCTAATCATAAATCTTATGCAATACTGTACAGTGAGTTGAGATCAGCTTTTGTCATCCTAGATTCACCAGAACGGTTACCGGAGAGTTGTTTTCAGTAAATAAACGATCCATAATATCGTTCACGACATAAATGGGCATAACAAAGCAACAAAATGGAGTCTCTAGGGTTGGGATTGTTCGCATGGCATTTTTTGCCCCATTTATTATAGCAGTAATAATTTCATGTGAATTCCCTATAAAATTCAAAGGCTATAGAATGGAGGTTCACTAAAATGTGACATGGGACTCTTCCCACCCTTTCACTTACAGCCACGCAAATGGGATTTGGCATACATGAAGCATGAATCATGCGGACATAACTATGTTAACATCCCACCCTCAAAATCAGGCTGGACCAATCATCAGATGAAAATCATTGGGTAAGATAAATATGCCCTGTTGCTCCTTGGTTTGGCAAGGGTTTGTGCCTCCTAGAGTAGTTGGTTAGTAGTTGTGGGAAAGGCAACCACACTAGAAAATTAAGAAAAATGGCATATTCCAAGATATTAGACTGATGGTCCCATCTAAGGAAATCATGTTGGTGTATATTCCTTAGAGAAATTAGATTAATGATCAAGCAGATGCACTTGCCAAGGAGGGAGTACTTAGGAATGATCTAGTTATAGAAAATATGTTTCCCATTCCATAACGAGGTGAACTATTCAACAAGGGAGAGAGAGACCCCTCATTCACTGATGCCTACCGAAAAGCTATGTTTTTTGTTGCATTTCAAACTTTAAAGTGAATCAAGTTTCAGCATCTTTAAGAAAAGGGTGGATCACTTACTTGCCCAGTGAAGACCACAAGCAGGCGCTGCTCTAGCTCCGACACCAACTGTGGTGAAGCCAAGAGAGGGATTACTTGTAGCCGTAATGGTTTTCCAGGGAAGCTTGAGGTACATTTGATGCCCGGGTACAGGCCTCCAATTTGATCTTGCCAGCCTCCACCTGTGCCCATGATCTGTTCTAGGACTAAAACGAGTCTAGCAACATTTTCATTATTTTCATCTTCTTCCATTATATGGAGAAGTCCTTTAACGACGGCAGCTGCCAATATACTGGAAGTCCCTAAACCACTACCACGAGGAACATTTGCCCATGTCCTTATTCGTAGTCCTGTGAAAGCCAAGAGATTAGCATGAACAATACCAGTCACAAGCAGGGCAGATTTGACTAGTCGAAACATATCATCTTTATCAAATGGCATTTTGATTAAAGTAGGATCTTCAATATGTAATTGGTTTTCAGAATCATCACAAATCAATATTCCACGGGTCTCAGTTGTCTCGATTACAGTTCCAATAGGACGAGAACCTTCCAAACTTATTGCCATATTCAGAACACGACCAGAACGCTCCAAGCTCCAAGGCGGAGTATCACTCCAGCCCCCAACAAAATCAACACGAACTGGTAACTCTACTTTTGCTCTTCTTGGTTTGAAAGGATGACTGTTCCAGCCATCAGCATCATTGCCACGACTTGCTGAAGGACTTCTGCCATCGGGAAAGTCTGGTGGATGGTCTGACAAAAAGGAATAATAATTGAGATTATGAACCCAACGAACATGCACAGACACACAAAACTGATACAATATGGAATCTTTCACTGAAACAGTAATGTTCGCAGAAACTCAGACATGCATTAAACAAAATAACTTTATTGTGGACCTATTTTAGCTTAGCATAACAGTAATTTATCCTAGAAGATGTGGCACATGTGCACGAGGCTCCAAATTGTTAATCACATGGGGCTTACCATGCATGAACCCCAGCCCAAAACTTACAAAGATTTGTAATTCTAACTCTTCATTTAGTGCACCTTTCAGAAAAAGAAGAAAAAAAAAAAAAAAAAAAAAAAAAAACAGTTACAAGAACCTCAGTTTACTTTTTTCCATAAGATATGTTTGCCATGTGTACAAAATTCTTAGTTATTTGTTTTAAACATCTGAACAAAATTCCGTAACAGATAATAGTTTAAAAAACGTGCCCCAAAATTATATACATTGTGTTTCCATTAAATTCCATTATTACATTCAACTACAGTAAGATTTGTTTGCCATGTGTACAAAATCCCGAGTTATCTGTTTATATAAACATGTTAACAAAATTCAGTCACTGATAATAACTTAATTAAGACACAAGTATTTGTTTCAATCAGAAGAACAATTTGTAATTACTTTTCAGTGATCCAAGACATTGATCTGATGGAATCACTGAGTTCTCAGTGATCCAAAATGTCGATCTGATAGACCCCGCTTTCCACTACAGATTAGAAGAACCTATCAGCAGTACACTATATCTCACCTTCATTTACATTGATTATAGACACTGCGTTGTTCTAATTCATTCTTCACCTTTTGTTTGCATGGTTTAGCAGGTTAGGATTATCTTTTATGCAGTGTTGTTTATTTTTTGAGTATGGTCCATCCATGATGTAGCCCATCCAGACAACAATAAAAATTTTCCAAAATGCATGCGCCAACAAGAAGCCTCAAGAATCAGACAAATAGATCTTCTGTGAGTGAAAGGAGCATACTGACATTAGCGGATTACCTCCAAAGCCATATTTAACCGCAGAAGCTGTTTCATTAGCTACTGCAGCCCATACTTTGTGCTCCATATTGCAAGCATTTGTTTCTTCTCCGCATACCCTATGAAGATCAACTTGCACCTGGTATGCCCTGCTCTGAGGAATGATCTCCGAACACTGGTCCTGGAGATCAGGACAGAGCGTGAGAAACTCCTTACAAATCTCAATTCCTGACATATCTTTCTGCAGAATTTCTTCACACAACTGAGACAAGTTGCGCCCAAATAAACCATAGCTAATGCAAGCATTAGCAATTCCAGCAGCAAGATCTGCTTGATGATTACTGGAGACAGAGCAAAGCTTTGGAAAGTCTATTGATCTATGCAACTCCTCCAAACTGACACGGTTTGCAGTTCTCCACAAGGAAAGCATAGTTTCATCATTTCGATTGCTTGATCCCATAAGCCACATGGCTAAACTAAGCGTCTCAAATGGAGGTAGAACAGGATATATCTTTGCATTCCACAGGCACTTATCTTGTGTATCTAGGGAATTCCATAGCTCACTTTGTTCAATGCATAAATCAAAGAGGAACTTCTTCCATGGTCTTCCGCAGAATGTTCCATCCCTTGAAAATGAATTTTTTGGGTTATCATGTAGTCCACAATAGATAAGGACTCTTCCTGTCTGGCCCACTAAAGGAACCTCCCACAAACAATGACGATCAGGTAGTATGAACCGCACAGACGTTCTTGTTGGCCAATATTCACCATCTCCTTGTATATTAACTCCAACAACAATCGATTGGGATCCTATCTGTATTCCACCTGAAAGTGAGGAGTCATAAATCAAGGAGTCCTCCCCAACGGAGACCCCAGGTGCAATTTTGCTTGAAAGAATAATAGCAGATGCTGCAATATCACAGACAGTGGTTGCTGGAATGGAACATAAGTGCCTGCGACCCACAAGCCCTGAATTGGACCCACTTAGGTGATCTAGAACTTCGCTAGAGGTTCCAAAATGTAAGAATGACAAATCATCTGCAAAGAAATCAAAGAAAAAAAACAAAGAGTTGAACATTCAAGCAGCACCTCCAAGTGACTTCATATTCATGTCACCAACAGACAGCTATCCATAATTCTGAGAAGGTAATGGTGCCAAAGAAAACATACAAGCACAATAGCTGAACATCTTCTGATTCCCCAAAGAATTGACCAGCTCTTCTCCTAAAGGGCGACACTTCAACCATTCATGTTTAGCAGGTACCCAAGCCGCTACCAAATCTTCATATAAACTCATCTGCACAAGTTCTGAATAAATTCATCCCGGGATAGAAAAAACGAGGTCATAAAAATAACAATCATTGAAAAAACTGTTAAAAGCTTTGTACACAAAGACATGAACCCATGGAATATAGGTTTAGTGCAGGATACTCATAATCCATTAACGACATGCAGAATTTAGAGACTCCTTTCCTTTCTGGACATCTAATCAGGAACATCACTACATTAGTTTTGGTCATTCTAGCTGTCGTATAACATGCAAAACATCTTAATAACTTAGGCCGTACAGATCTGACAATGAACATGCTTGTTAGTTCTCAACACCACATGTCAAAGATTAATGACTGGTGAAGGAACTGTGTCTTTTAGAACTGGAATTAGAAAAAAAAAAAATTTAAGATGTCTGACCTTTGACTAATTTGAAACTAAAATCGCCTAAAAAAAGGAAAATCTTTCATCCTTCGACAGCTACAAATTAGTCAGCATTTCCAGCATTCTAGACCACCTCGACACGATAGGTGAAAGGTACAGCTCAAGGTGAATTTATCAGGCTTTGTGAATAATGTGTTAGAAACTGCTACAATTAAATGCATGGGAAGTTTAGAATGGCACTGAAAAATATGTTCAGCATGGTATATAAGGAAGCCGTCATCTATAGCTCCTTGGGCATCCACAGACCGCAATAGAGAATCATCTAGAACGGCCAAATTCTCATTGCATCTGTATATTTCTTACTGACTGAATTTCACAATAGATGATTTCAGAGAATTGGTAGCATGCCGAACGCTTGTCCATGACGAAATGAAAACTATCAAAAGCATGTTGGTAGGGCCCACTAGGCACTAGATACATGAAGTCCATGGACTAGCTATTCCAAAAATAAGCTTCATTGGTCATTATTAGCCATTTAACCCAAGGCAATGGAATAGACAGCCAAATAAAAGGCAGGAAGTGGCTCACAATCACCTTAGATGGGTAGATTGACTGTTGGAATTCTATTCCTTAAAAAAAATTAAAAATAAAAATAAAAATAAAAAAAAATTGACATGTTCACATTATTCTTAATCTTGATTACAATGGTCATCTAAGTTAATTCCGTGACCAACTGCATTAAAATTCTTCGACAATAACTTTTTTCTTTCTCAAACTGACCAAGTGTATATTGATTATGTGAATGGCATTTAAACAGGTGCAGTGACCCTAGGGAAAGTGGAAGACCCAATAGCACGGTGCCCCAAGGAGATTTGCTGGCATCATTTAATTAAACATGAATGTTCAATAGCCTGAGTAACCCAAGTTTGGGACAGCTCAAATGAAGAAATTGGCTAATCTTGAGGAAAGGGATTGTGTTGGCTGGTATGTCCCGCGGGCATGGCTAAATATGCCCATAGTATATGTTGCATTATTCTCCACACACAATAGTATGGTTGTGAAAAGGATTTACCTACAAAGTACTAATACACTCAATAGTCGTCAGTTCGTCACTGCCATGCATTCATTAGCAACTTCTTCAATAATGTTATTGTGCCTCTAATGCTAGCTTAGAGATTTGCCACAATTCCATAGGAATTTTCAACAATTTCTATGAGCTGATAAAGCTTGTCCATTGGTGAAGGTTAATTGAGTTTTTATTTGTGAAGTGGTGCGATTTGAAAGGACATTTCTCTATAAAATCTTTTATTAGTCAGTTGATCAATAGTGGAAACTCATCTGCAGAGGATGTCCATTTGTGGAGAAATCCCTGGTCAAAATAATCATTTTCTCAGCAATGAGAGTCGTATCTCACATTCTCACCCCAATCAAAGTAGGAAGTAGGAACCGTGCCAGATTAATTAATGAAAATCCTTTGATTGGCTACTTGAAATAATTTGATGGGCCACAATGCCTGCAATAGGCATGGATGGTTGAGAGGATAGCATTAAAAGCCATTTACTGGGTCGTGAAAAGGTGAATAATGAAGGTGTAAAAGATATGAAAAATGCAAAGTTAAGGAGTCTAGATCCTCTCAAGTGTCTCACTAACATTTCCCATGAGTGGGTGTGGAACTCCACATCCGGGCCAACTCTTGAATATCCAACCCGCTCAAAATAAACGCCCTCTCATTAATTGGGCCCTTCCCAAATTTTACTCCAATAGGAGTTGGTCCCACCATAAGATTAACATATGATTGTCATATGCTCAATCTTATTAGAGTAAAATTTTGGGAGAGTCCACTGAAGGGAGGGTGTTCATTTTTAGCAGTACAAATTTTCAATATGTGGAACCACTATGAAGTCACACTACTCCCATTGCAGTGCAAGTTTCTCAGTTGCCCTGGCTCCGCCTTTACTTTTTGGTATTTAATAGGTGATGCCTGCAACAGTAAATATTTCGTTGGAAACTTGGTCATGGTTTTCGGGATATGAAGAATCCTATTTTATGGGCCCCATGGATTGAAAGAAATAATCATACATTCCACAAAAGCTATTCCACAACAGCTAGACCATACGATTGGGATGGCTATGCAAAAAGTCCAGCCTAAGGTTATCTCTTAAGCACTTTGTATGAATCAATTTCACAGCATTGACTTCATTTGATCTACAGAGGTATTGGAAAGAATGGTGTGGTTAATGATTTTTATTATTTTTTTCAATGGTATTAATGATTTTTATTATGGAAGGGGTTTCTTGCTTTCTATGGTTGTTCTCTTGTTGGCTTATGGCCTTGTGTTAATGAGTTTTATCATGGAAGGGTTTTTTGGCTTTCTATGGTTGTTCTCCTGTTGACAACAATAGTACTAACTATGGACGAGTTAACTGCTCATATTTAAGAAGAGGAAACTTAGTGTCTGTTATTTGCAGATGGGTGGATAAATCAAGAGATGGTGAGAATGCGAAACTTGAGAGATTGTGGGAGGATTTAGAATCTATGGGTTTAAAATAAGTCGTACAAAGACAGAATATATGAATTGCAACTTCAGTAATGATGTGCAATGAATTGAGACTCCCGTGAGAATTGAAGCTCAAGAGATACCATAAAGAGATTCATTTTGATAACTTGGCTTGATAATTAGTAAGGATGGAAATATTGAGGAAGACATTGAACATAGAATAAGAGTGGGATGATTGAAGTTTCTAGAGTGCTTTGTGATTTGTGCCTACCAACAAGATTGAAGGAAAAATTTTACAAGACAACAATAAGACCAATTATGACCTACGGAGCAAGACATGCACAAAATGAACGTAACAGAGAAGAGAATATTCAAACTAAGAAAGAAAGAATAAAAATGAGCGTATTTAGGAGCATTTAGGGGTAGCATCAATGGATGATAAATTAAGAGAAACTCATTTGATATGGTTTGGACATGTCCAATGTAGGCCAGCTATGACCCCATCAAGGAAAAATTTTCCCATGCAAGTTGATGGACCACCGTGAAAAAGGAGTAGGCCAAAGAGGGACATGGATGAAACTAGTAATGATGGATCTGAAGTAAGTGCAACATATCCAATGATTTGGCTTAAGACAGACCAGGATGGAGAAATGCAATTCATCTAGCTGACCCCATGATGAAAACGTATAATAACAATAGTCTAGGCTCAGGAAAACATCAATCACTAGCTTCGTTGCAAACAGTGACCGAAAGAAAAAAATAGAAAAAATAGGAATTCATCTTGAAGCAAAATACAAGGCTAAGCTGCATTACAAAAGGTATATATCAATTAAATGAGAGAAAAGTGCCGAAAGATGCATAGGAGAAATAAAATCATATTTTCTCTACTTCCCAAAGGGAACATCATGAAGTAACTTGCCACTGAACTTCTGAACCGCAAAACCTACTAACCAATCTGAGTAGTAAGTAAAATGCTCCCACATATATGAGGAAAATGAATTAGGTCAATCACAATGAAGAGGGCTTCTGCATACTTGCGAATGTTCATTTAAGGGAAATAGGAGAAAGACTAAAGCGCCTCCAGAGGTAATTGCCACAAATGCATTTATGAGAATTGACGTGAAAGCAACAATACTAAAATAAAATTATTAAAAAGAAACAAACTAATAGAAGAGAGGCTTCAAAGCTTCTCACATTAGGAAGGTACACAACCTAATAGCCATCAAGAAAATTCTTGAGTATACAGATATTAAAAGATTGGCTTAAGGAAACCAAATGTTTGAGGTTTAAAAGTTAACTAGACTCGGCAAGGGGTGTTATCAGAATATCAAGAACAATATAATAGGCTACTAGGTATTTTGTGAAACACGACCTTGTATGATTTTGGAAATCAGTTTTGCTTTAAAAAAATAAAAAATAAACATACTTGGAACTTGATGAAACTGGAAAGAAGCAGATTGGTTATTTGCTTCCAAATTTGGAGCCTCCGCTCTCGCCTTTTTATGTATCTTTGCTTCATTTTCTGTACATCAATATATGATATTCTTCGAACTGTTATATTCAATCTTCTTAAATTTTGACATTAAAAATATTCTAATATCTATAACCTGAGTAGGATTCAAATGAACATAACAATTCTCTGCTTCTCCTTCTCTTTTCCCTTTTTTTTTTCTTTTTTGGTTTGTGTGTGCATGCGCGCGCGCATGTGTGTGTGGGTTTTTGCCTTTTTGGAGGTGGTGGTATTTGGTTTTCTTACATAACAAGAAAATACGAACAAAAAAAGGATGACATTGCTATTCCTTCAGTTGAGAGTCTAAACTGTACAATTTGGGTATTTTTTTCAGATAAAAAGAAAATGCTAACATTGATATAATGGAGAAGCATGCTATAGCTTTTCCTTTTCCTTCAGTTCAGATCTGAAGTATAGATTCTTATGATTCACCAAGCATTTCAGAATATTAAAACTTGCCTCTTTTCTGCTTTTCAGAAGCTCCATTATCATTGTCTGACTTGAACTTGCAAGCATAAGAAGCTCAACCCATGCCTTCCCTCTAACTGCTATTATTCCTGTATCAAGCAATGCTCTACCATCATGTCCAATAGCCTGGTTCTCAACAAGCTCCTTTAAACTGGGCTTCTGTAGAAGATTCTCCACTGAATTGAGAGAATAACTTTTGTCAGAAATACCAGTTTTTGATGCCACAACAACACCATGATTAGAAGCAATATCCAAGGTAATAGGGACAGTGATAATGCAGGATGCGTCCGCTGGAAGAGCCATTGTGGAAGCATCAAAACATGGAAGAACATCTCCAGTCATAATAAATATCCCACCTAACAAGACAAATTGAACTTTGAGTCAATAAAAATCGAAATAAGAATCAATGGAGAATATAAAATATATTTGCTGCACCTCATTCGCCAGTTCTATTTATATCTGCTCTGAATGCCAAAAATCAGTAGTTCAACAAAGATAATCAATGGGGCCAAAATGCTTCAGAAAACCGTGGTTTAACACATTGAAAAGATGTTCTCAAAACAACTCCAATTAAAAACCTGTGAATGGTTTATTGATTTTATAATTAAGGGCCAACTAAGCTTCCTAATGAATGGTTCTATAGGAGTTTGGGTTTTAGAAAAGGTACACAACTGGTCAAGGAGCAGACTGCAGAGATCACCAAAGCAAAGTGTTTTTGAATCTAGTTAGCTGTGTCCGGACCCTTTGGTATACATTGTTCTGTCATTCACTAAAAGATCGAGCTTTTGGTGCTCCTGGTTACTAACATGGTATCAGAGCTAGGGGGTCGTATGTTCGAATCCCTGGGAACACGTTTCTGTCCACGTATGGTCATTTGGATGTCAAGACTCATGACCCTTTGATATACGTAGTTCTATTGTTCACTAACAAGTTGAATAATGATTCTTCTTCTTCTTCTATTGAGATAAAATTAACAAAGACAAAGATCATGATCATAATCATAATTGAACTCTCAGACAAGATGACTTTTCTTTACAACTCTAATCTCTCTTACAAAACCCAATCCAAACAGGTCATACTTTTTTTTATTACATGTTACTTTATTTTATTTTTTGAAGTCTGATGGTACAAACTTCCATCTTTCAGAAATAACAAGTTGTTACTGTGGCTCAGAGTTAAATCTATCCTATGGTTAAATGGATGCATCCATAGCTTCGCCTCCATGACATGTTCGGGAAAAACCATATTGTTCTTAAAAATATATATAAAGTAAAAAATAAAAAAGTTTCATCAATATCTTAGCCATATCCCATCTATTTGGGGCTAGCTTAATGCATTATCGTATTCTACTAAAAAAAATCCGAGAGATTGAATCCAAGTGAGATCGGACCTTTAGATCTGCGCCAAGGACTAAGTTGTACCACAATTAGTTCTTTATTTCAGGCTCTGCACTGGCAATTATATCATATTAATTCACCTATTTCAAATCTTCTTCAGCCCAAATATTAACTTTACATGTTCAGGGGGGCACCCACAACAATAAATGTCATTGAAGAGATAGAATTACCTTTATTAGATGTAACTTTCATTCTCTAAGACATTTAAACAAAAGTTTGCATGACACATATTCCTCTTTCCTCTAGTGGATGCTTATGTCATTGAAGTGAGCATGCACAAAAGTGCGAGTAGATTACATCAAATTGAATTATAGAGACTCCAAGTATGTGCCAAGAGAAACAAGAATAAGATACTCTTTTTTTTCCAACGATGCCAATTGAAGCCAGGCAAATAATTTGCCTCTATGAATTTCAGAGAAATTATTGAATTGTGCTTTTGGAGGTTTACTGAGAGAAAAAAAAAATGATTCTATAATTTTATAAAGAAAATGAAAGCCATGAAGAAAACTAGATTTCAAGAATAACAAATGTATTACAAATCATCACAAAATTCTTAAACAAGAACCAATGATGAAGAACAAGGATAAAATGTCATAGTGCAAGCAGACCAATTGATAAAGCAGTGGCATTCCTGATTCCACATGTCCATTATATGTATTTTTAATTGATCATGAAAAGATATATTCAAATTAGAAATGTCTGAGCAGAGAAGGAATCATCCATATATAATGACAGAGAGAAGGATTTAGCCTCGAATGTTGAGTTGCAACTAAATTTTCCAGGGATAGAAGAGTCAAGTTTAATTAAAACATAATAAAAAAGATCATAGATGTAGTAACCTTCGTTCTTAAATGCTTGCCTTGCACAAGAGGAAATTGAAAGGATATGGTCAAAAAGAAGTGGGACTGGCCCATCAGGGTCGTCTGCTGCCAAATAAGGCAGCGGAAGGAAAACTTTTCCCATAGGGTTTGCCCATGGAACCCTTTTAGAGTCACCTCCAGCATGAAGCAATAGTATATGCTTTGTAGCTATAAAGTTCACCATTGACATTAGAGGCACTTCATTGTGGGACCTGTCATGAGGTGCTGGAGATTGTAGGTTTCCATTCTCAGCATTTGATACCTGTACATGATAGATATCCAATCACAGGCAGAAATTGAAAAGGCTAGCAACTAAATTTAAAATCAGTTGTTAATCCAGGAATAAACTTACAGCATTTGAACAAGCGATTTTTTTTTTTTTTTTTTTGAATGATTGAACAAGCAAATATTAAGGAAATATCAGTGGAAATCTGGTTTGTATTTTATTCACATGTAAAAATGCAATTAGACTGCAGAACAACAGAAATGCACACAACAGAAATGCATGACTAAATAAAGTCCCTTTCCTCTTAATGAAGCAGAAACCACCTTTTAGTGCCAAAAAAACTTAGTTCACAGGATCAGCTCATTCTTCTCCAGCAAAAATAGCCCACAATAGGCACTAATTCTAGAAAAAATCAACTCCTGTGGCAAAAAGTCCCTCTACAGCTGAGATAAATCACAATGTAAGATTAGAAAAATTCATTCAGTTTACCCATTCTTTTAGTGTTCAATACTTCAAAAACTCTTCATCATAATGGTAAAAAAAAAAAACACCAAGCAAAGGCACTCCAGTAGTGTAGGAACATCAACAGAGGTGGAGTTGGCACCTTTCTTCTTCTTCTTCTTTTTTAGAAAGATAGGAGTTCGCACAAATTGTAAGATGCAAATCAGTTTTGCTACAGATCAAATACCCAGGGATACCTTCAGGAGCAAACCCAAGACCTAAAACCATGTTGGATTCAGTGATTAAAAAATAGTAGGCAACATGGAAAGCAGGGCGCATGACTCTGTGTGTATTGTTTAAGATTTCTCTAGGCAAGGTAAGAAAAAGAATGGCAAAGTCCTTATTTACAAGGATGACTTTATAAATCTAAAGGAGACATAAGTGCAGGAAAGGTAATAGACAGAAATTAGGCAGTATTGAGCAAGTGGTGGCAGTTGGAGAGGAACAAGCAGCTCCCTGGAGAAAAATTGTGGTGGAAAAGAATAGAGAGGGGATAGGGGGTTGGGTCAGGGGGTACTCCATAGGTTCAAATTGTCTCTAGTTCAAAGGGAGTGAGCAAGTTGGGGAGCCAAAGTCCAAAGTAGTGAAGGCTTTCTTAGTGTTGAGAGTCAATAGATAGAAGAGGCCAATTTTTGCAGAAGATGGTGCCTTGGACAATGTTACGGTTTATAGAAAGAAAGATAATAAAAGAACTTGGAGGAAGTGGTGGAACTGATAGGGGCAAGAATAGCAAACAGGGCTATTGAGAAAAGAAGTCAAATGGACTACCAAGGCCATAGCATCCCATGATGGAGAAGTGACTAGTAAGGCTCGTTTTTTGGGTAGTACGTTTAAAGGGACGCGCGTTGCAGGATTTTAGTGTACCCATACGTATGTTTGTTAATCTTCCTGGGGTAGCACGTAAAAATAGTTGGAAAGGCTACTGGTCTCTAGCGAGCAGTTACAAAGTGCTATTTGGGAGATGTGCATTGTAGGATTTACGGTTTTTTTTATTTGTTTTGGTGTCAAAATTCACCAATTCAAGCCAACCTCACATTGACAAGCTATGATGATGATTCGAACTCGAAGTGGGAGTCGAAGACAATGACAGTTTTTTTTTGAATTCTTAAGTTACAATTTCTCATTTGATGACACAGAGATTTGGAAACGAAGTAATCAGCAAACCAAAAGAGGGAAAAGAGATCCAGGGCCTTCTTATGATTATTGGATAGTCCAAAAACCAAAAGTACTGAAATGTTAATCATGCTTCTGAAATATCCAATCCATCTATATTGTTAACTAGCTCTAAAAAACACTTTTTTCCCCTCTCCTCCAGTCCTTAGTGAATTTCAACCATGTTGAATTCCACAAATCATGCATAATCTTCTCACTTCCAAAAACAAGATAACTAAGAAAAGATTAAACCTTTTGCCTTACAAAAAACAATAACAAATCAAACAGAGTAGCAACTGCAATCACCTCCAAACCAAGGCCGAGCCGATTGAAGTGCCGGGCGAGAGCGGCGATGGCATTGAGCGTTGCGGCGCCGGAGCCAATGCGAGCTCCTTCGGGGTCTGGGACGGCGAGCGTGACGGTGGAGGCAGCGATCCGGCCCATCCGCTTGGCGCGGCGGAGCTGCCACTCGTAGAGCTCGGCCTGCTCGGGGCTCGCCGCCGTGAGAACGATCGCGTCCCATGTCGGAACCCTAGAAGGATGCCGGACCGACAGCCGGAGGTGATACCATGATTTACGGAGGATCGCCGCCAAATCTGCTTTCTCTCTCTTGTTCCTCCTCCTTCCTATCGTCTCGATTCCGATGCTTTCCATCGTCTTTTGTGGGTTTTGATTCTGGGATCTGGGGTTGAAACAACAAACCCTAGAACTAGCGTCTCTTTCAGTTATTCGACATGAGAGACAGTGAGAGAGATGTAGAAAGCTCAGTAACGACCAAGCAGAGGAAGAAGATGACCGACGCAGATGGGAAGACGAAAATGATTTATTGATATTTTTTTTATGAAACGTCCTGTGTTCTAATTTAATTCTAAAGCAGTCCCTGATGATCTTTCAACTACTTTTTATCCAGGGGATTTTACCCAAAAAAAAACACTATATGTGACTTTTAACGTGCTTGCACCATATCAGTTATTTTATCTAAAAAGGTATTTTTTTTTAGAAAAGCAGTTGGAAGAGACCATAGTTAGACGGCTAAATCTAAAGAAATGAGCGCAAACTAATGTAGTGCAGGAAAATAGACTTGTTAACAACAAAACACGAGAAAACACGCTTATTTTGTTTTCATTTGTGTGCGATCCCTAGGGACTTTAGCGTCATAAAACTAAGATCGCTAGGGACGTTGGTTAAAACTGCTAAAAAAATACATTTTCAACCAAAATTACTAATTTGGTACAAGGTCAATTAAAATGATCTTTTAAGCCCACTAGTTACCTAAAGTGTGTTTTTTTTTTGTAAAATCCTCTTTGATCAAAATACACCCTTGAATATTGATCCACTTTTTTTCATCATTTTTCTCATTTCATTTTTTCCTACGTTTTTTAAGCAGCCAAAAGTCCTGTGCATGTACTCCTAGGATACAAAGCATTTAGAGGATAATATTTATTTTTATCCTATTTCGTTTTATGCCTATAATAAAGAGTCGTGATTCTCACATGATTGCTCAGGAATCGATCGCTTAGAAATCGATCGCTCTTCACCTGACTCAAAGCTCAATGGTGTCTCGCTGCTGTAAGAATGCTAAAAATATGTTGTCAATGGACCTATTGCAGGTATTCCAAATATTATCTATGAAGATAATGAAGCATGCATAAGACAGATTCGAGAAAGCTTCATTAAAGGAGACAAGACTAAGCATATAGCACTAAAGTTCTTCTTCACTCCTGAACTTCAGAAGAACAATGAAATTGAAGTCAAGCAAGTTCATTCGAATAGCAATCTGGCTGACATGTTTACCAAATCTTTACCAAAAATCAGTACTCCAGAAGTTTGTATATAAGATTGGCACGCTTAAAGTTCATCATCAAACTATGTGAATGGTTGCTATAATCAGGGGGAGTGGTTTATTAGGGAGCATCCTGAAGTATGCTACCCATGGACATTTGTGCGCTATACTCTTTTTCCTTCTCTAGGTTTTGTCCCACTGGGTTTTCCTAGTTAAGGTTTTAACGAGGCAGCATTATGTACGTCCAACACCAGTTTAATGATCTTGAAGAATGTTGTACTCTTTTTCCCTTCGCTTTGGTTTTTCCCACTGGGTTTTTCTTAGCAAGGTTTTTAATGAGGCAACTGTCATTAAATGGTGGTCATCCAAGGGGGAGTGTTATAAGATATGGATCTTGGGTGGATGCCCACTTAAGATGAGTTAAGGTTAGATTTAGGGTTTCTATCTTATGAGACCACTTTGCCTATAAATAGGCCTCTCTACCTTTGTATTTGATAATAATTAATGAGATAATAGAAAACTCTTTCTTCTCCCTCTAATCATCTTTCTCTTAGTCTCTCTTTTTCTAACACGTTATCAGCACGAAGCTCTAAGAGAAGGAAGAAAACCCACCCTTCTTACCCAAAAGAGGAGAGAAATCCTTCCCTGCACGGATTTTCACAGCGAAATCCTTCCCTGCGCAGATTTTCATCACGAAATCCTTCCCAGCGCAGATTTTCATCGCGGATTTCCTGCGCGGATTCCTTCCCAGCACAGATTTTCATCTTGGATTCCTTGTGCGGATTCCTTCCTAGAGTAGATTTCCATCGCGGAATCCTTCCCAGCGCGGATTTCAGAAAAGGGTAATATGTTTTCTTCATATACTGTAAGTGGTATCTAAACCATAGTTCAAATCCAATCTATTAGAATACATAAAATCAATTTATAATGCTTGATCATAATATTCATAGTGTTTTGATTACTGTTCATCCTCTTCCATGTTTTATTTTATTTTTAATTTATCAATATTATGAATGGATCACAAAATAGAACCAGAAGTTCTAAAAACTGAACCTGAAGTTCACCAATCTATGGACTAGCAGTCCTAGAAGTTGGAATAATGATATGAACCTGCAGATTCATATCCATAAAATTATATGGCCATGAAATTAAATATGATCATTTGACAGAACCTGAAATTCTACTTCAAACCTGAAGATTTGACGGAACCAGAAGTTCTACTTCAAACCTGAAGATTTGACAGAACCAGAAGTTCTGATAATTTGATAGAACCTGAAGTTCTACTTCAAACATGAAGATTTGACAGAACCAGAAGTTCTGATAATTTGATAGAACTTGAAGTTCTACTTCAAACCTGAAGATTTGACGGAATCAGAAGTTCTGATAATTTGATAGAACATGAAGTTATACTTCAAACATGAAGATTTGATAAAACCAGAAGTTCTGATAATTTGATAGAACCTGAAATTTTACTTCAAACCTGAAGATTTGACAGAACCAGAAGTTCTGATAATTTAATAGAACCTGAAGTTCTATTTCAAACCTGAAGATTTGACAGAACCATAAGTTTTGATAATTTAACAGAACCTGAAGTTCTATTTCAAACCTGAAGATTTGACAGAACCTGCTGTTCTAACTTTTTATTTGCCAATTTATTTTGTCTTGTTTAAATTCCTTCCTAAATTAATTCTGATGTTAAGGTTTCATTTTTTTTTCTTTCCCTTTTACTTTATTGATCATCTGCACACGATTAACTTAATATATATGTTCTATTACAGTTCTTGCATGATGTCAAATTTGGCTAAAATTGACTTTAAGGTACTTAACATAAATGGGGACAACTACTTATCATGGCAATTGGATACTAAAATCTACATACAATCCAAAAAGCTAGGAGAGACTATAAAGGAAGGTAACAAGATGTCCCCAGAGGAAAGAGCATTAGCCCTCATCTTCCTGCGCCATCACATATATGACGATCTCAAAAATAAATACCTTACCGAGGAAGACCCAACAGGCCTATGGAAATCCCTGAAGGATAGATATGATCACCAGAAGATGGTCATACTACCAGCTGCCCAGAATTAATGGTTAAACTTGAGATTACAGGATTATAAAACAGTATCTGAATACAATTCTGCCCTATTCAATATTGTTTCCAGATTAAGATTATGTGGTGAAAAGGTTTCGGATGAGCAGATGTTGGAGAAAACGTTATCCACTTTTCATGCCTCAAATGTGCTCCTGCAGCAGCAGTATCGAGAACGACGCTTCTCCAAATATTCAGAACTCATCTCCTGTCTCCTAGTCGCTAAACAGAATAGCATAGTATTGATGAAAAATCATAACTCCAGACCTACTGGATCTTTAGCAGTTCGTGAAGCAAATGTGAGTTGTAGCTCAAACAGAGACAGAGGAAAGGGGAATGACAGACATAACTCCTCCAGACGATGTGGTTTTAAAGGTCCCCCTCCAAAATTCAAAAATCACCAGAAGTGGCATGCCCCTCAACATAAGAACAACCAGAATCCACCAGCTAAACCTACCCACCGTCCTGATGACACGTGCCATAGATGTGGAAGAAGTGGGCATTGGTCACGCACTTGCCGTGCACCAAAGGAAGTGGCGGAACAATACAAAGCATACAAGGCCTCTGTTCATTTAGCGGAGGCAAATGATTCGGAAGGCTGGAATTGGAATACAATGACACCAGAGAGGCCTCCAATTGATATTACAAACTTGGAGGCTCGAGACTTCTTTAAGGATGAGGACAGCCAACCTCTGGATAATGAGGCATTTAATACTCACTTGGCAGCACCCCCTGGCATGGTCTAGAAGACCAATAATTCTTTGAACTTTCACAAACTTGATTTTTTTTTTGTTAATTTGAAATGCATTTTCTTAGACTTTTCCTTTATGATGGGGATCTTTATTTTTCATTAATGTCTTAATTTATAGTGAATGTTTTAATTATTTCAGTTTTATCATGTGATTGTATAGTTATATTGATTCATTATTTAAAGTATGAATCATGGAACTGAGGACAATCTATTTTTAGTAGATAGTGCCATAACACACACCATTATGAAAAATCAGAAATTTTTCTCAGAATTGCTATTCCACGAAAGGTATCCACCATAGTTGGACCTGTGCAAATATTTAAATGCTCCGAAAGAGCCCATACGATGAGACAATATTCCCGCCGTTAGGGGGAGATAAGATAGTTCCTAAAAAAAAAAACATATTGTTCTCGTAGAACAATCTGTTCCTGAAGAACGGCGAGAACTAACATGGAATATTTTCAATCTGTCTCATCTAGATCCACGTACTTCACAATGTGAAAATGAAGTACGTAAGAAGCGTCGCAGCCCAATAGGTTTAAAGGACTCAGCTCCATGGAAAATGAGAAATGACCAATCATCATCGTGTCCTCCCGAAGAGACACGTAACCCTCCTGAAGAGGCTCCTCCCGAAGAGGCACATAACGCTCTTGAAGAGGTTATTGTAAAATCCGTTCTCTCTAAAATAATGGAAGTCCCTGATGAGACTTTGGAAGCCCCTGAAGAGGCACCGGTACCGGATAATGAAGAGATCTCTATACTTTACAATTATTCAAGAGAGAGGGATGGAATAGAAATGATGATGATGATTGGGACACAGCACCACATTCTGTAAAATCCTAGAAGGATTTTCTTTGCCTGAAGTAAAGCCAATGAGTATGTACTCAATCCAATTAAGGCACTGCACTAATTTAGGTATATTTTATTCTTATGATTGTAGATATTTCAGTTTTGTAAGATATGAAGATTCAAGTTCTCTTTCTGATCCTCATAAGGGTCTATCACATATAGGTCATGTGTTTTTTAATGATAATGTCGTCATTTCTTGGTGTTTTACTAAACAGACTTTGATAGCAACTTCCTCCAACAATGCTGAGATTTTGGCTCTTTATGAAGCTAGTAAGGAATATGTATGGCTAAAATCTTTGATTCAGTATGTTCGTAGTTCTTGTCAATTACCTTCTATTGCAGGTATTCCGACTATTATCTATGAAAATAATGAAGCATGCATAAGACAGATTCGAGAAGGCTTCATTAAAGGAGACAAGACTAACCATATAGCACCAAAGTTCTTCTTCACTCCTGAACTTCAGAAGAACAATGAAATTGAAGTCAAGCAAGTTCGTTCGAGTATCAATCTGGCTGACTTGTTTACCAAATCTTTACCAAAAATTAGTACTCCAGAAGTTTGTATATAAGATTGGCACACTTAAAGTTCATCATCAAACTATGTGAATGGTTGCTATAATCAGGGGGAGTGGTTTATTAGGGAGCATCTTGAAGTATGCTACCCATGGACATTTGTGCGCTGTACTCTTTTTCCTTCTCTAGGTTTTGTCCCACTGGGTTTTCCTAGTTAAGGTTTTAACGAGGCAGCATTATGTACGTCCAACACCAGTTCAATGATCTTGAAGAATGTTGTACTCTTTTTCCCTTCGCTTTGGTTTTTCCCACTGGGTTTTCCTTAACAAGGTTTTTAATGAGGCAACTGTCATTGAATGGTGGTCATCCAAGGGGGAGTGTTATAAGATATGGATCTTTGGTGGATGCCCACTTAAGATGAGTTAGGGTTAGATTTAGGGTTTCTATCTTATGAGACCACTTTGCCTATAAATAGGCCTCTCTACCTTTGTATTTGGTAATAATTAATGAGATAATAGAAAACTCTTTCTTCTCCCTCTAATCATCTTTCTCTTAGTCTCTCTTTTTCTAACATATATGTGACTTTTAACGTGCTTGCACCATATCAGTTATTTTATCTAAAAAGGTATTTTTTTTTAGAAAAGCAGTTGGAAGAGACCATAGTTAGACGGCTAAATCTGAAGAAATGAGCGCAAACCAATGTAGTGAAGGAAAATAGACTTGTTAACAACAAAACACGAGAAAACACGCTTATTTTGTTTTAATTTGTGTGCGATCCCTAGGGACTTTAGCGTCATAAAACTAAGATCGCTAGGGACGTTGGTTAAAACTGCTAAAAAAATACATTTTCAACCAAAATTACTAATTTGGTACAAAGTCAATTAAAATGATCTTTTAAGCCCACTAGTTACCTAAAGTGTGTTTTTTTTTTTTTTGTAAAATCCTCTTTGATCAAAATACACCCTTGAATATTGATCCACTTTTTTTCATCATTTTTCTCATTTTATTTTTTCCTACGTTTTTTTAGCAGCCAAAAGTCCTGTGCATGTACTCCTAGGATACAAAGCATTTAGAGGGTAATATTTATTTTTATCCTATTTCGTTTTATGCCTATAATAAAGAGCCGTAATTCTCACATGATTGCTTAGGAATCGATCGCTTAGAAATCGATCGCTCTTCACCTGACTCAAAGCTCAATGGTGTCTCGCTGCTGTAAGAATGCTAAAAATATGTTGTCGATGGACCTAACATCATTCTTAAGTCCGGAAACGCTCCAACTCAAGTTAGATAACTGAGAATTTTCAACTACATTGTTTCTTTACAAGTACAACAATGTATTAATAAAAAAAAAAAATCATTGCCTTTTGTGTGTGCGCGCGCATGCATAAATAAAAAACATGAAATATATTTTAGGGTTTTTGATGTATTAGTCCTCCTTAAGTCTGATTTTTTCGATTTTATGACCAGAATTCAGATAATGTCACTAAAGTCATCGTTTGGCGCTGGTCAATATTTTTTTTCAATTTTTTTTCTGCCATGTCCTATGATATCATTGGAGCAATGTATATCACATAAACTGATAAATCTTATAATATCATAGGATTGTCCTATTGTCCGAGGATGTCATGACTTTTATGTATCATGGGGACAATCCTATGATATCATGGGATCTATCAATTTCTCTGATATACGTCGTACCAATGATATCATTGGATATGGCGCAAAAGAACTTTAAAAAAGTGTTACCTGAGTCAGATGACTTTGGCAACGTTATCTGAATTTTGGTGATAAAATTAGAAAAATAAGATTTAAGAAAGACCAATATGTCCAAACCCTTGTCTTGTAAAGTTATTTGAATGATATAAACAGCTTTTTAACTTAGAAGGTTCTTCACTGGTTCATACTTTATTCAAATATGTGTCCTTTACAGGTGGGCTTGGACTTCTTTTATTTTTTATCCAATGGGCTGAACTCAAACCTAAACTCAAGCCCTTCAGGGCTTATCAAGCTTGGACCAGGTTCCAAGTGGGACTGGCCAAAAACTTAGCCCATTAAAAGCTTTAGCTACGACCTTTTTTTTTCTCTTTGACTATCTTACCAAAAGAATTTGGATTAAAGACTACATTATTGAGTTAGCATAGCATTTTAGGTTTGAAATGAAGTGCACTTTAATCTTCTTATACTCCTTAAAATAGCTAGAAGAAATGTAAGTTCCTTCTTAAAATAAAAAATCCCATTAAAACCTTTAACTATGATCATTTTTCTTTTTCTTTTTTCTTTATTCTATTGCGATGGAATGTCTTACCAAAGGAACTTGGTTATAATAAATCCCAAGGGGTAGCTCAGTTGGCTTAGGACCACAATTTACACTCAGAAATTGTAGGTTCGAAACTGCATTACCACACTGAGGCTATATGGGAGTTTACTAAACTTCTCTCTTGACCCTGAGGGATTAGTCCAACCCAAAGGGTTGAGAACCTTCCGATAGCAAAAAAAAAAAAAGAAACTTGGTTATAATGGCCAGAAATATAAGTTCATTTTTAAAAAAATGATAAAAGAATTTTAAGTTTATTTTAAAAAAATAGTTCATTTAAAAACAATTTTGAAAAGAAGAAATGCAAGTTCATTTAAAAAAAAAAGGAAAAAAGAAATGTAAGTTCATTTAAAAAAAAAAGATAAAAAGAAATCTTAAGTTCCTTTAAAAACAATTTTGAAAAGAAGAAATGTAAGTTAATTTTAAAAAATAAATATATATATATATATATATATATATATATAAGAAATGTAAGTTCATTTTGGTAAAAAATAACTTAACATTGGCGTCGCCCGGACTCAAACCGGAGACCTTCAGTGTGTTAGACTGACGTGATAACCAACTACACCACGACACCAGGTGAGAAAGAGAACATGCAAATATTTTATTACTTCTATGATACACCAAAATGAAATTCCAAGTTACCCATTAGTCTGTTACTATATATAAGATGAGAAGCTCATTGTTTTAATAGTGTTGTTGAAGTTAATGACAATGATTATTAATGGTGTAATATATATGAAACAAAAAACTAAACGGATTCCTCGCGTGTTAATGGAATATTAAAAAATCGATGCTAGCTGAGTCAAGTTGTGCAAGTATTTATTGACTTAACCGAATTTTGATTTGGACCATTAATTTGATTAAGTTGAGAAAACTCACAAGTTCATTCATATTTTTAAACAGGAATTACCAACATGATATGCAATCTGGGTGACTAATTTAATATTTCAATAAGGATAAAAATAATAACAAATGGCAATTTATGTTAAAAGAAATGGATTGCTTGAATAAGGAGAAAAAGTTAACCGTCCACAATTTAATTTAAACTCTGCATCTTCTCAAGGGGCAGAACTACCATGCACCAGTGCTGCATCATATCATGGTGCAAGTGCAACGCCTTTCTTGGATGCATGGTGGGGCCCCACATTTTTTAAATCCAACCCGTTTATCGGCTTTAACACTCATTATACTTGTTTTATCCAAATTTTTAAAGAAATTTTCAGTGGGCCACCCATTACATTGATCACATACGGACTCCCTCCATTTTTATTCCAATAAAAGAAAAGTAAAGCAAGCTCCATCACGTGTTTTAGATCTAGTCAAATCCAATGGTTAGTATCTTACATATTTGAATAATAATTTACAAGATGATCACTACATAGGGTGTTAAGGGCGGATGACCAACTTGGATTTTCAAAAAGGCGGGCCCACCATGCATTGAAGAAGGGCGCTATACTATGGTATGATGCAAAACCGCTGCACTGTAGTTCTGCCCCTTCTCAAGTTAGCCATTCACAGGACCAGATGAATAATAATGGAAAGGAGATGGAGGATTATATTGATGATGCTTTTGTCGCTTGTTACTTTTACTTTTGTGGGATTTCCATCCTTCTTCCAAGGTTTGTCCTGAGACTCTTGGGTGGTATTTCTGAGAGATCACAGTTTACAACTTTACAGAGACATTAGCTATGAAAATGGAGGAAAAAAAAAGTGGGGAGTAAGAGAATCATTGAAGGGAATTGTTGATCTCTAAAATTGTGTTGATGAGAGTAAGACTTGAAATTTCTCATGGGGATAAAAAATGTAAGTAGTTCAATGATGGCATTCTAGCTCAAATCTGGAAAGAAAATAGACTACAGTTAATGGTCACCAAACAATACCTTTTTCTAGGCAGTCAAGCAGAAGATGATGGCGGTACCATCTGGAAGCACGTGCGGGGCCCACCCATAAACAATGGCGGACTGAGGATTTTCGTTTGGATGGTGCGGGCATTGGTAAAGTAAAAAGGTTGAATAATAAAATAAAATTCCTAATGTCTAATCTAAAGAGTTTCTTGAACCTCATGATTGCAGTCGCAGTCGCACCCACATGTTAATACTTGAGTCCGCCCCTCCCCATAAATTTAATTTAGCTGTTGTGTTTCCTAAACTTGTAGGAAATAGGAATAGATGGCTCCAAATGAGCAGAAACTATGTTTTTAGGCCTGATATGGTTGCAGAAGATGTTATGTCACTCCGGTAGTCAGGCATTTTCTTCCTTCCAACTTCCATTGTGATTCCTCTTCTACCTCCCATGCAACTGTATGTGGCCAGTGAGATGGTCAAGCAATGTGAACCTACTGAGAATCACATGACCTTCATAGCAGACTTCATGATTTATTGATAACGAAACTTACTCCTGGTTGGAAACCTTTGACTGGCTGCCATCGTATTGTTGTTCCTGCTGAAGAAATGGTGGTGCAGAACAGTCTCCTACTGTGGAAGATGGGAAGCATCATCAGAAACTCCCTGCAAGCACTAGCAGGGAATGAAGGCAACATTTATAAGATTTGGATGACGCATGGTCTGTCTCACCAACAGACAGCAACAAGATTCTCTAAGGTGGTGTTTCTTTCGGTAGAATACTTAGGATTTAGAAAATGAAAATTTATGGTCAAATGAGCTATAGCAAGGATTATTAGCGACATAATTGGGACCTTGACTTTCCTAGGATTTGAATTACTAAGGGTAATAATAGCTAGGTATTCATTTCTGATCTTCCCTTTATTCAATTTCCATTAAATGAGAGGTTATTTAATGGTCATTTTGGATATCCAACTTCGTTATTTTTAACTACTTAAAGAAATACAAAGTTGTAAAATTTGTAGGATTTCAATTACATGAAACAAACAGGCTCTAAGTGCCTGTTGTATGATCAGATGTCTTAGTAAACCATAACAAGAAGAAAGCAAAATGTTAAAATGAACACAGTATCTGTAGTATTACTCAAAAGGCTTGAGCGTCTATATTTCTGAGATCTGACTTTGATGTTATAGATTATGCCGGGCATTACATGAAAAAAAAAAAAAAAAAAGTTATCTCCATCGGTGTTTTCGCAAAACAAAATGGGAAGTACCCCACAAACACAAACTCAGCTGCACATGCACACAAACTCAAACTCAGTTGGGCGGTGGGGAGAGTACCCCACAAACACAAACTCAGCTGCACACGCACACAAACTCATACTCGGCTGGGAGGGAGAGGGAGAGAGAGAGAGGTTGGAAAGATGGAACACATGTTCATAGCTTGTTTGTCTTTCTACTGTCTTTTTATGATACAAAGCAGTAATCCAACCCCGTCGATACAGCTAAAATGATGATGATGATGATGATATTCGAGTGAGCAGACTAAAATTGCAAGTGTGCCATGCAATACTTTCCATTTTTAACAGATAAAGATGAGGATTATAAGCTGAAGCTCAATTTCAAGAATAAAAGTGATTATAAGAACTGTCAAGGATGTTTAAAGAAGCATTTCAAGGTGCAATAAGTTGTTTGGTTAAAAAAGTAAAAAGATTGTTGAGTGTGGGATTGATAGCACTTCTTTCCTTCAAACTGGTTTTTGTTATTTTTGGATGAAGAAGTTCCAAACCAGTTAAAGAGATTGATGAAATACTGCTGGGTTAGGTGGTACTGTTGGAATTTTAGTACTAAGAAACTCGCGAAATATTAGTACATACTGTGCATGGAACTATGGGCGCTCGAGAAAAGCATGATAGTGCAAAGGAGTAGAGTACTGTCAACTGTTCGAAGCTACACAAATGTTAGAAATGAATCAGCTGGAATTGCCAATTTTTCTGCATTCCCAATTTGCAGGCAATAATATTTTTATGGTGGGAGTCAGAAATCCTACACAATGCCATCCATAGATGTTAAAATGCAACAAGGTATCAGTTGGGAGATTCTTGGGGCAGCCAAATACTACATCAACGATTTGAAGTTTCAAAAATCACATTGCCATGAAGATTTGCTTCCCTAAATCCCTGGTTTCTTTCCGAATTTTACTACTAGATCCTATATGAGCCTAAAGGAATCACTAAGAGGAAGACCCATATTTAGTTCATAGAGATTATAGAGAGTCAGCACTTCAGACAGGATTACAAGAAGAGTTTCAAGGGTGGTCGTAATTGGACCTTGTAAGAGACCTACCAGTGTCATATCGATAGCCCTGCAAAGTGATGGGTGAATAATAGAAGTAGAGTGGGAAAATCATCAAGGTCTTCTCAGGTATAGACAAACTAGGAGACTCTTAACTACGCAGAAACTCTGGCAATCAAGGATGAGGAAACTTTTTTTTCCAAAACATCTTTCTTAAGCTGGTGGTGTTTGTGGGGTGACTAAAGAAATACAATTGCAAGGACAAGCGGGGAAGCAAAAAATCTGGGTGCGATTTTTACCATGTGGTAAATGAAATCAAAGAGTTGGACAAGGCACAAAGTGAAAAATCTTATCCTGTTTATAAGAAGACAAACATGTTTGGGCAAAATCAAAAGTCCACAGGGAGTCGTTATGTTATGGATTGTTAATCCTTTGCACTTAATATAGTTGGGGCGTGTTTCGATGGTGATTTTCCGTCACTGCCCATTATTTTAATGAAAATTCTAGCTCCCCACCCTTTTACTTGTGCTTTGCACCATTTCACTAAATTCACTGTTATCTCGACCAATAGTTAGGGCCTGGGAGCACAGTGAAGGACCAACCCTCCACCAATGTCACAGTTGAAGCAGGAATTCATGCACAGTGAGTCCCATAATCCTCAGCCAGTAGTTCGAGCATCATTACCGTTCTCAGTAAAGTGGGTAATGTTCCTTGCCACACCTCAAACTATTATGTCAGTTTGACGGCTTCATTTCAAGTCACTATCTATCTTCCTCTTCTAGTTTCTCATGCTTGCAAGTTGCAACACATTAAGTCTCCCTAAAGTAACCATTTCTGGTGTTGTTGAACATTGCCCAAATCATTTGATATGAGTTCTATTCTATTGAGACCACCAGTAGATTTCTCTCTCATACTAATTGCTAGTTTTTTATTTTGGTTACTCCACATATACATCCTGACATGCACATCTCAGCAGCAAATTTCTACTTGTCATTTCTTCTGTGCACAACGTTCAATTTCATGTCATCATGTAAGTCTATCTAACTAGCATCTTCAAAACTAGCCCTTCAGAAGAAAGTGGCACCCAACAATCACAAAACAGGCTACTAGATTGTCTCCTATTACCAACTTACAGTAACCCCCACTGTAATATCCTTTTCAATCCCTCCTTTCTCTTTATTAGTTGCACTCAAATTTGGGTACCTATTTGACATTGTCCTTTACTCAAGCCTGGGGCAGGCACATGACAGAGTACCAATGTGGTGGAGCTTATATCAACCTCCAAAATGACCAGGTTAAGGAGGGTCATATGTCATCTATCTGAAGTCAAGCTTACATCCACTCGCAAACTAAATTATACTGTAGCATAAGCGGCCTTTATTTAACAAAGCAGCCCACAAAACAAAAGTTGATTAGGGTGTCGGAACAGTTCACAAACTAACCAATCCCAGAGCCATATATATATTCAAAAATCATTCTTCTCTCTACAGAAGATTGAATCCGGAGGAAAAAAGAAAAACCTTTTCAAGTATCAGACCAATGTCCTACAACCTTATCATGCACTAGGAATGACCCTCCAACCTATCCCTTTTCAAGTATCAGACCAATGTCCTATAACCTTATCTTGCACTAGGAATGACCCTCCAACCATATACCCGGATACTTGTACATGCCCATCGTATCCATGTCGAACCCATATGGAGTGATACTTTTAGGGAGAAAATCCAGCATATCATACTTAACCAAGTTCATTGTTTATTCTTTTAGTTTTCTTACTTCTCAACATTAAAAAAAATAAAATCATAAAGGAACATGAACAATTATAATTTCATTAATTCAGAAATATTGAAAAGAAAAAAATTAGGAAAGCCCTATCCATATCCGTGTCCTAGATTTGAAAATGTATAGAGTCATATCCCCAATCACCATATCCGAGTCTGTATCCATATCAGTATCAGGCATCATAGCATCCAATAATTCAGCAATGCTGCTTAGTGCTGTGTGTGTGTGTGTGAGAGGGAGAGAGAGAGAGAGAGAGAGAGAGAGAGAGAGAGAGAGAGAGAGAGAGAGAGCCCAGAAGTTTTTTTCCCGAAGTCATGGCTCATTTTCTAGTCAGCAGGCACTCCTATCCAATGCTTAGACTACGCATAATAAAAAGATACTGGTGAAAACCACCCACAAAATACCTACTCTAAAGCCTTCCTTACAACAATAAGAATTATGTGACCTTGTTAGAAATTAGTTTTCAAAAAGCTACGAAGCATTAGAGGATAGGAGTTGCCACTTGCAGTTTGTGTGCCAAGCAGTAGGACTCAACAATCAAGAAGATCCAAAAAAGGAAACATAATTATCCATTGAATCCTACTTGCAATAGTTTAAGAGTATCATAGGATATAGAAGAATTTTATGAAGTAATACGAGTTTAGTAATTTTCAGACTCATACTTCCTTCTATACATTTTCTCCTGTGAATGGTAATTTCAAAGTTGCCTGGACCAATGATGTGACAGAACTTCTGAATAATCTATGGTCACTAATTCTATATTCGGTTCCATACTTCAGTAACTAACTAAAACAGCTGGTAACTTGGCAAAGACACATGGTCATTTTTTTTATTGGTAAAGATATATGGTCATTTGAAGCATGAATACTTAGAATTTGAATTAAATAACCTCGTCAAAAAGAAAGGGGAAGCTGAATGAAATGGCTGGCCACATGTAGAAAACCAGCCTTGCCATACAACTTGCCAAAATATAGTAAGAACAGTAAATTGCAGTTCTTTGAAACACAATCCAATGATTCCATGGCAGCTGTGAAAAGCTATCCAGCCAGATTTTATATGCAGAGCAATTTGCACGACCCTTTTTAAGGAGTACAAACTAGTGTCAATAACAGAATTCACTAATGATGAAGTGCCCATTCAGAGTGTCCAGCTGCCAAGCGCAGGTGGTTAGGGGCGTAGAACTAGAAGTCCTCCAGTGGGAGGCAGGGTGGCTAAGTTTGAATCTTGGTGGAACAGATAAATAATCACCAACTCGTGCTCTTTAAGAAAAAAATAAAGTAAATAGGGTAGATTTAGCCCCATAAAAAAGTTTTCATTCAGATAATTATTCATGCAAATCACAGATTTGCAAAAGCTCATGCACGAAAATTTTCCATTTGTCTGAACTGTTTTGTTTGTGTTCAAAGGCCAGCTGCCATAGTTGCTCTTGTCATCATATAGTCATTGATTCATGAGACTAGGACCACTAAGACCCTGACAAGCTTCTGGTTAGTAAGTTCATTTAGGAATGAAGGGGACTCTGTGAGTATTGGATGATTTGTTGGTTTCCTCTTGTCTGATGGTTTTGGTTATATGTTTTGGATGAGAAACTTCAAACTTGTCCTCTTTGGTTTATAATATAATGCTCTTTTTTCCCACAATGAAAAATAAGTATGAGGAACTTCATATTAACATTGAACATAGGTAAGAAGTTATGAAAATATATATGTAACAAATAAACAATTCAATGCTAGGAAAATTCATTAAACAGACAATGTTAACTTTGAAGACATCAGACTTTCTAAATTCTAGGTCGATAAGAGTGATAAGATTCTTCCATAGCATCCATCAGTAAAACAATAGGAAATGACAAGCACATGAGCAGTGCCATCAAGTTTATTCATAGAAAATCAACAGTCGAGTACACTTTTTCCACACTTGTTATGGAAGCAACAGGGACAATCAGCAATTCAATTGATAAAGATTTATGTACAACAACAGCATTTGAATGCATTGACACTTTACAACAATGAAAGACCACACCTCCGGAAATTTTAAAGATTTAAGCACAGCAAATCCATGGATGCTACCAGTTTTCCTTGACAATATTTGGCTTTTCAAGTATGTATTTTCCTTCTTTGTACTTCTGACTTTCCTCATAAGCTTTTTCATATTTCCAGCCCAACAGTAGACGACAATCAGAGCAGTAAACATCAGCAACTTTGTGCAATCCAGTTATCAGAAGCCTCTCTTCTTTGGGCCCTAGAACAATGTTCATTGCATGGGCAAATAGAAATGCTCTGCCATGTTTTCCCTGAATGAAATTAACACAACAACTAAAGTGCGTTAAGTAATTCTCATAATACTACAATATTAAACAAAATGACTGACAAAGATTTCCAAAAGAGAACAGCCCAAATCTAATCAATGCAAAATTCACAACAAAAGGACACGAACACATAGTCTAATCCATTTGAAATCAGAGAACCAGTAACTTTTTTTCCTTTTTTTATCCAAAATCTGATCTATTATGAACTGTCTTCTACTCTTCTAATACTGATTTTAGTACTGAGGTGCTCCTTTCATTGACATTTAATATAATCAATCATTCATTGGAAGGAAAGCAATCATAGATCAAATGAAAGACTGAAACATAAGTATCAGGATAAACCAGACCCTCACCGAAAAAGCCTTTGAAATGATGTCGTCGTGAAGAGCAACATGGTTCCTGCATTTATAGCAACTATACAATCGAGGGCCCACAGCCTCCTCCATTAGGAAACCAAATTCTATCCTTTGTGTGTTTCTGAAAAATTGATATATTACATGAACTGGCCAATTTCAAATGATCAACAAAGAAAACTTTTAAAAAAAATCTATATAGAATACAAAACCCAATTCCAAAGTCTCTCTGCAAAACCAAAATCAGATACAATTACTTTCAAAAACCCATCTTCTTACTTCAACAACAATTAACTTTTATTGGTCATGAATTATGTTTTCAGGAGGGATTGGGAGGAGCTTGAATTATCAAGAAAGAACAACTAGGGAGAAAAGTAACATGTCAAAGTAAATATACAATTGCAAAAAAGGATGAACACAGAGTTGGCAGAAAGATGTGAAAAACAGACATCCAAGTGAAAATTATCTTTTGAAAGCACCCATGAAACATCAAAACATTCATAAACTTCAATCAATATTAAACACCCCCCCCCCCCCACCCCCCCCAACACACACACACACAAAACAAAAAAAAAAAAAACACTCCAGTTTCATCCCAAAGCAACAAAAGAAAAGAAGAAGAAGAAGGCATCATCCATGTTTGTGTAACATGGGGATTTTGTGAGAAGAGGAAACAACTCAGAATTTTGGCCACAGCTGATGTGACACCTTTCTACTCAGACAAGGAAAGTTTCTCCGGATTAATGAGGAAATAGAATTCCTACAGGGTAGGTGAAGAGCTAGTTTCTACACCCACAGAAAAGGAAAACCACGTGCCCTTAAACAAAATCTATGTCAAGCACTGAGAAACCAATTAGATTTCACTAATATTGCAATAGAAATGGAGAACGATTTAGACCTTACACCAAAAAAAAAAGAGAAATAATTATCCTTGACACACATCAATGTCAAGAAACTAATAGAGTTTTTTTTTTCTTTTAAAAAAATTCCTACTGTCTCAAAAAAAAAAAAAAAAATCAAGATTTTCCTTAAATAAAAGAGAGAGAATCTTCAATGAAAAAGAAACAAATCTGCTTAACTAGTTAAGAATTACCCTTCAATGGTAAATAAACCAAAAGGAAAAAAAAAATAGAAAGCAAACATTTTATGGTGCCAAAAGTCATGAAAGGACAAAACTCACTAAAAATTGAATGAGAATTTTCCATGTAACAACACCCAATTCATGAAAGGAACAACACCCATCAATCTTTTCCTTCATTTTCAAAGAAAAAACCAGTCTGTTCCTTAATCACCCACTAACCCCTGCCAAGGAAATTCTCCATCAAAATCAAGAACTGAATAAAACCCACCAAAACATGATAAAAAAAAAAAAAAGGGGATGCTGTTCGGAGCTACAGACGAAAAAATGGAGACTTTTGTTCATAAGATTCAGCCCCATGTTTCTGATACAAACAACCATCTTTCCCATTTTTACCGTTCCAAAAAAAAAAAGGTCTTTCTTTGAGAAAAAAAAAGTTGGGTGTTCGGATTTCAACAAGAATAAGAAGAAGGGTGTGAAGATTATTAGTTTAGAGAGCTGGAGATCATCTTTTCTGCTGAGAAACCTAGAAAAAGCACATGCCCCAAAAAAAATGAAAAAAAAAAAAAAATGTAAAAAGAGAATTTCATAAAGCCTGATTCCTTCCTTGAAGATCGAGCAAATCCATCAAATCTAACAAAAACAGGAGTGTGGGGTGAGGAAGTATAGATTCATAAATTGAAATAGCATCTAAAAAAAAATCACTGCAATACGGTCGAAGTATTTTCCAGTTCCAACTGACCTGAGAGAGAGAGAGAGAGAGAGAGGAGTGGTTGTTACATATGGGTTTGATAATTGAGATACTTAAAAAAGCTGTTTTGAGTTTAGGAAAAATTCACCGATTCAATTGCGTGACCAAGTTTGCCACCTGTTTATTACGTGGCCTGTGTACGTTCTGTTTCCTGGGATTGATCCAAATATCCCAGATTGATTGTGTGTACAGTAGAGACACCACTGTTTCCCACCTTGGGATGAAAGGGGCCTTCTTGGGATGAATTAAGGGCCTATTCATCTTTGAAATTCTTCAAATGTGGTCCCTTTTTAGATTTTTTTTTTTTTTTTTCACTAGCCCTTGAATTTGACAAAAACCCCCAGGCGCCCAGTGAAGCCGAGTAAACTCCCGCATAGCCCTAGTGTGGTAGTGTCATTTCAAATCCATAACCTCCAGATGCAAACCGTGGTACTAGTCCAATTGAGCTACCCATTTTGATTAAAAAATTTTTTTTATTAGAGTAGATGAAAGGGTTGTTTCGTTAGTAAAAATTTTGTATGTGGCATTTACATCAAAACCATTCAAGATTGCTTGGTTATGATAAAAAAAAAAAAAAGGATTTTAGCATATAAAATTAAATAATATAATATAATTTTATAATAAAAACTATTAGACAATATGTAAAACACTTGTGGGTATGAAATGGCTTCACATGAGATTTTAGTGTCATAAGACACATGTTATGTAGTATTATTATTATTACTTTTGCTTGAAAAAATTAAGATAAGAGTTAAGACCTGCATCATTTGGTTATTAATATTTAAGCACGTAAATCTATTAGTAAGGTAATTCATTTGCAAATTCATAATCACTCGACGTTAAGAACTCTTGTTCTTGAGCAATTTGGATTTCATAGGTCGACTCATGATGGAAAAAAAAGAGAAAAAAAAAATCCTACAATTTTATCGTACTTCTGATCACTTCTTACAAAAAGTAGAAAAGTTTTTCTTGAAAGTGAAGTAGTTGAATCCTATTTTTCAAAAAGCTAATTTTAACTTTTAATTATAAAAAAATCCCTTTTAGAGAATCTAACAACCAAATGAACCTTTAAGAACTTATTAGCTTTTCAAAAGCCAAAAAAAAAAAAAACTTTCAAGGAGTCATAACCAAATATCCCAAAATCCACTAACATAATTCACTTTCAAATAACCTATTTTTTCAAACCATTTTGGTTATTAGATTTTTAAAAAAGGCTTTTTAAGAACAAAAAGTCAAGATTAGGTTTGTTTGTAAAGCAAACCTCAACCTATTGCTTTCAAATAACTATCTGCTGTTTTTTCTTTTTCTTCTTCTACATTAAGTTAAGGGAAGTATGTCAGGATATGCAATCATAGGGTTTTCCTTCTTCTTTTTTTTCTTCTTTATATGTTTTTCCTCTCTTTATTGATCAAACCTCAAAGGACCCATCCCTAAATAATGAAAAACAAAATAATAATAATAATAATAATAATAGTCTTAGAGCAATAATCCTATTCTCTTTATCCTGTGAAGGCATCCTAAATACTCTGTTGAGCTTATCCCTATGTGGGATCTACCTATAAATTCCAAACCACTTAAGATCAATATCTTCTCTTGTGATGGTATTATGTCATATTTCATTCCAATTTGAGTTAGTCCAATAACCAAATCCACCAATTGTTATGATTAAAATACACAAATCAAAGTGAGCAAAATGATAATGTTTTGTTTTCTCTCATATAAGACATTTTAATCTTGAGTGATATAAGTTTTGTAGATGAGCTATTGAGCACTACTAATAAATTTATATGGTTGAACATGGATAACCAAATTTTGCAGGTTATAGGAAGCTTGTTATTGTTGTGCTGCTGTTTTATTTATTTATCTGTAAGGTGTTTTTGTTGTTAATAATAATGAAGTATTTACATAACCAGGTTAGCCAAATGACCTTTTTCTTTTGAAAATTAGTCTAAAAATTTAGCTAATTAAATCTCACTACTGATTTTTTAAGATGCCAACCAAATCTAATCTGATCCTAAGGGGTAGCACAGTTGGCTAAGGCCACGATTCGGAACTGAAGGTTGTGGTTTCAAACTCGCGCTCTCACATTGAGTAACTTGTTCAGACAAAAGCCTTACTTACTCGGTGCATGAAGGAGGCGAGGACTTCACATGCCTAAGGGGAATAGTCTTATTTGAAAGAGGCGTTTTAAGCACATGCTCGAGACTGTCCATGCTTGTCCCTGTGAGCAGGTTGATGCAATTTGATTCTTTTTAGTAGGAAGATTGAGTGTACTCAACAACCAGCCTAGTGGCCCCTTGCATTAATTAATCTCCCTTATGACTGTCCACACACATGTCTCATCTAATCACCAAATTTAGCACGCCGCCTTTGATTTCAGATTCCTTTTAAACATCCCAATTCCCATTGACTAGAAACATGTGGAATTAGTAGCCTTTCTTTTGTACTTTTTTTTAGGGATTCCTAGCACTGTTTTGAGACAACTGAAGTTGATTGGATAATGGTAAAATGGTGACTTTTGATGATGGATGGTGGTGATTTAACAATCATAAATGGGTCTGGTGTGATCTACGGCAGATATGGATGCAAACCGGATTTGTTGACCATCTCAGGTTTGACAAGCCAATGCAGATATCAATTGGGCAGTAAGATCTTATGTGCTTAATTTTTTATGAGTGATAGTGTTAATAATTGATTTCTCAATTTGCATTTTGTATGATATAATATTTTGTCATTGTCACTTGGGTAGACTGATATTGGGATTATGGGACAGGGACTTTAGTGGACTCTGAATGGACCTACCTGACTTTCAACATGGCCCAAGAAAAAAGGTCCATACCCAAACTTCTCGGGTTGGGCCTCTCGGATAATGGTAATTAGAGGTCCATTGACATGCTCTAAACTCGTCCAGCCAATCGGTCCACCAGTTAATTTATTTGGAAAGTTCTTTTTTTCTTTCTGGGGGTTCAATTGGATGATTGATTATGTACATGTTTAGTGTGCATTGCAAAATGTGGGCTTCCAAAAAAGAGGAAACAGATTGGATTTGGTTCAGGTCCATACTATATATAGTCC
The DNA here is from genome assembly GCA_003546025.1 of Camphora micrantha. Classification (NCBI taxonomy): domain Eukaryota; kingdom Viridiplantae; phylum Streptophyta; class Magnoliopsida; order Laurales; family Lauraceae; genus Camphora; species Camphora micrantha. Next base: position 19,225,273 of record QPKB01000006.1, on the reverse strand, counting down.
CGAATATCAATAGGGGACGCGGGCCCAAATCCGACCTGGTCTATAGGACCCATATACCTGCTCAAATCAAACTATAGGCCCTGACCCAGATTCAAGGTCAAAAAAGGGCCTGGAATCATCCCCAAAGAATTTGTACTAATTTATATACTTGTGCTTAACATACTTAACATATGTTTACAAATGTATGCTATACAGTCTTTTATCAGGACCAGGTTCAGGTCCTTCAGTAGAAAATTCATCACCTTATTTATGACCCAAATGTAGTTTAGGTCCATAATTGGACCCTGTGTTAAAATCAGGTCCAAAACCACCTTTTCCAATTCTGATCCTTTGGGCTGGACCCTTTCATCCCAACATCCAAAATTGAAGAAAGGTAGGAGGGCTAGGAGGCCTGATGTAGTTACAGATGTAACAGGGGGGAATTAGTTGGAATCTTCATTTTTATGATGATTACTCTCATTGGGCCTTCTCTTGGTGGTCTCTTGTGGACCTTACCTGAGATGCATTGAATTAATGGGGTTGGTCACATCTCTTGGACTGAGGATGAAGGGTTAGTGAAGCAAATATCATCTGATCAGTTAATCTTAAACCCTTAATTTTAAATCTCCAAAACTTAATGACCGCTTAAGAAATAGAGTCAAATTGGGATGAGTGACAATTCATGAGTTAGTGAAAAATAATAGATTGAAATCGCCAAATCTGAGTCTGCACTGTATATAATGGAGAGGAACCCAAAAGGATCTTAAATATATAAGGATGATTCTATAACTCACTGCAATCAGATCACAGGGTACATACCTAAAGTAGAAAACCTTATCCTGAAATTGATATCTTGATATCAATTCATAGTTGCAAGCAAACATTGTTAATCTGTTATATGTTGCTATCAGGCATCAATTATCAAAAAACATGCAACAAAGCAAACAACCATCATAAATATAGAAAGGGCAAAAGGAAAATATTCTAAATGAGTGGGTCCAGAGTTGGATAGAAAACATGATACCTAACCATAACATGGTAGGTCCCTACCTGTTTAGTGGGTGGGATCCAAAACTGGAAATGGATGGCTCTAGTCATTCCAACAAAGAGCAGGTAGGGCCCCACTTGAAGTGGGGGTGGGCTGCTATGCTGAAAGAATGAAGCATGCTGTATGCTAGGCTCCAATAATATTTGTTGGAAAGGAAGAAGGGCTTGTGCAATCACCATAGAATGTATTTCTATTTCGGCCCGTTTCTTTATCAGAACTTTAAGAATTCACGTCTGGGAGGATTTCAAGTTCTCCAAAAGTTTGTCCCCTTAGGTGAACTTCCAAATCTCCCTTTTTTACGGAGGATTTGAAATTCGAACAAATGATATAGAGAGTGGAATTGCAAGAATTCCAAAAGGTCTTTTGGTGGTTGGAATTTGAAACTCTAGAATGAAAGAAACAAAGCATTTCAAATGCCAGATCGTGTTAAAAAAAAACTTAAACCTCCCAAAGTCTAGTCATGCATTCCAATAAGAAAACATGGCCCACATATATGGGCATTAAAGTTCCAGTAGCACTAGGGGTGAGAAGGGTCTGTAAGTCTTTAGTGTATTTGGGCCTGAGTCTGAATTAGTAATAGGGATCCGAATCCAGATCCGGAGTACAGGTTATTTGGACTGTACCCCTTCCCAAATTTAAATCCACGACGAACGCAAACCTGGGCCCAAATGAAAGGGCCTCAACTTGGTACCAATTCAAGGCCCGAATACTTATGTACTCTTATAAATACTTGTGCATTAATATAATATCATTACAATAGTGTCATAATCATAATAAATATGCATATTATATTTGTTTTGGCTGCTGCGTCAGGTGTTTTTGTTCTCAGGTATGACATTCATGGGCCTAAACCTGGACCCAAATTAACTGATAGTGAATCAATAAAGAAATAAAATAGAGCCAAACATTTGACCATAGTACATATTTTTCTTCAGTTTAGGACCTTTCTGATTACAGCATAGGTTAAAAAAGATGGATCCCACCATAGAAAAGAGGAAACCTACTTACCATATGCCCCATTAAATGTTGTTGGCACATAAGTAGGAACCTTGCTTGGACCAATTCCTCCGTGGACAAAATAAATATCCTATGTGGAAACTTAGGGATGGCCTAGTGGTGAAGGCTCTCACTCTCATCTCACCCACTAGGGATCGATTTCTGGTGGGTGGCTTTACTCCTTTCCAACTTGGCCACTGACCCAAGTAAGGAAAATAAAAAATAAAATATATATGCTATGTTTCTATGGACGCTGTCTAAAGTTTCATCCAATAAGAGTTGGTCCTCAATTAAATTGATTGCAACTAAAATCTATGAATTTCATATTTTTATGGATATGTTTTACACGGCCCAAATGGATTTTAAATTAGTCGAAGCCCTATCGAAATAGACATTTATTTTGTGTTGTCTAAATTTTTTAATAAACAGGTTCCAGTTAAATTCCCCAATGATTTTACTCGAGTTCAAGCTAGAAACTGAAGCCCAGAAAAAAGGGGGAGACTGGCTGTAATCATTTTTTGTTTCTGTTTTTTTTTTTTGTTGGAAGATTGATATTTATTCAAAAAGAAGTAAAAAGACTGTAGTCATTTTATTTGCAACTTTCCAAACAAAAAGAATGAAAAGGATTCTTCTACAATCTCATCTCTGTCAAATTTTGTTATCATAATATAGCAGATATGGTCATGATTCAATGGCTCAGGCCTGCATACTTTTTTATTTTTATTTTTATTTTTATCATTTCTAACTTTTCCAGTGGATTTGATTGGAACAGCTATAAATTCCAAACAGGGGTAATTCAGTGGCTTCTGACAGCACATGCATGATGTAAGAACTAAGAAGCCTAAACTTCTGAAAAGAAGAAGAAAATCAAACAAAGGACCCATGTATGAATTGTCCAAATCATCTCAATCAATACTCATGATTCTCCATTATCTTCATTAAAGAAAGAATAAATCTCTTCCCATTATACTATATTAAGTTAAGAGATTTTTATTCTAATTTTGACCGTCAGCATTACCTCCTCTCTTATCTCTTGTAATTGCCTATTTCTTATCCTATGCAACACTAATAATCTCATATAACTACCCATTTCTCACTACTTATGTAATTACCCATGTCTCTTGTAACTTCCTCATTTTTCTTTTTCAGTTTCTACAAAAGTTCTTTTTTACTCACATCTCTTATTCCTATTTCTAAATATATTTTTTTATTTTTTATTTTTACTTCATTTCTTCTATTTTCTTTCTATTCTACCTTTCTTAATTGCAAAAATAGATACAGTCATAGATATTCTTCTTTCATTTTTTTTTTTTTAATTATTGTTATACAATTGTATTTACTTTAAATTGTATGAATAGACTCGTGCTCAGTACGGATTCTTGTGCTATTATTATCATGAGGAGTAAGTGGGGCTCCAAGCATGATATCAAGACCCCAAGTAAGACAAAGATAATAACAAACGAAAACAGAGGGAAGCTTCCTAGAATCCAAGCACCTGGAAAAAAAATCCCAAGTTGCGGTCCCATGACGCAATTTTCTTCTTCCATGCAACTTCTTGGAAACTGCTAAATTCAACTGAGAAGAGGAAAAAAATAATAAAATTAGGAATGATCTTCCTACTATAATAGGAGGTCACAGTTCCTTAGAAGAGAACAAGAAAACACAAGAGACATTCATATTTGAGAACAATGGCAGATCTTGAAATGGGTGATGAGACAATTGAGTATGGAGATCTATTGCCAATGATGGCAGAGAAACTGGATTCAGAAACCTTTGTTTCTGAGCTCTGTTGTGGATTCAGGCTTCTTGCAGATCCAATGAAGGGGTTGATCACTTCTGAGAGCCTTAGGAAGAATTCAGCCCTTCTGGGGTTGGTGGGAATGAGCGAGGAGGAATCAAAGGACATGATCAGGGAAGGAGATCTTGATGGAGATGGCACGCTCAATCAGATGGAGTTCTGCATTCTAATGGTACGACTGAGCCCAGATATGATGCAAGAGGCGGAGGCATTGCTTGACGAGGCTATCCAAGAAGAGATAGTCTCATCTTCTGTTAAACCAATGTAGTTCTTCAAAAAAATCAAGCACATGTTGCTTTCTGATGTTAATTACTATATAGTTTGTGAAGCAATGCATGCAGTCACTGTGTACTACAAAGTAGAACTGAATTGTTGTTAATATTAATGTCAAGGGTTATATTGGTGGGTACGAATGAGAAATTGCTATGAACGGATGATAGATTGATAGAACTTGTTGAATTTATTATATCGAATGGCATACCCAGGATATTCGATTGAGGTGGGCTTGAAAAAAAAAATTTATATTTAGAACGATGACTTGAAAGTTGAGTTTGTGAGTTTGAGTGACAACCAAACTATGAGTTCTAAGAGCTATTAAGAATTCATAATAGATTTTTATAACACTATATGAGTTAAGAAGTCAACACTATATCAAATTCTCTATTATCCTTCTCCTATTGTTCTAAATCGAAGCTCTCTTTTTTAAATGAATGAATGCAAGATAACCATTGGCTCGCTCTTCTTAGCGGATTTTGAGAATTTTTGTGAAATACATCTAGAGAATCCAAATACATTTAAACCGCTTAAAGTACTTTACTCATTTGAAAAGTGAAAATGATAATTTTGATAAAGACAATGAAGTGTTGAATGATCTCAAATTCCTAATTACAATTTTGAGATTAAAAGAAGAAAAAGGAAAAAAAAAAAAAAGCAGGCCTTGTAGGGAAACATGAGACCTTTTGCAGATCTCGAAGTGAGCCACTCAGTTTGTGCTCATCTGCAATTATTTGCTTTTCAATGTAGAAAATAATTTAAAAAAAGTATTTTTTCTGTGTAGAATGTTATTGTATCGATTGTTGGAAAATGAGCCACACGGAAAATTCGTGATATTTTCCTCATGTTAGGCAAATGTTCCCCCAAAGACTCCATGTCAGTATAGTGACATGAGATGATGTTAGGCAAAATATGAAAATACAAGGATAAAAATGTTAGACGTTAAGAAATATTGAGATGTTAAGAGGATAATAATAATCTAGCAAAAGATAAGCAAATTACCAATCAATACATAAAAGCAAAGAAACTGAACAAATAATGGTACCTACATAGAAATGTGTTTTTAAGAACAAAAAGAGGAATGGGAAGCGGCGGTGCCTCGTAAGGAATACCTACCTAGAGAGGGACAATTTATATAAATGAGTTTATATAAATTGATCAATGCCAGATACAGAGTGTGATTTGAATGTCTCATGTAATTTAGCGTTTTGAGAGAGAGAGAATGTTTCAAAAAATGGATGGGGACTTTTTTCGAGTTGGGTGGGGGTTGAAGCCCCCAATCCCATATGTGTAGGTCCACCCCTGATTATATCGTTCCCTATGCAATAAAAATACATTTTTAATAAACAAATTCCTATGATCAAATTTTTGTTTGATAGAAGGGATCTTTATATGAGGGAGATAACTTTAATAAAAAGCTTCATACAAAATGATATGACTTTTGTAGCATCTCTCTCTTGTTATGGCAAGTATAGTAGGGCAATGATGGTGAATGTTTTTCCACTAGAGTGAGGGCCTTTAATTTATATGGAGTATGGCTTTTGTGGACTATGAAGGCCTTGTTTGGTATCGCTATTCTTTTTCAAATAGATCCATCAAAATAGAGCCATTAAAAAAGGAGCTATAAAAAAAAAGACTAGAATCAAAAGAAGTGTTTAGTAATGTAAAGATCTATGTTAAATAGACTTTTTTATATCAATGATTGCAAGTTTTTCATAAACCTCTCGAAATCCACAAGGTATCAAGCTTTGAAAATTGACTTTACAGCTCTGTTCAACCTTCCAAGGAGATTTATAAGGTTTAGATCTTGTGTTTGGGGCCCATATAATCCATAAAATTGCCTCACATGGCTTACGTTTTTTTTCACATATTTCAAGATTGGTGATGAACTAATGGCTGAAATTTAATAACTTGCTATGTTTGATCATTTTAACATTTTCAACGGTTTGGATCTTGATTTATACTCCCAGAAATAATAAGGAAAATAGAAAAACATTATTGCTCATGGACAAATTCAATATTGAGCATAATACATCAACGACTGATATTATTTTGAAAATATTTCGGGATACACAAGGTATCAAGCCTTGAAAATTGACCATATAACCATTTTTAGCCTTCCAAAAATATCTAACGGTGTGGATTCTGTGTTTGGGGCCCATAGATTTTAGAAAATTGCATCCAATGGCTTACATTCTTTTGTACATATCTCGAGATTGGTGATGATCCAAAGAGTGAAATTTACCGTCATGGCTGTGTTTGATCTTTTGAACATTTTTAACGGTTTAGATCTTGATTTACAATCTTAAATTTTGAGGGGGAAAAAAACGGACTAGAGCGTGAATGGGCAAGAATACTGTTCATTCGTCTCTTTTTCTTTTTTTATTTACTTTCTGCATGCTATTGATTGTGAGCTATGAGAAATAGAGGTATTTCCTCTACCTATCTACAAAAAAGGAGGCTGCGAAACGTTGCCAAACACCTTTATTCTTAAAATCTCTATACGATTTAGAGATTTTGAATAATAGAGTAAAAAATTAGTGATGCCAAACCGGGGCTAAGATCGAATTCCCCTATCAACCACTTGTGGGACATCTTGTAAGTGAATATTTTCCCACTAGAGAAGAGGTGGTGGGCGTTTAGAGTGGGGTTTGGGTAGTTTCATGAAAGCACTCTACTCCATTAATTATAATATAAATTATTTTGAGAGACTTACTATTTCTTTATATTGAATTTTTTTCCTTTCTTGTCAAAATCAAATGCCAGTATAAATTGCATTCATGTGTAAGTGGTGGCAAAATCTGATCCTTGACCCGACCCCGCCCATATAACTTGACCCGCAATATATATGGGTCACTCATGGGTTAGGAAAACCGGATCCACGCTTAAACAGGTCTGATTTGGGTCAACCCATCCAATCTATTTAACTGAATTGGGTTAGAGTCGACCTATATAACTAAACCTATTTAAACAATTAGGTGATTTAATCTTTTAGTACTTCAAATAGTTTATTTTATATGAAATGAATTGAGCTTGTGTTGGGCCTTTTTCTGACCTTCAATTAATTCAATATAACCTTAATATTTGAAATGGATTAGATTTGGGACAAGGTTCTAGATGTTAGGTGGGTTAATGGTTGACTCACATTGAATTTAGGTTATGTGGCTAGAGTTAGGTTGACCTGCATTAGGTGCAAGTTGATGTTGCTTGACCCATTCTAACCCATTGTTTGGGAAGGAGATAAAATGAGGGAAAGAAAAAAAGAGAGGGGAAAATGGAGAGAAAGTGGAAATTGAGGGTGTTTGGGAAGGGGGAGGGAAAGTAGGGGTAAAATTCATGTGGGGCCCACCTTAAAACTTTCCTCTCAAAAATGGGGGGAAAGTAGGAGGGAAAGAGGGGAATCTTTGTCATTTTACTAAACTGCCATTTTCGTTTTTTCACTTTTTCACAAAATAAGGATAAATTGGTAATTTTCTCTCTACCTCACAAACAAATAAAACCATACTTTTTCACTTTTCTTTCCCCTACTTTTTGACTATCCAAACAAAAGGAGGTAAAATTATTTTTTTCTCCCCTCCCCTCCCCTTCACTTTCCTTTCCCCTCAAATTTTCCCTCCCCTCTCCCCTTCCCAAACACAGTGTAAAAATTAGTCAGATACGGGTTGGATGAAGAATCCATGGTCAACCTGACTTGTTTGGACTTGACCCAACCAGTTTGGTAGCCCTATATATGTGATACTTCACTTATCCTCCTATCTAGAAGCACCTTCCATGAGCAGAACTCACCCTCTCTACTCCTTTTAAGAAGAGTCCAGATTCCCCGGGAGTAGATAAAAGAAATTCTTCAAGCCCATAGACAGAAAGGATGAATAATTCCATTAATAAATACGATTAATAATGTATAAGATTGTATTAATCATATTATTTATTAAATGATCAATCTCATCCAATTGTTATTCGAGTTGGAATTGGAAAAATGCATATATAATGAAGGCATTCATTTTTAAGTCAGAAAGGACCTTATCCCTTTGAGTTGGGTTTTCAATATGTAGTCCCCACAATGGAGTTCTATTCCTTTAGCGCGGCGTTTCTCTAAGGTAAGAGTGGATCTTATCCCTCAATGTTTTCTCTTGCCAAAGATGGCATTGAAACGAAAAGTCTTTTCACATTACTTATCAAGCAAAAAGTAACCCATTGAACGTTATTACTAAATTATAAGCTAACCTACATACAGTAAAAAATATATATAGTTATTAATATACTATATGCATTTTGGACACGTTTGTCTATGATACTACATTTTGTCTTCTGCAACATCTGAAAGGAAACCACATTTATCCTTTTGCAACATCTGTCCCACTTTGGCGTTGGAAACAATAAATCCTAAGAAACAAAGAAAGAAAGCATTAAAATGCCATTTCTCATAGAAGAAGAGGGAGCATTGGAAAGACTGGTGCCTTTTTCATCATCTTCATGTGGTGCGCTCTCTACACAAATGCTTCTCTATGTATTTTAGGATGTATTTGTGTAGAGTCGTGGAAGAGAAAACATCTGTAGCTTTCGTTTTCGATATAGGAAGGTGGGAACTCGGGATGCATTGTGGTGACAAAAAGTAGCAGATCCTACTAAATTTTCGCCGCTGCACCAAACGGCATGAAAAAAACATTAGATTTTCCGACATCATGTCTGCTTATTTCTACGAAAAACCCCCTCGCACAAACACGCCCCTTAAAAAGATCTATTACCTCCATTTCTTCATCCGAGTCTTCTTTGACTGCTTGTGCTTGGTGCTGCCATTTCTTCATTATTGGCTGCAACTACAATGAAAGGAATAATAGTCCATGAAGATGGTGATAGTAGGAAGGAAAGAGTAAGTGGGCCAAAATGTGCACACTGACTCGTCCCACACATTAGCATGAGTGCATGGCCTCCTTTCCATGCACATTGGATGATAATTGGAAGAGCCAATTTTTTATGCCAATGGGTCTTGATATTTTAGACCATGTCCTCTCTTGGTTCAACCCAAACTTCTAGGTCTTTCAAGCTCCAGTCCAAAGGGCGTAGCAATTTCCGCAACTTCTCGGGCCGACTAAAATCTTTACCTCCTGTCGGGCTGTCTCCCCCACTATAAAATGGAGTACAGCGGTCTAGGGTTTTCTATCTCATTCTGACATCACCATCACTCTCTCTCTCTAGGGTTTTGTCTCTCTATCTCTCAACAATGGCCGACAGGTACTGGCGATACGCAGACGCGCGACAGCCGCCGTTGCCTCCTCCGCCCGCCCTTCCCGCCGTGAAACGCTCTCGCCCCGACTACGGTACGCCGCTATCGCGCGCCTCCTTAACCTACGCTTGCTTCCCTTTTCCCGCATCCCATCGTTTTCCATCTCCATTTCCCATCATCTCCTGTTTGGATCTTTATGGTGAAATCCTTTTTACGTGTAGATGATCTCGTATGTGTTTGGATGTCCTAGTTTTCACGTAAACCGCAGTTGTTTTGTTCTTTTCCATCACCAAATGCAGGAAATCGAGCAAATGTTACTCTTAAAGTGGAGTCTATGGCAGACTTGACTTCTGGGAAATCGATTTCAGATCCAAGATTGGATTTTTTGGAAGCTGGTTTCCATGGAAATCTTAAGTAGCTTTGATTTATTTGTTATTGGTTGTGACAAAGAACAAAACATCTGTGATTTGTTGGTAACCTTGGCTGTTCAGACATATGAGGACTGATTCATGTGTAAAATGATTTATCTGGTTTCAAAAGATCCGAACTTTTGGCCCAAGAGGCTAATTTCAGATCTGAAATTAGGGTTAGGGTTAGGGTTGGAATGTGCTTATTGAAGTTGTTTTCTTTTTTAGTTCTTTGGGATCTAGGGATTATTTTTCTTCGATTTGTTTGGATTCTTTTAGTTCTTTTGAGTTGTAGTGAATACGAGGATTGTATGACCGGGGAATCTAAGTTAACCCCTTTGTTGTGTTTCATACAGTTTGAAATCCTCTAGCGATCATTGCAGAAACGGTTACGTGTAGGCTGATATATCAGTTACTGTCTGATATTTCAAGTTGTACTGGCCTTTATTCTAAAAAGAAATAATGAAGGAAATATATAGAATGTGGAGAATTTGCGACTTTAATTGACTTGCTTTTCGTGTGTTTTCGATCTAAAAGAAATCTAGCAAAATAAAGGTGGTGAGAATGGAGGTCCAAATGCATTTTTTTGTTCTTGAGATGAACCAGTAAAAAAATCAGTATCACTAAGGGCTGAAAATATTAGGTACTCTGCAATATGACTCGGTTTGTGCCGAGCTTAATTACCGTCGGTTCAGCCGCATAGGAAGTGGGTTTGATGCTTGATAATTCTAATGTTACTATTTCGTTGGGTGGCCATTCCACAGATTTGCTTGTCTTCAAATCATATGGTCAGGGGATCCATGCACTCCATTTGATGGGTTTTTTCTCATTTTATGCGGACCATTGTTATATTCGTTCCAATGATGTTGTCCAATCTGACACATCAATCCATGGTTTTATATGTTGCTGATACTGTATCAGTTGATACACATTGGTTTTTAAGCAATTAATAAGAGCATTGGTATGATGAATACCCCATTCATTCCCTTATCACCAATAGGCATCCTCAATATGGGCAAATATGGGCTGACATGAATTACTAATCCCTTCTTTCTATTTTCTGTTTATATTCATATTTATCCCAATGACGTTGTACATTCTGACACATCAATCCATGGTTTTATATGTTTATGATACTGTATCAGTTGATGCATATTGGTTTTTCAGCAATAAATTGGAGTATTGGTATGAAAATACCCTATTAACTCCTGTATCAGCAACACACCAATTTGCATACCCAGTACAGGCATATATGGGCCGACATGTACTACAAATACTCTTATTTTTTTCTGCTGAAAATGAAATTATTTATGCTCAATGTGTTTTGGCTTCATCAGCATTATGTATCGTTTTTTTGCCCATCCAGTTTGGTACTGATAATTTATAACTCGTGTGTGAATGAACTTATTTAAGCCGTTGATGTGACAAGATCAATGGTGTTGATTGTCTAGAGAACTTGTGAGATGGATGAATCATCATCATCAAAGTCTTGTACCAACTATTTGGGTCAGTTACATGAATTATGTTTCTTCATTCTTAGAATTATCGGAATTCATGTTGGGTTGACAAAAGTTTTACTCCAGACTGTCAACCTTCTTGACTCAACTCTAACAAAAATAAAATAAAAAAAGAAGTCCACTTGATGCAACCCTCGTCTCCAGGCTTGGGACTGGCTGTTACAACAACTGGCAGAGTTTGTAAGATGAATGAACTCTGAATACCTGACCTTTAATTTGATGGGCTGAAAGTGAGTTGTTGAGGAAGGAAATACTGCAGTTATCCTCATTAAACAAAAAAAAATGTCCAAAGATTGTGTTGCTTTGGTTGGACAATCTGGAAATTTTCTATGAAATTGAGATCGTCCATGGTGTGTGTCACGCCCCCAACCTGGGTCCCCCACAATGGGCCCGAATTCTGAGGTGTGACTCGCATGGGGATTCGAGTCAACATGACTCACATGCGCAGTTAGCCCCCATGCCCATGCGCGAGTTACGATAGGATTCCACATGTGAGGTGGCACATGACATCCTTCACAAATTAATGCTTTTTTGCGGAATTGTGTGCCTCATTCAACCCATGATCAATATAGATAATGGCATGGTAAACATATGTAACCCGTAGCATATTTAAATGAAACGTTAGAGAGAATAAACATATTCAAAAGATAGAATTAAAGTTAAAGTGCAGAAACATTAAAGTCTAATTACAGCAAAAACAGCTTAGACATTCCCATAGGCCAACAAAGGCCAAACATCAAGGTTTACAAGAGAAAAGATAAGTCCTGGAGGTATTGTGCACTCGAGTAGTGTAGCATCATTAGATTACACTATTTAGATATAGTGAACATAAATATGTAGCATCAAATGAAAATGAAGACAGATAATCATAAAGATGTCTTTAAAGTCCATTCTAAGCATAATTGTGCATGAATACAATGTACGTGGTGATTCAGAGATGAAAGTCTAACAGATGTGTCCTAACAAATTGACGAACCACATGTGCTATATTCTTTTAACACTGGTTGCAAACCCTGTGATCGTGTTGAGAGTATGTACAAATGACAGAAAACAGATTTGGTACCACAAGGTTTATAGATATGGCCATCAGACAGATGTCCAATGTGGCACTAGAGCACATATATGTCCCTAGACAGATACTATGCTCTAGATTGTTTAATAGACGCTAAATCCACAAGCAGCCGGGTCCGACCGATTGTGATAGAATCAAAGCTGAGTGGTGCCAACTCCAGATACAACATAACCAGGTTACTAGAGTGTACATAAAGAGTAGTCCCATATCTTAGATGAACTTATATAAACATGAAGAGACACTATTTAACAATGTCTAAGCCCATACTAAATGTGTACAAGTCCAATCACGTGAAACATATGATCATAGAACATAAAACATGAATCATAACTAGCATAGGATGCATGTACGAGCCATGCGAATAAACGGAACTTGATACAAGTACATAAGCAAAAGATTAGTGAGAAGTCAAGGAGTAAGTTACAGTCCATCCTAGGATCTAGGTTACCCAGTGTCCATCACTATCCAACTGTGTAGGCCTAAGGTCTCTGATGTCCTCACACTACTTTAACAATGGCGTTACTTAAGTTAATGGACACCAACAACCTTAGGTTAACACCTTTGGTTTAATATTGCCTTAAATCAATCTTTTAGGCATTTCCGTAGGTGTATGTCAGCTCAAATGTCATCTACATTGGTCTCACACGTCATTAGGCCTTGGTTAGGGTACATGGGTTCCAAACTAAGGTCCCAAACCTAAGTTCAAAATCACCTTAAAATCTTGGGTTTTACGGTTATCTCACGGTTAGTTGATGTGTTGTCTATAGTTTGCCGTGAACCACTTATGGCTAGCCATAGTGTTACAGATCTGAGAGCAAACTTCGAGACCGGGGTTCATGATTACTGCAAAGTTAGCTTGCTGTCTATGATACCCGGATACTCGTACAAGCCCAATGTATCTATAACAGTTTGATAAGACACTTGTATTAGTACCTGATACTACACCAATACTTATAAGGAACAAATTTAACATATCCTATTTTATAAAGTCCTTTATTTCTTGAGGTGGGTTTACCAATACTCGATCCTTTGATCGATTTATTTTCATGGAGACAAACATAAGACCAAAGAAGAAATTGGTTAAAGTCCTTTATTTCATATAGTTTTATTTATTTATTTATTTTACTTCTCACTAGAAAAAATGTTAGAAGGGGACGAAAGTAATGATAATTTCATTGATTCAAAAGTGATTTAAGGAAAAATTAAGACACCCGTATTCGTATCTATTTCCTAGATTTTCGAAAGTGGGGAGTTGTATCCACGATCCCTGTATCAGTGTCCGTATCCATAACTGTATTTGGTCATCATAGCTCACCATTAGCTATGGAGTGACCTACGGTTGGGTCACGATTGGCTGTAATACAAATAGCCTCAAAAATTCAGTTCTTTCTTAGCCACCGTGGGATTTCAAGGCCAACCCCAAGTGACCTTATGGTTAGCTGTAGGGTGACCCACAGTTAGCCGTTGTACAAAATGCCTAAAAAACACACTTTTGGAATAGTAGTCGTAGTGGAATTCACGGTTAGCTATAGTGACCTTATAGTTAGCCTTAAAGAGCTCACGGCTAGTCGTAAGTCTTAACATTTCTGAAGCCCGAGCTTCAACTGGTTTGTTGTAGGTGGAGTTCTTCTCCATTACACTTGAGGCTTCAGATACATTAAATAGGTACTTGAAAAGCTACATTTAGTATTGCCACATTTTCAAAACTATGAGCAAATCCCTATTTCTAATTGCCAACCAACTAAAACATACACATGAGTTTCAATGGTTCAAGGATGAAAATAGTTGTAGCTGCTAGCGGCTCGCCGCCAAAATGCTACGTAACGTCATAGTGGTGCGATTTAAAAAAATCGTCAAAAAAATCCGAAAAAAATTGTAGAAAATCTAGAATATTTGAAAACGAGAGAAATGTTTTTATTTTTTTGCTTAAGTAACTAAGATAAGGAGTAGCGGTCCTCTCATTGTATGGGGTCCTGTATCGCTGTATAAATAGAAAACAATCGTAATGATCATTTTTTTTTCCACATGTTTTCATGTTGCTTAGTTATATGCTGACTTAGAAACTAATGAAAGTCTCATAAAAAGACTATGTATATGTCATGAAGTCAAGACTTAAGACTTAAGAGTACCTATAGAAAAGAGTACCTCTACCAAAAGGGGTGTCTAATAGGATATACCTAGAGAAGAACTCTGTATCGACTGTAATTCGGCAAGATCATGTGTTTTTTGGTGTTCTTTTAAACATAAAAGGGTAGAAGAGTTGCTTAGAAATGTTATTTGGAGAGAAGAATAAAAGAAATAAGTCTTATTATGCATTTTAAAACTTTTTGGAAAGTAGGAATTTGTCTCATTCCGTAGCGGCCTCGTAGTGGCCCCATAGCAATCGTAGCGGTTGCTACGGATGTGAGCGGCGCTAAATGCCATTTAGCGTAGTGGTGAATAACGGCCTCTATTTTGATCCATGCAATGGGTAATCTAACATGAAATAGCATAGAGAATCAACAAATCAAAGCATACAAGCATGGCATTATATTTATTTACTTGCCTTTAGTTGGTTCTTAACCCAATACCCACGGCCACACTAATCCACACTCAAACCAAGCTCTAAAATGGAAAACCCCCTTTACTACCTATTTTTACCGATAAAAAAAAGGAAAGCCGTGAAATCTAGCTCACCAAAGAGACCCTGCACATCAAAATTGGTAGAAAAGAGTTGAAAGATCCTGCATGCAACAAATCTAAGCTTCCATAGCTGATTCTAAACAAAAGGAATGGGTTTGGAGAAGATTTGCTTACCAATGGAGTGAGTAGGACTTGAAATGGAGGAGAAGGAAGCTTCGGGAAAAAGAAAATGATGAAGGGTTTGGGCTTGAAAAATCCTACATGCAGTGGCCTCTTGGTTGCTTGGAGCATGCAAGGATGGGAAGGCCACTTGGAGCATGCAAGGATGAGAAGGAGAAGGAGAGAGCTGCTGGGATCGACTGAGGAAGAGGAGAAATGAGTAAAGTAAGTTGAGTTGGGTTTATTTGAGTAGGTTTCTATATATACAAATATTTCCATTAGGGCTTAAATCAAGGAATTTACTAAAATTCACTAGGAATGGGTTTTAAAGGCTTCAAATGGACTCAGACGTAATGCGAAAGTTGCCCGGAATGAGATTCTCTACCCAACGGACCGCAAAATCGCCTTGTTTTTTTACATTAAAGACAACCCTTTTTCCCAACATTACAAAGAAGGTCCTTCTAGCTAACTAACTTGGTCCAAACCCCCCTCGAAACTACCAAACCACTTAACTAACACACAAACCAATCTAATTAGCATCTAACCATGATTCATTAGTTACTAAACACAATTAAGAAGTATCGGGGTCTTACAACGTGGACCTTTGATACCCTTATACTTGTACAACCCTAACTTATCCGTATCGCATCGATATGACATTTGTATTGATCCTGATACTTCACCGACACTTCTAGGGACCAAGTTTTAACATATTGTACTTATAAAGTCCTTTATTTATTTATTTTGATAACCCAATGTACCTCCCTCCCAACCCAACCGGGGAGCGTTTGGCCCTAAGCTCGAGGGACACTTTATTCTAGATAGCCGAGAACTAATCCCTAGGGGCACATGCAAACCCTCCTATCCACATGCACCGATTAAAACTATGGGAGGTGGCCAACGAAGGTAGGTGTCAAACACAAGACCTCTCCACTTCCCGAGGCGCGGAGTCCTTGGCCAACTGAGCTACCACAGTGCCACTCATTGGTTACTTAGAAAGTCCTTTATTTCGTATAGTTATTTTTATAGTTGTACGTCTCACCATAAAAAATGCTAGAAAGGGACGAAAATAATGATAATTTCACTTATTCAAAAGTGATTTAAAGAAAAAATTAGGACACTTGTATCCGTATGTGTCCTAGACTTTTAAAAGTGAGGAGTCATATCTGTGATCCCCGTATCAATGTCCGTATCTATATTCATATCTGGGCATCATAAGCGTGGACCATCATATCAATAGACTACCAATGGAAAAAGTTAAATGGATTGTTTGGATAGATGAACTTGGGGCTTGCACTCATAACCTAGAAACACAAACAAGTTTTTTATCCTTGCTGGATGAGCTTTGAATGACTCCCCCTAGTTTCATGTCTTGTTCCGTTATTATTTATTTCCAATGGAAACACATTTGTGGACATGATCTTAAGTTTAAGATTATTGTCCGGTTCATGGGAGATACAATATGGTTGTGCTTTTTTAATGTCATGCGTTATTTGTTTTTCTTTTGCTGGCTTAATTGATTTTTCCTTATAATCTTGGTAGATGTCCTTGGCGGCCATGAATTACCTGGTTTTTATCCCCGCGGTGAAGAAAGCGGAGGACAACGTCTTGGTAGAGATGATATGTCCCTTGGAGCATCATATGATCGTTATTTACCTGGGGTATTGTTTCATGTGTACTTATCTTTACTTTGAATTCTTAACCACTATATATTTATACTGAGTTCTTAATGCGAGTGTGTCACATGTAGGTCCGAATGCAGCAAATGTCTTCTCATGGTGCTGGAGAACCTCCTAGGCATCTCTCCCCAAGATTACCTGATCATCCCATTGATGATCCACGCATGATGGGTTTTAGGGGAATTGATCCAGGTATGGGTGAAAAAAGTCTGAACATGGGTTTGGGAGGCAGAAGATCTGAGATACCTCTCCCTCCAGATGCTTCAAATACACTATTTGTTGAGAGTCTTCCAGCAAACTGTACTCAGAGAGAAGTATCTCGTATCCTAATTTTTGTGTTGCATTTATTTCATCATGCATTTAGTTCATTGCACCTGTGATTAAACAAAATTGGAAAGGCAAGCTTACGTATATTAAAATCTTCCTGTAATAATTCTAAATATATATATATATTTTATTGAGTAAAATATTAAAATTAAGTACCCGAAATTGACACCCACGAGCAAGTTTATACATGAGGAATAACCATACATATTGCCAGAGTCATTAATTTATTGTGTTTATACAATTCAGGAATGCTACTCATCAATGTGTAATATATTTGTGTTTATTTCTCTCTCTTATTTATAAAGTCATCATTTTTTTATCAGTTTTATAGATTCAATATGACTCTATTATTGCAACAGCCAAAAATTTAGGAAGAGCCATAAACTTACTGTGTTTAAACAATTTGTGCATGCTGACTCATCAATGTGTAATATATTTATGTGTATATATATATATTATTTCTCTCTTATTTATAGATTCATTATGACTCTCTTATTGCAAGAGCCATAAATTTATTGTGTTTAAACGATTCGAGCATGCTGACTCATCAATTTGTAATATATTTATGTGTAAATAAATTATCTCTCTCTCTCTCTCTCTCTCTCTCTCTCTCTCTCTTATTTATAAATTCATAAGAGTTAAAAGAAAAGAAAAGATGAAATAACCTAACTCCTGAAATAGAGAGGTTGAACGAATGAGAGGATCAGCAAACAAAAAATGAGACATCGGAGTACAACTCAAAAGTAATGAGAAAATAGTGAAAGAAAGATTGGGGCAATCAACACATATTCCCACAAGATCTAGATATCAATTGGTTGATCAAACTACTCATAAATATACAGAAAATATTGAAAAAGTAATCATCGAGACTAGAAATAGAAAAAAAAAAAAAAATCCTATGGAGTCATTAACCTTGTCAATGAGGACTATGGAGTCATTAATTCCTTGTATTTATTTCTGAATGATTCCAAGGGACAATATGAACTGTCCACGAATGATCTTGAAAATCCATCTAGTTTTCTGCAGTCATGACATTCTGAACCATGGTTCCAACTTCCATCATTTATTGCTGTTCCTTCACTTGGTTTTCCAGATATATTTCGTCCTTTTGTAGGCTTTAGAGAAGTAAGACTTGTTAACAAGGGATCTAAACGTGTAAGTTTCTTTATTCTTACGAAATGAAAAATCATGAGTTGTTGATTGACTATGTTGTCACATGTATGGAATTTTTCTTCCTCTACATATATATTGATGTTACTATCCATATGGTTATGGTAAGTTGGGATATATATCTGCATTTCTGAATGTCCAAATTGTTGATATGGAACATGGACATCCCTTCTGACTTTATATCAACATCATTTGCCAGGAGTTAATAGTGTGTAAGGGCCTGTTTGATGAGGGGAAATTGGAAAATTTTTGCCACTAGAATTCAGAATTCTATAAATAGGTTCCCTTCGAAATTCCCAAATATTTTCAGGCAGCATATGATTCATGCTTCTGGAATTTGTTGAATTTGGAAGTTCAAAATTTATATTTCAAATGGTTCTCACTATGGCAACCTTGAGGTAGTGCATTCATGTTACCAATAGAAAAGGGCCATTTCAAATGTCTGCTTTCTAGAATTACATTAATCAAACAAAGAACTATAGGAATTCCATACAGGGAGCCCCTCCTCAATTTTTTGAAATTCTCACATCGGGATAGGGTCTTTTAAAATTTTTCTATGGGCAGTTTTGTCTTTTTACTACTTTGCCCATCCTCACTTTTTGCTACAACTTAGTAAAAAAATCACAAGAGGAGTTGGGGCAAAATTGTCTTTTCATTTCTTCAAAATGCAAGTCGCAAGATATTGACTCTCCTTATACGGCAAGTTTATCTCCTTTTTCTCTACTTTTCTTTTTTGCCTTATTTCTCTCTTGGTTTCCAGATACAAATACTTGGTCACGCCCATTGTCTATTTAGTCTTCTTCTTCATTTTTCAACACTTGACTCTTTTGCATTCATTCTCAAATGCAGCCATACAAGTAATTCGAAAAACCCATCTGCCTTTTGTATCTTTTTTCTTTTTGGCTTGTGTTCAATGGATGCCTCTTTAATGAGTATATTTAAATGCATATATAAATTTTTTTAATGCCTTGTTTATTTTTGTTAAAATCAGTTACTTTTTTATGTTATTTATTTTATACCATGTTATTGAAAAATCTGCCAAGAATATTGATTTTGATTGGATTGAAATTCTAGTGCTATCATGCTTTGTTAATATAACTTGCCTTCTTACCATTCAAAAATAAAAAATGAAAAAATTGCCTTGTTACCTTTTTTAAAATTCTTTATTTATCAAAGGTTTTAATTCTTCTTGGGAGAAATTCCTGGATCCATCACTGATTCCATAGACAGGAGATGAAATTGCTTTATGTGTTGGGCATTTTTCACAGCAATGTCAGCTACTGTCTATGGAGCTCCTGGAATTTCTTCTTTGATTAGTGGAATTCCAAAAACCCTTTCTTTGAAATGACCCTTTTGGCCTTTCAATCAATTCTTCAAATTCCAGTATCCTGGATGCTTGGGTGTGCTGGAGAATTTGGGGAATTTGTAGGGACAACATTTTTTTTTTTGGAAAATGTGGTAGGGGACAACATTTGGAGAAATAAATTCTCCCTTGCAGGAATTCTCTGAATTCCAGCAACCAAATGTCCACTTAGGAATAGCTGATATTTTTAAATTCCATAGAAAATACCTGAAACCACACAGGCAATACAGAATATAATTAAATTGGATAGAGCATGTCGTACTAGAATTCCTGAAACCATAAAGCTCCTGAAGTATTGCTACTATTATAGTAGTAACATGGCTCTGCTTATGTAACGTGGCCATTCTGGTCTAGTTATCCAACCATTGGTTAATTTATCTCTTAAAGAAGGGAAAAGGAAATAAGAATCTAATCATTTGTTCGCCCTCTTTTAATGCTTTTCAATAATCATTGCAGCCAGGAGGAGAACCTTTGGTCCTTTGTTTTGTGGACTTTACAACTCCAGCCCATGCGGCAGTTGCATCGGAGGCCTTACAAGGTGAATAAAAAATCCTCTTTGTTTTTTATTTTTTGAAAAATTTGGCTCATCATTCTCATATCTGATTTGTTGGTTGCTCCAGTTGTTCCTTGTTATGCCACAAGCAGCCATCATTTTTTTATATATATCTTCCTTGCATTTGGTAGAACTTTTTGCATCAATGGGCTTCATGTCAACCAATACGAACTAACCTGATACGGCATTTTTTTTGGGCATAAAACAACCTGATACAACTTAATTGCCTCATTCGTTGTGTTTTGCTGTTTCTAGTTGGAACTTCAGTTGCAATGACAATCTGTCAATCATCATCTGATTAGTTTTTGGTGATGATCTTTTTTATTTGATTCTGTAAGTGATGTTATAGTTGTTCCAATCACAGGGACAGTCCTGTCCATCTTAGTCACTTTATGTCTGGGTCCATGTATTTGAGTTTGCTACAGATGTCTGGAACAAATCATTGGCTACCCTTGAGTTGGCCCTAGGGTAAATCAATGGTCTGATAGTGATGCATCATACATCATAATCATCATTGTGGACTTATTTGATATCTGGGTCAGTTAATTGTCTCATTATGATTATCGATGGATAAAAACTTTAGTGTACTCTGGAACACTGGAATCTGGAAAACCAGTTGCTTGAATGTGCAGTTGCAAATTAATCAGGGAGAGGCTTGGAAGCAGTTTTCTGGCTTTGACTAATAATTTAACTGAGATCTAGTTATGCATTAGGGTCACCTGCTCATTAGAAAAACTACTCGGATGAGTTGATAAGGTCCTTCATTCAACGTTAGCTAGCTTGTTCTTTTTGATGTTCCCGCTGATCCATACCTAAGGAGCTCAATGGCTGTTCAGGTTCATTGCCTGCCATATTTTTTGTGTTGCTCAACACGTGCTACCTATGAGCCTCGACGATTCGTGCATCTATATAAAAAGAGGGACTTTTGAAGAGAATCTATATCAACCACAGACTCTCTTTTTGCCCTTCCAATGTTGGAACGAGACATTTGGAACGAGACATTTCTAATAAAAGAATGAGACATTCCTTGCTAACAATTTAATGTTTTTTTTTTAATGATAACTTTCATTGACTAAAGAAATCAGTGCAAGAGACATATACTGACCTCAAAACAAACAGAAAATAAGAAAACAGTCAGACAAAATAACAAGAAACCCAATAGTCAAAAGAACAGAGAAGAGCAAAAACACTTGGTTACACCACGACCCCTAGCTTAAGTGAAAGCAATTTCCTTCCAATTATACATTATTTGGTCGCTAGGGTAGTCATTGAATATAGGATTGATCTTCACCCACTGAGCAACAGAGAATTTTATCTTGTCACGTAAGACCTCTTCTTTCATTATTGTCGCTTCAAAGCATCTAGCATTCCTCTACTTCCATATATGCCAAATGACAGATAGAAACGACAGCTCCCACAATTCCGTTCCTTTTGAAGACCCAATTGGGTTTTTCCACACCTCAAAATGATGTTTGGAGAAGACCTCAGCAGCACCCACTTGCAATCGAACTAGCTGATAACAGAGTCCCATATTTTCACAGCATATCTACATCTGAGGAGAAGGTGGTCTACAGTTTCCTCGTCTTCCAAACACATTGGACAAGCGTTTACCACAGTTTTTCCTCTTTTCTTGAGATTACCTAGGGTTAGAATTCTTCTCCGGAGGGCAATCCATCCAAAAGCCACAACCCCTTGAACCTCCATAAACTTGCCAATCCATTTTTTCTTCCCGCCATTGTAGATAGAGTCGAGTAAAAAGAGGAGACCGAAAACACCCCATATCCTGAAGCTTTCCAGGTTCTATTGTCTTCTCCTTCATCAGGAATTTGGGCCTCCCTTAACAAAGTTAGGAGAGACCAAAATTGATTCTCTGCGTGTTCCTTCAATTCCTTCTGAACATCGGACTCCATGAAATCTGACCGCTTGTGCTGGATCTTTCGATGTAATTTTCTACCTTCGCTTTCTTCTCTATGGCACAATTGAACAAGTCTGGGAATTTAGAAGCTAGAGGATCCTCACCTACCCATGTGTCAAGCCAAAAGAGAATCTTCTTCCCCAAGTAAACTTGATATCTTATGTTCTGCATAAATTTCTTTCTAACAGAAATTATGCCTTTCCATATGGCTGAATGTTTGTAGGCAGGTCTGTGTACCTCCCAGCCATCCCTTTGGTTACCGTATTTTTCCATCACTACCGACCTCCGAAGACCTTCCATTTCATTTCCTAGCGTCCAAAGCCATTTACCAAGCAAAGCTTGGTTCATATGCTAACAATTTAATGTTTGGTTGTGATTAACCCAATTATATTAATGACGGGCTACCCATTTATTGATATTGCACTACTGTCCCACAAACCTAATAAAATGAACAAGTTGAGTTATGCCAATTTATCAAATTAGCTGTATTCATAAGGTGCCCATTGCTTCCGCCAAGTGGTTATGGGTTGAAGTCACCTTACATTAGAAAAGGCAAAAAAAATGTGTGCAACAGGATCACAAACCTTTGCAGTTTGAACCAAACTGTAGTATTGCCTTCCAACAATATCTGGTAACCAGATTGCTTCAGAGGTCAACCTTTTTGCTGGATTGGTACTTTTGATTAATGTGTTGACTTGAGGGTAGAAGGCCGTTAGGTAGTTGGATTTGCTGAAATTGAAGCTGGACGAAGCTTAAGCAATAGATATGTTTTTGAGCCGAGTAAGTTGTTTTTTCAAGTTTGCATGGACTTTTGCAGGCAGGTGCTTATTATGTCCCTCCTATCTCTGCACCTCTAGATGCCCTTACCTTTAATGCTCCGTTCAACCGTGGTGTCTTGAGCTGCAATAAAACCGCCCAATTTGATTTTGCAGGTTATAAATTTGACGAGCACGATCGAGATTCACCCATTTTGAGGCTGCAATTTGCTCGCTTTCCTGGTCCGAGGTTGGGTGTTGGGCCTCGTGGCAAACGTTGAGTGATGCACTTTTTTCTCAGGTGATGATGCGATCTTACATTCGTTGTCTATTGAATTTCTTGGTCATAGACTCTACTGCAGAACAGCAATACATTTAACAAATAATGCTGAAATTTTGTTACTCGGGCACTGTTTTTGTAGGCGTAATCAATTGGCGGGTTTCAGATAGTGAGGGATGATCGGTATATTATTTGCTCTCTGGTTTGTCTTTCCTTTAAAATGCGACAAACATGGAAGCGGTTATAGCTTCGGTTGCTCTTCTTTAAGTACTGTTGTGTGTTTCGCTAGATTGGTGGTAGTAATGCTTATATTGGTCATAGAAGGACTAAGTGTGACAGTTCACCTTTACTATAATACTCGTATCTATTGAACATAAAGTGAAGTGTGGGCTATGTGTTGAGTGTGTTCCATTTTTCTTCTTCTTTTTTTATGGCAAGATAATGAAGCTTCTATTAACCAACGAGTGGTAGCTCAGTTGGCCAAAGGCTCTGCGCCTCAGGAAGCGGAGAGGTCTTGTGTTCGACACCTATCTTCGTTGGCCACCTCTCATAGTTTTACCCGGTGCATGTGGATAGGAGGGTTTGCATGTGCCCCTAGGGATTAGTTTTGGCTGTCTAGAATTGAGTGTCCCTCGGGCTAAGGGCCAAAGGCTTCTGGGTTAGGGGGCGGGAGTTCCCTGGCTGTCTAGAATCGAGTAATGAAGCTCTGTTGCTAAGCAGCCAAATCTTCTGGGTCTGTTGGGATAACAGCAGTTAAAGTGGGTTATAAAAAAAAAAGAAGAAGGTAATGAAGCTTCTGTTGGTAAGCAGATTGCCAAATGGATTAGGGAAGTCTGTTACGATAACAGCAGTTAAAGTGAGAAACAAACAGGAAGATCTTCAAAGAGTTGCGACACTACTATGCCAATAAGAAGATTGCCCTTGTGGACACTGGATATGGCAAGCTTACAGGCTTGTATATTTGCATTTGATGGAATGATTCCTCTGTTCCTTTTGCCTCAGTTTCTTTGGATTTATAGTAGAAACGCCATGGTACTGTTACTCCACTTGCCCACTATAGAATTGACTTAACTAGCCTGTGTTGGTTTTTGTTAGGACTAAGATCTTATTGACATCTCAAGTTTTCATCTTCTCAGTTTTGCCTCTCAAATTTAATCTCTTTTTAAAGATAAACTTTAGATCTTGATGTTTTGTGATTTGGGTTTATTTCCCTTTTCTCTTGCAAATTTATTCTCTTTCTATAGATAAAACTTCAGATTTTGCTGTTTTATAACTTGGGTTTCTGAAAACTTCAGATTTTGATGTTTTATAACATTGGTTTCTTTTCGTTATCCCCATTCTCTCTCCACCATATATCTTATTGGGTTTCCAGAGTTTAAGGCATACCTCAGTTGCTAAGGAGACAAGTGTGATTGTTGTCATTCAGTAAGTAGAATTTTTTTTAAAAAAAAAAAAAAAACCTTCTGTGTGCATGCGTGCATTGGAGCTTTACTTTGGCTACCTATATCCTTTCGGGTTTCCAGACTTTCAAATGTATCTTGTTGTTGAGGAGACGTGTGATTGTTGTCAATACAGTAAATGGAAGTTTTTTATTAAAAAAAAAAAGCATTTTGCAAATTGCTTACGACACTGCCACTCTTTCTGTTTGACAGTTTTTAAAAGACGGGAAAATTTCAAAAAAGTAGATTTTTTTTTTTTTTTGGCTCATTTAAAATAAGGATTTGAAGATTTCATAAAAGTATGAAAATTTTCCATATTTCTTTCAAGTCTTCTCCATTAGAAATTTTGCAAGTTGATATAAATACCCTTATGACTAGTTTTTGTCTCTTCTTAACCTTCTTTCATCCTTAAACCAACCCAAAAATCACTTTATGAGCCCCCCAGATCAAATGTTGATGGTGGGGTATTTTATTTTGATGGTTCAGTCTCCTAAGGGAATGCCAGAATTGGTGTTGGGGTTCTTTTTTCTTGATTATCAGATGGACCTTGATTTTGATTATCATAACCATATAATGCAGCAAGTTTTTAATCATTTGATATTTACATTAACCCTTCTTTTTTAACCTTCCATACATAAAGGTTGCTGAAGGGTTGAACTTTGGTAGTTAGGGTTGAAATTAGGTAGTTACGGTTGAACTCGATCATTTCTCTTCAATGATTTATTAAATAGAAAATTTGAAAAATGACATAAGGGTATTTTTATCCTTTTCAAAAAAAATTAATGGTGAGAACTTGATTGAAAAAAATATGGAAGGCTATTATACTCTTGAAATATTCAAATCTTCAAATATTTTTTTGAAAATGAGCCAAGGTTTTGTTTGGTTGGATAATTCACTTGTTGAATGAAGCGAAGTGAATAGTCAAATCAATAGAGATTAAAAGTGCAGGGGGTCAAATCATCATGTGTGGCCTTTTGTCATTTAGTGGCTTTAGAAGGTATCTTTTTGACTTTTATGTTTGTAAAAAGTAGATGGCTTTTTGTCATATAGTGGAATGAGAGAATTGTGTTTTTTTTTTTTTTTTTTTTTTTTTTTTTTACATTTTTTTTTAAAATATGTGATTTTTGAAATTTGGTACTTTCTTATATGTTCCCTCTTTTTGTTCATCTTAAATTGGGTCTTCACTTCACTTCACCCTACAAGTGAATTACCTGAACAACTAAGAAAGCTAAAATCCTTGTTTTTGTAAATTGCTTTTGTAGATTTGCTTTTATATTTATTCTTATTTTCTTATCACCTTTCATGGGCACATAATCCACTCTCTGTTCCTCGAAATTGTTAAGAATTTCTCCCAACAAACATATTGGTTAGTTCCACTTCATGCCAAACCTTCTGGTGTGAAGCTAGCTATCAATGTGGCAAGATGGGATTGAAGCTGGAACATTTTGCTGCTTTCAATGTATGGAGATTGTTGGATGTAGGATGTTGTGTTGCCTGTAGAATTTGACTTGTTTTGGCCACATTTCTGAAACCAACTTGGTATTTTACAGATCATATCGCTGCAATCCAAAATGAAATGGTCCAGTTCTGAATAAGTGGGTGTTTATGCTGAGAAATAACTTAGGATGTGAATAAGTGGAGTATATATATTTCTGAATCATGTGTTTTGATCTATGATGCCCTTATACGGAACGGATACAGGGAGGGATATGCTATAGACATAGTAGGGACACAGATTTTACATGTAAAAAGTGAAGTATCAGATGCGATACGACACGATACGTCGCCCATTTTGAAGTATCCGTGCATCATAGGTTTTGATAATGGTCTGGATCTTGGTGTTCCAGTAGTTGTAAAAGCGAAAAAGCTTGCCGAATTAAATTTGAAGGCAGGACTTTTAGTAATGCTGAAGAAAATAGTTAATCGTCTCATGGGAAACAGTTATTTGCTTATTCATCCTCTTGGTTCACTTCAGTCAAAAGAATTATAGAACTGAGAGCAGATTCTACAAATTTGGTGCATATTAGCTACCTATAGAATTGATTTCAGATTCTGCAAGTTTGATGTGTATCAGGTAACTGGTTGTTGGTTATATTTGAAAACTCTGTTGATGGTTGAATTATGCTACACCTTGGTACATCAGGGCTTTATGGAACCTAGTACCTAAAACAAACCAATTCTTAGGCGAACTTGAATCCAAAATAGAAATAGGGAATGAAGTACACATGATCGACTGATTGGAAACCAAGTTCACGATTCAATCCATGCAAAAAACCTCTCCTTGTGAATGTATATTTGTCGGTCGCTAATGGATAGGAAAGTTTTCGCAGACGTTAGATGCCTTGTGCAGTATCTGTGTGAATCTTGATAGGTTCCCTTTACACTTGAATGGATGATCAGTACTAGTAGAGGTGACAAAACATGGCCCGACCAGTGAACCCGTCCTGACCCAACCTGCACAGGCTGACCTGCAGAATATGTGGGTCGGTTACAGGTCAAGCTTTTCTGACCTGTGGATAAACGAGTCGGGTTAGGGTTGAACCGCATGACCCGTTTAGATTTTCCTTCCAAATCCCGAAGCGGCAAAGACCCTAATGATGCCCTTTCTATTGCACTACGCTCCACTGTCCAACTGAAACTTATCGGTCAATTTTATAGTAATTTTTTATTTTTATATGTTTTTTTTTTTAATAAAAAAAACTTTATTTCATTTCTATTAGTTCTGCTATTCTATTTCTAAAGTCCTTATTAAAAAAATATATACTATACTCAAGGTTTAAATAATTATTTTTCTCTTTTTTGCCTTTTGTTAGCTTACTCAAGAACATTTTTATATGGTCTTCTTTCTTAGGATATGGGTTATGGATATGAAGAAAATCGAATAGACATGACATAAAACAAGAAAAGAGCTAAAATTGAATTGGATTGTTTCAATCCATGGGCTAGAAAAGGATGAATGGGCCTTGGACAATTGGACCCCACCTTTTCTGGTTGGAAAATGAGTAACCAGCCTCATGTCTCATGTTATTGAAACGAAGTTGGGCTTTGTCATTCGAAAAAAGGGCTAGAGTTTGTTTATTAAAAAAAAAAAAGGGGCTAGAGTTTGCAGCAGATGGAAAGCTAGGTACTACACCTCAAATGGTTATTGAAATGAAATTGGGCTCAAGTTAAGCTTACAAGTCAGTTTGGGTCACTTGATCCACTTGATGGATGCGGGTTACGCGGGTCAACCAGACCTGCAGTAACCCGCGATGGTTATTTAGGTTGAAGTGGGTCGGGTCGGGTTGGTCCGCAGTGCGTGTAGGTTAGGAGTTTCTGACCCGTTTAATAAACGAGTCGGATGCGGGTTAGCAGTGTCGTACTTCCTTTTTAATAAACAGGTCCGGCCCGTTTAGCCCGACCTGACTTATTTGCCACCTCTATTCAGTAGTTCCCCTGAGTTTTGTTGTGTGACTCTTATTTAGGTACCAGTGATGTGGTTATTAGGAGAATGCCAGATCATAGGTAAAAGATTGTGAAATTTGTGTTCATGCTGGAAGAAAATTGGGTCTTATGCACCGGATGAAACATGCAATTTAGTCTATTATTTATCACCTATTTATTTGTCAACGTCGAAATGCAAACCTTAAGGTGGAAATGTGTCTCAATATGTGCTGTCTTGCCTGGGCACATTAGGACATGATATGATGGGCCTGGACAAGTGGGCCATTTGCCATGAATTGTCTCCGTGTGTAACATTCTAGCTGCATATGTATCCAGTGCACGTGAGAGACAGGTTTGGCCCTAAAGTGCCCATCATTTATATTTGGGTTCCTCTCTATGTAAGTGCTACCCCCTCTTACAAATGAATTCAGCCAGATTCAACCAAGATGCGAGTTTGGTCCACCATTAGATTGATCTTTAGCACACTTCAAAATTTTTATGGTATTTTATTCATTGCTCAACCATTGGAGAGTAATTTGGAATGCCTGTATCACATGTGGGTCCCACTGAGGTGGCTTGCTGATTTCTCGCACCTGACAATCTACATTCATGAAAAACGTCGAGGCAGCCTGTGGAAAGTAGGTCCTGTTTCTGTTTTTATTTTTGGCAATCTAAATTTGGCCCATGGGCTGGGCCCACTATATATTCTGGAATATGGGTGGTCACAATGTTTATTATGTTTGATCTCATTTCTAATCTCCATGGGACTTGGTAAAGCTTGGCTGAATAACTGATTTTGGTTCTAAATTGAATCTTGATCCAAGTTGGGTTGAGCTATTGGGACTGTTGACTTGGTCACTCTTTGGTGCCAATTCTGTCGAGATGCTTAAATTTGATGATAAATTACTTTTTTTTTTTTAGTTTTCATGCGTTTTGATGAGTCCTTGATTAATCTCCAACAATACGACAATACAGCACCCGTTGCGCTGCATCTTTATTAAATTAGGGGACCAGATGTTGAATTCAAGTTTATATATTGTCCTAGCGCAATGGACCAGTTGGTGCGACGAACCCTATGTGGCCTACCTGGGTTCATGACAATGATGGTCAAGGTGGGGGATGGGACGTCTTCATTCTTCAATGAGTCCTATTAGTGAAAAATATAAAACCCATTGGATCATCCACACACTTTGATCTATGGCGTCAATTTTATCAGTTTTTGGATGACGACCTCGTATGGATTTGAATCCAACTATTAAGTGATGGTTGGTTGGATGTGTCAAACTTGGGCTTGTTCCAATTATTGGGGGTAGGGTAGTGTGAAGGGGGTAACTTGATCAAAGGTGTGAAATCTGATTTTCAAATAGCATGTGGAATAAAGGTTTTAAAACTTTTGGAAAACCCTAGAAAATTGGAAAACAATCCCATGGATCATAGCATATTGATCTAAATAATCTGAATAAGAAGAACAATAAATAAATCTAACCTTTTTGTAGATTGATTCCTATCCTTGATTGCTAGATCTCTGAAAATGCTTCTCCCCTTTGGATTTGCTAGATCTCTCCCAACTAGAAGAAACTCTTTCTTTAGTTGTGCTTCGATTACCTCTCATCTTATGAGAGACTTACATAGCAAAGCAGAGGAGGGGCCTATTAGGATTGAATGTCCCACCCTTTATGGAAACCCATTAGATTTCCTTAATACTCTTTTCCTTTCTTATCTATTCTGCTCCTTTAGTTGCTCCAATAGGAAATCAATTTGAATCATTAAGTAACCCCACAATTAGAAACCTAAATAATGTTGCTAGAAAAATACAACAATTTAAATAACTAGGATAATCACTAAGGATGCCTATGTAATAGGGTAATATTGCATTTGGAATTAATTCAAATCCATGGGATAAATACATATTTATTTTTCACGTGACATTTCATTCCAAATATAATATGGGTCCCACTGTGGATTAACTTTATATGACTTGCGTACATGGTGCATCTCATCCAACCAATGATTGAAACATGATATGAAGAGAATAAATATCCAACATTCGTAAATTATAAGAATAAATTCCAGATTCAGTTCCTTTTGCTTGAAACAAATCAGGCCTGTTTTTGCAAAGCAGCATTAGCAAGCCCAAATGATACGTGGGAAGGGGAGAATAGCCAACGGGCTAATCTCTTAGCAAAAGGCTTAGGGATAGTGATCCATAGGAATCAAAACTGTCTTGGTCTCACACCACAAACAAATAACTGGGGGAAAACTCAAGGGATAAATTTTATTAATTAATGAACTTTTCCCAAGGAGTGATTACATTCCTTTATATAGACTCATACTCTAACCTATTTTTAGAAACAATTCTAATTAAAATAAACTCTAAATCAAATAAGATAAAACTTTCTAATTACTCATAACTATGCCTAAAATCTAGCTACTACTAAAAATATGGAAAGTCTTGCACGATGTGAAGATCTTCACTTTATGGGCTACTGATGGACTTGGGCCCAGTGGGTGGCCGATCATAGATCTGGCCTGCATCACTATTCCACCTTGGTTCAACAGTCTGCAAATGGATTTCCAGGCAATTGGTATCACATGTTTCACATTATAAAAGTTACACCAAATGAATTTCATAGTATGCTTTTCTAATAAATTAATGCAATATATTGGAAAGAAAGAAACTAGCACCTGAAAGATATGAAGAGAAGATAGTGTTGACTTGATCAGCTCTAATCTACCTGCATAGGACAGATGCTTGGCTTTCTCTCTGGCCAACGCAACCTTCTCCTGAATTTATCAATACTAGGCTGCCAGTCTAGAAGGTTGAGTAGCATTAAAAAAAAAAAAAAGAGCCTAGAAGGTTGAGTCTGGAGGAGAAAAGGGGCAGCCCAACGTGAAGACTAGCCAGCTTGGAGTTCAAGGTTTCAGAAATTGCATCTTTAACATCATCATTGCAGCTGGAGAAGAGAATGGAAAATTTTTTTTCTTTCACCTTGTGTTTCAAGGGCAGTTTGAAAAGTCTTCTAAAAACTTCTAAATTTCCGGCTACAAGAACATCAACTATGGCAAAAATCAAAACAACATCAGTAAATAAAAGGTAGGAAATGCAACACTTTCCTCTAATGAAGGGAGTTGTAACCAAACCACTCTTTGTACAACTTGAAATGATGGCTGAGAAGTACTCCATGACAATGCAAAAAAAAAAAAAAAAAGTTGGTATGGGGCAGCACTGTCTTAGACCTCTGTTATCATTAACCAGAATTGAGAAAGCAGGATCCTCATTGCTATCTGTTACCCATTAATAACAGTGAAAGGAAGTTTCATGTCTTCCAAAGCAGCTTCATTAAAGTCCCACCTTACACTGTCAAAGCCTCAAAGGCTTTGCTTATATTAAGTTTTTGGCACATTTTCGGAGAGCCTTTGTACAAGTGAAGTCCTTCATCCTGTTAGCTATGATTTTGTCCAAGAAGACCACCTTTATCCTGTCAGCTATGAATCTGGCTATGATTTTGTATAATTCATTGGTTAAGAGAAATTGGCCTGAAATCAGCAGGAGCTGCTGGAGAATCAGACTTCGGGAAGGAGCTTTCCTTTAGAGAAGACATCCTTAATAGTGAAAGTAATATTTGGACCCACACTAGGCCAACAAACCTTATAGAAGTGGGCATTGAAAGCTGAAACCATCAGGTCCGGGAGATTTATGCGTATTTGTCCACCTGTTGACATTCTCAATTTCCAAGTCATCCACAAGCTGAGAATGGTTGACAGCATCTTCATTGCTAAGGCAACCAGTAACATTGGTATGAGTAAGATCAGCTTCAGAACTGGGTCTTAAGTTTGTAGTTGCGAGGGTATTTTTGAACTGGTTCACAGACACAGCTTCTATATGATCAGGATGAGTAAATGTGCAGCCATCTGATTTTGTGATAGAATTGATAGTGGACCTTTTCCTGTTGTAGTTCACCAAACAGTAGAAAAATCTGTTGTTATTGACTTTTGTTTGGCCATGCTTTCATCAATGTAAAGAAGGTTGTTAAGATGAGACTCAGCTTCTTTTTTAGCAGCAAGAATTGGACTGCCGATGTGGGTTGCCGATTTTGTCTGAATTTCTTCCAGTCTTTATCTACCTTCCAGAATTCTGTTTGCAACAGGAGCAAGTGGTTTTTGCCAGAGAATGACTCCTTTTCACTTAGCCAGCTTATTAACAGCAATAAACATAGGGGTGCCTTTGATATTAGTAGACCAAGCCGTCTTAACTTCTCTGGAAAACCCTTCTTGTTTGGCTACATGCAGCAAAAAGGAGCTTTAACAGAGGATGAGTAACCGCTAGTGATGAGGATTGGGCTGTGGTTTGAAAGGCCAGAATTTAGCATAGATTCCAGAAATCTGTTTGCAGAATGAAGGAGATCACTGTTGACAAGAGCTCTATCCAGTTTGCTCTCAATATGATTAGCAGAAGAGGAATTTGACCAAGAAAAAGAGGGTCGAGAAAGAGGTAATTTATCCAGACCACATCGATCAATAGAGTCATTAAAGGACTGCATTGAGCACATGTTTGGCTTTAAGCCACCACATTTTTCATTCCCCCACGTAACTGCATTAAAGTTGCCTAAAACAATCCATGACGAGTTGATAGACGGCTGACAATCAGATATTGAATCCCTTAACTGCTTCCATGACTGCTTTGAATTGTCACCATAGCAAACTGTTATGAAGGCAAAATATCTTTCTTATAGCTGGTAAGTTTTAGCTTTACTTTGGTCTCTAACAGAGCCAAAAAATTGAGTTTAAACTTGGCAATAAGCTTACCATACTACCTTTTCATCCAAACGAGGTGAAGGGAGAATGTCACATTTGGGTCAACTTTACTTTCACCTTTACCTAACCACTTCCTAAACGAAAGGAGAGAGATTGTTTAAACAATGATGATGATGATGATAATGGTGACGGTGATGATGATGTTGATGATAATGATGGCGACAAGGATGATGACCTTGGTAGCGGTCCTGGTGAGGTGACAATGATGATGATGCTAAGTGTGGGGATAGTGATGGTGATGATCATGACAATAATAATGGTGGTGTGGGTGGTTGGGGTGATGATGATGATGTCATTGATCACAACGACGATGATGAGTATGGGGTGGCGTTCATGAAGATAATGATTTGAGATGGCGGTGTTCATGATGATGCTGATGATGATGATTGATGATGATGATGGAGTGGTGGTGTGATGATGATGATGGAGTGGTGGCGTGATGATGAAGATGGTGGTGGTCGTAATGATGATTAGGATTGTGGTGGTGGTGGTGAAATTTTCTTTAATGATTAAGCAAGGAATGGAGTATGCTAGAGTAGTTTGGATTTCAAAAGTGGGCCTCATCGAATGTGATTTGCAGTGATAAATTACATATGAATAAAAATATTTTATCAATAATTAATCTAATGATGAACTTTACTGTGATGAATAACATTAGTTTGTTGTTATCTTGAAATCTTTTTAACATAAAAAATTGCCAACTAGCAACATTATCACAATATTTAAATATTACACTATTCTATTTTATTTTGTACTATTTTATTCTTGCAATATTTAAATATGTAAATATTTTATACTGTAAACATTGAACTTTTTGTAAAAATAGAAGTCCTAGGATTCCTAGGAGTTCTGTTGCATGAAACATACACATCCCAAATGAATCACATGCTTAATGGTTATGCATTGTTCCAGTTGTTTGCGCTAATTTACGCATGTGATGCATAAATGAGGTTTGTAAATATTGTCATTTTCACATGAAAATTTACGTAGCTAGAGAGATGGTAAAATGGCTACACACATCACCATAGCAAGGTGGGGGTACAATCTAGAACGCCTAGTCAGGTTATAGATTTTAATCCCATTAATGAAATTTTCGTTCTGACTTTTGTGGGCCCCAAATTTATGACCCAAGCCATCCAACTGCTTTACAAGGCTACCTAAAGACGCTTAATTTCATATCTTAAATCTTCATGGATTTTCAAAAAATTTTGAAAATCATCCAAAAAATCTAAACCTATAAATATAATTTTCTGCACTTCTGTGGGCTCCCAATTCATGATACCATTCATATTCATATGTTAATGGAAAACATGAAGACGTTTATTTGCATATCTTATTTCTTCATTGATATTAAGAAATTTGTGAAAAATGTCTAAAAAATCTAAATACATCTAAACTGGTTGGATGTACTCATTTACTCTTGTGAAAATAGTGATTTTGATAAGCATGGTAAAATGTTTTACATATGCAACATTTACATATGCAGAACCATTTCTTATCACATATGTAAAAGGCAAACAAGGTTCATTTGTTTGTAGTCATTTATATATGGAAATGATTTCCATGTGTAATTGTTTTGTTATGTGATCATGAGCTCCAAGTGCGGAGCAGCGATGTAGTAATAAATTAGCGAGAGCAGGTCGATCCACATGGAGCAATGTAAATTAAGGTTCCTCTTCAACTTGTACCTGCCATAAATTAAAAATCTAAAACTAGTCTAAAAACTAAAAAATTACAGCCATCATTCCTACTTTCCAAAAATTAAATTAATTACAATCCAATGAAAAGAAAACTTCCTAAATTTAAAAATCCTAAACTAAAAACTAAAGTTGCTGCAAAATAATACACAAGTTAAAAACTTCCAATAATAAAAAAGTTACTAAAAAAATGAAGCAAACAACAAAACTAAGTTAGAAACAAATCAAAATAAAGAAAACAACTCTCTTTCCAAAATCAAAAATCCTAAGATAGTAACTTTCCTAATTTAAAAGCTAAACCAAATTAGTAACTATGCTATGTTAATTACTTTCCTAAGTTTATAAATTAACTAAGTGAACTTCCTAAAGTTAAGGACTTCCTAAAGGTAAAGATTTTCAAATCTCACCCAATTTAGAAAGCACTTAAGTTTAGTAAATTAGAACATTAGAAACTACACTGAGTCAACTTGCCAATTCTTAAAAAACTTTCTAATTTTAAAAATCTTCACATAAAACAAGTTTAGAAAGATCTTTTAATTCTGAAAATTATCTAAAAAAAAAAAAAAAAAAACAAAAATAGAAAATAATCCTAATGTTAGAAAGTTAGTAATGCAATGCAATGCATGCTATGACAAGTTTCCTAATGCACAAATTTTATATGAGATGCAAACTTTCAATAAAACATGAACCTAATATAATGCAATCTAAAACTAAGTTTAATGGTTGGAATTGAAACTAGAATGATGCATGAAGCTAACAAAGAAACGGAAACTGAAAAGGTTGAAAAAACAAGAAAGATATGCATGAAACAAGATTTATTTAATGAATAAGCTTTCCAACCATAAACTATGCAAACATAAATATAAAATTGAATTGATCATAAAAATAAAGAAAATAAATAAAAGTTCAAGAATTTAAATGTGGGGTAAACGCAAAGAAAGTTAGATGTGTGGAAGAACGTAAATTTAAATGTGTGGAAGTATATTCTTCTTTTTCAAAACTCTTTTCTAGGAGGGTCATAATTTGAATCATGCTCTTAGGGCCTTTGGGTCGTCAATCCAAACACCAACAAGAAAAGAACACAAATCAAAGCACCAATCACCCAAGCACAAGAAAGAAAATTGAAAAGAGAAACCGACACGTATACTAATATTCAAAGTCTTTACATAAGATAAATAATAAACCAAGACAGTTACATATTAGGATGAGAAGCCTCTTTCAGATGAAAAACCCAAGGGTGTAGTGTGATTTCTGGGCCAAATCTCCTTGAGGACTCCAATGGAGAGAAAGAGAGAGTAAGAAGATGGAGTGTAGTAGTGATTCTAGAGAGAGGTGGTCTATCTTCCTATGAGAGGAGAGGGATGCCTATGCCTTCAATTTATAGATTTTTTTGCTCTCTTTCTTTCCTTCTTTACTCCAAGTTTTTATCATGCAATCTTCTTTGTATGGTGAGTCCCTTCCTTGTCCAACAAGTCTTCAAAGAAATAGCATAGTGAGTGAGAGATTTTTAGTGCTTTCCATGTGCAAAATTGCAGTCCCGAGTAGAAATTGTAGCACTAACTTTCAGAGGCCATCTCTCTCGTTTTAGATCCGATTGAGACGCAACCTTAGTCTCCTAAAATATTCACGTGAAAAGATCTTTCCAATGGTGGGTAAATTGTGCCGATCCGACGGTTGGATTGAGAGTTATGGCCATTTTAATTTAGCTACTCCTGAAAACTTCGGGAATAATTGTACACATATGGAAGCTTCTATGTTGTGCAATGGGGTGTGTGGGACCCATGTGGACGTCCAATGGGGTCTTAAGATCTTTCCTTCTTTGTTTCTCGACTCCCCGTCTTAATATCTTTTCTTCTTTGTTTCTTGACTCCCCTTCCATCTTTGGCTTGTTTCTAAGCTTGTTTGATTGACTAGTCAACTCTTCTAGCATACTTTCCTTTCTTGACTGACTTTCTTGATTTTTGAATTTCAAACTTAGTAAGCATTGGATCTTACCAAATCTGAAGTTTCCTTTCTTGATCTTGAAATTTCAAATCTAGCTTTCCATTGTTGACTTTTCACACTCAAAAATTACCAAGATATGTGGGTCCACCATGAAAGATGTCCTACCCTTGATCTCTCTCAAATTTCCCCAATGCGGGTCCCATTCTTGATTTCTCCTACACAAATTAAAACAAATGGATTCAAGAACAATTCTAGGGAGTTTGAATGGACTATGCATGGGACCCTACTTGGTGCACCCAAAATAACCGACTTTCCAAAAAATAAATTTCCAAGAATGGCAAGTTTCATAAATTTATGCAAAAAGTGTGATTTTTGAGCAAATTATGCATGAATGCACTACAATGTATTCTAAATGCATAAAAACATGATTTGACACTAAATGAGGCTCTTTAATATCAATAAGTCCTTAAAATGGTCCAAAATGTGTATGAAAATATGCGCTTTTCAAGACTCATCATTATTCATCATCACATTTGTTTGCGCTCATGAGGCGTGAAAATGGTGTAAATAAGGCTATTTATGCACCAAAACTTTCACACCTGAATAGGTGTGAAAATCACTTTCAAACCCTTTCCAAAAGGGCATAGTGTAGTCTCTTCTATGGTGGTTGCATTCTTGTGTGTCCCATAAACAACCTTTGTTTTTCTCATTCCTGCGTGCCCCATGTTTTTATCCAAATCATTCATTTTGTTTATTGAAGTAATAACTTCAGTACCTTGAAGCTGATTATCTTAAACATTCATAGACTCCCAACCTGTACTTCTAATTTCACTTCTGTGGGCCACCAATTCATGATCCGAACAGTTCAATATCATAACATTTAGTCTCATATCTTAATTCTTCATGGATTTTGAGAAATTTGTGAAAATTGTAAAAAAACAAAAAACAAAAATTGTTGGATGTGCTTATTTACTAATGTAAAAATGGCGATTTTGACGAACATAGGAATGTGATTACAATGTGTAACATTTGCATATGTAGTTTTTACATATGTAGATCTCATTTTCCTATCACGTGTAAAAGGCAATTGACCCCTAAGCAATCTCAATCGTATCTTTTGATCAGAATGCTTAGCTTAGCCCCCAAGTTGTGTAATTAAAAAAAAAAAAAAAAGAAGAAAAGAAAATAGGGAAATAGTAATCAGCTTTGGAGAACTTTCGACAATTAAAAAAAATGCAGTAAGCAAGCACGGAAAGATTATTCTTTTCCCTTTCTTGAGATATACTAGAAAAGGAAGGTTAGAAAATTTCAATTTCCTTTAGTTTTAGGTTTAGTCAAATCATATTGGTGAGGAGATGAAATAATCTTCGATAGCAGGAACACCAGTACCTGTCACAGATACCAGCGACAGTTGATTTGAAATAGTATTTTCTTGATTGCTATCATAATATTTTTAAACATTGTTGCTAGATGCAAAAACAAATGTGGCAATATTTTGTGATGTAGAGAAATTTGTAAACAAAGAGGTCCAAAATGTTTTAGATATATTTTTTCTTTACTTAAAATTTAATTTATTTTCCTCAACATTGCCGTAATAATATCCCTAGAAAATCCATAGATTTGAAATATCATCCCATCCTCTGAAGATGGTAATTTTCCAAGAACAATATCTGTGTCAATGGTACCAGGATCACTGATTGAACCAGAAGAAACAGTTGTCTGGTTCGGCTTTCATGCATGTACTTTTTTTTTTTTCTCATTTTGGAAGGCAACAATTACTATTATGTTTTTTTTTTCTTGCATCAGCATTTGTGTATGAATAATAACACATTCAGGGTCACAAATGTAATCCATCTCTAAGTGGTTGTTTGTCTTTTACACGTCATGTGAAAATGAGATTTACATATGTGAACATTAAATATGTAAAATTTACTGTGTGAAACACTATATCATGTGAGTTGTTTGGAAGCACCATTTCACATGAGTAAACATTGAACAGTTGGGCACTTAGGCTTACATATATAAGAGGGAGGGAGGGAGGCTTGTCTGGGGTGGAACTCGTATCAACACCTCTTCTAACCAAGAGGTGTGTAATGGTTTCACACCTCAAAATCAATCTCTTAACAATATAAATATCAAATTCAACTGTGGAAGTAATAAGAGATCAATATTGCATAAATTAATACTGAAATCAACAATAGTAATTTTGAATATAAATCTAGCATGAGTTCTTGCTGGTCAATTTCTGCTCATCAATCCATAGCATGCACATAATATATAGATGTAATAACGAGATGTAGGCACATGATTTTATAGTAGTTCAGTCAACTGAAACCCTGAGAAGCCTTAAATAAAAAAGGACCTTCTCTAGCTTACTAAGACCTAACAATTTTGACAAGTTGGCTAGGGTCTTGGGGCCTGTTTCTTGGAAATTACTGAGGGTCCATATACCTTTAGGTTGGCATACATTGAGAGTGTTGATTAATGAGCACGGTGTTGGACATCTTTGTCGTGTGGTCTTGATATAACTTGAGTAGCTTCCAGAGTCAAGATCATGGACTAGTCACAAAATTGACGACCCAAGGGAAGTGTAGATTTAAGCATGACTAACAATCTCCTCTTTTGTCAATTTCATGACAAAACACATATTTTATGTAAAATGCAGACCTTGGACAAAAAAATATGACCCAGAAACTTAAACAGACTTGATAAAAAAAAAAGGTTGTAAAGACTGAAATAAAGATGTTCATAACTCTTATTCTAAGCTGTTGAGCAGCAATCTTTGAAAAAGAAATCAAAACATGATATACCTGCAAAAGATATTTTCTTGGAGTGATAATGCTTTCCCTCTTAATCACTAGCATAATATTAATGAGAGAAAAATAATGCTTCCTTGGGCTGTCGTTTCCCCTCACCTTTTTTCATGAATTTGACAAAGATTGTGATGTTTATTTCAAGAGAAATAGATACCAAGAGAGTAAGACAACTAATAGAGGATAAAGATTTTATCATAAGGCACAACAATATTGCAACTGAAGGCACAACAATATTGTAACTGAATGCACATGGGGGACAATTGGCAATAAGCATTTCATCAATAGTGATTATCACATATACACAAGTATAACTATAAGCACAATGTGATATAAAGCTGAACTACATTTCAAATATATAACTTAAAAGTTCAATAGCAATTTCTTGCATTATCGAGATAAAAAAAAAATCTAACCAATAGGATGTTCAAAACTCATACTCTTCATGTTGTAAGCACAGTGTGTTACAATTGTTAAGCATAAATACTCTTCAATTAAACATACACATTCATTAAGAGATATAACTATTTACAAATGGAATGTGAAAATGCAGCAAACCAACTAATCTATCCTAAAGGACTGAATGGATAACTGAGCTATTGGCTTAGGTGTTCATCTAGTGATTAGAGAAGGATGAGCTAAAAAGGTCTTATCATAATTCTCTACAAAGCTATGAGCGTTAGCTTTGTCAAAATCAGGTTTATAAGGGGTCTTCTTGGTTGATTTTTTAGAAGTCTTTCTTCTTCTTTGATGAACTACCTCCTGTCTTTTATTGAAAAGTTCATTAAGCTTGCAACTTCTATTTAATAGTTCATTCATTCTGTTGGTATATGGAGGTAGGTTCTAGAAGTTCTCCTTATTATTAATAAAGTATTCATTCTCAGGTGCACTTTGATAATTCTTCTTAAAATCCATTTATGGATTTTTCCTTCATTATAGATTTACCTTTGTTGAGGTCCTTGAAGGGTGTATATAAGATGGTTTTTCTTTGTTTGCATTAAAATTTTAATTACCCTCTTTCATTGCAATAATGACATATTATATTGGCTTTGTAGGATTGAGTTGCGGAAGTTGATGATTTACCTTCCACAAATACTGCAAAGGTACGAGGGACATTCTATCTATACTTTTTATAAGCAATGCCAGTCATGTCTACCCGAGACTTACGCAATTTAAATAATTTTTCATATTTTTCTTCTCCTTGGGTGAACTTCTGCTCAAAAACCTCATTTGTTTCCTTAAGTTGAACAATTTGTTTGTTAAGGGACAAGTTTTCAGATTTCACTTTTTCAAGTTCATTTTCCATTCCTTTTAATGTTCATTAAGTTTTCTTCTGCAATTTTTAAATCATTTTTAACCTTTTCAATTTCAATTGCCGGAGAATCATTTTCAGTTAAAAATTTTCAATTTCAGTATTTAATTTATTATTTGTTGCATTTAAATTATTTACCTTTTTGACAAGTTTACAAGTTTCCTTGAAGACAAAGTCATAGGCTTCCTGAAGGTTATCTTCATTTTCCTCATCACCTGAATCTTCAGGATTTGTTTCACTTCCAGAGTTTCCAGCATCAGATTTAACAATTTGTTCCATGTTCTATTAGAAGTTGAAGGTTGTAGAAGTCATCAAAACAGAATAGATGCCACTTCCTTCGTGGTCTGATTTGGATTCAGATTCAGCTGTGTCATCCCTTGTGGGATTAGCAACCAGACCCTTTTTCTTAATTTTACCTTTCTTACAGTCAGTTGCTAAATGACCGTAACCTTTACAGTTATAGCATTCAATATCCTTTGACTTACTCTTAGAGGAAGTTAACTTTGGTTTGTTTTTATTATCAAAGGATTTATCTTGTTTATCATTTGATCTTTTCTTCTTCCTAAAATGTCTATAGATTTATTTTTTTTGCAAGAGAACCCATGTCTTCTTCATCCCCACTTTCAGAATTTGATTCTTCTTGAATTTTACTTTCAGAGTTCGTTTTTTCTCGATTTTTGTTTTTAAGAGTTGAAAATTTTAGGGCTATGGACTTCTTTTTAGGAGTCACAAATTGAGATTTTACTTTCAGAGGTCACTTTATGTACGAACCACTCCGGAAGGGATCTTAAGATCTTAGCACAAATATTGCCTTCTGTGATTCTCTCCTAGACCCCATTTGGAGTTAACAATGTCATTTAACTCGGTGTAGAACTCCAGGGCCAGTTTGGCAACTCTACTAATAGAGTCAAGTGAAGTAAAGTTGATTTTGAAGAAAGAATAAAA
The DNA here is from genome assembly GCA_003546025.1 of Camphora micrantha. NCBI lineage: Eukaryota > Viridiplantae > Streptophyta > Magnoliopsida > Laurales > Lauraceae > Camphora > Camphora micrantha. Next base: position 19,183,748 of record QPKB01000006.1, on the reverse strand, counting down.
TATAAGTGAGTATGATAGTATTTTGTTTTTAGTTGTTTGTTATGGAATCTTTTTGACTTTTTGTATGGGAAAGTGCAGTTTTTTTTTTAGTGGATAAAGGTGGTTGCTTTTTTACTTTTTTTGAAAAAGATGGAGGGAGTTTTGAATTAAAGTGCTTTTGATGTGACATCTTGTCTGAAAAATGGAGGCTTTGCTTGACTTCTACTATGCTAGTAAAGTGCCATACTAGGGCTAAAGGTTTCATTTTCCTCCATTTTATTATTTTCATAATTGGTTGTGAGAAGTTGGGAGTTTGGATATCTTACCACTGAGGTTCCTTCTTGGGTCATTTCTAAGATGTCCCAAGCCTGTTTGGCTGTGACACACTATTCTCCTGAATTCATCTTTAGAGAAAGCACAGGCAGTAGCACGAAGAGCCTTCGCATTAAATGTGCTACGGCTCTTATGGACCTTTGTCCATTTTTCATAATCAATTAATTTAACAGTCTTGGTTCCGTTCTCATGAACCCCCGCTTTAGTGGGAGTGGTCCATCCGTTGAGGACAACTTGCCTAACTCATTCATTTAATAACCGTAGAAAAATCCTCATATTGGCTTTTCAGTATGCATAGTTTGTGCTTGTGAATAGAGGATGAGTAACGGATTGTCCTTCTGATTTAAGACATATTTGCACAGATGAGCAAGGATCAACTCTTTGTTGTTAGTCCCTTTACAATGTAACTTGCTCTGATACCAATTGAAAAGTGCTCAAAGAGGGTATGTCCAGGTGCTAGAGAAAGAGTAGGACTAATTAGTTAGTTATGCTATTTTAACACTTAAGGAGACCCAAACACACAATCAATCTCTTAACAATATAAATATCAAATTCGAGTGTGGAAGCAATAAGATATCAATTTTGCAGAAATTAATACAGAAATCAACCGTAGTAATTATGAATATGAATCTAACATGAGTTCTTGCTGGTCAATTTAAATTTCATACATTCTGTTCATACATCTCATGGCATGCATATACTATATAAATGTAGGCACACAATTTTATAGTGGTTCAGTCCCATCGAAACCCTAAGAAGCCTTGAATAAAAAGGACATTCTCTAGCCTACTAAGACCTAATAGGTTGGCATACATTGAGAGTTTTGATGAATACGGCCTTCCACTTCTTGGTCTTTTGGTCTTGATATAACTTGAGTGACTTACGGAGTCGAGATCATCGACTAGTAACGGAATTGACAACCCAAGGGAAGTGTATATTTAATTATGACACTAATACACATTTGCAAAATGTGCACAAGCAAACATGATCATGCATAACCGATACGCACGTGTATCATTTATATATGTAAATGAGTGCAAGCAAATGATCCCTTGGCCTGTTGTTTAACAGGAGTAGAGTAAAAGGAGAGTAAAAAAGTGTTTAATATGACAAAGTTTTACTGAAGTAAAGGAGTTTTACTTCATGCATTGTGGATGGAAGAAGTAAAGGGGATTTAAACTGATGTGATGTAAAGTTTTACTTCATGAGTGTGTAGATGAAAAAAGGGGAAGGGAAGTTAGCTTTTGATGTGACTTAAGTTAGGGTTTTACCCCACTTTTGCCCACTTTGTTTTTCTCTCCCCAAGTGTAATAACTCTTGGACTGCCATGGAAAGCAGTAGCTCCAATGCCCCATTCACATTTACAATGCTCACATCCATAAATGAAGAACCACCATTGACACAAATAGTCATGTTTCTATCCAACAGGATACACATCTCCCCATTCTTGTAACATACATCTGATGATTTTCCATCAACCTATGCTGTGAGGTTGTAGTGGACTTCCTTTTCAACAATAATTTAACTTGATTTAGCCTTTTCATGTATGGGATATCCTCTACATGTTCGATGAGAAGAAAAAAATCCATTAGCAACCACTTAATTTTGTGGTATATGAGCAATAATATGATGATGTTACAATCTTAAAAGCCCTTTGGTTCATTTCTTTCAGTACGGTTTTCTTTCTTCTCGTGGCTCCAAAAGATGGGAATGCGAGCTTCATAAGATTGTGACTCAGAATTTGCAGGTTACAAGGAAGCTCCACACTACATGCGGTTGATGCTTGACATTTTTATGCTCAGATTTCCCTGTAAAAACTATGCTTTGATAATGTCTTCTCCATCTTACTTTAGAAGAAGGTAGACTAATTATGACGCACATCCAAGTGAGCAAGAGCTTCATAGTACCACTCCCTCTGAGTTATGTCGACTAAAGGCATCTTCACTGAAGCACCATACTGCTGCTGGTGCTCCAGCAGTCGGAAAACTCTCTAAAATATGGAGGGTTTCATCCTGCAAATCGGCATGAGGGAGTTTTATCAACTTTATTATAGCTGCAATGCCTCTTTCCTTGGGGAGCACCTTACATGCATTCTGCTGTTTTTCACCATCTGTTTAGTATTGACAATCTTTGCAGTGCAGCCTTGCAAGCTCCAAACTCTGAATGTCCAAGCACCCTCAGCATCGGGTGGACCACACCTGCCTCCACTAGTAAAAATGATGTCTCCACTGAACACACACCGGGCAGCCAGGTTCAGGTGGCGTAGAACAGCACAGGAACCTCCATAGGTTTCTACTGGTCCCCACTCAAGCTAGATGAGCTCTCTGAAAATCGAGCCAGCATCAGAATCTGTTTGCCACTCATTGTTTGTTGGATACGGTGAAGCGGGGCGGCTGAACCACTCTCTAGAAGGTAGTTTATATATGAACTGCTGTGCATACTATCAGTGGGAAACCTGCCAATGATAGGAAGTGCCCCAGCATCCAGAAGCCACTGTGTGATTTGAGTATGGTCCCTAATACCCATTGTCGCAGTTTTATCATCTTCATCATGAGAGGTTTGAACAATCAGTAAAGTTCCCAAAAACAGTCGGTCAACATGCTGTTCTAATTCAGTGATCAGTGGCACCTGCCCGAATGGTCGGGTTCTATTGTTTGCAAGTCTGAACCAATAGTTGAACTGAAATCTGTAGGCGTGAAAAAAAAAGGTTAAGAATCTGCAAAAAAGCAGCAACAGGTATAAATTTAGTAAATTTAGCTAGGCGGGAGATACCCTTGGTTATAAAAATAAAATAAAATAGTATACTCTAGTGAAGGGTTCATCTTTTGTCATGGAGGACCCATGTGATGCTTTGTGGCACCTCCTTTGTAAAATTTGAGTGCTCTGGCCACTGTATGAGGATCTCCTTCCACCATATAATAAGTGTTAATGCTTCTCTAATTTTCCTCTTAAAGAATAAAGTGTGTGATGTTTTAATAGAGGTGGATCTCTTTATGAAAGGAAGCTAACACAGGTGCCAAAATAGTTGCAGAGAAAGCTCCTAAACATTGATTGCATTAGGTTTGAAACTGCCGGTTCGATTTACGGTGGTGCATGTTATCAAACAAGTTATGTATAGCATGATCTTGGCATAACCTGTTCTTAGCACAACCTGAACGCACGCGTTAGTTAAAATAACATTATAGGAATGTTGTCAAATAGGCCTTTGGACTCCCTTCTTTCCAGGTGGCCCAGATAATTGTTCAAAGGAGATTTTACACCATCCAATCCACATAGATCTTCCCCTTGAGATTTTACACCTAATTTCCTATCGTCAGAGGAGGAGAGGGAGCATGGTCACAACCAACTACAACAAAACACTTTCAGACACATTGCCAAACGCTAACGACCTTATGATTTAAACTTGTTGCTAAACTCTCTATGCATTCTTCACCCCCCAATCAGTCCGGAAAATGACAGTGGCATCCTGCTCTTCTTGTCCCTTAACACCTTACTGATCTCTACTGGACTTGGATTGCCACTTGATGCTCCATCTTCATTTCGCGTTTGCTAAAAAAAAAATGAAAGTTATTTTGTTAAAGGAGGTCGCTTTTTTTCCGAAAATGCAGGAGAAAGGAAAATCAAAATAAAAGCAATGTAAGGTAAGCAAAAAACGGAGTAACAACAGGAATCTATATATAGTTGATTTTAAGCCGAAAGGCCGAGAAAGGTATAAAAGCAATGGAGGGACTTGCACCTTGTTTGGCTAACATGTGCGAGGAACCACGAGCTACCTCTTTCAAGCGCATCTATAAAAGCTAGTTTGCGAATATGGGTCAACCTCCATCAACTTCTGCCAAATTCTCATTTATGTCATGACAAAGGACCACAATTAGAAGCATATAATCACCTTATAGCTTTAGTTTAGTTATGGCTGTACCCACGTATAAGGTTACGGGGGCATCGCCCGAATTTGGATCCACCTCAAAACTCACGCGAAAATTTTTTGTCCACCTCTATACCCTACATGAAAATTCTAAGTACATCTTTAAAACTCATGTAAAAATCCCGAGTTTGCCTACATATCCCAACTATACAACTACTTTTTTGGGTTTACCTTATTTAAATGAAAATTCTGGGTCTACCATTGAGTTTAGGGAATACTCATGCAATCATAAGATACTTACTCCTCTTAGCAAGACTTGTGGTTTGGCTTTCGAAGGGTTAGTTGTACACGAGGATGATAATTGGGTTGAGGCTGGGCGACCTGGCATGAGTGTAGCCCATTACGGCCAGGTTGTGCTGGGCAAAGGTGCCCGAGCGGAAACCTGTAATGGTTTTCTTACCATTTTAACCCCATCAACGGTAAGATAAACAGGTCATATTTAGGGTATTTTTGTCATTTTAACATTTGGAAAGCAATAAATACCCCATCCACCCCTCATTTCTCAACACCCATCTCCTCTCTCTCTTTATATACATATATATATATATATATGTGTGTGTGTGTGTGTGTGTTTGGGGGGGGGGGGGGGGGGGGGGGGGGGGGTTTCTAAGTTCTTTCTCTAAGAAGTTATATTTGTTTTTCGGAGACAAATATATTATAAAAAATTTATTTTGTCTGGTTTAAAAATCAAAATTTTGAAAAATGGCTTGACCATTGAAAAACTTTTGACTTTGGCCATGATGATTCGACCAAAAGTTTCCAGCATGATGTAGAGGTCGATAGCCAAACAGAATCTCGAACGCAACTCAAAGAAAAAAGGCCAAAATTTCTAATAGTTGGACTTGTTTAAAAAGAATTTATGATAGAGATGTCGTTTGAAACACTGTGGAAAAAACATAATGCTTATATTGTAAAGAACTATATAGTTGCAAGTCTTTAATTTTCATTGGCCACCTGAGAAGAAGCATAAACACAACACCTATGCATCCAAACATGTGGGGACAAGTTTGGCTGGAGGGGGGCATGCTGACTCAATTTTCTCGAAGTTCTTCTAATAGTTTAAGGCTTTTAAATTATAATGCCAATAATTCAAGATATTAACTTGTAAGTTTTTTAATAGTTATTGAATTATTTCTATATTGACTGCCAGAAATTACCATAAAGATATTTAAAAAGGAATAAGTGACTTTAAAAAATATTTTTCAAAACATACTAGGAAAAATAACATTAAGTTCTATTTTTTTTTCAATAATTTCAGATTATATTAATATAGATTGGATAATGCATACAATAATTACTGGCCTAGGATAGGATTCACTAGTATAAAAAGAAATAAAAATATAATACTAAAAATAAAATTATTCTATTAACTTTATGTAATGCAAGTGCCAATAATGGTGTTACTAGCAAAGCTTGCCCGCGCTAAGCCCGGGCCCACAAATAAAAACACGTCTAATTTTTTGGCTATTTTATGAGATATTAATTAATGAGAAAATAAATATAAAACAAACAAATAAGAAAATAAATATAAAATACAAAAATATACTATTTATTATGGTTCAAAGCATGGCCCATCCCAACATTTATACAAAGTAAATATTACTTTTTATATGAATGAGTATGAAACTTCAAGTCTTATGTAATTTAACATTTGCAAAATTGCATGTGGCCCCGTCTTTAGGAATTAGAATATGAGGCCCACTTTAAAAAAAATTATTGTATATGGAGCCCATATGTATAAATCACTATCAATGATACACTTTTAAAAATCACAAACATTAAGGATTTTTTTAACTATAATAGATATATTGAAATTCTAAATCCACCTAAAGAAGACTCATTTTAATTTGGTTGGATATAGTTATTGAGCAAGGTGGATCTTTTCATCTGGACTCTTTAATCACCTATCCATAATAGATATATATTAAAATTTAAATTCACATAAAGAAGCTTAACAAAAGTGAACTCTGAAATGATTAACAGAGCTTATCCCTTGAAATTGATTTGAGATCCAATTTCTCAAATTGATTTGAGATTAGAGTTCAATTTTGCAATCGATTAGCAAATCGGACTCCAATTTCGAAATCGATGCTTACATCTATAATATATAATATTTGAACTAATGAAAGATTTGATCCCACTTTATATAGGTGGGCCATTTAGAAGATGATATAAATTTATTAAACTTATAATACAAGATGATTTAGATTTATGAAGTTTCTAATAGGGACTATTAAACACATTATATCTAATTATTTTTGTCTCCTTCTTGGAAAAAAATATTGGTGTCAGATATGAATTTTTTTTTTTAATAAAATAGCCTGAAAAATACTTTTTAGACTTCGGATTGCTCTTTTAACTTCAATGTTGCCAGTGTGGCCTTTCGACTTAGTGCATCGGCCACTTGTTTAGTTCGATCCGGCTCGTACACCAACACCATATTGAACTCAGTCAAGAAGTCTTGCCAATGAGCTTGCTTTGGCGATAGCTTCTTCTAGAGAGGAAGTAGCTGGTCGCCACGTTATCCGTCTTCACAACGAACTTGGACCCCAACAAGTAATGTCTCCAAGTTCTAAGGCAATGGACCACAGCAGTCATTTCCTTCTCCTGCACCGTATAGCGCTTCTCTACATCATTTAGCTTCCGACTCTCAAAGGCAACCGGGTGTCCCTCCTGGACTAACACCCCACCAATGGCGTAGTCAGACGCATCGGTGTGCACTTCGAAAGGCATCGAAAGTTTCAGAAGCTGCGTCACAAGGTCACTCGCCACGACGACCTTCAAATCATCAAAGGCCTTAAGATATAAAGCCTAGGTGGAATTACACCTATGGAATGTTAAACAAAATAGTAAATTATAAAGATGTAATTAATCGGTATTGTGCTATAAATTTACAAGAATTTATTATAAAGGAAGATGATTGACAACAACTTTTCATAATAAGGGGTTTTTTAATAAGTTTTTCATGATGTAACCTTTATTTCGAAGGTATATCATCCCATATTAACTCAAGTCTTAAACCCTTTTTTGTTATTACTCTTATTTCTTAAAACTAGACACGCTCCATTAGCAATTTGTTTAGTTGCCATGTTAGATCTTATGGTTAAATTAATAGGTGCAAAAGAAAAAAATTAATGAAATAAATAAAAATATAGAAATAGAATATTTAAATAGTACAAGTAATATCAAAGCTTATTTAGAAGCACTTTTTGGGGAGTATTCTTCCCAAATGGGCATAATAGATTCAACCTACCCACTCCACAACCACAACTAGGATGGGGATTTGCCTATAACTTTCTTGTTTGCACTTGAGGTGACAAGTCTTTTGGGCAAGCTATGTATCTCAAAACTTGTCCACATGACATCACTGTATAGGAGGACCTCATCAGTTTCGACTTATTTGCTTGATGGAAAGCAAGTTAAAACAGATTCCCTGTGCTTTCTTGCCATGGCCCGTGACCAACTAATAATTTTTGTGCCTACAGTTGCATTAAAGTAAGCTTTTCGCTAAAATGGACGCGTTATCAACAACTCCAGGACAAGGATAAAAGAATAAATGGTGGAGACATTTGCATTCTTCGAGACTGGTCTTTGGCAGAAAAGTGGAAGTAGCGAATGATAGAACATCAAGAATCAGGAGACAAGATGGAGGGAATATAAATGTTATCGTATTCAAACCAAAATTATAAAAACACTACATATGTAAATTGTAATTTACAAATTTTAACAAAATATCATAATTTATAAACTTATCTAAGTCAAAGAAATAAAGAGGAGCTCATCTTTCAATGTTTTTTCTTACTAAATGATGGGATTGCATTTATACGAAAAGTCTTTAATGTTACTTCCCAAGCAAAAAGAAACCTAGCGAGCGCTACTACTAAATTTGAAGCTAAACCTACATAAAGTAAAAAAGAATGTTGTTACTAATATCCTATAACGAGCTGCATGATAGGAAATCATGTTTTCCCTTCTGCAGCATCAGAGTCCAACTATGGCAGTAGGAACAATAAATTCCAAGAAGCACGGAATGAAAGCACTTTTTTTTTTTTTATTATATCTGGCTAGTTACCAAGAGAGAGCTCGCACACACACAAGAAGGTAGCTCATTCAAGCAGAAGAGGAACATGCAAGCAGAAAAAGGTGATGTATTCAGAATTTAAACCCCAAACAACGAATTACCATTCAGATAAGGAGCCGTAAATAACGAAAAGAAAGCGTTAAAATGCCATTTTCATCATTGAATCAACGTTGCAACAAACGCAAGCATGAAGGAAAGATCGATGCCTTTCCATCCTCTTTGACACACTCTCCATATACTTCTAAAGATTTGTTACCCCCCCTATGATCCTGTCCTCATCTTACTCGTCTTGACTGCTTGTGCTGCCTGCAGCCATAACTTTCATTATAGGTGCCATGAAGATGGTGACAGTAAGAAAGAGTAAGTGAGCCAAAATGTGCACACTGACTCGTCCCACACATTAGCATGAGTGCATGGCCTCCTTTCCATGCACATTGGATGATAATTGGACGAACCAATTTTTTGGTGATGCCAATGGGTCTTGATATTTTAGACCATGTTCTTCTCTCTTGGTTCAACTCAAACTTCAAGGACTTCCAAGCTCCCAAAGGCCGTAGCAATTCCCGCAACTTCTCGGGCCGAGTAAAATCTTTACCTCCCCAACGCCTCTATAAAATGGGTACAGTGTTCTAGGGTTCTCATTCTGACATCATCCCTCTCAGTGACTCTCTCTCTCTCTAGGGTTTTCTTTCTCTCTCAACAATGTCTGATAGTTACTGGCGATACGCAGACGCGCGACAGCCGCCGATAGCTCCTCCGTCCGTCCCTACCACCGTGAAACGCTCTCGCCCCGACTACGGTACGCCGCTATCGCGCGCCTCCTACCCTTTCTCCACATCTCATCGTTTTCCATATCCATTTCCTTTCTCCTGTTTGGATCTTTTCCGTGTAATCCTCTTTACCTGTAGATGGATTCTTGTCTGTTTGGATGCCCTTGGTTTCACGTAGACCGCTGTTGTTTTGTTCTTTTCCATCACCAAATTGCAGGAAAATCGATCAGGTGGTACTCGTCGAGGATGACTTGATTTATGGGAAATCGAGTTCAGATCCAAGTTTTGGATTTTTGGACGTTGGTTTTCATGGAAATCTTAAGTAGGTTCGACTTTGGATTTATCTTTTTATGTAATTGGTTGTGGCAAAGAACAAAACAGCTGTGATTTGTTGGTAACTCTGGTTGTCCAAACGTATGAGGTAAAAAGATCCGAGCTTTGGCCCTAGAGGTTAACATCAGATCTGAAATTAGGGTTACTGATTGAAGTTGTGTTCTTTTTTCTCTTTAGTTTTTCCAAATCGATGGGTTTTTTTTTTTTTTTTTTTTTTCATTCATATTTTTTGGATTTTTTTTTATATGAAGTGATTATGAGGATTATAGGACTGGGGAATCTAAGCGAACTCTTTTGCTGCTTTTGTTGCTGTTAAAATAGTTTGAGTTCCTCTATCGATCATTGCTGAAACGTTTTAAGTATGGGCTGATTTATCAGCTATCGATTTAAAGCAAAACTAACAAAAATAAAGGTGGTGAGTGGAGATCCAAATGCATTTTTTTTGGGTCTCGGAATGAACAAGTAAAAAAAAAAAAGCGCATCAATGATGGCTGAAACCTTTAGGTACTCCGCAGCATGACTCGGTTTGTGCTGAGTTTTAAAAATCATGGGATTCACTGCATATGAATTGGGCTGGACGCTTGATGATTCTTATGTTACTATCTCGTTGGGCGGCCATGCCAGTCACTGCATATGAATTGGGCTTGATGCTTGATGATTCTTATGTTACTATTTCGTTGGGTGGCCATGCCACAGATTCGCTTCTCTTCAAATCATATGGTCGGGGCATTTATGTAGACCATTGTTGACATTATTTCTATTGTCTGTTTATATTTGTATTTGTTCCAATGACGTCGTCCAATCTGGCACTTCAGTCCATGGTTTTATATGTTGATGATACTGTATCAGTTGATACCTATTGGGTTTTAAGCAATAAATGGGAGTAATGGCATGATAACTTTATTAACTCTTGTATCGCCAATACAGCATTACGCCTCCCCAATACGGGCATACATGGGCTGAGATTGGCTATTAATCCTCTTATTATTTTCTGCTGAGAATGAAGTTACGTATGTTTGATATATATTGGTCTCTTCTGCCCATCCAGTATGGGGTCTGACACTGATAATATAAAATTCATGTGTGGACTATTGTTCACTTATTTAAACCGTTGATGTGACAAGATCAATGGTGGTGGTCCATCTAGAGAGTCTGTGAGATGGATGAATCATCATCATTATCAAAGCCTTTGTCCAAATTATTCTAGGGTCCGCTACATGAATTCTGTTTATTAATTCTCAATTCTTGGAATTCAGTTTGGGATTGTGGCAAAAGTTTTACACTTCACTGTCAACCTACTTGACGCAACTTTATACAAAAAAAAAAAAAAAAAAAAAAAAAAAAAAAAAAAAAAAGAAGAAGAAGAAGAAAGAAAGAAAGAAAGAAAGAAAGAAAAACCCCTACTTGACACAACCCCGCTTGGGACTGGCAGTCCGAGCAACTGGTGGAGTTTTGGGGATGAATCCCTGACCTTTAAACTGATGGGCTGTAAGTGAGTTGTTGAGGAATGAAATGCTGCAGGGATCCTCATTAAACAGAAAAGGTCGAAAGATTATGTTGCTTTGGTTGTATAATCTATAGATTTCCTATGAAAGTAAGATCATCAATGGCGTGGAACATCTATGAAAGTGGGATTGCCAACGGAAAAAGTTAAATGGACTTCTTGATAGATGAACTTGGCACTTGCATTCGTAACTTCGAAAACCAATTAAGTTTTATATCCTTGCTGTATGAACTTTGAATGATTCCCCCAGTTACATGTCTTGTTCCATTATTATTTATTTCACCAACGGAAAAAGTTAAATGAACTTCTTGGATAGATGAACTTGGCACTTGCATTCGTAACCTAGAACGCCAATTAAGTTTTATATCCTTGCTGGATGAACTTTGAATGATTCCCCTAGTTACATGTCTTGTTCAATTATAATTTATTTCTAATGGAAAAACATTTGTGGACATGATCTTAAGCTTGAGCTTATTGTCTAGTTCGTGGGAAATACGATATAGTTGTGTGCTTTTTTCATGTCATGCATTATTTGTTTTTCTTTTACTGTCTTAGTTGATTTTTCATTCTAAACTTGGTAGATGTCTCTGGAGGGCATGAATTGCCTGGTTTTTATCCTCGTGATGAAGAAAGAGGAGGACACCGTCTTACGAGAGAAGCTGAGACATTTGGAGCATCTTATGATCGTTATTTACGTGGGGTATTGTGTTATGAGTACTTATCTTTATTTCAAATTCTTATCACTATATATTTATATTGAGTTCTTAATGCGAGTATGTCACATGTTGGTCCAAATGCTTCCAGCAAATGTCTTCTTATGGTGCTGGAGATCCTCCTAGGCCTCTCTCTAGGGGATTACAAGGTCATCCCATTGATGATCCACGTATGATGGGCGTTGGGGGAATAGATCCAGGTATGGGTGGAAAAAGCCGGAGCATGGGTTTTGGAGGTGGAAGATCTGAGATGTCTCTCCCTCCAGATGCTTCAAATACACTATTTGTTGAGGGTCTTCCGGCAAACTGTACTCGGAGAGAAGTATCTCGTATCCTATTTTCTATGTTGCTTTCATTTCATAATGCATTTAGTTTATTATGGCTATTGTTAGACAAGATTGGAGAGTAAAGCTTACTTTGCATTAAATTATCGCATCTCATATCCATTGATTTTATTTTGAATGGCATATTGTATCCATCATTTTCGTCATACATTTAGTTCGTTGACCTTTTGTTTGCCCATGAGAAGCTTCCAAATGTGCTATGGACTTTTTTCTCTATGATTAGGATATTTGCTAGTTTGTAGCCTTTTTTTTTTTTTTTTTGCAGGTGAAGCCGCAATTCATGTGTATCTAAAATTCTGGATTTTGAATATTCGGGCCCGTTGGCATCATTCCTATGTTTAGAATATTTCTATCTATGATGAGAATGATTTCTTTCTAGGAATTGGCTGTGCTGAACTTGTATGGCAATGCTCAATTATTATAATTGTTTCTTTTAAGAACCATTAACAAAAATATCCATTAAGAAATTAATTTTCCTATAATAGTTCTAAAACTTAGATATTGAATATTTATTAAAATTAAGTCTATGCAATTAATGTTCCATAAGCAAGTTTATACATGAGGAAGTACCATACATATTGCAACTCATAAAATTATTGTGTTTAAACAATTCATGCATGATGACTCTTCTATGTCATGCTTGTAGCTCCCCCGTAGAAGGGCGTTGGGTCCGATGAGGACTAGGTATGCAATGGTGCATAAGTCCCACATTGGAAACACGGTAATCCTCATCTTGGGTATATATGTGTATGACCTATCCTTAACTCCGCATGAGGCCTTTTAAAACCGTGCGGCAAGATTGGGTTGGAATCCATAACCCAAAGCGGATAATATCGTGTGGAGAGCAGGCTCGGGTCGTTATAGATGGTATCAGAGCCGAGGATGGCTTTGTTTTCCGGTGGGGGAGTATGTCACTCCTGTGGCTCCTCTGTAGAAGGGCGTTGGGTCCGACGAGGACTGGGTATGCAGTGGTGCATAAGTCCCATATAGGAAACACGCTAGTCTTGATCTTGGGTATATATGTGTATGACCTGCCCCTTAACTCCACATGAGGCCTTTTAAAACCGTGCAACAAGATTGGGGTTGGAATCCCATGAGCCAAAGCGGACAATATCATGTGGAGAGATGGCTCGGGTCGTTACAGATGTATAATTTATTTGTGTATATGTAATTTCTCTCTCTTATTTATAGTCATTATTTTTTGATCGGTTTTATAGATTCATTATTACTCTATTATTGCAAGAGTCATAAATTTATTGTGTTTAAACAATTCATGCATGCTGACTCAACAATGTATAATATATTTATGTGTGTATATATATATTATTTTTCTCTTAGTTATAGATTCATTATGACTCTCTTATTGCAAGAGTCATAAATTTATTGTGTTTAGACAATTCATGCATGCTGACTCATCAATGTATAATATATTTATGTTTAAATATATTATCTCTCTCCATTATCAAAAAATATATACTCTCTCTCTCTCTCTCTCTCTCTCTCTCTCTCATTTATAGATTCAAATAAGAAAAGATAAAATAACATAACTCCTGAAATAAAAAGGTTGAAGGAACAAGAAGATCAGCAAACAAAAATTGAAACATTGGAGTACAACTCAATTAAAGTAATGAGAAAATAGTGTAAGAAAGATCAACTTCCTATAAGATCTAGATAATCAATCAGTTGATCGAACAACAAAGAAATATACAGAAAATCATGAAAAAGTGATCATCGAGATTAGAAATAGAAAAGGAACCAAAAAAAATCCTATAGTCATTAACCTGGTCAACTAGTAGGAGGGAGAGAAATTTTTGTGGGTGCGCTTGGGTGGTTCCCGCTTGAAAATGATTCCAACGGAATGATATTCCCTTAGTTATTTATTTCTAAATTTTTAGTCCAAGGGAAAGATATTCCACAGAAACATTTTCCAAGAATGATCCAAACACTGTTGGCAGACACATTCCAACATTTTGATTCCCATATGAATATATATATATATATATATATATATTTCACATGAATGATACCAAACAGGCCTTCTGTTAATTTTCATCAAGCCCCTAACAATTGATTCCACTAACTTGGATTACAGTCATAATAGATGCTATCTTCTAAATCCATGAAGTTCTCTGCAGTCACGACATATTCTGAACCAGGGTTCCAACTTTCATCATCTAGTGCTGTTCCTTCACTTGGTTTTCCAGATATATTTCGTCCTTTTGTAGGCTTTCAAGAAGTCAGACTTGTTAACAAGGAATCTAGACATGTGAGTTTCTTTATTCTTATAGAACGAAAAATGTTGGGTTGTTGATTGACTATGTTGTCATTTATGGAGTTTTTCCCCGTCTACATACATATTAATGCTGTCATGCGTATGAATATGGTAACTGGTAAGTTGGAATACACACACGCATATAAGGTAATTCTCACACCCCACCTTCTGTTTGGCTCTCTTTTTTGGGTCATGGGGCCCACCTTGAGTTAATCTAGTTTTTTCACACAGAACCCCCCCCCCCCCGAAAAAAACACACACGAATGGTCATATGTCTAAGTTTCACACTCATTTTCTTCACCATTGAATTGAAATCAGAATAAAATGATGCTTCTAAACCATTAAATTTTAGGGCCATGGATCAAAAGGTTAGGATGATCTTATGGAGTCAAAAATTTGCATAGAGGTAGGTCTCATATAGATGGGACTTTCATGATCGTCATGCATCCTAGTGGGCCCAGCTAGGAGGGGTGTTTTTCTCCTAAAAAACGATTGGGCTCTGTCTGGCACTGTTCATATATATATGGGAGATTTCATAGATGGGAGATGCTCTTATGAGAGATATCTCTCACTTTATATGAGAGATAGGGGTGAGGCCCCTCTCATTTAAGTTGTTGGCATTGAATATAGATGTGAGGGCCCCAACCCAATCTCTCATTTAAAGTGAGAGATTCTCTCATAGGTGCATCTCCATATATATATATATATTTGCATTTCTGAATATCCAAATTGTTGATACGGAACATGGATATCCCTTTTGACTTGATATCAACAATATTTGATTAGGGGAAATTGGAGGATTACTGCTAGGAGAATTCATAATTTTATACATATATTCCCTTCGAAATTCGCATTCATGATTCTAGTACTTGTTGAATTATTTTTGGAAGGTCAAAAATTCCATTTGAAATGGTTCTCACTATGGCAACCTCGAGGTAGTGGATTCACTTTGCCTTAAAAGAAGAAGAAAAGAATGGGCCACCATCTCAAATGTCAGCTTTCTAGAATTCCACAAATCAAACAAGGAATTATAAGAATTCCATAGACAGCGGCTGAAATTGCCTCTTTTTTTTTTTTTTTTTGACAGCAATGTCAGCTACTGTCTATGCAGCGCCTGGAATTTCTTCTTTGATTAATGGAATTCCAAAAACCCTTTTTGAAATGACGCTTTTGTTCTTTCAAATTCTCCAAATTCTAGTATCCTGGATGCTTGGGTTTGGAGAAACAACAACCAAATGCCCACTTAGGAATAGCCTATATGTAGAATTTCGATATAAAATTCCTGAAATCAAAATGGCCTTACAGAACAAAATTAAATTGGATAGAGCATGTCCTACTAGAATTCCTGAAACCATGCAGGCCCTAAAGTATTGCTACTATGTAGTAGTAATATGAATCTGGTTACATAATTATCTTTGTTTAGTTATCCAATCATTTGGTTATTTCTCTCTAAAAAAGAAAGAAAGAAAAAAAGAATCTAATCATTTGTTCGGCCTCCCTTTATGCTTTAAATTAATCACTGCAGCCAGGAGGAGAACCTTTGGTCCTTTGCTTTGTGGACTTCACTACTCCAGCCCATGCGGCAGTTGCATTGGATGCCTTACAAGGTGAAGCAAACATCCTCTTTATTTATTATTCTTCGAAAAATTTAGCCCATCTAATTTATATCTGATTTTTTGCTTGCACCTGTTGTTTATTTTATGCCAAAAGCAGCCATAATTTTTGACATATCTTCATTGCATTTGGTCCAACTTTTAGCATCAATGGATTTCATGTCAACAAATACGAACTAACCTGATGTGACTTAATTGCCTTGTTGGTTGAGTTTTGCTGTTTTAGTTGCAATTTCACTTGCAATGACGATCTATCAATCATCATCTGATTAGTTTTGACTGATTATCTTATCGATTTCATTCTGTAAGTGTTGTTATAGATGTTCCAATCACAAGGACTGACTTGTCCATTTTAGTCACTTTATGTCTGGGTCCATGTCTTTGAGTTTGCTTCAGCTGGCTGGAACAAATCATTGGCTCTTGAGTTGGCCCTAGCGTAAATCAATGGTCTGATAGTTAGTGATACATCATAATCATCATTGTGGACTTACTTGATCTGCGAGTCAACTGATGCCTGATGGTCTGGTACTGTTTATCAATGGATAAAAACTTGTGTACTTTTTTACATGCAATCTGGAAAATCAGTTGGTTGATTGTGGAGTCACGAATTAATCAGGGAGAGGCTTGGAAGCAATTTTTTAATTACCTTTTGGAATGTTAACTACCATTGAAAAGAAAGCTAATCAGTACTAGAGATATACTGTAGCAAAACAACCAAACGGAGGAAAAGCTCAAGACCAAACAGCCAACTAACGCAAAAACACCCAAACAAAAGACTACAAAAGACGGAGTCTAAGCAAACTCCAAAGGGTACAAAAGGAAACCATATTATGAAAAAGCCACCTCCTTCCAATTCAGAAGAATAAGATCTGGGGGAACACCATGGAAGGAAGGATGGATGGACACCCAAGAAGCCACGATGAATTTAATTCTATCACTTAGGGAGTCAATTGACAAGGAAACTCCTTCAAAACACCTTGCATTCCTTTCTTTCCATAGGACCCAAAACACTGCCAAAAAAGAATATCTCCACGTAATCTTCCCTCTAGCTGACCCCACACTCATCTTCCGAGCCTGAAAAAGATGTTGCAGCAAGTGGAGAAGCGCCCAACTATACTTGAACCACCCAATGACTGAAGTCCACATACTTTGGGCCACTTTACAATTTAGAAGAAGATGGTCTACAGTCTCTTCCGAAGCTAATCACATGGGGTTAGCATTGACAATTATTCCTTTCCTCCTGCGAAGATTATCCATAGTGAGATTCTTCCAAGGAGTGCTAACCAACTGAAGGCAGCAACTCTTATATTTCCAAAGATTGTAAAATGGGCTAGTCACCTGAGGACCTTCTGATAATACCTGAAAGAAGGAAGCTGCAGAGAAGGTGCCATTCGCCCAAACCCCACAATCCTGACCCTCCTCATGGATAGGAACTTGGCTCAAAATGTCCAAAAGGCAATAGAAACTTCTTTCCTCTGATTCTCAGAGGTTTCTTCTGAAGACTGGATTCCATTGGAGGAGGTCACCTTGTCTTTCCATGTTGCTATTGACTGTTGCCATCTTGGAAGCAATTTTTTGACTTAACTAGTAATTTAACTGAGATCTAATTGTGCAATACAATCGTCAGGTCATTGGAAAAACTACCCAGATGAGATGGTAAGGACCTGCATGTAATGCTAGCCAGTTCATTCTTTTTGATGTTCCCGTTGATACCTACCAGTAAGGAGCTCAAATGGTTTTTCAGGTTCATCGACTGCCATATTTTTGTATTGCTCAACACGTGCTACCTTGTCTTTCAACCTCTCAGTCCTGTACCCTTGTGAAGACAGTCTTTTAGTTTTCCCTTCAAATTCCAGGAAGTTCTTTTAGGTCCTGTCTAGATTCTACACTTTGAAAATCCTGGATCTTCACATTTCAGGATTTTGGTCCCTGCACTGTCCTATCTTTGAGCCTTGATGAGTTGTGCTTCTATCTGCAAGGGGGGGACTTTTGGAGAATCGAGATCAAGTGCAGACTCTCTCTTTTTGCCCTTCTGATGTTAGAACGAGACATTCTTTGCTAGTGATTTAGTGGAAGGTTGGGATAATCCCAATTATATTCATGACGGGCTTTGACTCCACCGTATTTACCCATTTATTGAAGTTGCGCTACTTTCCCACAAACCTAAAATGAACTAGTTGATTTAGGACAATTTATCAAACCAACTTTATTCATAAGGTGCTCATTGTTGCCACCAAGAGGTTATGGTTTCAAGTCACCTTACCCAACAAAAGGGAAAAAATGTGTGCAAGAGGATCACAAACCTTTCCAGGTTGAACCAAACTATAGTATTGCCTTCCAACAATATCTGGTAACCAGATTGCTTCAGAGGTCAACCTTTTTGCTGGATTGGTACTTTTGATTAATGTGTTGACTTGAGGGTAGTAGGCCATTAGGTAGTTGGATTTGCTGAAATTGAAGCTGGACGAAGCTTAAGCAATAGAGATGTTTCTGAGAAGTGAGTAAGTTGTTTGTTCAAGTTTGCATGGATTTTTGCAGGCAGGTGATTATTATGTGCCTCCTATCTCTGCACGTGTAGATGCCCTTACCTTTAACGCTCCGTTCAACCGTGGTATCTTGAGTTGCATAAAACCGTCCAATTTGATTTTGCAGGTTATAAATTTGACGAGCACGATCGAGATTCAGCAGCCATTTTGAGGCTGCAATTTGCTCGCTTTCCTGGTCCGAGGTCGGGTGGTGGGCCTCGTGGAAAACGTTGAGTGATGTGCCTTTTTCTCAGGTGACGATGCGATTCTTACATTCGTAGTCTATTGAATTTCTTGGGCATAGACTCTACTGCAGAACGGCAATACGTTTAACAAATCATGCTGAAATTTTGTCACTCGGGCACTGTTTTTGTAGGCGTAATCAAATTGGCGGGTTTCAGATAGTGAGGGATGGTCGATAGATTATTTGCTGTCTGGTTTGTCTTTCCTTAAAAATGCGACGAACATGGAAGCGGTTTTAGCTTCGGTTGCTCTTCTTTAAGTACTGCTGTGCGTTTCGCTAGATTGGTGGTAGTATGCTTATATTGGTTATAGAAGGACTAAGTGTGACAGTTCACCTTTTACTATAATACTCGTATCTATTGAACGATAAAGTGAAGTGTGGGCAATGTGGTGAGTGTGTTACATTTTTCTTCTGTTACCCTTTTTTTTTTTTTTTTTGGTTTTGTGGCAAGATAATGAAGCTTCTATTGACAAGCAGCTGAATCAATAGGCAGTCTGTTATGATAATAACAGTTAATGCGAGAAACAAACAGGAAAATATTCGAAAGACTTGCTACTCTACTGTGTCAATGAGATTATCCTTGCATACACTGGATATGGCAAGCTTTACAGGCTTGTATGGTTGCTTCTGATGGAACCTGATGAAATGATGCCTTTGTTCCTTTTGCCTCAGTTTATCTTTAGATTTATAGTAGAAATGCCATGGTACTGTTACTCCACTAGCCCACTATAGATCTATGACTTATCCAGCCTTCGCTGGTTGTGTTAGGGCTAAGATCCTGTTCACAGCTCAAGTTTTTATTTTCTCAGTTCTCTCTGATACAACCAATCTATTTTTTAAGATAAACTTCAGATTTGATGTTTTGTAATTTGGGCTTCTTTTTCTTCTCTCTTACAAATTTATTCTCTTTTTAAAGATAAACTTCAGATTTTGATGTTTTATGACTTTGGTTTCTTAAAACTCCAGATTTTGTTTTTCGCTATAACCTGGGGATATCATTAATGAAAGGATAGATTACATAGCTGAGAGCACAGCCCTTACAAAGTATTCAACTAAAACATCCCAAAGAACATTCAGCCCAACCAACACATCCGCAGCAGAACACCCCAACATACAGAATCAGCTCAACCATCACTTCCACAATAAACCTCTCACTAACATCCCATTAACAGTTTGTTTACAATACTGAAGAGACGATATATCTAAATGGGCCGGGATATAAATAGTTTTCTTCCAGTTTACCATGATCTCCCAAGATAAGGTGGTCTGCTTCTAAATTGAAGAAACCAGAGTTAGACAATCACCTTCAGATTTTGATGTTTTATAACTTGGGGGTTTCTTTTGCTTATCCCCCATGCTCTCTCTACTGTATTGTCGGGCAGAGCTTGCTTTGGCTTTGTATTTCCTATTGGGTATCCAAAGTTTTAGGGGGTACCTTGTTGAGCAGAAGTTGCTAACCCACATCGGACCGTTTATTAAACGGGTCAGAAACACCTAACCCACACTCACTGCGGTTCAATCCAACCCGACCCACTTTAACCTGCATAACCAGCTTCCATCTAGTGGATCAATCGACCCGACCACGGTTCCCACCCTGACCCAAATTGACTCGTAAGCTTATCTTGAGCCCAATTTCATTTGAGGTGAGTAGCTTTCCATCAGTGGAAAGTGAGGCCAAGGTCAATTAACTTTTTTATTTTCCATACATTGAAGCAATTCATGCAAACTCTAGCCCTTTTGTGAATGACAAAGTTCAACATCGTTGTAAGGACATGAGGTTGGTTACTCAGTTTTCCTTCCATAAAAGGTGGGGTCCAATTGGACAAGGCCCTTTCATCCTTTTTTGGCCCGTGGATTGAAACAATCCAATTTAGTTTTTGCTCTTTTATTGTTTTTATGTCATGTCTTGTATTTTCTTCATATCCATTATCCATAGCCTAAGAAAGAGGACCATATAAAAATGTTCTTGAGTAAAAGCTCACAAAGGGCATACTTGAGGGGCAAAAAGAGGAAAATAATTATTTAAATCTTAAGTGTATATATGTATTAAAAAAAAAAAAAAACAGCTATAGAAATTGAATAGCAGAACTAATTTAAATCAAATAAATTTTTTTATTAACAAAACATATCAAAATAAAAGGATACTAAAAATTGAGTATGAGTTTCTGGTGGATAGTGGAGGGTGCAATAGAAAGTGGGTATCATTTGGGTGTTTGCCTCTTTGGGATTTGGAATAATAATTAAAATTTAAAGGAAAATTTAAATGGGCCATGCTGGTTAGGCAGGTCAAACTTAACCTGACCAATTTATCCATGGGTCAGAAAACATTGACCCGTGACGGGTTGTGTGGGTCATATGTGGCTTGGGATGGGTTGGCGGGTCGGGTCGGGTCGTATTTTGCCACCTCCAGACTTGTCCTTCAGTAAATAGAGTTTTTCTTCTTATTTAGAGAAGGCTTCTGTGTGTATGTTTTGCTTTGGCTTCCTATAATGGATTTTTTAATTAAAAAAAGTGTTTTTCAAATTGCTTACGACACTGTCAATCTGTTCGACAGAATTCTTGAAAGAAAGCTAAAATCCTTGTATTCGTAAATTGCTTCCTTTTTTCATTTCAAGGTTGAAGTCGTGTAACACAGCTTTTATATTTATCTCTATTTTCGTATCACCTTTCATCTGCACATCTACTCTCTTATCCTTGAAATTACCAAGAATTCCTCCCAACAAGCATACTGGTTAGTTCCTCTCCCTGTCAGACTTTCTCGTGTGAAGGCAACTATCAATGTGGCAAGATGGGTTTGAAGTTTGAAAGTCTTGCTGCTTTCAGTGTATGGAGATTGTTGGATGTAGGATGCTGCGTTGCCTGAAGAATGTGCCAAATTTCTGAAATCAACGTCGGTATTTTAGGGATCATATCTCTGCAATCCAAAATGAAACATTTGGGTTCTTTTAGTCGGTGATTGATATTATTTACAGAAACATTTATGAGTAGGTGGTTGTTGATGCTGAGATTTAACTTAGGAGCATGTGAGTAAGTGAAGCATATATTTCTCAATCATGTGTTTTAATGTTGGCTTTGGATCTTGGCATTCCACTGCTGAATTAAATTTGTAGGCAGGCATTTGATTCCAGTAGTTGTGAAAGTGAAAAGAAAAACTGCTGAATTAAATTTGAAGAATCTGTTTCATCATCATTTGGGAGAGTTTTATTTGCTTATTCAACTTCTTGGTTCAGTTGAAAGAATTATAGAATTGAGAGCAGGTTTTGCAAGGTTAGAGGCATATTAGGTAACTGGTTGTTGGTCGTATTTGAAACTTTAGGTGATGGTTTAATTCATGCAGTGCCTAGGCGCACCAGGGCTTTATGAAACATGGTACTTGAAACAAACCTATCCTAGGAGAAGTCGATTTCATAATAGAACAGAGAACTAGTACGCATGATCTATTGATTGGGAGATTGTGAAATTTGTGTTCACGCAGCAAGAATTTAGTGTCTTTTGTAGTCGGGTGAAGCATGCAATATAGTCTATTCATTTATCTATCAACATTAAAATTCAGACATAATGTGGAAATGAGTCTCGATCTTTGTAATGCCTGGCATATGGTTATGCCTGGACAAGTGTGTCATTTCCCTTGAGTTTTTGCCATGTAACATTCTAGTAGGTATTTGTATTTCTCGGGTTTGTTTTATCGCAAAGGGGGTGTACCCGTTTTGATACATGTATGACCCTAAAGGGCCCATCATTTAAATGTGGAAGCTTCTCTTCTTCTATCAGTAGTGAGTGTCCAGATCCCAAGGAATGGATGCATCCAGACTTAACCTAGATGGGAGCTGGGCCCATCATTAGATTGTTCTCTAACACACTTGAATTTTTTTTTTTTTAAATTATATTTTACTCACTGTTCAACCTTTGGAGAATAATTTGGATTGCTTGTTTCACATGTGGGTATTACTGAGGTGCCTTGCTGATTTCTCGTACCTGACACTCTGCATTCATGAAAAATGTCAAAGCAGCCCTGGACAAGTAGGTCTTGTTTCTTATTAGTGAAAAAAAGAAGAAGAAAAGGGTAGGTCTTGTTTCTGTTTTAATCCTTCGCCATCCAATTGTGCCCCATGGGCCCTTTCTATATTGGGTTCTGGTGTATGGGCTGTAACAATGTTTATTATATTAGATCTTATTTATAAACTTTATGGGGCTTTACCTTATTTATAAACTTTATAGGGCTGGTAAAGCCCTGCTGAGTTACTGATTTTGGTCCTCGACTGAATGTTGGTCTGATTTAGGTTGACCTATTGGGGCTGTTGACTTGGTCAAACCTTGCAGCCAATTCTGTCAGGATTCAGGAAACTTATGTTAAAAGTGCTTTTGTTTCCAATACTTGGTGTCAATTCTGTCAAGATGCTTAAATTTGATGATAAGTTGCTTTTATTTGTAGTTTTCATTAGTTTTGTCGAGTCCTTGAATAATCTCCAACAATACGGCTCCAGCTGTGCTGCATCTTTCTTAAATTAGGGGCCAGATGTTTTGAATTCAAGTGTATATATGGTAACCTAGTGTGATGGACCAGATGGTGTGATGAACCCTGTACGTTTACCTGGGGCCATGATAATGATGGTGATGAAGGCGGGGGATGGAATGTGTTCAATGATACCTATCAGTGCAAAATATAAAACCCATTAGATCATCCCAACATTCAATCTATGGCCCCATTTTTAACAGTTTTGTCAGACGACCTCCTGTGGATTTGAATCCAACTATTGAGTGACTGGATTTGTCAAATTTGGGCTTGTTCTAGTTTCATGTGGGGTTGGGCAGTGTGTGTGTATGTGTGTGGGTTGGGTTGGGTTGGGTTGGGTTGGGTGGTGAAAGAGAGCGGGCGGTGGGTGTGGGTTGGTAACTTGATCACAGGTGGGCCGCCTTGCATGCCCATTGCAGATTGTCTAGCCTTGAAAGAAATACTAGGTGTGGCCAATGAACAGTCGTTGTCTCAAGAAGGGTACGTTCATTGTCAGTGAAGGCCTTATGTATACCTAATTGGTGGTTGGTTTTGATGTCGATCCATAATAAACAACATGGTATATTTGTTTAGGTGATGACGATCCATTATAAACAATAGTGTATGTATGTATCTGTTTATTTTGTCAAGTGTGAAAATAATTATTTTCCCGGTTTTAAAGCATCTAAACCACTCAATTTAGAAATTTGTCCAATGATGCCTGCTAGTTCTGCGACCGAGTGGTGCAACTTAGGCTCGATTGTAATAAATCCCATGTTTGTGATCTCTGCTGTGAAGGGCTCATTTTTCCCAATTTTTTCCCCGTTGTGCGTGCGTGCGTGCGCGAGGTCTTCAATCCATTCCAAGTGCTAGCTGCTGCTGCTGCTGCTTCTTTTGTGCGTGTGTGCATGCCTTCATGTGTTTCTGATTTTTTAGACACCTAATTTAGTGGCCTCTACAATTAACAGTCAATTCCAACTGTCGGTACACAGTGTTAAGGCACCTCCAGAGTCAAAAAAGTAAATTTAACAAATCCATCCAAAAAAAAAAACATAGGGATAGAAATGAAGAATACAATGTGATGGGAGTGATAAATGGGATCCAGAGTCAATTGATTAATGGGTGTTAGAAGGCAGACCGCAGACGTGATGCAGAGTGAGCCCTCGAATCGCCTGCGTTGACCACAAATAAGAGAAAAATATCCTTTTTTCGTTTGTCGGCGTATGGCATGTGTGATTATAATATCAACACAACACAAAGCTAGGCCTACCTGAATCTAATTTCTACCGGGCTTGGGTTGGCCAACTTTTGATATTCGGTCCAACGTTGTACCCCTAATAACTTATCTGGGGTTGAAAATAAATGTCCAACTATCACTAATCGATTGCAAGAAATGCCACCAGTAGCGGTCTACTTAGGATTTTTTGATTTCTATGTTTCATCGCTTGTCCACAGTGGGCTGTGGTCAGTTGATGATCGAGCGTCAGCTTTTTATTTCTCACGGATGGGTCGATTGGGGATGTCTAAAAGGGTTATAAAAAAAAGGATTATTAAAGAGTTTTCCTTCCTGCTAATGGAGGGTTTCCAACTCTTTGGCTTGGAATAATTTCTCTGGATATAAAGAGAAGCCATGTAAAATATGCACCCTCCCCACAACCCCCTCAATAAAAAAAAAAAAAAAAAAAAAAAAAAAAAAAAAGAGACAAGAGAGAGAGAGAGAGAGGTTTGGGATGTGGCATTAGCAGCTCTCAAAAAAAATAACAACCCTACGTCCAGCCAGATTCCCGTAGATTCTCTCATTTGTAACGACATTCGTTCCTTCCTTTGAAAAAAGGGCTTCGTCTCCTTAGCATTTTCCAGATCTAGTGAAACAAAATTTCAAGGCTACTTTCAACAAAAGGTTGATATCCACTCACCTCCACATTGAATGTTCTTCTTCATGTGGCTGTATAGCTAGCTGTCTTATCTTGGTAATTTACTGACTTCACCAGAGCCTCACTTGGCAGAGGGAACTAACCAACCAGTTATCAACTGTCTGCCTGGAGGAGGCCATGTACAGCAGACAAACCTGAAATAAGAAATATGGTTGTTTCGAAAGGCTAGGGAATGCTTGTTATAGAACTCTTGTTATGTTTCAAGGTGAATATGAATAAACAAAGAATGGCAGAGCAAACAAATTCTATAATAATCTTAAGGGCCTGTTTGTTTTATGTAATTTGAATTATTAAGATTTCAAAAACTCCGAGTTCCTACAAGTGGTTTAAAAAAAAGGGATTTTGGGCGGAGGTCCTTGAATATTTGATTTTAAAGGCTAAGGTCCACAATAACTTTTCGTAACGGCTGCAATCCTTTCATAAAAATGATGCAGTGAAAAAGATAAAAAAGCCCCTGTACACGTCAGCAAAAACAGAACTCAGACAAATTTATCTTAGCTTTGGCAAAACTCAGATAAATTAGTTCTTATGCACTGGAATAACAGTGACCCATCATCCAATTTCTACGTTTATTAATGATAACCAATCTACTTATATACTAGAATGTTACATGAAGTTAGAAAGAAAACATGAATTTGTTACTGAGCATTGTATCTATTGTGGGCCTTAAATAAAGAAGTGAAGTGTTAAAATGACGACTGCTGCCATCCATGTAAAACGCATTGCAGACGACCCTAGTGAATGTATGAATTTCCCATCTCTTTTTTATGGGTTTGGAGAGAGGTCAGAGGTAGCTAATGAGCAAAAATTGTTCAAAACTCAGATAAATTTGTTTGAGTTATGCCAGAAACTCATATAAATTTGTTTAAGTTCTGCCAGAAACTCAGATAAATTTGTCAAAACTCAGATAAATTATTTGATTTCTGATAAATTTATCGGAGTTTTTGTCTAGTTTATCAGAGATTTTGTGTAATTTGTCTGAGTTCTTGGCAAATTTATCTGAGTTTTTGGACAATTATCTGAACAATACTCAGTGTGCTTTTTTCACAACAAATCTATTCATATATAGTCATTAGATTTTGAGTCATGAGATTAAAAGCTATGATCATTTTATTGGGACTGAAATGGGACATGAATACAATCCAAATCCAAATCTATTAATCTCTTACACATTTTAATAAGAAGGAACAAAATTGTAGGTTGATCTCGTCTATCTTTCACACTAAACTTTTAACTTTTAGGTGGCCTTGTAGTTAGTTGCCTATTTTTAGTCTACAATTCATCACAAAACAATGCAGACTTTCCTTTCTACTTTGCACCTACCGCTTGGTATTCCTCACCTTTTTGGTGGGCATGTAGCTGATCATTAATCATCAGATGGCCCCATAGATATACGAGATAGTTGGACGGTTATTAGAAAACCAAAATAAAATTAATGATTCTGATCAAACTTGCATCTTCAATTCATCTACAAATTGTGGCTCATTATTTGTGGGATTTGGATTTGGTACTGATGGAACTCTGTGCTAAGACCAGTCGTTGAATTTAGCAATAGTAGTTTCCAGTTTCCCTCGATCCCCACTATTCACTTGCCAAAACTCAGGTAAAGATAAATTTGCCAAAACTCATATAAAGATAAATTTGCCAAAACTCGTATAAAGATAAATTTACCAAAAACTCAGATAAATTATCTAAACTCATATAAGTTTTTAGAAGAAGAAGACTGTTGCTATGTGTAGGCTTCTGCTAACAAGCAGAATAAAACAACCCATAAAACGAAACAGAAAACTCTTATTCCAAACTACTTATTTTCAAAACTTAGATAAATTTTCAAAAACTCAAATAGCAACAATATTCTTGCAGGAAAGAGACAAAGACCCCATTTTTTGTTGCTATGATTGCAACAGAGACCCCATTTTCTTGCAAGAAAATGTAACACAACAATGGGTTTGTGTTATGTAAAACCCATCACCGGAGAAAGCGGAGACTAATTGCGTTTTCATCGCCAGGCTGTCGCCATCGTGGCTGGTGTAGTCGGAGATGGCCGAATTCGATTTGCAGAGTTCTCTAGTGAATTCCCTCGTTCATAGAGAAGAAGGAAGGAATTCTTCGAGACAACAGAGAATGAGAGAGAACTTAGCCTAGGAATGTGGGAGAAAGAGGGAAATTGGTCATGAAAATATATGACGTGGCATATTATGGACATTTCACCAAAATATCTCCAGCTGTCTGGACTAGAGATATTAGAGAAAAAATTGTTGTCCTTTATGCCTTAGAAGACCGTGCTCAGGGACTGTTGGCTAATTTACCCATAAAAAAAATGAAGAATCAAGGTAAATATCCAAAAATGACCATCAAATAACGCCCCCATGGAAAATAAATTCCCCCTGTTGGAAAGTCCCACATCCCACATCGCCTAAGTAATAGGCTTGACATGCCTTAATATACATGTATAGTCCTTCCACCTATCAAGGTTCGTATATGGTTTATTACATATCCTTCACTCCTTACATCTTTAATAATCCTTGGGTGGAGCTAATTTGACCATGTATTCTATGCAAACAAAAAGGTTCTAATTGAACCACTACAAAGCAGCCAAGCGATTGGCCTCTTCATCGCCTGGCAGCGGCCAGCTTGGAAGAATCTGAAAATCAGAAGAGATTTTATTTGTTGAAATTCTGGGCAGAATCACTTCAGTTACGCAATAGCAAACATTCATACCGGAATAATATAAACTCTAAAGGTGTCCAACCTCCAAATGCTTACAGCTTCAATATGATATCAGTGCCGGACTGCCAAAGAAAGCAGTAGCCTCAATGCGCCATTCACATGTCCGAGAAGAGGTCGAGGAGAAACAATGCTCACAGCCATAAATGTAGAACCACCATTGACACAAATAGTAATGTTTCTATCCAACAACATACACATCTCCCCATTCTCTAAACAAACATCTGATGGTTTTCCATCGACCTATGCTCCGAGGCTGTACTGGTACTGGACTTCCTTTTCAACATAATCAAAAACTTGATTTATCTTTTTCATGTATGGGATATGCTCTACTCTTTCAATGAGATGAAAAAAAAATCCATGGCCAGCCGCTTAAATTTGTGGTATATGAGCAATAAGAGGATGAAGCTACAATCTTAAAGGCCCTTCGATTCATTTCTTTCTGTACTGTCTTCTTTCTTCTCATGGCTCCAAAAGAAGGGAGTGGTAGCTTCATAAGATTGTGACTCAGAATTTGCAGGTTATAAGAAAGCTTCACACTACATACCCTCTTTGGTAGTCATGTTTATGCTTAAAGACTATGCCTTGTTAATGTCTGGTCTATCCAACTTTAGAAGAAGGAAGACTGATTGGGAAGCACATCCAAGTGAGCAAGTATTTGGGCTGCAAGAGCCTTCACAGTACCACTTCCCCTCTGAGTTATGTCAACTAAAGGCATCTTCGCCAAATCACCATACTGCTGCTTGTGCTCTAGCAGTCGGAAAACTCTCTCTAAAATATGGAGGGCCTCATCCTGCAGATCGGCACAAGGGGAGCTTAACAACTTTATAATTGCTACAATGCATTTTGCCTCAGAGAGCACCTTACTGCCGTTCTGTAGCTTTTCACCATCTATCAGTGTTGACAGTGCTCGCAGTGCAGCCCTGCAAGCTCCAAAATCTGAATCTCCAAGCACTCTCACCAATGGCTGGACCGCACCTGCCTCCACTAGGCAAAATGATGTCTCAACTGAACACACACCCAAGTGGACTGGACAGCCAGGTTCAGGTGGCGTTGAGCAGCACAAAAACCCCCGTCGTTTTTCTACTGGTCTGCTCAAGCTAGATGAGCTCTCTGAAAATTGAGCCAATGAAATCGCAGCATGCTGCTTTGTCAAAGAGGTGCCGGTTTCTAGAAGTTGGACCAGCACTGGAATAATGCCAGCTTCAGCTGCTTTGTTTTGCCACTCATGGTTTGTTGATACTGTGAAACGGCGTAAGGCTCCTGAAGCATTCTCTACAAGGTGGTTCATATATGAACTGCTGTGCATACTATCAGCGAGAAACCTGAAAATGATGGGAAGTGCCCCAGCATCCAGAAGCCACTGTGTAATTTGGGTATGGTCCATGGGGAGGTTAGAAATAATACCCATTGCAGCAGTTTTCTCTTCATCATGAGAAGTTTGGACAATCATGAGTAGAGTTTCCAAGCACCTTTGATCCACATGCTGTGCTAATGTGTCATCATCACCATCTACAGTCAGGCAAAAGAACAGCATCACAGCACTTGTCCGAATGGTAGGGTTCCGTTGTTCACACAATTGAACCAATAGTTGAACAGCTGAAAGCTGTAATACACAAAAAAGAAAAAAAAAATCAGAATCAGCAAAAAGCAGCGACACGTATGAAACTGTAAAAGAAACAGATGAAGTTCAGTAGCATTTTAAGTATCTGGAGAATGAGAAGCTTCAAAGATCGACACACTGGTGACTTGTCACTTAAGTCTCAGAATGCTAAATATGAGAGGGACTGCCAACTAAATTTACTAATCAAAGCTGAAAGAAAAACTGGAACTACCATTTGAGAGTAACATAGGGCAGTAGATGATAAAATACATATATACACTGATTGAATCCAAAAAAATGAAGGTAAAATCATAATCTTTTCTTCTTTTTTTTTTTTCAATTGTTGTGGTCAGTACTTGTTCTTTTATGCTAAGAAAGGATTTCTATTAACATATAATGCAGGCATTACATTGTGTACAATGGTGTTGTGAGTGTCGCAGTAAAATGAGAATTTTTTTTTTCTTCTTCTAGCCATCAGTACCGCTCATGCAAAAAAATTCAGTTTATCTGATAGCTTCTAAACTGGCATGAGAAAAGTAGATGTCTAGAGGGTACGGAACAATATGATAGCAAAAATGAAAGACATTCCCAACATCTCTTTTTGGGACCATTGGAACTTGTAATAAGTTATTAGAATCTCGATGCAGGTTGGACCTTCAAGTCAGCACTTGGGCTTCTTTTGCAGTGGATAGAACCATGGAGTCAGGATCTAAGGATTCCGTTAAGACTCAGCACAAAAGGGAGGGAGGTAGTTTCTCCTAACACAAATCACTGAAGGCAAAATAATAGAGAATCTTTGTGTCTCTGTAAGGAATCAGAATAGATTGTATTGTTAGTGCTAGGAGTTACATATATTTAAAGTAATGTATGCCTATGCAAGTCATATAAATCCTAATGCCTAACCAAATAGGACCCTTGACTACATCTGAAATGCACCAAAAATTGAAATATCCACTTGTCTAACCAAGGAAATTTTCTGTTGCAAAACCAAGGGAATTTTCTGATGCAAATACAGTAAACTCTAGTGAAGGGTTCATATTCCATCATGCAGGACCTATGTGATATGTTGTGGTGCGTCCTTTGTAAATATGAGTGCTTTAGCCACTGCATGAGATCTCCTTCCACTATATGTTTTCCATGCTATAATAAGCCCTAACACTTCCCTAATTACTATTTTTAAAAGTGACTGATATTCTTAATAAAGGTGGAGCTATATGGCATAAGAGACATATGGAAAAGGGTGCAAAAAATGAACAAAGAAATGGGGCATCATTACTTAACAAAGAAAAAATATATATTAAAAAATAATATATATAAAGTGAAAATCAAATGACTTGCCAACAGGTAAGCATCTATATATATATATATATATATATATATATATGGAAAATGCTCCTATAAGAGATGCTCTCACCTTACCATGAGAGATAAGGTAGGAGCCCTCACATCTAATTCCAATGCCAACAACTTAAATGTGAAGGCCCCCAACCCTATCTCTCATAGCAAGGTGAGAGATACTTTCAAATGAGCACCTCCATATATATATATATATATATATATATATATATAGGCACAAGCAAAAGCTGAGACATTTCTGTTTTCAATAAGGCTGTCTCCAAAAAGCCGCGGATCCATGGAGCCAAAATAGAAGCTCCTAAACATTGATATGAATTAATTTCTATTGAAACTACAATAGGGTCAAAACTTGGTATCAATGATTTGGCTGAATTCTTTCCATTAAAGGGCCATTATTTTGCATGGAAATGAATTGTTAGGAATTCATGATAAAGTGGGTTCCTTAGGAATTCTTGATAATTGCAAGACTCATGTGGTTTCTTGGGCTTGCTTGTTTGCATGGAAAATGAAATAATTGTTCGTCAGCTTGATTATATTTCTCAAAAAATCGCCTTTGACCCAATCCATTTGATTTGTTGTGATGCATGTTATCAAACAGATTCTGCAGAGTCTGATCTTGGCATAACCGGTTTTGAGCACAACCTGATTCCACACCCGAGTAAGAACGTCATGGGAATGATGCCAAATGGGCCCTTGGACTCCTGTCTTTCCAGACAGCACAAGTAAATGTTCAAAGGAGACCTTCCACATAGTTCTTCCCCGCGAGATCTGACACTTGATTTCCTAGCCTCAAAGAAGAGGGAGAGGGAGCCTGGTTACAACCAACTAAATTCAAACCACCCTGGAATCGACTTTGGAAGAGACACCGTGCTATTCTAATTGCTAAGCCCTGATGGCCAGGGCGGCTGTATCATTTGGCCAACAAAGCCATTGCTTTAGGCCCCAAAAAAATATAGCTAAAAAAAAAGGCCCATAATAGCAGGTCAGCAGCTGACATCTTTTGAAATTCCAAAAAAGAAAACTTGTCAAAAGATACAAGGCCCATAATATAACTCTCTCTTGAGAAGATCCTACCAAGATTTTCACGGGGCCTTAAAGTGTCATTTATGGCCTATTATATATATTTTCAAATCTGCCCCTTATATTTTCATTGCTAGGAGTCCAATTGATTTTAGAAATCTCAATTATTAATTCAGTCATGAACTTGCTTCATAAGCCTTTCCCATTATTTTTGTGTATCCTATGTCAATAGGGGCCCATTCAGATTTGATCCATGATGTGGTTGTATTAGATCCATAACTTGGGATTTCAGCCCTAATAATAGATCTTAAAATCTAAGATAAACAATGGGCCCCCGCCGGAATTTATTCACTTGCCCACAGTGCATACGGGGCACACCTCTGAAGTACATCTTGGATTTTTGTTTTGCATGGGGAGGAGCCAAATAGGTGGTTGGATTTTGTGATCCAAGACTTCTACATGAGTTTTGGGATGGGCCCAAAACTTTCATGTGGGCTTTGGAGCTGGACTTAAGATAGGTTAGCTAAACTTTGAATATAAAAACTTAATTAGTAATTTTGCATCACAAAAAAACAAGAAAAATAAATTTAAAATAAAATATTTATAATAATATTAAAACATAGAAAAGGCCTCATTTAGGATTGTCGCTTTAGGCCTCGATTTGTCTCAAGCCGGCCTTGCTGATGGCCTTAATGATTCCCTAATTGCTAAACCCTCCATGGATACATCCTTCGCCCCAATCAGTTTGGAAGATGACAGCAGCATCTAGCTCTTCTTATCCCTTAGTACCTAACCAATAGCTACCGAACTCAGATTCTCCCTTGATGCTTCATCTACTTTTCTTAGTGGCATACAGTTAAAAATAAAATGATTTTGGTAAAGGAATCTCTCTGGAAAATGCAAGAAAAAGGACAGTCAACACAAAAGTAATGGAGAACAAGCAAAAAAGAAGTTACACCAGGAGATCCATACACATGTTATCATAGTAGCTGGACTTGCTCCTTGTTCAGCTAATAGGCGACCTTATCCACTGCCTACAAAATTTGTAGAACAACAAATACGTTGTTTTGCACAAATTCTATTTCTCGTCAAAAGAAGCACGACCACCTCCAAAATCTGATACTCATCTAATACCATTTGTGGAATCACCTCTCACCATAAGAAACCTTGGATTAATATATTTATATATAAATATATAGAATTTTTATTAATTATAAAGACTCTTAAGGGTGATGAAAATGCCCTTATTTCCTTGGTCCCACTTGTTCTTTAGTTCTCAGGATGTCAATCAAATATTTGGTAACTTTTTTTATACCATTTCAGAAAAGCCCTTAATGCCAACTCACTGATCCTGATGGATCAATGGTAAGGCATCTCCCTTTACTAGGGATCAATCCCTAGTTGTTGCTTGGTTAGTTAAGGACTTGTATGGTGTGTGTAGGTGCATGAGTGGAGCATTTAACAGAGAGAAAAAAACCAATAAAAAAAATCTCTTATATCCAAAGCTTCCACTTCATTGAGTCTTTAAGACCTACAGGAAAGGAGAAAACTACTTTCATGAAGCCTCATAGAATATAACTCCCCTTAATTCTAGCAGGACCCTTGGAAGTTGGAAGTACCGTCAATATTGAACTTTAGACAAGTGGTTAGTGGGAAGTCCATGTTACTATCATCTTCCACTTTTGAGCCTCCCCCCATCATAGAGTGCCAGATTCCCTAATATTTTATTCAGTCTGATGCTATCAGACTCCTCTTTCTGTGGACACACTTCCAGGCTCCAACCTTATAATATGCCATATAGCTCTCTGCCGTCTTTTCGTTCCCATTAATGATCCTGCCATCTTCGTCTTCCTTCTTTAATGCTTCCCAACTTCTAAAAAATTTCCCTGCCCTAAGCCTTTGAACTCCTGTTTCCCCAAAAACCACTTAGCTACTACAATTGTAACAATCTCTTTGAGCTTTTTCGACAAGTACCCATCGTTTTTTAAGACCCTACCATTCTTTCCATAATAACCAGATGATTATCTTTGGTATAACTATACGGAAAAGATATTTTATGAAGACCCTTTGACTGCATTACTGTGGTTATACAAGTGAAGAACCTGATTCAAGTAAGAACCAACATGTTCTAAATGGTACTTTCACGGATCACAAAAATGATGAGTTTTTCGAGCCATTTTGATTTTCAAAGGTTTTCTTAATTTAATTTGGATTTAAAAAGATCTTGGCTATATGAAGTATAAGCCTTCAGTTATATTAAAGGAAATAAAATTTACAATCTGCTGCCATAGCCTCCGGGAGTGTACTGAATCCCATCATTTAAAAAATTGCTGAAAACATTCACAGAGACTTGATAAATTAAAAAAGGACCATAGGAGATTTCTTGATAGTATGTGTATTGCCTTGTGAATTGCACAGATTCTGATAAGTTCAAAAAGTAACTATAGGACTGACAGTCTAGTAAGAGTTGACACTGAAATAAACACTCCTCTCAAATGTTCTAAAACTGAAGCTTAGCCAATAAACCCAATAGAAACAAAGTACCATACCTGATATCAACTCAGTTCCACTTAGAACAGAACTCTCCTTCTTTTAGGTTGCTTATATTGATCAACCATTCATCTTTTCAAATTTTCTTGCCAGATTGAAAACTGCTCTAAAATGAATGTTTGATGCTGAGAAGTTGCGGAATATAGGGTACTCAAAGGATTTTGTTATTGATAATGATATAGCCATGTATAACTACTGTTGATAAATCGAATTAATAATGGGGGAAGCACATGCCCAACAGTTCACTCAATTCTCACATAAGAGGACTCACTCAACTCTAGTTTGGGGGAGACACCCAATTAATAGAACCCTACTTGATTCTCACATAAAATGGTACACTCAGTTCTCAGAAATTTTACTTTAAAAAGGATAACTCTAAAAGCCAGAGATGCTTCATTATGGTGCTCTATGCTACTTATAGAGCCTTAATATCCTCCCAGTCTGTCATGAGGATTTATTAATCAAAGTCTAGGAAAACCACCATCCTCATTTCTCATGCAATTAATCAAGATTCTACATGCAATAGATGAATTCCTATGCCCCAAAGCACTGAAAAAACATTGTAGTCAATTTCATTCAGTTCGGCTGAACAGAACAATCATCATCATCATCATCAAAGCCTTGTGCCAACTATGTTGGGGTCGGCTACATCAAGTTTGTTTCTCCATTCCAATCTATCCAGAGCCAAATCCTCGAACTTGGCTAACTGAACAATCTTGTGAAGAATTTAGGTCTAGATTTTGAAGCCCATTTTTGTCCAAATTTCAGCCTGTTCAGCTGAAGAAATGGCCAGATTTTGGCCAAACAGGGACATAGGTGCAATTCTTTTTTCAATTTATTTTAAACAAAAAATTTCTTCACAGTTCACATTGATTTAGGTACTAGTTTGCCCCATTATAATGATCATGTGAATGTGTTTGTTTTATGTTCTTTTTTTTTCTCTCTTGCGACAACACTAATAATTGGAGATGAGAACTCTGAATGAATGTCAAAACTTCACATTGTTACAACACACATGGCTTATAAATTATTTATTTGACATGTAGAAATGGCATATAGCTTTCTTGATGTCGTAGAATGAATTGAATAAATATATACAATGTACATTGTTAGTTTCGCTTTTTTTTTTTTACTATTTTTCATAATTTTCTATTTACATTCTTTTATTTTTATAAGTTTAAGGATATTGAACTCTAAAATAAATCACTAATGTGTCAAACTGGCCAAAATGTTATCGCTATGGAGTTAAATTGAAATGGGGTCCGAGGCAAAATTGACAACTACAAAAATCTAGTATCACAATAGTCAATGCAGTAGTAGCCTTTTACCTAGCACCACGCTTGTAACCAGACATGGGAGGCATGTTTTCCATTTGTGCAAAATGGTAGACACCCATATATGCACCAACATGCATGGATGGAACTGTACACATCACATTTTCAGCAGAAGAAGAAAACCTTATATGGTACGTACCTGTCTTAGCTTGGTCCTCATTTCTCTTGCTGAGGGAGGTTGACATATGGCATGGAAGGTTCTGAGAATGCTTTCTTGTACATTTGGTCCTGTTAGGCTAATTAAGCAGAAAAGTCTGAAGATGTCATCATCAGATTCAAGCAACATCATCGGTGTCTCACCAGCTTCAGGTGACGTTGCTGATATGGCAAGGTTCATAATTGTGGCCGCCACTTGCTCTCGAAGTGCTGGGTAAGATGCAATGTGAAGGTATAGGAGGCTCAGAAGTGGGGCTACAGCTGCTTCTCTAATCATTTGCAAGCCATTTCGGGGTAAACTTGACAGGTTCTTAAGAGCTGTCACAGCTGCTTGCTTGACCTGTGTATCACCATGTGAGATCAAATGAAGAAGCGGCTGCAGCACCCCATCATCAAAGAGAGCAGCTTTACTGTGATCTGTCAATTCCATAGCTAAAGCTGTTGCCATGATCATCTTTGAGACATCTGACCCTGCATCACAAAATAAATTGAGTACTTGCATATATCAAGTGATACTATATCTTTGCCAATTAAAAGGACGTGATAGTTGTTCTTTCAAACTAAAAGTTTAGTAACTCATTTCTGCACTTGTGATCGTGGCTTTCAGTTAGACAGCAGCTTTATTGTATCATATATTTCCCCCTGTTTTGGTAAGATGTTTCGTAGCCACCCAAAAAAACTGAAATTAGTTTACTTATATGTTACCTTTCATAACCATCCTCCATGCACAAGCACATGGGAACACACTGGCACATTTTATCTATGCTTTGAAGGAAATGATTATGCTCTTCATTAACATATTTTTGGTATTTGGAGAATTGGAAAGGATTATGCTCTTCATTAGCATATTTCCTTCTTGGTATTTGGAGGATTTGACTATGTTATGACCTTTTTTAGTAGGATTTTGGGATTTTTTTTTATAAATAACTTACACCGAATAATATCAAATACCATATCGAAAATTGGTTTCCAAGAGGATAGAAAAGCTTGTGATCAAATGGGTGATGATCTAATAAAAAGACTAGAACTTCTATGGGATATGGAAATAATTTTGTGTGTATTCTATGAAATATGAAATTAGAGGACTGGTTGTACTTAATCTATACTGTACTAGACACCTATGAGTGTCACCCATTTGTGAATGCTTTTTCTATTTGAGCAACTATGATTCTAGTGATAGATGAGCATTAGAAGTCGGGTCATCATTCATAAATCACAAACCGGTTGTACCTGATCTATACTGTACTAGATACCTATGAGTGCCAACCATTTGTGAATGCTTTTTGTATTTGAGCAACTATGATTCTAGTGATAGATGAGCATTAGAAGTCAGATCATCATTCATAAATCACCACTTCTGTGAGTTTCATTTTTCAGCACTTCGTTATACGATGTAATGCAAGAAATAGAGTGTGCAGAAGTTGTCAAACAATTATAAAGGTACTCATAGACTAAAGAAAGAATCAACCATTTGCAATATCATTGGACACTATGTTCCGCAAAAGGTCTTGCAACATGAATTATCAAGTAAACGCTCAACTAATAGGGGTTGGGTCAACAACAGAAATTGTAAGAAATTGCTTGCAAATTTTGCTATACAGAGTGTTGCAATTTGTAGATTAAGCATTGTAGTTGGACGAATTGGGAGTGAGAATGGGGATGATTTGAGACTTCAAGCAGGGGCGGACCCACTTATTGCATGTGGGTGAGGTTGCACCCATCGGATTTGGAAAACTCCCATGATGGGCTAATGGTGGTATGGCTGACGCCCCACCTTCAAAATGGATTCCGCCCCACCCTTGAGGCAGAGAGAAGGAGACGAGAAAAAAGAGGGGAAAGAAGAAGAAGAAGAAGAAGAAGAAAATGAAAAAGGTAAGTGACTAAGGAAGAAGAAAGGAGAAACTGAAAAAAATGAAAAAAGGGAGGTCTGGAATCTTTTCAGAAAGAGGGAGTTGAGTTGAATTCAGCTGTGATGAGGACGAGTTTGATTCTCTGTTGTAGCTATTATAATACGGCTTCGGAAATCCATCGTGGGGCCCAGAAAATGATTATCTGAACCGGTCAAAATGAATGTTAACCCCTCCAATGACATCCTAAAATTTTATTTCAATAAAGGTAGGTCCCACCATTTGATTGAGTGCGTGATGGAAATCCAGTTAACTCGATGTTAGGAACTAACAAAGTGGCCTAGAACTCCATCGTGGGGCCCACTCAGAGATAATCTAGACCGTTCAAGATGAATCTCATTCCGAACAGCGATATATGCTAGAGTTTTATGACTATAGGAGTCGGGTCCATTGTCTGATTGAGCACATGAGTGATTGAAAATCTCAATTGATAATCATCCGTCCCATTCAAACAAAAATCCTGGGCCCGCCATTGACTTCAAGTGAAAATGGTGGGAACTGGCCGTTTCTCAAGTTTTACGAGTGTAAGAAAGGAGCATGATTCCAAATGGATTGGAAGAATCAGTATAAGTTTCCTGCAACAATGGCATTGTGGGACTGCTGAATTTCTACAGAGATACTTAACCAGAAGGCATTATATATTTTCAGGTATTATAAACAAAAGTCTAAAATATATATATATATAGGGAGATGCTCTTGTGAGAGACACTCTTACCTTACTATTAGAGATAGGAGTGGGGGCCCTCACATTTAAGTTGTTGGCATTGAATATGGATGCGAGGGCCCCCACCTTATCTCTCATGGTAAGGTGAGAAAATATATATATATATATATATATATATTTATGGTTAGAGTAAGAACCTGATGAAAGCTGTTGCAACAAAGGATTGAAATAATTCGCCTTTGCCATCTGTACCACATTCTGATTATCAAATGAAAGACGCTCCAAAAGTTCCTTCGCATCTCTTGCAGCTTGAATGTTTTCACTCTTATAAGTTGTTACTAGGAGCAGTATGCAGCCATGTACCTTTCCGATTCGGTCAAGAACTACAAAACTATTTGATAGTTCCAGTAACAGGGCCACCACTAATTTAGTTTCCACAGTGCTTCGTGCAAGTAAATTGACAATAGATTCAATGGCATTTTCAACTTCAGCAATCCTTTCCTGCAGTTTTCAGTCTCAAATTATTCAAACACCCAAAGCAAGAACATCCATTAACTTGCCACAAAAAAATTATATATTCTTTGATGATACCTGACAGAACGATGATGTAATATCTATAAACGGGATTAATCTAGTCCAGACAGAAATAAGTAGCCATAGTTATGGACTTATCTATCAAACTATTTACATCAATTCTTATTAACAAAAAGGGAAGGAGAACTAAAGTAATTGAGAAATACTCTAATAAAAAAAGTACCTTATTGTCATCACTGTCCATTGCTAATAAATGAAGGATAGCCAGAGCACGACTCTTCGTCTCAGGATTCCCTCTCCTAAGAAAGCCAACAAGAATCGGTATGTAATTCTCCAATGCTACCCATTCACGGTGCAAGTCTCTTTCTTCACAGAGGTCCTGAAGCTGTTTCAGGCAAGGAAGCACCTCTTGCTCCTCACCTGAGCAGAGTTTCACCTTCAATGAACAAATTGTTATCATAGTGTTTCTTTCCTTCCATTCTTCAATTGATTTCCGAAGAATAACATTAGGTCGCAGAAACCTGCTGTCTAAGGGAATATTGGTCAAGGGACAGGTGGTGTTCCCATCTTTAAGCCGCTTCTCTATCGCGCTTCTCTCGAATATCTTCCCCGATGAGGTCTCCACTGGGTCTACCATAATATTTTGAGTGATTGGACAGTAAAATGGTTGCAAAGGTTCCAATGGCTGATTACTTAACGAATTCCTCTCTCTATAATATCTCTCCTCTTTCTCTCCTGGGGACAAAGCTGCATCTGCTCTTCCAAGAAGTCCAATGATCTGATCCATTTGTATAGCCTCTGCCTGGTTTTTCCTCACTTGCGCATCTTCTACTTCCCTTTTGAATTCATCAAACTCCCTTTTCAATGCATATCGATCAGTTGAGATTCCAACAGCTTCTGCAATGAGAACCAGAAGACCGTTCGCATAAGAGCGATCATAATTTCTTTCCTGTAATCCAGATTCAATTCTTTCAAGGGCGCGCTCCTCCGCCACGGCCGCCTTAAACTCCACCTTGAGCATATCATCACACAACCTACTGACTTCTTCATTTATACTAGATGAAAGATCAAGTGAGGCCAATGGGATAAGCCTCAGTGCTCTGCTGATCTCTTTAGTTGTTTCTTGCATCTGCTTGACTATCCTCCTACAATTGAGTAATAGATAGACCTTGTTTCTCTTGCTGCACTCCAAAACCTGCCCCTTTGCAACTTTGATCTGCCTAGTTAGAATCTGAGTGACATCATTTACACTCTCAGAACCATGAGTGATCCTTTTATTGATCAGCTCTCTAAGGACTGGGACAATCCTCCCCAAGTAACCAGAAAGCTCTGCAAAGCTCTCTTTCTCGATGAGGACGTCCCCGGCAGCTTTTACAGTCTCAAAGATCTCCTCTATAATCTTAGAAAGGGCCTCTGATGCCGGGACTAGAGTGGCGCTTACAATCATATCTGTCGACATTTCGCTCCTCAAGATCCAAGCTACAATACTCTACTTCATACCTTTAGACTCCATAAACAATTACTGAAAGTTCTGGAGCCTCAAAATTCAATCAAGCAAGTTCCACCATTCAAATATTCTACCCAGATTGACTTTTATTCTTCCAATTGAACTTTTTTTTTTTTTCTTTTTTATGTTCTACCTAAATTTCACAGATTCTGTTGTACCTCATTTGTTTTTCAAACAAACTGACTAGAAAGATTAGGTTAAAAGAAGACGGATTTTCAACTAAAATGCTTCTACTTGCTGGTATCAGATGCAATCAAAGAAGGAAGAATCAAGTCAATCTAAGTCAAAATCAGATCAGAAAGCTAGGGTTTTGAGAACATCACCTGAACAATGAAATTCTACGATCTTTTTTTGACGTTGCGACTCTGAGATTGAATTGAAGCCACTAATCTGCAAGTGTTGGAGGAGAAAAATCAAGAAATTGCTCAATGTTGGATGGAATGGATGAAATGCAGAGACGATTGATTTCTTAAAGAAAACGGTGTGTGTTTGTATCGTTTCTTTTCTGAACTTTCCTTCCCTCTGTTTGGATGACTTCCGCTCCCGTTGAAGACGTTTCTCTCTCTCTCTCTCTCTCTCAGGTCTCCAGTCTCCTACACAGTATTGAATATTCTATTTCGTTTGTACTTTACAGTTGGCAGGACCACAACAAAAATAAAAAATTCTACTTGCAGTAGACTTTTTGTCCATAATTTTGGATAAACCATCTAATATGCCTTGAATATCACCTATAATATTCAATACATACCATAGGATTTGTCCAAAATTCTGTCAAAAAAATTTATCCAAAGTAACATTACTCAACAAAAAAACAGGTGTCCGGATCACCTATATCATTTGTTATATATTGATCATCAGTGGACTAATAATAAAATAATAATATGAGTCCGTCACGTCATCCAAAAATTTAAGTAATTTTAAAATTTAAAAAAATTTAAATCAAATAATAAAATCACCTAAATTTTTAAATTTCGAGGCGGACAATTAGTTATCCACTAATAATAAAGTTATAACAAATATGATCGGTGATTCGGACTTCAGGATAAAAAAAGACACGTAGCATATTCTTGCTTTAGGATCCGTGACTACTAAGTAGTGGGTGCAGAATTTACTTTCTTTGTATGGCATGTCAGTGTGCATGATAGTTTTCTCAATCTCATGAACGTGGAAATTCCCAGAGAAATCCAGACCGTCTATTAAGATCGCAGTTCGGTTGGAACGTAGATTTTTATATAAATCATGATGATAGCAGGCTAGCGGCACTATATAAAGTCTAAAATCATCTTTTAGTAGAAAACCTGTTTCTTCTCATATTACCTTCCACTTTCAACGTTCACTTTATAATTGCGGCTGCCATTTCCGTCGTCTGTTTGGATAAATGAGTACTGAAGTGGAATGAAGTAGATTTTCCGTAAGGGCATGTTTAGATAGGTAAAAAATAGAGTAGAGTGAAGTTAAATGAGCCATGACAGTCTAAAGTTTCAACTCTACCCCGTTTGGATGAGTCTGACCCAATAGATGAAGTAATGTTGTGAGCCACATGTACTTCATTTTACTTCAACTCTAAATACTTCCATTTCCTTGAGTAAAAGTGGATTCTACTCCAAACTTTATATTCAAAATAAGCATTTAAATGGAGTGAAGTGAAGTACACTATTTTAACTTCAACCTACTTCTCTTCACTCCACTCCACATGTAAAATCTACTTTATTTCACTCCACTCCTCATTTATCCAAACAGGCCCTAAGGAGTGGAGTGGAGTGGAGTGGAATGAAGTAGATTTTCCATAAGGAGTGGAGAGGAGGAAAAGTAAGTAGGTTAAATTTAAAATAGAGTACTTTGCTTTACTCTATTTGGATGCTTATTGTGAAGTTAATGTTTGTAGTCGAATCCACTTCTACTCAAGAAATTATAAGTATTTAAAGTTGAAGTGAAATATAGTACATGCTGGGGCTGAACTAGGAATCTTGCTTAGGGCAGGGGCAAAGAAAAAAAAAAAAAAGCTAAACAAAATCATAAATTTAATAGTAAAATATGTAATAATCAAATTATTAAAGTTATACCGGATGTTCTTTCTTTGAGTTGAAATCATCAATTGTTGTTTTGGTATTGATTTTTTCCGCAATCTCAAGGTGAGTACTAGTCATTTCTTATGTTTG
The DNA here is from genome assembly GCA_003546025.1 of Camphora micrantha. NCBI lineage: Eukaryota > Viridiplantae > Streptophyta > Magnoliopsida > Laurales > Lauraceae > Camphora > Camphora micrantha. The sequence goes on along the minus strand of QPKB01000006.1, from coordinate 19,141,169 downwards.
AAACTTGTAAGTTAAAATTTAAAACTTTATTATTTAAAACCTCAAAGAAAAAAAATGAGAGCATCCCATATCTAAAATCTAAACCATTAAAAAACATGGTTCCACTAGTTTTTATCTCCTTAAAATAAATTTCTTCAATCGGATTTTTCTGACATGAATAATAATAATCAAAATAAAAAAATGTAATTAGATTTCTTTATCCAAAATGGATAAAACTCCGATTGGGCTAAAAAATTATGTAATTATATAGCACAAATAGACATTGACTTTAAGTAAATTAGATTTCAATATAAGCAACAAAGATTAAACATACATAATAATGTGTATTGAAATCAGTATATCTATGTAATTTTAAAAAGATTAATAAAAGAGAAAGTGGGTTCGTCGTTTTTCTTTATCCATACCCCAAAATCTTTGTAAATCTGTGAGTCTCCAACAAAAAGACGTACTTTCTCCTCTTCCTCTCTTAGATCATAAGATTTGAGGCAAGTGTAGATGGATTAGAATGATAATTGACAAATCTGTTCTTCAATCTCCATCAAGCCTTCTTTATTTGTTCTCCTTTCCTCTCTTTTTTTCCATTCTTTTTTTCATTTCAAGCTTTCCCCAAAATCGATAATATTTTTGTTTCATTTTTCTAAAGTCAAAACTATTTAAAAAATCTCTAAATGAGGGAGGGGCCATCCACATAGGATGAGCCAAAGCCCTAAATTTGGGGACCCTAGGTTCGCCCCTAAGTACATGTGGCTGATAATATTACTTTATCTATTGGGCCAGACTCATCCTAACATAGTAGAGTTAAAATTTTAAAGTGTTATAACCCATTTAACTTCACTTTACTCTATTTTTTGCCTTTCCAAATAGGTCAGTGCTCAATTGTACTCTTTTGAATTAAAACTTGAGGATGTATGATTGGATTGGATGAAATTCACCTTGAATGGTTTGGATGATCTTTATATGGGCCCACGATGGAGTTTTAGAAAAGTGTTACACGGCTTCGTGAGACAGTTGCCTCAGAGGATTTGGACTCTGGAAACTGCTTATGCTAGGGTGACATGCAGGATTGCCAACCGACTGAGTGACTCATTCTTATTTCATTGACTCTATTGTTAAGATCTTTTTCACAAGTTTATGGAAAAAAATATTTTCTCGCGGAATGTGGGGATATTTTTAATCTTGAGATTTTTTTTTGAAAAATATTATTAGGAAAACAGAAATGAAATTAAATCATTTTTAAATAATTAAAGTCCATATAAAATACTGTTGAGGATTATTCCTGCAAGATCTTCTAAAATGTTTGCGACATAATTTTAACTTAAATGTGAGTGCCTCCACCCTTATCTCTCATAGGAGCATCTTCTATATATATATATATATATATATATATATATGGGAGTATTCAAGTGCATCTATCCCTCATCATTTGTAGTGAGGGACACCCTTTTTTTGGGTGTTTTAAGTACAAAAGGGGATCTTCCCTTCAAGTACAAAACTCATTTTGTATTTGAAACACCCAAAAAAGGAGTCTCCCTCACCACAAATGGTGAGGGATGGATGCACTTGAATATTTTTCATATATATATATATATATATATATATCCTTTAACACAATCTTCAAGTGTGATATTCATTGTGACCGGGGGTGCTTTACCCCTATTAAGTCTCTGATCTTTGCTTACAAGAAAAAAAGGTTTAGCTCTAATTTAAGCAAGATCCAACTTGTGTTTTTTTCAAAAACTAAAAAACCAGATGCCGCTATTTATTTAAGTCAAAATACAAATTATTGTAAGGCTCACACCCAATGCCAACATCCTAATGTGAGGGCCTCATCCCTTACTCTCACACTGCGATGAGAGTTACTCTTACAAGAGCGTCTTCCATATACATATATATGAATATAGGGAGATGCTCTTGTGAGAGCATCTCTCACTTTATTGTGAGGGTGGGGGCCATTCACATTTAAGCTGTTGGCATTGAATATGGATGTGAGAGCTCCCACCTTATCTCTCATAGTAAAGTGAGAGTGTCTCTCACAAGAACACTTCCCATATATATATATATATATATATATGTATTGGTTATCTGTGCGTCCGGTGTGCAAGCGCACCGGGGGTGGGGCCCATATGATGGTGCATTTGAATGGACCACAAACACAACTCCCCTGAATTTCACATGGGGCCCACCTTTGCACCCATTCGATGCACTGTACACAGTTTGATTGACTTCACACCCATCCGAATGGATTGTACACCGTTAAACTTGTGGGGTCAGATGGATGTGATGATGATCAGGGATGGAGCTGATTTTTTATAGAGATGAAGGGCTGTAGGAGATCTTTCAATCCCTTGGTCCCAGATCGAGATGGAGCCCATGTGGGTCCCAGGTTGAGGCGCGCACGCTGATCCAGTGCGCACTTGATAAGTAATATATATATATATATATATATATAGTAGTTATCAGTGCGCCCGGTATGCATCTTGCACACCAAGAGTGGGGCCCACCTGATGGTCCATCTGAATGGACCATATACTCACAACCCGCCCTGAGTTTAACATGGAGCCCAGCTTTGCACCTACCCGATGTACTGTACACTGTTAAGCTTATGGAGCCTAGATGGATGTGATGGTGATCAGGGATAGGGCTGGTTTTTTGCAGAGATGAAGGGTCAGGGGAGATCTGCCTAGATGGATGTGATGGTGATCAAGGATAGGGCTGGTTTTTTGCAAAGATGAAGGGTCAGGGGAGATCTTTCAATCCCGCCGCCACCACCCCCACCCCCGCGCCGCCCCCCCCGCCCCCCCCGTCCCAGTCCGAGGTGGGGCCCATGAGGCGCGCCCACGCACTTGATCAGTACTCTATATATATGGCAATGCTGGGTTGTGGGTCGTTCGCATCTGAAATGATACATCCCCTTTATAAATAGAATTTTGATTCTACCTTTTTTTTTTTTTTTTTTAAGAAAAGGACCTTGAATTTCATATAGATAAGGAGACATTCGTCTTTGTTAAAATCTGGCATGCTGAGTGACTAAAAAAACCCATTAAGAAAGACTTGACCTACAGTAACTTGGAATTTTGCAATTCTACCAATGTTCTAAAAAAAATCAGTTCGACCAATGATTCAAAAGGGTTCAAACATGGCATCACAATGTAACAGAAAAGAAAAAAGTATTATATATTAAAATATATTACTATATTAGATGCCTCCACCAGCAGAGCTGGGTGGGAAAGGCATTACTTCTCAACAGATAAGAAGAGGGTTTTGTTTTTTTGGCCAAGATAGGCTTTTTTGACGAATCATTTCCCCTTCCACTCTATACTCTCTCCACCCCATTAATTGGTACTTGGGGGAATTTGATACTCATCCAACCAACATGTAGGGTGGATGGCGCTTACAAAGAGGTGCTTACTTGATCATATCACCATTTATGACTTATGTAAATGACAGAAGCTCTATCTAAATTAATATCAACTTCAATTGTACTAGTGCATCAAATTTAGTTAGGCTCATAGTAGAACTCCTTCAGTCAAAGTATGTCACACTTGTGGCTCTCTTGTAGAAGGGCGTCGGATCCAATGAGGATTAGGACTGGTTATGCTGTAGTGTATACGTCCCACGTTGGAAACACGCTAGTCCTAATATTGGGTATATATGTGTGTGACCTGGTCTTAATTTCAGATGAGGCCTTTCAAAACCGTGTGGCAAGAGCGGACAATATCATATGACCAAGAAAGGGAATTCTGCAGGGATAAGACAGCGGGCCCATGTCGTTAGACCCTAAAAATGGCGATAAAATCACACCATAAAAGTTTTAACCTGAAAGTAAGTTTTTCTTTATCTTCACCAGAATCAACCTCGCTGGACCATGATATGAATGAGTAATACAAAAGTGATATTGATTCGGCTCACCCTTAGTTTTAATGTACTCAGAAAGAGGTGAGCCAAATCAATATCACCTCTTGTCTTCCTCTTCTCAAGACAGCTAACCTTGTGTTTTCTCCATCTTTTCTCCTAAACAGATGAGCCCTTGTGATTGAGAAAACACAATTTTCTTCCTATATATAGCAAGAAAAAGGAAGTGGGGTGGTTATCAGGAACAAAGAAAAGAAGGAATCACTCACAGGTTGCCATCTTATTCCATCGAGAGTAAAGGGAATCATTAAGTCAATGCATGTCATTGTAGAGAATTCCTAGTACAGCAGGTGTTGAAGATAAGAAAGAGATATGATGGATTAAGATCACGGAATCCTACTTTTTGCTCTCTTATTGCTAATTGATTCTCCATGGTGGATCTGTGATTGTCGTCGGACGTGACCTAAATTGGCCTATAATTCATATCATCTCACTGCCATAATACATTTGGACCCCATATCTATATAGTTTCAGGTGATCATACCCACATCCATATCCACTGCATTTATTTTCATTTTACCTGAAACCACCTCTTTATCAGAGATTATCTCATCTGACTTGGATTAGCTGTTTGCTACTATTCTCATAGCCATACAGACTATAAATCTAATCAACCATGGTTTCGAATATTGACATTAGAACCTGTTTTGAGCCAGGCTAAAAAACTAATATATATATATATATATATATATATATATATATATGAGCTGCATCAAGGATACACATTGGTGTATCTATATCAGTGCGTTTCAGTTCAGTGGAAAATATTGAATAATAGTATGTAAGGTCCGTGCCTATGATGCACAAATACGGCAAGGACAAGCCATAGACACAGCTAGGATACGGATTTTACACATAAAAAGTACAGTATCAGATACGATATGACACGATACGTTGTCCATTTTATAATATTTGTGCATCATAGGTCAATGCTAGACCATATCGGCCAGGATCAACCTCTATCTGCTGGTTGAAGATATCAATTATTTTTCAATGAAACATGTTGGCATGCAGCTGATAAGATGTGAACTGAGAACCACACCGATACTTTGCATCAGTTAATTCTTTGGAAAAAAATTAATAGAAATCAGCTGGTATATTATATATCTGACGATATTTAGCATTATGGACAAAACCCTCATCCTTTATCCGGAATTTGGTCCAATACATACCACAGAGTGACACATAAGAGAGTAAATGCACCTCAGGAAAAATTACTATAAAAAAAGACCATCCTTGGGGAACCCCAAACAGATTAGGGCCATCGAAAAGAGGTAATGAACAAAAAGAAACCACCAAAACAGGGCAAGATCCAAGGATCAAGCAGATAGCATCCATCTATGGCTCCAATGTTGTAACATGACTGATTGGTTTTTGGCCCATATGCTATCAGACACATGGAATTATGGAATAAAATCCGGTGGGGTTGTCCGGGAGAGAATAATATATCCAAAGCTGTAATATGTGATTTGTTATATTTTGATTGATGGTGCATTGGTGTTTTTCCTATATGCCATTGTACACATGGAATACAATCATGTGGGATCATCCTAGAGAGAATAATCTACCAAGCTGTAACATGTGATTTTTGATAATCTTTATTGATGGTATGTGTAACTTAAGCCCACGTGATGGGAACATCCAAGGGGAGGTATGGTATAAAGCAACCTAAGGTGATGAGAATCATGTTAGTTTAGTGAAATTCCAAAGTCCTCACATACTCACATGTCACAAAGGTTGTTGGCTTTTGCAAGGGGAATTCCCCTTTTCCTCAGCCGTCTGATTAAACAAACTACTGCCCTTGATTTAAAAGCAATTAAGCACCCACCCACCCACCCCGCCCCCCCCCCCCCCCCCCCCCGGTTTTGCAGCTACCACCCATTGCCACAGTTTCCCCCATCTTTGCTCTCTTAATATATTAATTACTAAACGAATCACTTAAAAAACATTGAAATTCTGATCACGTTGGATTACCAATAGCCACCAAGACAATGGAAAGATAGCAGTCAGCATTTGAGATAACACATGAACAGATGAAGTGTACATGTACGAGCAAGGGTATTTGAGGCCCAGGCCAAACCTTAGTTCCCTGTGGAACTCAAAATCTGGACCTGAGCCCTCCCAAATTTCACTTTTAGTGAGGTGGGGTAATGCCAATTCAGGTTTACCGACTCAAGTTGCATCTTTTAGTTTCACCATGTGAATATAAATGATGGGCCAAGAACACATATAAAAGTGCTTTACTGATTTTGGTTAGAGAGAGGTGTTTTGTGCCATCTGGTGGTCTTCATGGTGTTTGTCAGTTGGCTGGTGATGATTAGGGAAAAATCTGTCTCTGTCATTCAAGAGAGAGCTGAAACCTCGCTTGGCCATGTCAGTTTGCTTTGCTCCGGGTACGGAGCTTAAGGACTAGTGAGAAATGATCAAGTGGTATCCAGAATTCCATATACACCACAACGCACAGTGTATACCTGAAAGATATCCACTGTGACTCCCACTTTCCTCAATCTGAAATGTTGAATCTAAGAATATAGCTACTAATAAGAAGTGACTCCAGTTGGTATAATATATCAATTAATTTGAAGATTTAATGGAGACAATGTACATTGACAAGAGTGCATATTTCGAACACAGGAAAGATACTGATGCCATCACAATGGTTACTGTTAAAATTTTAGAGTACTGACAGAAAAAGCCAACTGTATTGACCTGTGAGTGAAGAGCTGAAAGCCAGCATACATTAGCATGGTGTTCTAACAAAACCTTGACAGCATCCTGTTGTCCATGACCAGCAGCCCATGTTAGTGGGGCTCCAGCATCACTTTGTGATCCACATCTATCCCTTTAGAAATCAATAACCCCAGCAATTCAGCATTCCTGAAAATAGTGACAGCAACGTTTTTTTTATTCATGAGAAACACTAATCTATGGCAATTGTGCACCTTTACCAACAATGGCTGAGCACTGGCAACTGTATCTGGTGGTATAAGTTTTTCCTTTTGAAAAAATACAATTTATGAAGGCAAGTGGAGTACAATATTACTGTCAGCAAGCTAAAATCCCTTGCATATTAAGACTCTTTCGCATGAGACCACCTCCACAGGATTCACCCTATGCAAGTGCAGATCTATATGCATCCAGCTAACAGGTGGTTGGAAGGCACTTCTTTTACTATCAAATCTGAGCTCTGGTGTTTGATGGCTGAATAACCCATTTTCTGTTGTCCAATACTGCCCTGCTTTATGTAGTCTGCTGGCGAAGATCATCTCACAGGTGCTAGCAAATACAAAGGCAGGGAGGATTGCATTGGAGAATAAAAATTGCCCAGTGATCCATTAGCCCCAATTGATGATGACAAGCATCATGATGTGAATACACAACATCATTGAGTAAAAGTTCTGGGACCAAGCTTCCAAGCCTCTCAGTAGGATATCCAAGTCACTGTATCTGGTTAGAATACTAGTTTATTGTAATGGAATTGAAGCCTTATCCTATCTGGGCTCAGCTTCAAGCATCCTATTTTTACATCAAACCTACATTAGAAGTTAGAATATATTGCACAAATACTTGATAACAGCATTCAACTGTATTATTTTCACTGTTTTCTCAATTTCTAGCAGTCCTCTTGTTGCATTGATAGTGGTAGAGAAATCCATGAATGTGGCAATATCCTAAATTGCCAGAATTGTAGTCTCATATGTGCTCTTCCTGCAATATTTTATGTTTCCATATCTGTATCAGGTTGTCCTCGGGTGGGGACCATAAATTAATTTGAAACTCAAATATGGTTTCTCTCATGCCGGATGCAATCTTAGGCCAGAGTGGAATTTGTGGAACCTCCGATTGATCTCCACCAAACTACGACCAGGGATCTTTTTCAATTCCCGTTCCTTCATTAGCTCCCTTAATCTTGCTACATCATCCCATCTACCAGCTTCAGCATATATGTTAGACATTAGAACGTAGTATGTAACAGTCTGAGGATCCAACTGAAACAGACGTGCTGCCACAAGCTCAGCCATCTCAATATTCCCATGAATTCTGCAAGCACCAAGCAAAGCTCCCCAAACACCTACATCAGGCTCAATGGGCATCCTTTCAATGAATTTGTATGCATCCGTTAATAGGCCGGCACGGCCAAGGAGGTCCACCATACATGCACATTGCTCTACACCAGGCACAATCGAATAGTCCTTCCTCATGCTGTTGAACTGCCTCATCCCTTCTTCAACAAGGCCGGAATGCCTACAAGCTGTCAATAAAGAGGTGAAGGTGAAACTATTTGGTTTAAGCCCCTCACGCTGCATCTTAGAGAAGAGCCTGAGGGCATCTTCACCATGCCCATGAGCCGCATATGCCCCTATCATTGCACTCCAAGAGACTACACCTTTTTGAGGCAACTTGTCGAAAACATTTCTTGCCAAATCTATGCTCCCACATTTTGCATACATGTCTAAAAGTGCATTTGTTACTGCTACATTGCTTTCAAGCCCTTTACTGTTGGCAAGCTCATGCACCCATTTCCCAGTGTTCAGAGCACCCAAACTAGCACAAGCTGAGATAATGCTAACCATTGTAATATGATCAAATTCTACCTTCTGATTTTGCATTTTGTGGAAGAGCTTTATTGCCTCGGAATCCATGTCATTCTGTTCATAAGTGGCAATCATCGCGTTCCACGAGACCATGTTCCTGACCCCCATACTATCAAACAACGATCTCGCGATCTCGACATTCCCACACTTCCCATACAAAGCAATCATAGAATTCACCAGTGGAAGATCTGAATCCAGACCCAATTTAATCCCATACCCATGAATCAGCTGCCCCAATTTCAAATATTCCAATCCCGCACACGCAGGAAGGATACTCACGAGTGTAACTGCATTTGGCTGAGTCCCTGAAATAACCATCCTCCTAAAAACATCCAACGACTTCAAATAAAACCCATTTTGCACATACCCCGCAATCATTGCCGTCCACGAAACAATGTTCTTCACGCCCATCTCATCGAAGACCAACTCCGAACTCGAAGCCTCGCCATTCTGTGCATACATTGACACCAACGAGCTCTGAACAAAGACATCCGAATTGAACCCATTCTTTATCACATTGCAATGCACCTCCCTCCCTTCTCTCAGGGCCGAGAGGACCGCACAGGACCGGACAACAAACGGGAAAGTGAAGTGGTCGGGCGATAATCCCGAGAGATGCATTTGTTTGTAGAGGAGTAGAGCTTGTATGCAAGGACCCAAGTCAGCATAGCCTCGAATCAGGGTATTCCAAGCGAAGGCGTCTGGTTGGGGGATTTCATCGAACAGCTTGTGGGCATAGTCCATGGCGGGTGCAAAGCTGCAGGCGAGGGCGATTAGTTTGGTGGCTAAGAGGAGGTTTTGGGAGAGGCCGTGTGTTAGGATCTGGGCATGGACGCATTTGAGGTCTTGAAAAGAAGAGCAAGAATTTAAAAGGTTGTTGT